>CM066578.1:42073267-43273267 GCA_033816785.1 Picus viridis | reverse complement strand
AGCTGGTTAGAAGTCCATGAACCCAGCTGAACTCAGAACCCATTAGGGGAGACAAAATGCAAACAAAGCACACAAGATGCTCCCTGCTGCAGTAGGGCTGCAGCACGAAGTGAAAGGGCAGAAGAGGAAACAGAGGCAGGGCAAGATGATAGGGTTTACCTTGGTTTGCCCTTGACCACCGTGGTGGGCACTGACCTGCCAGGAGGAGAATGCTGAGGCAACACGGTGCCTCTAGCTCATGGCTGCCCTGGTGAGCATTCACTGGGTGTAAAGGGCAGGCACACTTGCAGAGAGTAGAATCTGTCCTGATGTAAAAAAAATCCTAGTAACAATAATACTAGTGTCTTAATTTTTAAAGATCTCACTGTTAAAGAAGAGTGACCAAAATAGTCCTCTTTAAGGTAATGCAAAATAGAACAAAAGATTAGAGGACCAGAAGCTCTTCTTTGTCACACAAGAGGACATATACAAGAGAGGGAAAAGGGGTAAAAGAGAAGAGTACAGGGAACAAAGACTCTTGAAAAGCTTTTCTTCATTGCTTGTGTTTATGAGAGCTATATATTTGTATGTACTGAATCTCTCTTGTTTTCCAGGCAAAGAACAAGTGGAAACTCAAAAGAATCGACTACTTAAGTCCCACTGTAGTTTTGTGGGGTTTTTTTCTGTTTTGAAACCTTCCTAGTTTTGTTATGTCCCACTTTGCCGAGGAAGGTGGTAGAAGCCTCATCCCTGGAGGTTTTTAAGGCCATCCTGGATGGAGCTCTGAGCAACCTGATGTAGTGTGAGGTGTCCCTGCCCATGGCAGGGGGGTTTGAAACTAGATGGTGCTTGAGGTCCTTTCCAACCCTGAGAATTCTATGATTTGAAAACCCTTTCAAAGACCTCTTGCAATGGCTGTGCTTTACACTTCTTTCCATCCTCAAGGCATTGAGTCTCAGGGGAGATCTTATTGCTGTCTACAACTACCTGAAGGGAGGTTGTATCCAGGAGGGGGTTGGTCTCTTCTCCCAGGCAACCAGCACCAGAACAAGAGGACACAGTCTCCAGATATGCCAGGGGAAGTTTAGGCTCGAGGTGAGGAGAAAGTTCTTCACTGAGAGAGTCATTCGCCATTGGAATGTGCTGCCCAGGGAGGTGGTGGAGTCCCCATCCCTGGAGGTGTTCAAGAGGGGATTGGACGTGGCACTTGGTGCCATGGTGAGGTCTGTGGTGACAGGTTGGACTTGATGATCTTTGAGGTCTCTTCCAACCTTGGTGATTCTATGATTCCGTGAAATACTCTCCTCCAGAGAAACACAAATCAAAAACTTTGGTTTCTAGAAGGTGATACATGACTTGATGAAATACAGATGGAAATGAAGACAAAGGCAACCCTCTTGCAAAAAAAAAGGAGGGTTGGAAAAGCAGCCAGGAATTGGGCAGTACAACACGTATTCCTGACATCAGACTAGATTTATTCATTCTTCCTGTGCTTGTTGTTGAGGCTGCTAGAGATAAATATGTTGACAGCTCATCTTAGAGGAAGAAACATCTCAGCTCTGCAGAAACCCACCCTCAGAATGGAGTGTGTGGCTGTATAACCTACACTGATCCTAGGGCAAGAAACTGCATCTGCTTAGGCAGACAGGCGGAATGATTCTCTAGTTCTTCAAGTCTTCAGCAAGAAATCACACCAGGAATAGTTATGGTGGGCTGTGGTGAACTGTTAAGCATTTTTATGTTGAGATTGAGGTTGTGCAGAGATTAGAAATTCTGTGTAATGTAAAATTTCAAGATCTTGATGTCAGTTTTCACTGAGTTAGATGTGAAACCCTTATGCTTCACAATTCTCCATGAAAACTTTTTGAAGATTCATTTGAGGTTGCCCGAAGTGCATTTCGTCAATGAGACTTCATATTGGTTGTCTCTCTCAGAAGTGTTGTTACAATATAAAATAGATCACAGAATATGAAGGATGGCAATGTTTTCAAAACAAGAAAACCTGATGTTCATCCAAAAATGCCAAAAGAGGATGATCTGATGCCTGGAGCCCCTATTACAAGAGGGATATGGACATGCTGGAGCGTGTCCAGAGAAGGGCCACGAGGATGATTCGAGGGCTGGAGCACCTCTCCTATGAGGACAGACTGAAGGAGTTGGGGCTGTTCAGTCTGGAGAAGAGAAGGCTACGAGGTGACCTCATTGTGGCCTTCCAGTATCTGAAGGGGGCCTACAAGAAGGCTGGGGAGGGACTTCTCAGGATATCAGGTAGTGATAGGACTAGGGGGAACGGAATGAAGCTGGAGGTGGGGAGATTCAGGCTGGACATGAGGAGGAAGTTCTTCCCCATGAGAGTGGTGAAGCCCTGGAATGGGTTATCCAGGGAGGTGGTTGGGGCCCCGTCCCTGGAGGTGTTTAAGCCCAGGCTGGAGGAGGCTCTGGCCAGCCTGATCTAGTGTGGGGTGTCCCTGCCCATGGCAGGGGGGTTGGAACTAGATGATCCTTGTGGTCCCTTCCAACCCTGACTGATTCTATGATTCTATGACGTCAGAGCTACTTTTGCTGTTTGGACTAAAACCTGTCCAAACTGGCATGCCTACATAACACAAAAGAGTACCACCAATATTTTCCTGTCCAGCCCTCATGGAGAGCTACTGAAAGTGGATACAAATTATTAATTCTGTATCAATATTAACATTTTCCTTGTTGTACAACAAGGTTTATGAAATAAGCAATGTTACTGGGTCAGTGACATACTTTGGAGGGAAAAGAGTATTTCTTTTTTACAGGTTGATAGTAGGCTGAACATGAGGCAGCAGTGTGCCCAGGTGGCCAAGAAGGCCAATGGCATCCTGGCCTGCATCAGGAACAGTGTGGCCAGCAGGAGCAGGGAGGTCATTCTGCCCCTGTACTCAGCACTGGTTGGGCCACACCTTGAGTCCTGTGTCCAGTTCTGGGCACCTCAGTTTAGGAAAGATGTTGACTTGCTGGAACGTGTCCAGAGAAGGGCAACAAAGCCGGGAGGGGTTTGGAGCACAAGCCCTGTGAGGAGAGGCTGAGGGAGCTGGGGTTGCTTAGCCTGGAGAAGGGGAGGCTTAGGGAGACCTTATTGCTCTCTACAACTACCTGAAGGGAAGTTGTAGCCAGGTGGGGGTTGGTCTCTTCTCCCAGGCAACCAGAGGACACAGTCTCAAGCTGCGCCAGACGAGGTTTAGGCTGGATGCTAGGAAGAAGTTCTTCATAGAGAGAGTGATTGGCCATTGGAATGTGCTGCCCAGGGAGGTGGTGGAGTCACCATCACTGGAGGTGTTTAGGAAGAGACTGGATGGGGTGCCTACTGCAGAGGGGGTTGGATTAGATGACCTTCGGAGGTCCCTTCAAACCCAGAACATTCTGCAATTCTGTGATTCTATAACTTAGAGCCACAGAGTAAGTCTGGGATTCATAGTTAAGAAGCTTTCTGATTTCAAGAGGGTCATGAGCTGGACTTATACAAAGGCATTGAACTCCTGTATAATACAAATACTGGGGGAAACAGGTGTCAGAGGTAAAGTTGAATATTTGCTGCTGTTATTCAAAAACCATCCTGTCTCATGCCAGCTTCAAAATGAAAGTGCTGGCTGGAGCAAAGTAGTATGGGGTTTGAAGTTCAAATTGTAACAGGGGAGGCTTCCTGTTCCACTTGCTGCTTTGGGGTTCCCGGTTTTGGGTGTTAGCTCTCTTCTCCTGAGATGGCAGAGGGACAGGGAGGGATGGGGAAGTAGCTCCTTGGATTGGGCTTTTAGCTCACTTCTGCTTGCTGCTGTGCTTTTTCTGCAAATCGGCTGAGGTAATTGTTTTAAGGTGATGTATGTTGTCTCAACACAGAGGGTTTTTTTGTGTCTTATTTCTCCCTCACTTCTGTGTTGGGGTAAACCATTCCCAGGATTTAACCTTTTACAACAGGAAAGTCAAGAGCAATGGGAAGAAATACAAGAAGTTGGAAGGTATCATCCTAGGAATGAGGACAGGGATAACCTTCCAAAGGGGTGGGTTGGCAGAGGAGCTGGGTTAATTCATGAGCAGAAACAGAGAGAGGTACAATAGACCAAAATGAGAGTTTATGGACTTAAAAATAACAGCTGTAAGTTTAAGCTGCTGATTGGAAATGACAGATGAGAAATAGCTGGGTGAATTCCTTTAGCCATAGCTATGACATTACAACAGGCAGGGTAGACCAGCTGAGCTATTTCCATTTGATACACGAAAGCATTAATAGTGTGGTACAAAGTCTGTTGTGGAGACTTCATCTGGACTTTTGCACACAGCTGTAATTACCCACGTTCCAGGAGGTGACTTAAACCAGACTAGGCAATAGAAGAGCTGTTAGGATTACCCAGGGAATCATAGAATCATACAATTGTTAGGTCTGTAAGGGACCTCAAGGATTATCCAGTTCCAATCCCCGTGCGATGGGCAAGGACACCTCACATTACATCAGGTTGCTCAGGGCCACATCCGGCTTGGCCTTAAAAACCTCCAGGGATGAGGCTTCCACCACCTCCCTGGGCAACCTGTTCCAGTGTCTCATCATCCTTATGGGGAATAATTTCTTCCTAACATCCAATCTCTATCTACCCATTTCTAGTTTTGTTCCATTCCCCCTAGTCCTATCATTACGTGACACCCTAAAAAGTCCCTCTCCAGCTTTCTTGGAGGCCCCCTTCAGATACTGGAAGGCCACAATAAGGTCTCCTCAGAGCCTCCTGTTCTCCAGACTGAATAGCCCTAACTCTTTCAGAAAGTCTGTCCTTATAGCAGAGGAGCTCCAGACCTCTGATCATCCTCATGGACCTTCTCTGGACATGTTCCAGCACATCCAGATCTTTCCTGTAATAGGGGCTCCAGAACTAGACGCAGTACTCCAGGTGGGGTCTCACCAGAGCGGAGTAGAGGGGGACAATCACCTCCCTTGACTTGCTAGCTATGCTTCTCTTGATGCAGCCCAGGATCTGATTATCTTTCTGGGCTGCAAATGCACACTGCTGGCTCATGTTGAGCTTCTCAACCATGAGCACCCCCAGCAGGGCTGCTCTCAAGGCAGTCACTGCCCATCCTATATCTGTGCTTGGGATTTCCCTGACCCAAATGGAAACAACTATGCAATTGAAGTCTAAGAGAAGATAGGTTTATGCTGTAACAAACCACAAATTCAGGTACTTTACATTTATGAAAATAAACTGTTTTCCTGAAAAGATTATCATAGTGTCATAGTATCAGTCAGGGTTGGAAGGGACCACAAGGATCATCTAGTTCCAACCCCCCTGCCATGGGCAGGGACACCCCACACTAGATCAGGCTGGCCAGAGCCTCCTCCAGCCTGGGCTTAAACACCTCCAGGGACGGGGCCCCAACCACCTCCCTGGATAACCCATTCCAGGGCTTCACCACTCTCATGGGGAAGAACTTCCTCCTCATGTCCAGCCTGAATCTCCCCACCTCCAGCTTCATTCCATTCCCCCTAGTCCTATCACTACCTGATATCCTGAGAAGTCCCTCCCCAGCCTTCTTGTAGGCCCCCTTCAGATACTGGAAGGCCACAATGAGGTCACCTTGGAGCCTTCTCTTCTCCAGACTGAACAGCCCCAACTCCTTCAGCCTGCCCTCATAGGAGAGGTGCTCCAGCCCTCTGATCATCCTCGTGGCCCTTCTCTGGATACATTCCAGCACCTCCAGATCCCTCTTGTAATAGAGGCTCCAGAACTGGATGCAGTACTCCAGGTGGGGTCTCACCAGAGCTGAGTAGAGGGGGAGAATCACCTCCCCTGACCTGCTGGCCACACTTCTCCTGATGCAGCCCAGGATCTGATTGGCTTTCTGGGCTGCAAGTGCACATTGAGAGCTCATGTTGAGTTTCTCGTCCACCAGCACCTCCAAGTCTCTCTCCTCAGGGCTGCAGCAAGGAAGTGGCATAAACCAGCCCATGAAAAATCCCATGCCTCAGATGGCTTGCAAGAAATCAACCCAGCTGTTTTAACACTGCCCTTTATCAGCCACCTTATGGAAGTGTTTGGCATGTGTAAGCTCAGGAAGCAAATGGCTGAGACAGGATCTTACTGCCATCCATAAATCACAGTATCACAGTATCGCTAAGGTTGGAAGAGACCTCGAAGATCATCGAGTCCAACCTGTCACCACAGACCCCATGACTAGACCATGGCACCAAGTGCCATGTCCAATCCCCTCTTGAACACCTCCAGGGACGGTGACTCCACCACCTCCCTGGGCAGCACATTCCAATGGCGAATGACTCTCTCAGTGAAGAACTTTCTCCTCACCTCCAGCCTAAACTTCCCCTGGCACAGCTTGAGACTGTGTCCCCTTGTTCTGGTGCTGGTTGCTAGAGAGAAGAGGCCAACCCCTTCCTGGCTACAGCCACCCTTCAGGTAGTTGTAGAGAGCAATGAGGTTGCCCCTGAGTCTCCTCTTCTCCAGGCTAAACAACCCCAGCTCCCTCAGCCTCTCCTCACAGGGCTGTGCTCAAGGCCTCTCCCCAGCCTTGTTGCCCTTCTCTGGACACGTTCAAGTGTCTCAATGTCCTTCTTAAACTGAGGGCACAGCAAACTCTGAGCACAGCATCTGTGAGCTGGAGCAGATCTGCTCCTGAAGGGTCACTGCCCCACAGTGAACACTTAGTCCCTCCCTATGCTTTCGTTTCCCTCCTCAAACTATCCCCACAGCCTTCAGCAGCACACCAGCATCTTGACACCGGCCCCATGCACCGGCCCCATGCACAGGCGCACTGGCCCCCAAGCATCCCCAGCTGCCCTGAGGAGTTCCCACTGAAATATGCTGAAGAAGGGAAAGTGGAAGCACCAGTGAGCAAAAAGAGATAACAAAGCTCAAGGACCATGTTGGTAACCTGGGCAAGTGGTAAAAATGAGCAAATTCAGACTGGGATCTGAAAAATAGTTTTTCACCATCCAAATAGGATAGCTCAAGAGTGGCCCTCTTGTATATAAAAAGAAGCAGGATTAGAAAACTCAATTGATTTTACCATTTAATCAAAGTGGTGCTCAATTAATATTTTAAAGACATTTCATGGTACAGCTGTTTGAAATAATAGAGATTTGGATTCAGTGATCCAGAAGATTGCTTCTAATCTTATCTTACTGAAATACAGTTGTAAATAAGACCAGAAAACCTGGAAATCCAAAACAACAACAAAGGAAAATCCTCTGGGAAAAAAAAAAAAACCAGCAACACAACAAACAACAATAATGGGTAAAATAAAATGAAAAATAATAATAATTAAGAAAAAGCAACATTGTGGTCCCAGGAGAAAGGAGAATCTGAACAGGAAAGTGAAAGATGCATAAAGAGGGGAGAAAGCACTAGGCAACAGCACAGTAATCTAGTTAAGAAAATCTTGTTGGTGTCAGAAACATTGTGATTTAATGTCCTTATTAATAATCTATAGAGAATACAAGCTGCACACAGAGGGCTCCCACAGATGACCCTGGTTTGGGAGGAACTGAAAGGTAAGTCAGGACATGGGAATAACACAGAGTGACCTCGTGAGGCTAGGGACATTACTAGAGAAAATAACGAGGTGGGTTCGCACTAGTGAGCAAGAAAACATTCTCCTTGAGGTCCCTTCCAACCTGGTATTCTATGAATTCTATTCTATGCCTGAGGCAAAGTCCTCCAGAGCACTTGTAGTCAATGGCAAACTGCTAGCAGGGATACTGAACCACTTTGCAGTGAGTGTGGGTGGCCAATTGAGCATAAGCGCATATTACAGTTTGGCTTGAAAAACGCTGATGCCATTTTAGGGTGCAATACCCTTGATATTTGAATGGAAGGCAATAGAGATCTATTTTCTACATCATTTTAATGCAAATATATCTGGAATAATGCACTCTGTTGGAGGAGTTGCTGTGCATGGGCAAATTGGAACAAGGAGGGTGGAAACCAATAAATACCATCAGGAATCTAGACAGGCTGACTTGCAGAGTGGATGTTAAATCTCTGTGTGTGTATGAACAATAAAAGTCCTTCCAGCCACATTTTACCTATGACTCTGTGCTAAGCAGGCACCAGGTCAGAAGATACAAATGCCAAAGGGGAGAAAACAATTTAGACCGCTAGAGAGACAGCGAAGTGCCAAATGGGGTGAAATTAGCAACATGAAACCAGCAGCTGACTAGCAGGAAAATCTTTCAGGATGTATCCAGCAGTTGAAGTGCTGTGGGGGGACCTAATGGAAGCCTGGTCACTTAGGGTTTTTACAACAAGGCTGGACAAAACACTAGAAAATGTACCATAGGGAGCAATTCTCCGCTGGCAAAGAGCAGTGGAGCAGATGATCTAATAGGCTTCTTGCATTTCTAACCTCTGCAGCTCTACTGTTTCTTATGGTAAAGCACAATACTTCAACAGGAAAAAAAAAAAGGGGGAAAAAAAAAAAAAAAGGAAGAAATTTAAGGTAAAATATGAGATGTGTGAAAAAAAGCACACACAAAAAAGTTGGAGAATGAATGGAGTTCTGTCCTCTTGCCTTTCTGTGTTTAAAGGATTTGCTTCTGGCACATTGTTTTCTTGTCAGAGGCACTTCATTTTCTCTTTCCCTCGCTTACCATTTTCTCTCTCTCACTAGAAAAGCAGAAATAGCCACTTGGGACTGCTGATGTCTTTCTGAGGAAGGATGCTGCTCTCATGCTGTGGAACAGCATCAAGGCTTCGGTCAGACAAAACATAAAAACCTTATTGTTTTCTTTGGAAATGGATTGTTTTTAA
Organism: Picus viridis; assembly: GCA_033816785.1. Classification (NCBI taxonomy): domain Eukaryota; kingdom Metazoa; phylum Chordata; class Aves; order Piciformes; family Picidae; genus Picus; species Picus viridis. Next base: position 43,264,511 of record CM066578.1, on the reverse strand, counting down.
AGCAAGCCCCAAGCAAGCACATGCAGCACAGTATATGCACCAGCATTTCAGCCCTGCTCCCTTCCCACACTGCCTTCACCCGCGTTCCAGTCCAGGCTCTCATTTTACCACTTGGTTCACCCACTTCTCACAGAGGTACCCTGCTCTTTGGCACGTGCTGCATCCTGTGCTGGATTCTATGGTGCTGCTCTGGCAGGGGAGTTGGAGTGAAAGATCTCCAGAGGTCCCTTCCAACCCTTAACATCCTCTGATCCTGTGATGCTGTGTGACAGGGAGCCGGGAGAAGAAGAGGCTCTGTGGAGACCTTATTGCTGTCTACAACTACCTGAAAGGAGGTTGTAGGCATGTGGGGATTGGTCTCTTCTCCTAGGCAACCTGTGGGAGAAGGAGAGGACACAGTCTCAAGCTGCACCAGGAGAGGTTCAGGCTGGATGTTAGGAAAATATTCTTCCCAGAATGAATGATTTGCTGCTGGAGTGGGCTGCCCAGGGAGGTGTTAGAGTCACTGTCCCCGGGAGTGTTTAAAAACAGACTGGATGAGGCACTTGGTGCCATGGTTTAGTTGATTAGGTGGTGTTGGGTGATAGGTTGGACTTGATGATCTCAAAGGTCTTTTCCAACCTGGTCTATTCTTTTCTATTCCATTCCATTCCATTCTATTCTATTCTATTCTATTCTATTCTATTCTATTCTATTCTATTCTATTCTATTCTATAACAATTACCAGACAGTGTATCTGTTTATTTGTATATCTATCACAAGTTCAGGAAACTTATTATAAACTAAAAAAAAATTTAAAACCAAACAAACAACAAACAACAAAAAAAACCCAAAAAAACACAAACCCAAAAAACCCACTCTGCATTTTTCATGTTTGCAAGAGGCTCTATCAGGAATGTCTATTACAGGAAGGATCTGGGCATGCTGGAATGTGTCCAGAAAAGGGCCACAAGGATGATCAGGGGGCTGGAGCTCCTCTCTTATGAGAGCAGACTGAAGGAGTTGGGGCTGTTCAGTTTGGAGAAGAGAAGGTTTGGTCAAAGAGGTGCCTAGAGTGTCTGAGGGGATGGCATCTGCCTTACTAGACATGTGGGAAAGAGATACCCATTTACCTCAGGAAACTACTGGCAGCCCATACAGATTTGTCATGGTTTGTGATATTAATGACAGCAATGAGACCAGGACTTTTAGATTTTACATCTCAGAGTCACTTCACATCAGCACCTTTCTGTTAGCTCTCTGTGTGCAAAACTACTGCTTTGGTTCCAGTTCAGGGAATCTTCTCGCCTATTTGTAGGTACCTAAAGATTTGGCATACTGTCTGAGCCCTTCCCTTCAAAGTCAGTGGAGACAGACAAGACTGATGAGTTATCCCACCCTGTCCTGGATGACACTGGGGCTGGGTGGAGACATCACACTAAGGACAGCAAAACTCATTGATCTGCAACCAAAGGTAGCAGGTGTCTGGAATAGGCTGCAGAAGTGGCTTCACTGAGGCAGTTTGTGAATCTGCTTCTGTGCTCAGCTAAAGCTCAGTCTCAAGCTGCACCAGGGGAGGTTTAGGCTGGATGTTAGGAAGAAGTTGTTCCTAGAAAGAGTGATTGGCCATTGGAATGAGCTGCCCAGGGAGGTGGTAGAGTCACCCTCCCTGGAAGGGTTTAAAAAGAGACTGGATGAGGCGCTTAGTGCCATGGTTTAGTTGATTAGATGCTGTTGGGTGATAGGTTGGGCTCGATGATCTTGAAGGTCTTTTCCAACCTGGTTAATTCTGTATTCTGTAAAGCACTGTGTGACAGTGGGGGGAAATGTGAACCACGTCTTCACTCTTAAGTTTGCCTACTGCCTTTAGAAAATACATTGGAATATCTGGGGTTTTTTTCTGTGTGTAGGCATGCCAGTGCATGAATATCTTTGTTTGCACAGAGTAATCAAAGGGATATACAAAGCCAGTGCAAGCCTGGAAATTAGAAACGCTTACTTGCAAATATATCTTCACTCAAAATGGGAAAGGAAATGTCCTGAGTTCTGGCTGACTTTTAAAAGTGTTGTTTTCTTCAGCAAGTCACTTCTGACAGGTGTGAATAGAGCACCATCATGTTTAGTGGCTGCCCTGTAAAGAAAGTCATAAACCCCTGATTTTAAGTTGGAGAATTACATTCATTGGAGGTGTTCAGGAGGAGACTTGATGGGGTGCTTGGCTGCATGGTTTAGTTGTTGGGTGGGTTGGATTGGTTGATGGGTTGGACGTGATGATCTTGAAGGTCTCTTTCAACCTGGTGTATTGTATTGTATTGTATTGTATTGTATTGTATTGTATTGTATTGTATTGTATTATTCAAAGCATCAGGCTTATGACACAGTTCCAACCTCCCTCTTCACAAAACTAAGTCTCAGCCTCTTTGTGTTGGACTGCCCACTGTCCTATGGTTCTCTTCAGGCTATATGGCCCTTGTGTTCCTACGGCTCCTGCGAGAAAGCACAAATCCGAACCAAAGCACATCAACCCCAAATCCAAATATTTAACCTGGGGGATAAAAGGGAATGTGCTGGTGACTCGTTACTGCACGCAGAGTGCCCATTATTTTTGTTGACTTCAAGGCTGCAGTCACTCACAAAGAACAGGATGATAGTATTTACACTGGGATTTCAAGGGAGGCTGCTCTTATAAATTATAAAAGGTGTGAGTCATCCCAGCGCAGCGTTTGATCCACGCGATGAGCCCAGCATACCGCACTAGCATCCATCTAAGCCACCCTGCACCCTCATTAGCACGCTATTCCTGGGAGTTAAGCAGGCTGGAGGTTGCGAAGAAGGTGCTATTGTTGTACCAGGAGTCGTTCTTATGTTTTATTGATACCCAATAAACTGTATAGTAGCCTGAAAGCCGGGAGACAGAGGGAGCAGGCTGGTGGAGCGATCTCTTCCACTCAAGCAGAGGGAGCAGAACTGCCCAAATCCTTTCCAATTACTTTTTCTGGGTTTTTTTTTTTTTTTTCTTCTTCTTCTTCTTTTCAATAAATGTCAGGTTTGGGGAGGAGGACCATCTGAGCAATTTAATAATTAATAAGAAAGTATTCATCCCACCACGCAGCTGAACACATCTCCTATGAATAAATTCCCCAGGTGATATATTTGTGAATCTTCATAATATTGTGTTCATTCCACCTAATTTTTTCCCCTTCTTTTGGTAAATTTCATTCTAGTCCCTATTGCCCTAGGATTTTCTTGGATACCAACCAGCTAACCGCTTGGGGGAAAGGGAACCAGCATGTGGACCTTAGACCCTTGCCTGTTGGGAAGCAGAAAGTGGCATTTGCGATGATTAGAGAGCTTCTGGCAAAGCGGGGAACCTGTCTGGCGAGCTGTGGAGATTAGGTGACGCTACAGGACTCTGTGAAAGGCAGGCAAATATGGGTGCTGTGCTCAAGCTGGGAATTATTGCAGGTGTCAATTAACCTCGCAGATCACAGAGTTTATTAGGTTGAATTATTTATCCTGCAGATAAAACCGCTGACAGAGAGAACAGCATCATTAAACAGCCCAGCTTCGCGCAGAATGTAGGCAGCGAACCAAGTTTCCGAACAATTTAATTTATTAGGGACCTAAATTGTACTAGATTATCAAATCAAGTGGAATAGAGGGAGGCAATGCATTTTATTTTCAGTGCCCAGAATGGAATAAGTCTGTTATTCCATTCATACCGTGCCTCAGCCCGAATTATGAAGAGCAGGGAATGTTTCCTCTGAAGGGTAATTTTCCACTTTTTTTTTTTTTTTTAATCCATTTCCAAAGCTGTCAAACAGTTGTCACAAAGGGATTAAAAAAAAAAACCCCAACAACAACGTTGCTGGTTTATCACTGAAGCTTGAAACCTGTTAAATGTGAATGTAAAGTGGAGCACTACATACAGTCCCGATACGACGGGAAGCAGCATAGCTGTTTGAAGTCTGTCTTTGTGGAGATTATACGCTGGCAGAAAAGGACAATAGGAGAGTTTTGCCTTGGGAAAAGGGAGACTGACAGGCCTGCATGTTTTCTCCACAATCAATATTGTAGACAGAGCTCTTCTTACATGGTGGGGTTCAATTAAAGGGAAAATCACGAGAATTTGGGGGAATTCCCTGAAGAGTCCAAATCCTTCCCAGGAGGAGGAGGGAATGTTTTTTAAAGAGGAGCTTGCATGAAAAATTCATGCAAGGGATGGATACGCTCATACAGCAACAAAAAAAAAAAAAAAAAAAAAAGGAAGAAAAAATTGATAAATAAATAATTGTCTTAATTTTTACCGCCTCACATGGCAATTGCACATCCATACTGACCACTTTAGTTTGCAAAACTAGCCCTCAGTGTAAACACATGTAAAACGAAATCATCCAGAAAAACAAAACAGGCCAAAAGGTCACACGTGCTAACTGGAGCAAGTGGTTCATGCTAGAGTCTGTCACAACACCCAGGAAACAGCACACCGCCACACGCGGCCAAGAAGCTGGTACAGGGACGAACACAAAGAGGCAGACAAAACACAGCATGAAAACCAGTGATAAGCAGAGATTTGCAGCCATCAGGAAGGAGAGAAGAGGAGGCAGCTGCAAAGACAGGAGGCCGGAAAAGATAGAGGAATTGGGCTGGAAATATATACAGTTATGATAATGGCTATGAAAGCGATTACATGAGGCTGCAATTAGCTGGCTTATACTCGCCTGCTATTCAGTCATACTTGCATCTCTCCTCTCCTTTTTCCCAGCACTGACTGCATGGGGAAGACAGATATCTTTGTGGGAGAAGAGTTATGGACACAACACTTGGGTTTGACAAATAAGGTGCCAGCTAGGGTTTATGATCTCTGCATCTCTGGGCCATGGAGAAGTGCAAGAGGAGAGGATCTCAGGGAAATCCATTGCTCAGCACAGCCTGCATCTCCACTCCTCTCCTCCACTAGGGAGATGAAATCCAAATAAAGAATAAATACAATGCTCCCTGTCCTTCAGACTCAATGACATTTGTTTCTATCCATTTCTCTCCATTTTTGTCCCTGTCAGTTCCTCTCTCTTGCTTTTTTTTCTGCTTCTTTATGGTTGTTTTCCACATTGTATTGCATAATTCAACAAGTCCTGCAAGCACAAGGTCCTGCATCTGGGCTGGGGCAGTCCCAGGCACAAACACAGGCTGGATACAGAGTGGATTGAGAGTAGCTCTGAAGACAGAGACTTGCGTGTACTGATTGATGAGAGGCTCAACATGAGCTGACAGAGCACTCACACAGCCCAGAAGGCAAATCGTATCCTGTGCTGCATCAAGAGGAATATGGACAACATGTTAACAGAGGGGATTTTTCCTCTTTATTCTGCTTTTGTGAGACCCCCACCTTGAATACTGGATCCAGTTCTGGTGTCCCTGGCGAAAGAAGGGCACAGAGCTGTTGGAGTCCAGAGGAGGGCCATAATGATGATCCAAGGGCTGGAACACACCTCTGCTAGGAGGTTAGACTGAGGGAGCTGGGGTTGTTCAGCCTGGAGATGACTCTGGGGGCACCTTATAGCTGCTATCCAATACCCAAAGGGATCCTACAGGAAGGCTGGAGAGGGACTTTTCATAAGAGTCTTTATCAATAGGACAAGAGGGAATGGGTTTAAGGTGAGGGAGAGTAGGTTGAGACTGTAGGTTGAGACTGGGTCTTAGGAAAAGTTCTTCAATATGAGGGTGGTGAGACTCTGGAATAGGTTGCCCAGGGAGGTCATGGATGTCTCCTCCCATGAGGTGCTCAAGGCCAGGATGGATGAGGCCTTGGGCAGCTGAGTCTAGTCGAGAGGTGTCCCTGCCCACAGCAGGAAGCTTGGTGTAGATGATATCTAAGGTCCCTTCCAACCTCAGCCATTCTATGCCTCAATGGTGTTTCTCTTTCCTCAGCCAGTTCTCGCCTCGGTTACCTGTGGCTCTCTGGTTGATTCTGAAAATCTCCCTGCACCCTTGCTCACCTGCCTGCTCCCTGTTCCAGCTCCCTACCTGCACCTACTTTGCAGCATGTTTTGTTCACAGTCCCTCTCTTCATAGTCATATTTAGTTGTGTCATTTTGTACTTGCAAAGGAGAGCCCTAGGACACAGGGCTGAAATGGTCTTTTTTCAACTTCTTTTCCTTTTCTCTGAATGGGGCTCCCAAAGGCTTGCTCTGGGCATTCCTCTTGAACTTCTCCTCAGTGACAATGTCATAGAGTCATAGAATCAATAAGGTTGGAAAAGACCTCAAAAATCATCAAGTTCAATCTGTCACCCAACACCTCACGACTACTAAACCATGGCAACAAGTGCCACATCCAACCCCCTCTTGAACACCTCCAGGGATGGTGATTCCACCACCTCCCTGGGCAGCACATTCCAATGGCTAACGACTCTCTCAGTGAAGAACTTTCTCCTCACCTCGAGCCTAAACTTCCCCTGGTGCAGCTTGAGACTGTGTCCTCTCCTTCTGCCACAGGTTGCCTGGGAGAAGAGACCAACCCCCACCTGGCTACAACCTCCCTTCAGGCAGTTGTAGAGAGCAATAAGGTCTTCCCTGAGGTTCCTCTTCTCCAGGCTAAGCCACCCCAGCTCCCTCAGCCTCTCCTCATAAGGCTTGTGCTCAAGGCCTCTCCCCAGCCTCTTTGCCCTTTCTCTGGACACGCTCAAGTGTCTCGATGTCCTTCTTAAACTGAGGGGCCCAGAACTGGACACAGGACTCAAGGTGTGGCCTGACCAGTGCTGAGTACAGGGCAGAATGATTTCCCTGCTCCTGCTGGCCACACCATTCCTGATGCAGGCCAGGATGCTATTTGCCTTCTTGGCCACCTGGGCACACTGCAGGCTCATGTTCAGCCTACTATCAACAGGTACCCCCAGGTCCCTTTCTGTTTGGCAGCTCTCCAGCCACTCTGACCCCAGCCTGTAGCTCTGCATGGGGTTGTTGTGGCCAAAGTGCAGCATCCGGCACTTGGACTTGTTGAATGTCATCGTGTTGGACTCTGCCCATCTATCCAGCCTGTCAAGGGCCCTCTGGAGAGCCCTTCTACCCTCTAACAGATCAACATCTGCTCCCAACCATGTCTTGACTTCCTAAGCAGACCAAATAGATATGAGGCAAAGTCATGCCTCCCTTCGTCCCCTGTGGAACAGCAATCAGCTTAGGAGAGTTTTCAGTCTGTAGTACTACATAAGCCCATGCTCTGGTTTGAGTCATGACTGATTAGTTAGCTTCAACTGAGGGAACATCAACATGTAGTAGAAAATATTTGGTTTTAAAGAATAATCTGAAACCTAGTGAGTGATGGTTGTGTTTAGTACTAGGATACATTCAAACTGCACCACTTTATTGTAAAATGCAGCCTTGACTATGTTACGTTTCATCACCAAAGAGCCCCTCTGGGAAGAAAGCTGGTGGGTCAAGAACTGCACAGCCACTGCAGTGGTGAGGACAGGCAAACAGCTAGGTGCATGTGAAATGCCCTGTGTCTCTGCTATATAAATTTGTAAGATTCAGCCATGTAGTAAAAGGAAAAAACTCACATTCCTGTCTGGGGTTTTTAAGGTCTTGTCCAAAAGATCCCACTACAGAAAACCCATTTAATCTACCTTAGAAGGATGAAGGGCTGAGTCAACCCTGCTAAGATTTGAACCTATCACTCCAGGGAGCCTAATTATTGCAAACGTGGTGCTTAGGCCACTCAACCCTTCCCTCCTGCTCTAATCACCTCTCAAAGAGTTCCTTTTGATCCGAGAAGGCTACGCAGCACCTATGATAAAGGCAAAGCATTTAACAAAGTCTCTGTAAGTGGAGTATATCATTATTCATATTACAGCAGGTTTGAAAGCGCCAGGCAAGGATGAGAACATTGTGCTATAACAAAGATGACAGTGGCAGTGCTGTGAATTGCTTCTCTGCTTTAGTCTCTGTTTTCCTTCTCTACATAATGGGAAAATGGAGCGAGAGGAGAGCTGAGCTAAATTGCGCTTGCTCCCACCGTGTTTCACCCCTCACCACATGTTTGCTTGAAGGACATTGCATCTCACCTACCTCAGCCACAGCCTAGTGGGCTGCACTAGGCTAGAGGGTGATGTCTCTGTGAAGCTTGTCCTGCTCTATACCTGCACCAGGTGTCTCCAGGAGCCATGCAGTTGGGAATGTTCCCGCTCTGGCCTTACACCTGCACCTCTGCACTGCAGTAGCGCAGGAGGCTCAGTCTTGCAGTAGTTTTAGGCTGTGCCTAGAAAATGTTCCACAGATCTTGAACAGAAAGCAGTAGAACGTAAATAAATCACCACTGGATGTAGAAAAGAGAGTAATGATAGATTCTAAATAATCCCATTGGGCAGATATCTACCATAAAACCTAGCTCTGTAAAATAACTTTACAAGGGCAACAAAGCTGATGAGGGGTTTGGAGCACAAGCCCTATGAGGAGAGGCTGAGGGAGCTGGGGTTGCTTAGCCTGGAGGAGATTCAGGGGAGACCTTATTGCTGTCTACAACTACCTGAAGGGAGGTTGTAGACAGGTGGGGGTTGATCTCTTCTCCCAGGCAACCAGCACCAGAACAAGAGGACACAGTCTCAAGCTATGCCAGGGGAGGTTTAGGCTGTATGTTAGGAAGAAGTTCTCCATAGAAAGAGTGATTGGCCATTGGAATGGGCTGCCCATGGAGGTGGTGGGGTCACCATCACTGGAGGTGTTTGGGAAGAGACTGGATGGGGTGCTTGGTGCTATGATTTAGTTGATTAGATGGTGTTGGGTGGTAGGTTGGACTCGATGATCTCAAATGTCCCTTCCAACATGGTTTGGTCTGGTCTATTCTATTCTATTCTATTCTATTCTATTCTATTCTATTCTATTCTATTCTATTCTATTCTATTCTATTCTATTCTATTCTTCTGTTTATAACTTTATCTCCTTTCCCCTTACTTCACTCTAGCAGATACTAGCTCTGGCTTCTGCTGGCTTTGCTGACCTTGGCTGCATTGCTTTGTTTTGGCTGAGTATTAGCAAACAACTCTCTGCTCTTCCCTCTCCTTTATCGTGTAGAGGGGAGAAGGGAGGAGGAAGAATCAGTAGCCCCCTGTTTTGTCCAGGAGGCTTCTTGTGTTGTTTATAAATTGTACATATATATATAAATATTGTGTATTTTGTACATATTCATTGCATTTCACATTTAGATTGTAGTTTTGTTTGTAAATACAGCTTCATTTGCTTGCACTGAGCTAGTCTGGCAATTTTATGCTGGGGGAATTTTCAATCCATGTGCAGGCATTGGGGGGGGTGTGTGGGGAGGGCATAGGTGCTTGCCCAGCTGCCAGGCAGCAGCAGAAGGATTATCTGCAGCAGGGCCTGCTAACAACAGCTCATGGAATTTCTTTGCTTATCTCAAGCTGTTAGTAACATTTCTGCACCGTTTAGTAGGCATAAGTGAAAGCTGATTAAAATCTCTTGTCTCATTATAATAGGTGGGAAGAATATCAGGGCTGGAGAGTAAAAGGAAGCCACTGATTTTGAAACTTGGAGTTCTAAAGAAAACATATCCCATGCTCCTCCTTGGAGATGACTTTGCAGCTAATAATTTTGCCTTTCATTCCTTTGGACAAAAGGTAATTTTTGACCCTCCCTCCTTCTATTATTACCTGAAGGGGATGCATGCCTTCTATGGAAGTGCAGCTAGACTGAATCTGAAATGCTAATGGACTGGCAGTGTTTGCAGTGGGGTGAACAGTTTTCTGCTGGAAGGCTGGTTGGCAGGATACCGTCCTGCAGTCATTGAATCATTGCACTGAATCACTGCCATGTTGGCAGGATCCCATTCTGAGGAAGTTCACAGTGCTGTCAAACACCTGCTGTTGCCATTGAATGATATTATGCAAGATCTGAAATTCTATTTATTGAGATCCCTACTTGATTTCTTTTTTTTTTTTTTTCTCTTCTTTTTTTTTCTTTTCCCATCCTCTTCAGTCACCAGAATCTCAAGTGACTGCAATAAAACCTATTCCCAAGAGAATTATACAATACTCAGCCTGGTGCCAGGATACCAGTTCTTACAGGGTGAAAATCCATTCTTCCAGCTTTGAGATGATGCAGAGATGCCAAGATAGCAGAGGATACAAAGACCTACAAGCATTTCTACAGTATGCACTCTGCAGGGTTATTCAGGTAAGGAGACAAAACAGGCTTTGACTTGCAGGACCCCAGCCAGTCACCCTTTTTATACCTTGAAAGCCCTGGTTGTACAGACTCATGGGAGAGGTTATGCCTATAAATAAGTTTTATCTCCTAGTCTTCTTAGACACTGATTGCTTTAAGACAGAACACACACCTGGGAAGTGAAGAGTACCAGGCTATATGAGTTAAAGAGCAAGCATATTCTTCTCTCTAATAGCTTTTAAGATAAGATAAGTAAATTGAAGTGGTATTTCCTTGGCTTGCTCCTTATCTTCTGACCTGCAGTATAGTGCACTTCACCTTGATTTTTTTGGCAGTCCTTTCCCAAAAGCCGTAGTTCACATCCTGTGAAACCTTTCCAAGCTCCATCTTGCCTCTTTGACATCAGGTACTGCTGGCACATCTCTGCCCCAGGACAGCCCCAGCCCTCTCGGCTCTCCAGCTACCTGCATCAGGACCAGGCCTGCTCCTTCTTTTTACTTCCATGGATCTGGCCTTCTGTTGCCTGCAATCTTCTAATGTTGGATATTCTACTCTGCAAATAGCATTCACTGGGCAGCTCTTTCCTCTACGAATGGATCTGCTCTCGGCACAAATCTTTTCCCTGTCCAAACTAAAATATCTGTTTGGATGGCAATTCATTAGGAGATGTCAATGAGTTATGCCAGGCAGCAGCAGAACTCTTCCTGTTCTATTCAGCCTTTCCTGCTCGTTCTTTCTTGACAGCGCTGTTACCTTGCGTCAAGCTCAGAGTCTGGGTATGAGCTTCTATTTGTCTTCTCCTGTCTAACCCCTATCTTAAAATCTCAGCTCAAGGAAAAAGAGAAGCAAGTCTTGCTTATCTACTTACACAATACAACTCTCAACCAAGAGCTCTTGGGTCTCAATTCTTGCAGCATTCTTTCCTTTAGCACTAACACAATCTTGCCTTGCTCTTGCCTTGCCACTGCACCACTGCAGAGATCATTTTCTTAGCCTGTCTGCCTGCCCATGTCAGCCCTCGTGGTGAATCTCTCCACTGGCTGCCCTTTCTCTTTTGTGTAAAGACCTTGCTTGTCCCTGTGCTGTCATTTTCTTTTCAGCACTTAAAAGGTGATTTCTGTCTCCTGTTTGCCCATGATTCAAGTCTCTGCTGCCCCCTTTGAATCTCAGACAAGTCCCTTTTCTTTCATACAGTGTTCTCCCTGACACCCCTTGGAGTTTCAAACAGCATCTCCCCATAAAGCTGTAAAAAAATACCTTGTTCTTGAAATCCCTCCTCTACACTCACCTTGTACAGGACAGTTACAAAAGCCTTACTAATAGTCAGGCTGGCAACAAATTCCTCATGGTGACCAAGAGCCCCTTTCTTTCTCTTTAAAGAAGTTAGCATCTCTTTCTCAGATTGTGACATGACACTGATGAGATATTTCAGAGGTAACTTTAAAAAAGCAACAGATCAAGCAAGAAACAAATTAAAAAATCATTGAAAACTGCAAGCTACACACACAATTCTACAGGAGTGTTTTAGAACAGGGCTCCACAATTGGTTTATATTTTAGGAGGGAGACAAAGGATATGACTGAACCGGCAGCTGGAGTATCAGTTATCAGTTGCGTGGCTATCTGCAACTAGGATGGATATCAGGAAGAAGTTCTTCACTGTGAGGGTGGTGGAACACTGGAGCAAGTTGCCCAGGGAGGTGGTTGAGTCCCCTTCCCTGGAGATATTCAAGGTAAGGCTCAACAAGTCCCTGGGCGACCCGACCTAGTTGGGGATGTCCCTGCTGACTGCAGGGAGGTTGGACTGGATGGCCTTTGGAGGTCCCTTCTGTCCTGGACCATTCTATGATTCTATCATTCCATCATTCTATCATCATTCTATCATTCTATCAGCAATGCAGTGCTGTGCTCAAAATCTCTTGCTCCCCCCACCCGGTCACATGTGAAGCCTGTGGCAGGACAAGGACTTGGACCTCTCTCACAGATCCTCAGCTAATGCCAAGCACTCAGGCATTAATCATGGGCGAACTTACTGTGCTATTCATGCTATTAACTTCTAAGCTAAGAGCTTGGAAACAATGGCTTTTAGCACCAGGAAGCAAAGATAGTAATTAACATGGCCTGTCTATCACCCAGATTATTAAACTGCATTATAAATGTTTTGTTGCTGAGGATTAATTATTTAAATCTTCACAGGAGTTTCACACAACTGAAGGAAATATTAATGAGCGATCACCAGCTCAGGTTCCTTCTCTTAGCTACCTCCTGAAGGTTGTCTGAGTTCTAGGCTGCTGTCAACATTCACACCGTTGCCATTAACAATAGTCACAAGCAGCTAGCATCTCCCTGTGTGCATGTGGTTCACTAAAGCTTGTAATGGTCTTTCAAGCTAATGCTGCCTGGATTTATAGACAACTGCAGCTCTGCCTGAGGTTGCATCAGCTCTAACCTGCTCTTCATTCTATGACCATGAATTGCTTACAGCTTAATGGAAAATAGTGCTTTGTGAAGAATAAAAGGCCTTGGATCTTTAAGGCTATTAGAATACAACAGAATTAACCAGGTTGGAAAAGACCTTCAAGATCATCGAGTCCAAGCTACCATCCAACACCATCTAATAAACTAAACCATGGCACCAAGTGCCCCATCCAGTCTCTTTTTGAACACTTCCAGTGATGGTAATTCCACCACCTCCCTGGGCAGCACAGTCCAAGGCCAATCACTCTTACTGTGAAGAGCTGCTTCCTAATATCCAGCCTAAATGTGTCCAGAGAAGGGCAACAAAGCTGAGGAGGGGTTTGGAGCACAAGCCCTGTGAGGAGAGGCTGAGGGAGCTGGGGTTGCTTAGCCTGGAGAAGAGGAGGCTCAGAGGAGACCTTATCACTCTCTACAACTATCTGAAGGGAGGTTGTAGCCAGGTGGGGGTTGGTCTCGTCTCCTGGGCAGCCAGCACCAGAACAAGAGGACACAGTCTCAAGCTGCGCCAGGGGAGGTTTAGGCTGTATGTTAGGAAGAAGTTCTCCATAGAAAGAGTGATTGGCCATTGGAATGGGCTGCCCAGGGAGGTGGTGGAGTCACCTTCACTGGAGGTGTTTAGGAAGAGACTGGATGGGGTGCTTGGTGCCATGGTTTAGTTGATTAGATGGTGTTGGATGATGGGTTGGACTAAATGATCTCAAAGGTCTTTTCCAACCTGGTCTGGTCTATTCTATTCTATTCTATTCTATTCTATTCTATTCTATTCTATTCTATTCTATTCTATTCTATTCTATTCTATTCTAAACCTCCCCTGGCACAGCTAGAGACTGTGTCCTCTTGTTCTTGGAACACTGCAAGATTTTTGGGCTACTTTTTCACTGTGTAACACAGATGCCATTAAAAAAAATAACTTTTAACTCCAGCATGGCCTTCTTAGAGCTTCTTGTGTGCTTCTGACAAGCAGAATGAGCTGAGAAATATTAATTTTGCTAAAGGTTCCATGAAGTTTAATGCCACTTCATGGCAGGTGCTGGTCTCTTCTCTCAGGTAATTAGTGACACAACAAGAGGGAATGGCATTAAGCTGCAATGGAGTAGGTTTAGATTGGACATTAGGAAACATCTTTTCATGGAATGAGAGGTCAGGCACTGGAATGAGCTGCCCAGGGAGGTGGTTGAGTCAGCAACCCTGGATGTGTTTAAAGGTGGTTTGGATGTTGTGCTTGGGGATATGGTTTAGGGGTAAACCTTGTAGAGTTCTGGGTTAGACTTGGTGATCCTGAGGGGCTTTTCCAACCTGACTGTTTCTGTGATTCTGCGAAATAATTTCACCATGTCCAAGGCAAGGCTCAACAGAAAAATGTTTTGGCAAGAAGGTATTTTGTGTGCTTTAGCCCTAAGTGAATAAGCAGAGCAAAAATGCCTCTAAGTTCTGTGGCCATAAACCATCAGTCTAGATACCATTCACTAGAACCTGAAAACATTAAGGCAGGATTCTGGCCTCAGGATTAGTTTGTCCTACATGTGAAAGGAAGAACTCACATGATTTAACATTTAATGCCCACCATGCAAAGTCTGTGTACAAGCAAGTCACCCAAGAAACTCCTTGTCTTAAAGAGAGATAGAGTCACTTTGAGGGTCTGATTTGTTTCTGCAGCCTTTAGAGTGAGATAAAATGCCTATTCCAAGCCAGCAGCCCTAGAGGCAATGGAGATGAGTGTTTCAGTTGTAGGTGTTACACATTTTGTTTGTAGGTATTACACATTTGGTTTGAATAGCTGAGCTGTTCCAGTTATGGACAAACAGGAGATCAATTGTGCTCCCAGTGACAGAATCACAGAACCACAGAATACATCTGGCTGGAAGACACCTCAAAGATTATCCAATCCAACCCTCAACCCAGCACTAAAGGGTCAACACTAAACCATGTCCCCAGGTGCCAAGTCCACACACTGCTTAAACACCCCTAGGGACAGTGACTCCACCACTGCCCTGGACAGACCACTCCAATGTTTGATTACCCTTTCAGTGAAGAAATATTTCCTAATATACACCCTAAACCTCCTTTGGCACATCCTAAAACCATTGCCTCTAGTCCTGACCACAAAGTCATTGCAGCCCAGAAGGCAAATTTCAGCCTGGGCTGCATCAAAAGCAGTGTGGCCAGCAGATCCAGAGAGGAGATTCTGCCACTTTGCTGTGCTCTGGTGAGACTTCACCTGGAGTTCTTGATCCAGCTCTGGTGCCCTCAATGCAAGAAGGACATGGACCTGATGGAGTGGATCCAGAGGAGGGCCACAAAAAAGATCAGGGGGCTGGAACACCTCTCCTACAAGACAGGCTGAGGAAGCTAGAGTGGTTCAGCCTGGAGAAGACTCCATGAAGACATAATAGCAGCTCTCCAGTACTGGAAGGGGGCCTACAGGAAGGCTGAAAAGGGAGTGTTTACAAAGTGATAGGATAAGAGGCAATGGTTTGAAATTAGAGAAGAGTATATTTAGATTGGATATTAGGAACAAGTTCTTTACCATGAATGTGGTAAAGAACTGGTTGCCCAGGGAGGTGGATAAGGCCCCATCCTTGTAGATATTCAAGGTCAGGCTCTGGGCAGCCTGATCTAGTTGAGGATGTCCCTGCTAACTGCAGAGGGATTGGAGTGGTTGACCTTTGGAGGTCCTTTCTAATCCCAACCATGCTATGATTCTATAAAGCCCACATATCTATACCTGCCTTGCAGCTGAGGCCTCTCTGAATAGTAAAGTGTTCTCATGCTCCTGTGTTTGGGGGATTTTGTGGCAATCTGCCAATATGTTCTGGCTCCAGCTTCAGGTTTTTCACCACTAGAGTCTCCACTGCTCAAAGTCACAGGGTTTGGAGAACATAAATGAAGCTGCACGGGAAACACTACATTGCAAGTGCACAGTAAATGCTATAGGATAAAAAGAGCATTTCTGCTCAGCTGGAGGTGAATTTAGCTCTTTCCTGATGTTAGCAGACTGAGAAACGTGAAATTTAAACAGTGGTGCTCCCAGGAACTGGTACTGGGTCCAGTTTTGTTCATTATCAAGAACCTGGATGAGGGGATTGAGAGTACAGCAAGTTCATGGATGATACAAAACTTTTGGGGGTGGGGGGGGGGTGGGGGGTTGGCTGACACCCCTCAGGCTGTGCTGCCACCCAGCAAGATCTGGACAGGCTGAGACCTGGGTGCAGGCAAACCTCCTACAAGTGTAGGGTCCTGCATCTGCAGAGGAATAACAGCAGGCACCAGTACAGGTTAGGTGCTGTCCTGATGGAAAGCAGCTCCGTGGAGATCTTGGAGTCCTAGTGGACAGCAAGTTCTCCATGGGATAACAATGTGCCCTTGTGGCCAAGAGAGCCAATGGGATCCTGGGATGCATCAACAAAAGTGTGTCCAGCAGGTCTAGGAAGGTTCTTCTCCCTCTCTACTCTGCCCTGGTGAGACCACACCTGGAGTATTGTGTCCAGTTTGGGGCTCCCTAGTTCAAAAGAGACAGAGACCTGCTGGAGAGAATCCAATGGAGAGCCATGAGGATGATTAGGGGACTTGAGCATCTCCCCTATGCAGAGAGACTGAGAGCCCTGGGGCTGTTTAGTCTTGAGAAGACTGAGAGAGAGATCTGATCAATGTCTATAAATATCTGAGGGGTGAGTGTCAAGAGGAGGAGGCCAATCTCTTTTCAGTGGTGCACAGTAATAAGACAAGGAACGATGGATACAATCCTGAACACCAAAGATTTCACCTCAACATGAGGAGAAGCTTCTTTACAGTGAGGGTGACAGAGCACTGGAACAGGCTGCCCAGAGAGGTTGTGGAGTCTCCTTCTCTGGAGACTTTCAAAACCTGCCTGGATGCATTCCTGTGTAGACTACCATAGGTAACCCTGCTTTGGCAGGGGAGTTAGACTGCATGATCTCAGGAGGTGCCTTCCAACCTCTAACATACTATGATACTGTGAGCAACTCTGCCATATAAGTTACAGGAGAAAGCAAATATAGTTGGCCATGCAGTTTCAGATCAGGATTTCTGGTTTTTGTGCTCCAGACTTCACAGACATGTGACAGTCAATCTTTGCAGCAGAACTGGGAGTTTTTTAAAACCTCACTCTTTCTAGGGCTAAACCATAGAAAACTCATGTGAGAATCTGTGTATTGCTGATCTCACAGGTTTAGTACCTCGTTGACCTGGAAGGGTAAAGACAGAGATACAAGATATCATTGATTTTCAGTCCTTCCTTAAAGATCATGTTAGCAGAAAAAAAAACAAAACCCAACCACAAACCCAACCAGTTATCTTGTTTGTTTTATGTAATCCCCAAGTACTTCCATGGTTCCTCAGGTGCCAAACCCAGCACTTATTAACACCCTGTTCCCCTGGGCTCCTTGTGGAACACTTTGTCACTGCCGCTACTGGCTCTCAAGCATAACAGCACCAAATTAAAAACCAAGTGTGTTAAAAAATAAAGCATGGAAAATGCAAAATTAGCATGTGAACAAACAACAGGGGCCACTCCACTGATTATATTTTCACTCTAGTGTTGTATTAATTAAAGCTTCCCATCCCTTAATTAAAGTGAAACACACGGAGAATCTCCACCATATTATGCAAGGTGACTGGACCAGTGTGCCTCTCTGTGGGGGTTATAACCACACTGCCAGATAGCCTCTGATAGGCTCTGAGTGTAGAGATCATCCTGATCAATCATAGAATCATAGAACTGTTAGGGTTGGAAGGGACTTCAAGGATCATCTAGTTCCAATCCCCCTGCCATGGGCAGGGACCGCTCACACTACAGCAGGTTGCTCAGAGCCACACCCAGCCTGGCCTTAAAAACCTCCAGGGATGAGGCTTCCACCACCTCCCTGGGCAACCTGTGCCAGTCTCTCACCACCCTCATGGGGAAGAACTTTTTCTTAACATCTAATCTGAATCTACCCATTTCTATATTTTTTTCCATTCCCCTTAGTCCTATCACTACCTGACACCCTAAAAAGTCCCTCAACAGCTTTCTTGCAGGCTCCCTTCAGATACTGGAAGGCCACAATAAGGTCTTCTTGGAGCCTTCTCCTCTCCAGACTGAACAGCCCCAACTCTCTCAGTCTGTCCTCATAGGAGAGGAGCTCCAGCCCTTTGATCATCCTCGTGGCCCTTCTCTGGACATGTTCCAGCACGTCCAGATCCTTACTGTAATAGGGGCTCCAGAACTGGATGCAGTACTTCAGGTTGGGTCTCACCAGAGTGGATTAGAGGGGGAGACTCACCTCCCTTGACCTGCTGGCTGTGCTTCCCTTGATGGCATGACATTCAGAGTCTGAATCCAAATTTCCACAAGACGTAGCCTTGTGACCCAAAGTTTTGGGTTGGCCCCATCTTTAATTAGAGCTTGCTCTGGCTTTCCGTACCTCAGTTGCAATACTTGGCATGGACCTCCTGCATATTTAGATGACAACTAATGAGGATTTTTATTGAACTTGAGCTTTGGCCGACTGGGAGGAGGGAACAGCTTTTTAGCATCAGATGGAAAAGGCTCTTGCCTCTGGAATATTTCTCAGCATGGAGCAAAGAGCTGGGGAGGAGAAAGTGATAGGAACACTGTCAGTGCCACCGCTAATGGGGCCTGCCTGGGGCAGGCTGTTTGGTATCCCTTGGAAGGTGACCTTGGCTGCTGACATTTGCATTTTAGCAGCTATTTGGCATGTAAGATTGTATCTCCAGCAAAAAAAAATGCTGGGAGATACAGGTAGCTCAGATCCATTTCTTCAATGGCTCTATCTTCTCTTGTCCTGCCATACTCTGATGCTCCCTAGTTAGTCTGAAAGTGCATGCCGCAAGAAGACCAAGACATGGCCCCTGCTTATTAATGCAGGTGATCAGTCTCATCAGGCACCATCCATACAGGCTAACTCAAGGTGCAATCTGCAAATTAATGGCCTTCTCAAAACAATTAAGTCATTCAGATAGGTAGGAATAGTACTTGTTGGCCTATGAATCACAGAATTAGAAAATGACAGGGGTTGGAAGGGACCTCCAGAGATCATCGAGTCCAACCCCCCCTGTCAAAGCAGGCTGGGACTTTTTGTTCATGAAACAAACAGCTGGCCATTATTGTTTGCCTTTGGTGTCATTTATCACCCCTGGACACGTGGGAGAGATTGTAGATATCTGCCAGAGGTATTGCTGGGTCGGATCCCAGAAAGCTTTGCATCTGCAGCTCTTGCCATTTCCTCACCCCTCAGGATCTGTCTTGCATAAGGTGGAGATTTGACAATAGCTCCCAGCCCTTGCTGCCACATGTTTTAGAAGCTCAGCAGATGGCTGCGTGCTCCTACCACCTGGCCAAAGGGTGCTGTCGCCCTTCCAAACAAATGGCATTAGCACCTCTGAGGGACAGGCCAACCCACTGCTGCTGATGTGCTTTAACTCACAGTATAAGCATGGCTAAGAGCACACATGGGGCTAGATATGATGGCTTACCAGATGGGTGGTAATTTGTTAAGCTGCTATGCTGCTAAAGCTTTCAACTGAGTGTTCATAGCCTAAGGTCTTCGGCCAACCTAAGAGTCATTCGCTCTGCCTTTAACATAATTGGAAAAGATAGGAAATTAAAATTTTAGACCAGAGTGTCTGCCAGTCCCTTAACTTGCTTTGAAAATAGAAATCTCCCTCTGCCTCTCTCTGCTGCTGAAAGTTCAATCAGTTATCAAAATAGTGATGCCCTTTGTCCTGGCACATTACTCAAACATATGCTAAATTAAATATTAACCAACCACTAATTGGCGCCTCGTTTGGCCAAAGAAAGAGGTGGCTTCATAATGCCCGTGGCCTGCTTCACTCTTCTGGTGACTCAATATCCTTTGCTGCTTCTTTCCCTTCCTGCTTGGTTGTGATGTGTGCTGGCTTTGGGCTGGAGGTGCAAATATCCCTGCACGCAGCACTAGGGGCGTTCAGCCTGGAAAAGAAGAGGCTGAGGGAAGACCTCTTTGCTCTCTACAACTCCCTGAAAGAATGTTGGTGCCACGCAGGGCTTGGTCTCTTGTCACAAGTAGCAAGTTATAGGACAAGAGAAAATAGATTCAAGCTGCCCCAGGGGAGGTTTAGATTGAGGAATAATTTCTTCCCCAAAAGGGTTGTCAAGCCCTGGCCCAGGCTGCCCAGGGCAGTGGTGGAGTTGCCATCCCTGGAGGGATTTCAAAACCATGGAGATGTGGTGCTGAGGGAAATGGTTTAGTGGTGATCTGGAAGCACCAGGTAAAGGGTTGGACTTCATGATCTGAAAGGTCTCTGCCAACCAAAACAATTCCTTGATCCCATGGTTCCAGTTAAAACACTTTGATCTTCAGCTAGCTTTACTCTGCTTTAGCTAGCATTACTCTGCCTCTGTCAGGCTTGAGCTTAAGGAGCATTTTGGCATCTCCTGAAAGCAGTTTTGGGCTACCTTTTGCGTCCTGGGGGCTGGTCTCTTCTCCCAGACAACCAGCACCAGAACAAGAGGACACAGTCTCAAGCTGCACCAGGGGAGGTTCAGACTGGATGTTAGGAAGAAATTCTTCATAGAGAGAGTGATTGTCCATTGGCATGGGCTGCCCAGGGAGGTGATAGAGGTGCTGTCACTGGAGGTGTTAAGGAGGAGGCTTGATGGAGTGCTTGGTGCCATGGTTTAGTTGATTAGATAGTGTTGGATGATCGGTTGGACTTGATGATCTCAAAGGTCTCTTCCACCCTGGTCTGGTCTATTCTATTCTATTCTATTCTATTCTATTCTATTCTATTCTATTCTATTCTATTCTATTCTATTCCATTCCATTCCATTCCATTCCATTCCATTCCATTCCATTCCACTCCATTCCATTCCATTCCATTTGTCAGGCCTCTCAATTTTGGGTGATTTCAACTGGCGTGTGTGCTGCTGGGTTGAGCTCTGGATTTTGATTCATTTTGGCAACTGTCCTCCCAGGTAAACATATGAAAAAATCCCTTAATCTACCTTGTGCTTGTTTCCCAGGTATTAACTGCAGGAGGAGAAACGGTGATGTTTAAATTATTGTCCCCTCACATCAGGACACAGGGAAAAACATGTATTGTAAAATCCCATGCTGCAAAAATCTTTGTCAGAACAATTGCATCCAGTCCTACTGTTGGCCAGCTATTAACTATGAGATCAGTTCACTCAATGCACCTAGAGATGGTGAGTGACACACTGGCTATCTCACAGTGTGAGATGGAGAACTGGCTGATTAACTGCATGGTGGTGATTTTTCAGAACAAGACATTTATCACTGCCTTTATTTGTATGGCAGGACTTAAATCAGTTTTCAGGTTCCTGAGCAAAGCAGACTTCTCTCTGAGGGCTGCTGTTGGAGCAGCTGCAAGGAAGGAACAGTGGGTGGATCTGCATTGTGTCAGGGATGACAGAAGTCCAGCCCTCTCAGGAACAGGATGGTGCATGCTGGAAACTATGACCATATTGCGGTCTGGTCACTATTTATCCTTTTTGATGCCTGCGCAGATGAGATGCAGTTGGACTTCAAATTAACATTCCCCAAGCTTCTTGGCTGTTATCCTATCTTTGCAGGTCCAGATGTACCAAACTGGTCTGTGTGTAGTCTCACAGAGCTGGCCCCATGGTCCATGTTTCCCCAAAAATCTGATGGTCCTGGTAAAAACTCTGAGGCTTCTAAACAGAAGTTGATCATTGCCAGCTCAGGGCTGGAACTAAAGTCTCATAATAAATAGGTTGTTCCCTGACTGAGAGCTCTCCCTGAAGCACTACAGACCTGACTGAGATAACTGACTAGAATGGGTGAGGGTTCTGAGTCTTAGGGTACAAAAAATTCCTTAGGGTACAGGAATAAGCAGAGCCTCTCTGTCTTTACTTCCCTCACTGCTGCTCTAAAGCATGGATGAGAGAAGAGCCACTGAAGCACCTCCACTGGGGGCAGAAGCCTGAGCTGACTATCTATTCTATTCCAACCTGGTTAATTCTATTCTATTCTATTCTATTCTATTCTATTCTATTCTATTCTATTCTATTCTATTCTATTCTATTCTATTCTATTCTATTCTATTCTATTCTGTTCTATTCTATCCTATCCTATCCTATCCTATCCTATCCCAGCCACATAGCCAGGCTTAGCTGTCAGGCTCAGAGCCAAGCTAAGGGAAAACTAAGGGACAATGATGATGCTTGTGGTCAGGAGCCAGTGAGGCTCTCAAAGTGACAGTCACTGGGGAGCAACCTGCCCCACTGAGCCTGGGTGGCCAGATGTGCTGTTAGCACAGCTCTGTATCTTCTTTCACAGCAAAAGTTGTTGTAGGAGAGAGAACTAAAATCCTATCCTGGACCCCTCACTTTAGGAAAGATGTTGAGTTGCTGGAATGTGTCCAGAGAAGGGCAACAAAGCTGGGGAGGGGTTTGGAGCACAAGCCCTGTGAGGAGAGGCTGAGGGAGGTGGCGTTGCTTAGTCTGGAGAAGTGGAGCCTCAGGGGAGACCTTATTGGTCTCTACAACTACCTGAAGCGAGGTTGTAGCCAGGTGGGGGTTGGTCTCTTCTCCTGGGCAGCCAGCACCAGAACAAGAGGACACAGTCTCAAGCTGTGCCAGGGGAAGTTTAGGCTGTATGTTAGGAAGAAGTTCTTCATAGAAAGAGAGATTGGCCATTGGAATGGGCTGCCCAAGGAGGTGGTGGAGTCACCATCAGTGGAGGTGTTTAGGAGGAGACTGGATGGGGTGCTTGATGCCATGGTTTAGTTGATTAGATAGTGTTGGATGATAGGTTGGACGCAATGATCTCGAAGGTCTTTTCCAACCTGGTTAATTCTATTCTATTCTATTCTATTCTATTCTATTCTATTCTATTCTATTCTATTCTATTCTATTCTATTCTATTTGTTTGTTTATTTGTTTTCCCAAATGTTCTAAGGAACTGAAAAGTCCTGTCCTGATTCAGCAAAGAGTTAAGAAAAACGATGGAGTAAAAAAAAAAATCTTTGCACTGCACAGCTCCCAAGCTTTGGAAATGTTTCAGTGGGCCACTGGGAAATCTCTTTAGTACAGAATGTGTCTGGCTGAGCTGTCAGATTGACTGCTAGAGGCGCAGCTGAGTTTCAAATGGGCGAGCAGCATGCGTGTGAGACTCATCCCCCCAAAAAGGAAGATGTTTGACAAGTGGAATGTTTTTATTTTATGATGGAGAACGAGCAGAAACATCAGACAGGTAAATCACCCTGCCAAACAGGAGAGTTCCTGACTGACAGGCTCCTTGCCTGCCCTGCCTGCTTGAGAAGATCCAGCATTTATTTCTGCTGAAAAGCACCCGTCTAAATTACCATTTGCTGACTTTTCATTGCTGGTCATAATTGCAGTGTGCAGGTTCAGAAGAGCAAAGGGAAGCCTTTGGTTTTTGCAGATGGGAAGTGACTCTTCTCAAACCAAACAGAAATGAGGGAAGTTGTGGAGAGCAAAAGAAAGCTCACACATCCTCAGAAATCAAACCCAAGGTGTCTGAGGGACACACTGACATTCCTCAAAGTTTAGCAACTGACATCGCAATACGCCAACTGGAACACACATCAAGGATTGACTCCTGGCAGCATGTTCTAGCAATTGGTGTATCTGTCTAACAAACATTTCTAAAGCACAGCACTGCAATTTGAGGTTATTTACTACCATATAACCATATCTGGTTAAGCATTTTTGTCTGAATGCTGCGATAAAGAAGTGAAAATGAACAAACAGACTAGAAAGAGGACACCAGATAGTGTGACATGAAGTTGTTTACCTGGCTGAATGTGAGATGTCTTCTTTAGTGACAAGTGTCAAAGCCACCAGTGAAGGTGTCCTCTCAGCCCTGAATGGGTGAAGAAACAAACCTCGTAGCACGACATGATGTATTTTGTATGGACTGTATTCAGCAAAGTGTTTAAACATCTGCTTTAGTTATTCAACGGTTAAGTACTTGTACTGAAATCCAGGAGAAGACAAAGACGAACCGAATCAGAGACTACCCACTGCCTGTTTTACAGTAAAACTATTTTGCTGATGCTTGAAAACACTTCAAAATTTTTGTTTGTTTGACTGTTTTGGGACCTCTTGACTGGAATCATAGAATTGTCAGGGTTGGAAGGGACCTCAAGGATCATCTAGTTCCAAACTCCTGTCATGGGGAGAGACACTTCACACTACATCAGGTTGCTCAGAGCCTCATCCTGCCTGGCCATGAAAACTTCCAGAGATGAGGTTTCTACCACCTCCCTGGGCAGCCTGTTCCAGTGTCTCAGCAACCTCATCATGAGGAACTCCTTCCTAATGTCTAATCTAGATCTCACCTCCTCTAGCTTGGATCCATTCCCCCTAGTCCAGTCATGACCTGACACCCTAAAAAGTCCCTCATCAGCTTTCTTGTGGCCCCCTTCAGATACTGGAAGGCCACAATAAGGTCTCCTCAGAGCCTTCTCCTTTCTAGACTGAATAGCCCCAACTCTCTCAGTCTGTCTCCATAGGAGAGGTGTTCAACCTCTAGTTACTGTAAAGTGAGCTGTACACAGCTCAGAAAGAAATATTATACTTAATCAGTCCAAAGTCATTCAGAAGATGTCCAGAATAACTTTACTGTGCATAGGGAAAAGGCTCAGCTTTGAAGTTTGGCTGAGGGCAAAACCTTGATATCTTGGCAGATGACTTTGAAGGTCCATTTTTCACCACCAATATTAAAGTTCACATTTCTAGTCAGAAGAAAATTAGAAGGTATTTGATAATCAGGCAAGGCCTGGGACAAAACTGAGTCTTGCATGCTGTGGTAGTCAAGACAGAGTAACCCCAGGGGTGAGAGCTGGGAGGATCTTTGGAAAGAAATAAATAGGCAAGATATCCAAAATGGCAGCAGCTGGAAGCTTCTCTGAGGTGGGATGTCAGGATGAATCCCCTGAGAGATGTGATACTGCACACAGGGCAGAGGAAGAGGTCAAATGTGCAACGCCCTGCAATTTGTCAGAAGGCTAACACCATCATTACCTGTGTGTGTGTGCATGCAGGCATGCTTGCCTATAAATTAAACTCACAAATTTCCAGGCTAAATGTTCTCATATTGGCAGCACAGAGCTCTGCACTCCTCCACCCCACCCCCAACCCCACCCCATTAGGAGATTGGGTTTTCTAATGAGCAATAAAACTAAGCTCTCGTGGTGTGAGGCTGCAGATGAGTCATTGCTGAAATCAGCAGCGATGTCAATAGTCTTGATTTTTCCTGCATATTTCACATTTCTCCTTTTTTTCTGACGTCAGAGGGAGGATGAACATAAGAAGAAGTGTGGGATGGAAAAAGATACTAGAAGCAGAGAAGGGGCCCGAGGGTGGGACAAAGGAGATGGACAGAGAAGAGAAGAGTAAGTACCTTGTTACTATAGTTATCCAATGTCAGATGCAGGAGAGAGACATTCAGGAGCCAGATGCTTCCTAAGACTCCCTGGCAGACAAACCTCTGCACTGCTTGCACTCATGCTGGACCTCTCCATTATTGTCATTTTTGGTAAGAGCCCTGCTATTAGAGTCATCTCTCTGCATCAGGAGCACAGGCAAATCAGTCTCAAACACTGGGCTTCAGTGGAGGAAGCATCTCTTGCAGTGCTGTGCAACACTTGTGCAACATCACTGGAAGAGAGGAGAGAAGACCAAAAAAGGAAAATTAGAGTCTTCCTGCTCACAGTAGAGACCAGATCCTGCCCAGAAGGAAGGAAAACCATCAGACACTTCCACAAGGTGACTGCAGAGAAAAGTTCTGCCCCATTACCCTGCTGGCTCCAAGGTTAGTGTGTGATGTGTCTCAGTTGCACTACCCCCAAGTTCCCACAGCCATGCTGGGCTCAGGGTGAGGGCACTCTCTGGCACTCTCAAGCCTTTAGAGAGCTTCCAGGACTGGGAACTCAGGAAACTGCAATAGATGCCATTTGTCCAAATAAGAAAAAGCCAGAAGCCTTGGTAGTAGCATTACCCCTCCTTATGCACACCGCTGTGCCTTGGTCACAGGGAGCCTGCCAGGAGTGGGAATAGGAGAAGGTGGTGAACACAGCAGGAATGTCAGCACTAGGAAATGTAAATATGTTTAAAATCTCCCACTTAATCTGCACCTGATGCTTTCCTGAGAGTCTAATGCACCCACTTCTCTGGGCCTCTCTCTCCTTCGGTACTATCAGAATGGCCATTTCATTATAGCTTGTTGAAAAACATCAGCTGCTGCACTGGTACCTCCTCTAGAAAACAGTGAGGAGAGGTGGCAAATAACAAATACAAGGGAATGCATATGGAGAGAAACCTTTTGAACTACTTGCATGCATTGCTGGATTCTGAATTACTGTAGCCATTTGGGGAAAAAAGGCCCAGGCAGCTCACTGAAAAATTCTGCTATTTTCTGCCATTGTCTCAGACTCTATGGAGGAGATTTATATATATATATATATATATATATATATATCCTGGTAGAAATTGAAGTCATTTTCCATCCTGGTCAGATCCAAAAAGTGATGTGGTAAAAATAGCAGGGGCCTGGGGACAGGTGACAAAGAGGATTAGAGGGATGGGAAAGCCAGTGTGTGAAAGAGATTGAGACACAGGATTTGTCACAGTTGCAAGGTTAGATGCTCCTCTGACCTCTTTGTAGGATAAAAGCAAGCTCCTCTTCTTCAGGTCCCTGGTGGGAGCCTGTCTATCTGCGAGTCCCTTCCCTGCAAAACAGCTCCCTGACAGTTTAGTGAACCTCTCTTTCAAGGAACTCACTTTTTAATGCCCAGCACCATTGGGATGTTTTGGCTTCTGGTCTTGGTAAAAGAATCTGCAGCTGGACTCTGGAAACAGCATCCTCCCAGCTCCAGCTGTCCTGTCATGACCTCTGCCATGCTAATTGCTCATGTGGAGGCACTGTGCAGCCTTTCAGTTAGTTCCCTAATAGCCCTGGTATTAAACTAAACCAATGTTTATACAGAGTAAATCTCCACTACCACCCCATCACAGACCATCTCCTCAGAGACTCACAAAGCAGCCCTGCTTCCTCCACAAGGTGGTTCAGTGCTTACCCCCCCACTTGAAGATCACTCATTCTTAGGTCCATCACTGTGTAACCTTGTGTTCTCTAGGTGTCATTCACTTATTCTAACATTGGCCATTTGACCTGAGATCCTCTCAATGAATAATGCCTCTAACAGTCATGAGGGAGAGAGAGCTGCAATGTATGACTTGTCTTAAGCCTGTATCTCAGAATGAGACAAATTGCATTTGCTTCTGTGTGGATGTGGAGGGAGGCCAGATGAGTATCCAAGGCCAGGCACAAGCTTTTTATAGAGTAAGGTTTATGCACAGCTGAATTTGTGAATCTGTAGGTGACAGAGCCTGCAGGGGGAGAAGGCAGAGTTTCATACAGATCGTATCTGGCCAGTCATCTGCATTAGCAGGCTATGAGGCTCAGGGCTAGCTATCTCCATTGTCTAGCACACAGTCTATTAAGGCATAAGGGTGAGATCTGAAGGCTTAGGAGGTGGCAGACACAGCCATGAGAAGCCTGAGTGGAGGAACTACATATCCTTTGCTCTTCTGTGCAACTGGACAGGTGTTACCAAGCAAGGGAAATCACTCTGTTCTTCCCTGCTGTGGGAGTTTTAGGCTGTGCCTAGGAAAAATTTTCACAGGTTGAGTAGAAAAGTAGTAGAATGTAAATAAATTGCCATCGGATGTCAAAGGGAAAACAACGATAAGCTGGGTTGTTTAGCCTGGAGAAGAGGAGGCTCAGGGGCGACCTTATTGCTCTCTACAACTACCTGAAAGGTGGTTGTAGCCAGGAAGGGGTTGGCCTCTTCTCCCTAGCAACCAGCACCAGAACAAGGGGACACAGTCTCAAGTTGCAACAGGGGAAGTTTAGGCTGGAGGTGAGGAGAAAGTTCTTCACCGAAAGAGGGATTCGCCATTGGAATGTGCTGCCCGGGGAGGTGGTTGAGTCGCTGTCCCTGGAGGTGTTCAAGAGGGGACTGGATGTGGCACTTGGTGCCATGGTCTAGTCGTGAGGTTTGTGGTTACAGGTTGGACTCGATGATCTTTGAGGTCTCTTCCAACCTTAGTAATACTGTGATACTGTGATACTGTAAATAATCCTTTTGGCCTGGTGTCTAACATAAAGTTAGTTGTATAAACTCTTTCTCTTTCTGGTTTTCTTCCTCTAGCAGACGCCAGCTGGTGCTTTTGCTTGGCTGTTGCTGACCTTGGCTGTGTTCTTGTTGTGGCTAAGCACTAACAAGCTACTCTCTGTTCTTCTCTCTCTCTTTTACCTTGTGTAGGGTGGGGGAAGGGAGCAGGGAGGGGGAAGCTGTTGGTAACCCTCTGGTTTTGTCCAGGGGGGTTCTTGTGTTATTTATAAATTGTAAACACCTGTAAGTATTGTATCTTTTGTACATGTTCATTGCATTCCATATTTTTAGATTGTAGTTTTGCTTGTAAATAGAGATTCATTTGCCTCCACTGAGCTAGGCTGGCAATTTTATTTTGGGGGTAATTTCAACCTACCACACCTGCATAAAGCCAAAGGACTGAATGAGAGTGACCAGGAGAAGATTGACTGAGGCTATTCTGGTCCATGGGGAAGGTGGACAAACTACTCCAGAGTCACTGAGAGAATAGAATAGAATAGAATAGAATAGAATAGAATAGAATACAATAGAATAGAACAGAATTAACCAGGTTGGAAAATACCTTTGAGATCATTGAGTCCAACCTATCATCCAACACTATCTAATCAACTAAACCATGGCACCAAGCACCCCATCCAGTCTCTTCCTAAACACCTCCAGTGATGGTGACTCCACCTCCTCTCTGGGCAGCACATTCCAATGGGAAATCACTCTTTCTGTGAAGAACTTCTTCCTAACATCCAGTCTAAACCTCCCCTGGCACAGCTTGAGACTGTGTCCTCTTGTTCTGGTGCTGGTTGTCTGGGAGAAGAGACCAACTCTCACCTGGCTACAACCTCCCTTCAGGTAGTTGTAGAAAGCAATAAGGTCTCCCCTGAGCCTCCTCTTCTCCAGGCTAAGCAACCCCAGCTCCCTCAGCCTCTCCTCACAGGGCTTGTGCTCCAAACCCCTCCCCAGCTTTGTTGCCCTTCTCTGGACACATTCCAGCAAGTCAACATCTTTCCTAAACTGAGGGGCCCAGAACTGGACACAGGACTCAAGGTGTGGCCTAACCCTAAGGTGTGTGCCTCAGTCTTCACTAGCAGGGCAGAACGTCTTCCAGACAGCTGGCCTGCAGAGCTGGCAGAAGGAGCCAGAGAGCTGCATAGTTTCCCACTGCTCCAAGAGGAAGTTAGAGATCTACTGAGCCACTTGGACCCCCACAAGGCCATGGGACCGGATGGGATCCATCCTAGGGTGCTGAGATTGCTGACAGATGAGCTGTCCAAGCCACTTTCCATCATTTTTCAGCAGTCCTGGCTCACTGGAGAGGTCCCAGAAGACTGGAAGCTGGCCAACGTGGTGCCCATCCACAAGAAGGGCCGGTTGGATGAGCCAGGGAATTATAGGCCTGTCAGCCTGACCTCAGTGCCAGGCAAGATTATGGAACGGGTCATCTCGAGTGCGATCACACAGCACTTACAGGATGACCAGGGGCTCAGGCCTAGCCAGCATGGATTTAGGAGGGGCAGGTCCTGCCTGACCAACCTGATCTCCTTCTATGATCAGGTGACCCGCCTGGTGGATGTGGGGAGGCCTGTGGATGTGGTCTACCTGGACCTCAGCAAGGCCTTTGACACCGTTCCCCACAGCAAACTCCTGGCCAAGCTGGCAGCCCATGGCTTGGACAGGAGCACACTGCGTTGGGTTAGGAACTGGCTGGAGGGCCGAGCCCAGAGAGTGGTGGTGAATGGCACCACATCCAGCTGGCGGCCTGTCACTAGTGGTGTGCCCCAGGGATCAGTACTGGGCCCCATGCTCTTCAACATCTTTATTGATGATCTGGATGAGGGCATTGAGTCCATCATCAGTAAATTTGCAGATGACACCAAGCTGGGGGCAGCAGTTGATTTGCTGGAGGGCAGAGAGGCTTTGCAGAGGGACCTCGACAGGCTGGACAGATGGGCAGAGTCCAATGGCATGAGATTTAACACATCCAAGTGCCGGGTTCTGCACATTGGCCACAACAACCCCAGGCAGCGCTACAGGCTGGGGTCAGAGTGGCTGGAGAGTGGCCAGGCAGAGAGGGACCTGGGGGTACTGGTTGATTGTAGGCTGAACATGAGCCTGCAGTGTGCCCAGGCAGCCAAGAAGGCCAATGGCATCCTGGCTTGCATCAGGAATAGTGTGGCCAGCAGGAGCAGGGCGGTCATTCTCCCCCTGTACACTGCACTGGTTAGGCCACACCTTGAGTCCTGTGTCCAGTTCTGGGCCCCTCAGTTTAGGAAGGATGTTGACTTGCTGGAACGTGTCCAGAGAAGGGCAACAAAGCTGGTGAGGGGTTTGGAACACAAGCCCTATGAGGAAAGGCTGAGGGAGCTGGGGTTGCTTAGCCTGGAGAAGAGGAGACTGAGGGGTGACCTTATTGCTCTCTACAACTACCTGAAGGGAGGTTGTAGCCAGGCAGAGGTTGGCCTCTTCTCCCAGGCAGCCAGCACCAGAACAAGAGGACACAGTCTCAGGCTGCGCCAGGGCAGGTTTAGGCTGGATGTTAGGAAGAAGTTCTACACGGAGAGAGTGATTGCCCATTGGAATCGGCTACCCGTGGAGGTGGTGGAGTCACCTTCACTGGAGGTGTTCAGGAGAAGACTTGATGGGGTGCTTGGCTGTATGGTCTAGTTGTTGGGTGGGTTGGATTGTTTGATGGGTTGGACGCGATGATCTTGAAGGTCTCTTCCAACCTGGTGTATTGTATTGTATTATTGTATTGTAACTAGTGCTGAGTATAGGGAAAGCTACTAGGCTTGTTTGAATAACACCTAGAAGGCTGAATGCAAAACCACCTCATGTCTCTTACTTATCAGGCTATTGTAGGTTAGTTTGTTGCCATCGAAGGAAAAGCAGGTCCTGAAGGGTGAAGAAGTGATCAGTAACTTTACCGATATATAAACCTGCTTCTCAAGGCAAAAATCAGAAAGATCTTCTTGTAGGGGCAATCATATCCTTGTGAAGAGTTAACAAAGAAAGATACTACTGTAAAAAAATAGAGAACAAGTCGTGCTTTCAAGTCTCCTCAACTATGGAGATGCAAACCCCACCTCATTTTTCATTTTTCTTATTAATTGGCCTGTTTTGCAGAACTGTTCTTTCATACAAACACCACCAAACATACTCTGCCTTCCTCCCTTCACTGTCATAAATTATCTTGTGGATGCTCCCTGTGAAGTTCTCAACTGAACTTTTGCAATTAATCTTAGCTCCACTTTTTCTAGATATATCTCCTTGCTGAGCCATCTCAGGCAAGAGAGGGAGTGCTTTGGCTGGGACTCTGCTCCCCTCCAATGGAGCATCACTCTTGCTATCTCTAAAGTGTCCTTAACTATGCACTTTTTAATAGTGCTCTCCCTTGGCTTTTACTGGGCTCACAGCAAGACTTGTACTCCATTTTCCTGCAATAACTCAGCTGCCACCAGGTTGGTGCTCCTGACAGTTACATCCTTACCAAGACTTTCCTGATTTGCCCCAGCTGGAGCAGAGAGATGCAAAGTGACTGCCATGCTCTGGGGAGGTGATAAGGGCTCACCTCTTCAGTGACCTGGAGTATTTCCATTGGGGATACAATAGGCAGCAGGCAGCAGAAGAGCACATGAATTAATGCTCCTTGCAGCTCCCTGGGGGGGGTGTCATTCACTCGTTTCCCTACACATCTTTCTGCAGACGTGAGCCCATACATGGTTTGTGCCTTAACAACTTCCTTTAGTGGACTGTATCAAACTACAGCCAAAGACAATTTGTTGCCCATTCTAGGTGCTCAGAGAACTCTTCAAATGAGTAAAACAAGTGGTGTAACTGTAGTCAGAGTAACTACATGCATGCAGAATGCAGTCA
Organism: Picus viridis; assembly: GCA_033816785.1. Taxonomy (NCBI): domain Eukaryota; kingdom Metazoa; phylum Chordata; class Aves; order Piciformes; family Picidae; genus Picus; species Picus viridis. The sequence continues at coordinate 43,232,827 of CM066578.1, read as the reverse complement.
AAGCATTTATGCCCATTACCTCCAAGGAACACATCTCTACCCAATAATCTACAAGAGCATTTTTGCAGGCTCAGCCAGTGGAAAGAACTGATAAGCACTTGAGTGGCCCTCATGTATATTTCATCTGGTAGGCAAGGGTGATGAGTGTGCTTGTGCACACACGTGCCCATAAGCACTATCCAGTACCTAAAATTCATCTGTCTCTGTACAGTACCTCTGACATGCTTTTAAATATCACAGACTGTGCAAGCACCTCCCTACCTTGCATTCCAGAATAAGGCGGGGGAGAGGGGGTGGGATGGAGAGAGATGGAGAGGAGGTGCAGCATGACAAAGTACAGGCCATGTGTAAAAAGCTAGTATGTGAGATCTTCTTGTATTTCTGTAAGCCAGTGCCTCATTTTGCTAAAGTGCATCACAGGCCACTGTGCTCCCAAACCCAGCTGGACTCAGATGTGTTTGTTTCAGAGGTGAAGGCAATGCCTGTAGGGTAGGATGGAGTTCAACAGCAGCCACATCAAAAACACAAACAAGTACTTTGTTAAAAACAAAACAAAACAAGGCAGAACATAACATCCTTCCCTGAACAGCAGGACATAAAAATGTGAGAACATCCTTTCCTGGAAACACTCAGTTCTGTGAGTCTAGGATCCTTGTCCTCACTAGAATAGAATAGAATAGAATAGAATAGAATAGAATAGAATAGAATAGAATAGAATAGAATAGAATAGAATAGAATAGAATTAACTAGGTTGGAAAAGACCTTAGAGATCAGCAAGTCCAACCTATCATCCAACACCATCTAATCAACTAAACCATGGCACCAAGCACCCCATCCAGTCTCTTCCTAAACACCTCCAGTGATGGTGCCTCCATCACCTCCCTGGGCAGTCCATTCCAATGGCCAATCTCTCTTTTTATGAAGAATTTCTTCCTAACATGCAGCCTAAACCTCCTCTGGCACAGCTTGAGACTGTGTCCTCTTGTTCTGGTGCTGGTTGCCTGGGAGAAGAGACCAACCCCCGCCTGACTACAACCTCCCTTCAGGTAGTTGTGGACAGCAAAGAAGTTCCTGCATCCACCAGTCTAGCAAAAGTAATCTTTGTCCATACTTCCCTGTTTCTTGAAATATAAACTCTCCAAAAAAATCTTGAAAATGAAAGGAGTGTGCTGCGACTACAGGAGCACCATGGCTGGCATAGACATTTAAGGGAGGTTGGGAGTTGGTCTCTTCTCCCAGGCAACTAGCACCAGAATGAGAGGACACAGTTTCAAACTGCACCAGGGCAAGTTTAGGCTGGAGGTGAGGAGAAAGTTCTTCACAGAGAGAGTCATTTGTCATTGGAATGTGCTGCCCAGGGAGGTGGTGGAGTTGCCATCCCTGGAGGTGTTCAAGAGGGGACTGGACGTGGCAGTTGGTGCCATGGTTTAGTAGTCATGAGGTCTGTGGTAACGGGTTGGACTTGATGATCTTTGAGGTCTTTTCCAACCTTATTGATTCTATGATTCTATGAAAACATTTTTTCTTCTCACTTCTTTGCTCTGGGAGAGATACTAACTTGCTTCTGCTTGACCTTGGCTGCATTGTTTTGTCATTAACTTCTCTGCTCCTTTCTCTTGTCCCTTGTTTTGTACAGGTGGGTAAGAGGGAGACAGAGAGGGAGAAGCTATTAGCTTCACCTGATCTTTGACCAGGAGGGTTCTTGTTCTGTTTATTAATTGCAAATACCTGTAAATAGTGTAAACACTGTATATTTTGTACATATCCATTGCATTCCATTGTAGATTGCAGTTCTGCTTGTAAATACAGCTTTCATTTGCTTCCAACTGAGCTGGCCTGGCAAATTTAATGCTGGGGAGGAAATTTCAACCCACTACAGAGATCACCTTCCCTGGCCTATTCCCTGGTGACCTTGGCAACTCACGGTGTGTGGAGAAGGACAATAGCATTTCCTGACTTGTGAGTGGCTACAATTCTTCTGTGGTTTAAGACTAAATTTCCCACTAATAACAGAAGAGTGATTCAAATCAAAGTAGTTTGCCTTTTTTTGTGAGATTTTCTGTTAGGACTACCCTCTATTCTGCATCAAGATCACTAACAAAATCAATACAATACAGTACACCAGGTTGAAAGAGACCTTCAAGATCACCGCGTCCAACCCATCAACCAATCCAACCCACCTAAACAACTAAACCATGCAACCAAGCACCCCATCAAGTCTCCTCCAGAACACCTCCAATGAAGGTGACTCCACCACCTCCATGGGCAGCCCATTCCAATGGGCAATCACTCTCTCTGTATAGAACTTCTTCCTAACATCCAGCCTAAACCTGCCCTGGTGCAGCCTGAAACTGTGTCCTCTTGTTCTGGTACTGGCTGCCTGGGAGAAGAGACCAACCTCTGCCTGGCTACAGCCTCTCTTCAGTGCATGCAAAGCCTTCAAAACTAGGGCCCCTACCCCTCCTGTATGACTCAGCTGGCTGCTGCAGACACAAGGCCCAAATTTTGGGGAACTTCTGCCCTGAAAATCCAGGAAAGCTGGAGTGCATGTTCTCATCATTGAAGAGCTGAATCCATTGAAAATAGGGATCGAATTGCTGACAAGCAATATTCCTCCTAAAGGGAGGAAAAAAACTCACTCTCAAAGGGTAGTGCAGCAATATCTAATTGCTTGAATAATTTCAGTCTTCTGAAGGAGACTGGAGGGTTTCTTCTATCATGCTGTCATCTTCCCTCTCAGCTTGACAAGTCAAGCTTGTCAATTTTGACAAGTTCCAAGGCCTGATTTAGACTTACCTGATCTGATTGAGTGATCTATTTCTATTACCTGATTCCTTGCTCCTCCTGCTGCTTCACCTCTCTGATGGCCATTCTGGCTAAGTCCCACAGCTCTGCTGACAGCTTTTGCTATTTCAGCTCTTGGAAGAGCACACATAATGGTGAAAACTGAACAGTTTCCCAGCTGACAGGAATTTTTCAAGCCATTTCTTGTGTCTCACACACCTCACAGGAAACTCTTACACAAAATCTCTTTTTTCCCCTATGCTTCACACTCCCGATGCCGAGAAGCTCTGCTCTTGAGTAGACAAACTTGGGTACCTTTAGGTAGAGTTAGCTGAACTATCCTACCTGCCAGTTTTTCTCCACTTACTGATATCACTCTTGTTATAGCAGAAATGCCTCACTAACATATGTGAAAAACTCAGCCTGCAAGCTAGCCCACCAGTTCCTGGGATTTCTCCTCCCTTCCTTCTACCTGATGCCAGCTGAGGATGACTTCTCCTGTGGGGTCCCTACCCTGAAAACACGGAGGGGCTGCAGAAAGCAGAGTGGGGAGGGAGTTGTCTTCACTCTTGACTTGGACTGCAGCAGACTTCACACATCTGGGTAGGGTTTCTCTTCAGAATGAGTGTGCAGCATCCTGCCAAGCTGCCAAGCTGTCAGGATCTGTCCATTCTTTTATGAGTCATTGTGAGAACAAGCCCAAAGCTCTGGAATTTGGGGAATTGTGCAAATCCCTGGGATTAATCTTCTGGTTTTTAATTGTTTGGGGGGGGGGGCTTTTTTCCTCTGCTCTGCAAGGTATTGCCCTTTTCAAACTTCTTGACAGAACACTGATGCAGTGCTGACAAGCAAAATATTGAATGGTTAAATGCTTTTTTATAAAACAAGGTGGGACAGCTGACCACCAGAAAACAGGCCACAGCCAGAGACACTCTAATAAACACCATCATCATCATCTCAAGTCAGTGATGATGCTCCATATAACATTGGGACTTAGAGGTCTTAAAACAGGATTCTGTGCCCTACATAATGAAAAGGTTTATATTTTTTTTTTTCCATCTAGTTCTTTATACTAGGGCAAGCTGAAAGAGCTGTGAAATTTGTTATTGATTCTGACCTAATGTGCTATTGATATGAATTTTAAATGCCTTGTGTAGATAGAAAGGGAGCAGTGTTCGGATCAAATATGGCCTATTAATGCTGGCCCAGGAAATTTTGTATTGTGTATCATGATAAAGATTGGGCAAGGCCTTACTTGGTTTCTGTGTGCAAAGCTCTAGCAGGTATGTGCAGTTTATGTTCTCACTTCTGATCAATACATCTTGGTTCTTTGGATCGGTGACAGGGTCCCTGCTTAAGGACTGATGAATCTTAAATGCTGGGGCTTTACCTCATACTGCTGGTTTTCCTTCCATTTCTGTATAATCACTGTCATTCTAGAGAGATTAGGTATTGTATATTGAGGAACATATTCACAGGCCTTTTGTGTTTACCTTCATAATAGTAATGACAATAACAAGAGTACTGGTGGTAGCAATAGTACAAGCAGTAATAAAAATCCAAATACTTGCCCAATAGCATCCTATTGTGTCTGTGCTCTAATCCTTGTAAGTGCTGATCATCTTTTGTCTTCCTAGAGCTAGAAGATGCCTTACTCTTTCAAGTTTTTCTTCACAGAAGCTCCTTTCAAGGTTGAGGCATTGTTGGAAGCTAACAACAGTGGCTTTGAAATATGTCATTTGAGCCGGAGAGTGACAAACACCCTACCCTGCTCCTGTGAGAGTAGCTGTGCATTCGCTTAATGAGGTAGCTGAAGACATTTCTGGTCCTTTTCCCACTTTGAGCACAAGTGCCAGAGGCAAAATGGTGAGCTCTCCTTGCATGTCTGTGAAGATTTCGAGCTCTGTGCACTTACAGCTGTTGTCACCTTTCTGGAAGGGTCATTCTGACTTGCATAGTTATTAAATCCTGTCTCCTTTGTTCTACCCAGATCAGTCTTAGGTCAACACACTGAAGGAGCGACGTCTGCTGAGAAACACTTCTTATAAAATGGAGTAAGATGGTGAATACTGTTGGCAGGCAAAGGCAACATAGGCTTGACTATGCTCTGCTCCCTCTTGAGCGTGTGACACCTCTTGGTGAGAGGTTAGCTGGGTCTCAGTGACCATTGTACTTGTTACTATTCATGCAGAGTGGCAATAAGAGCATGACTGTACCAATTATGATAATTGTCTGGTTCAGTGGCACTGAGCAGAAACAGGCAGAGAATTATAACTTGGTGATCATTGCATGCAAGCTACTGCAGACAAGTATATGGGAATAAGGAGCTCTCCATCTACCCCAAAAGTTGGCTTGACCTGAAAAACTCAATTTCCTCATAACCGTGGCTGTGCACTACTTTCTTCACTACACACTTCAAATATTTACTCCAATCAGGCTCCTTGGAAAGAGAGACTATGTAGCATCTCCATATGTTGCATTTGGAGCATATGCTTGAAGAGAATTCTTACAAACTCTTCTTCTTGTAGCACTTGGATAATGAGCATGCCTGAAATTCCAAATATAGGGTAAATGCCACATGCATGGGGAAGAATTCATCCATGAGATATGTTACAGATTTATGATGCACAGCTCATTAGGTTTTGTTATCTGATTCGCCAAGGTTTCAGTGAAGACAGATTGCCAAGCAGGAAAAGAGGCAAAGAAAATCCAGTCAATTTCCTCAGAAGGACCCATTCTTCTGAGCTGACATTTTGTTTGGGCAAGCCTGCTTTAAATCAAGGCGTATGCAATTGGTTTATGCTACAGACTGGTTTGACGGTACTTAGCAGTCCTCATCAAGTGGTATTTATTTCATCACAGGAAACAGAAACTTGTCCAGAAATTGGAAGGCCCACTCATTAATCTAATGAGAACTGCCTTTTATTCCCATTTCACTTTCATGCCTGTTAGGGACAAGAAGAGTCTTCGTTTTATCATAGTTGCCCATACCGCTATCCTACCCGGCAGAATCCATGATGACTGCATCTTTGAAAGAGTATCTCCCCAGGGACTGTAATTATTCATCTTTCTGGAGACACAAGATCTATAATACACAAGTGCTGCAGACAAGAACTAGTTTACAGGTTTATCTCATGACTGAAAGTATAATCCATCTTCCCTGGCATGATTTAGGAGGCGCTGCATAAGAAAAGAAAGAAAGTGGGTCAACCCCATTTCAACTTGCGTTCCCTTGTTCACTTGGGTCCTATGCTTGTAATTTCTCATTGAAGAGAATTAACGCTTGAGTGAGCAGAGGAAATGGGCCCTATTTCCTGTATCCTGCACCTTGTAGCCATTAGGATTGTGCCTGCAACCAGTTTTAGATTCCCTGTGAGCTTTCTTTCACCCAGCAGTGAGATCAGCTCTGTGATAAGCAAGCAGGATCAAGGCAGCCCTGCCTCTGATGGAGACAGTGGCTTGAGATCTGAAAACGCTGACATCTCCACAAGTTAAGAATCAAGCTATTAATGAAGAACTTGACTGTATTAATGGGGTTTTCTTAATGTTCACATGGTAGTTCTAAGCTTCTGAACAGAGATTCCAAAGCTTCCCATGTTTTCTCTACTGAATGATAACTCAAGACATTTTCATAGAATCATAGAATGGTCCAGGCTGGAAGGGACCTCCAAAGATCATCCAGTCCGACCTCCCCGCAGTCAGCAGAGACATCCCCAACTAGATCAAGTTGCTCAGGACCTTGTCAAGCCTTACCTTGAATATCTCCAGGGAAGGGGCCTCAACTACCTCCCTGGGCAACCTGTTCCAGGGTTCCTCCACCTTCATAGTGAAGAAATTTTTCCTGATATCCAATCTAAATCTGCCCTTCTCTAGTTTGAAGCCATTGCCCCTTGTCCTGTCACCCCAGACCCTTGTAAGCAGTCTCTCTCCATCCTTCCAGTAGGCCTCCTTCATGTACTGGAAGGTTGCTTTCTAATGTCTCATCCTTCCTCTTTTCCCAACAAGACAGTAACCTCAGTCCTCTCTCACTATGAACACAAATAGCTCACAGCAACTCCTTTCCCAGGAAAGTTTATTCAGAAGATGGAATTTAAGATAGCTTAAGCTTCTTGGAGTGTAATTCAGCATGCAAATACTTTTGTGTGAGTGTGTTATACTTTGGAAGTCTGGGTTTCATGTATAAAACAAAATCTGAATGAACATGGTTCCAAAGTTATAATTTGTCCAAGTAATAAGACACATGTGACCACATTGCCTCCCAAGCACTTTTTCCTCTGCATTTGTTCTCCCAATACCCTATACAAACTTTCTCTTTTTCTTGAAGGGTAAACATGGCTTGTCTTTTTCATTCTTGGATGACCTGCCTGCACAAGCTGGAGAGGTGGGCCCATGACAACCTCACAAGGTTCCACAAGACCAAGTGCAAGGTCCTGCAGCTGGGTCAGGGCAATCCCAAGCACCGATACAGGCTGGGCAGCAACTGGCTTGAGAGCAGCCCTGAAGAAAAGGACTGGGGGGTGCTGGTGGATGAGAAGCTCAACATGAGCCAGCAGTGTGCATTTGCAGCCCAGAAAGCCAGTCACATCCTGGGCTTCATCAAGAGAAGCATAGCCTGCAAGTCGAGGGAGGTGATTCTCCCCCTCTACTCCACTCTGGTGAGACCCCATGTGGAGTACTGCATCCAGTTCAGGAGCCCTTATTACAAGAAAGATCTGGACGTGCTGGAACATGTCCAGAGAAGGGCCGTGAGGATGATCAGAGGGCTGGAGCTCCTCTCCTATGAGGACAGACTGAGAGAGTTGGGGACTATTCAGTCTGGAGAGGAGATGGCTCTGATGAGACCTTATTGTGGCCATCCAATATCTTAAGGGGGCCTACAAGAAAGCTGTTGAGGGACTTTTTAGGGTGTCAGGGAGTGATAGGACTAGGGGAAATGGAATAAAACTAGAAATGGGTAGATTGAGATTGGATGTTAGGAAGAAGTTCTTCCCCATGAGGGTGGTGAGACACTGGAACAGGTTGCCCAAGGAGGTGGTAGAAGCCTCATCCCTGGAGGTTTTTAAGGCCAGGCCGGATGTGGCCCTGAGCAACCTGATGTGTGTGAGTGTCGCTGCCCATGGCAGGGGGTTTGGAACTGGATAATCCTTGAGGTCCCTTCCAACCCTAACAATTCTATGGTTCTATGATTCTTAGGCATAAAATTTTACACCCCCAAAAATATGCCTTTTGTGTGTGTGTGCGTGCTCTATTTTTTTGTGCTCTTACATGCAGCTTTTCCTGCTTAAATTGCACCAAGTACTACCCAAGAGAGCTGATAAAGGGCTGCTAATAGAGAGAACACAGGGTCTCTAACATCAGGTACATTAGGAAGCAGGCACTTGGTTGCTTGCATTGGAAAGTGTTTCAAATAACCAGAGTCAGACAGGCAGGAACAGCTAAACTGTACTCTAGACATCTAAATTGAAGGATCTGCGTTTCTGCTGATGCAATGGCTGACATTATTGATTCTGAAAGCAGCAGAAGGAGCATACCTCTCTGCCTTGCTTTTGCCATTACAGATTAAATCATCTCTGCTGACTCTTTGCAGGTAAAAGAGTCTAAAAAGCTCTTAACACACCATTGCAAAATTGCAAGCAGCAGACTTCAAGGGTCTAAATCTCACCACTGCAACTTTAGCTATCTGAAGCTGTAGTTTGTAAAGACTTCTAAAGTATAGTAAGAAGGATGGAAAACCTAAATTTAGGCTTCTTTGAACATGTAAAATCAATTACCATCATTAGTCCTCGATATTGTCTCTGATTTGGAGCCTGTTTTCTGCTTAAAGGTACTCCAGATAGACAGTGCTGATATATCAAGCCACCAGTGATTTGTTAGGCAAAATTACTGATTTTAGCTGTGAATCACCCTTTGAAATCAATCTCATGATCTGGCCAATATTTAGGGAAAATATAATTATCTCTAGTATTTATAACTTATTCAATTTATACCACATAAAGTGAACTAAGATCAACATAAATCTTATGTAATTGTCACTATTTCACGTTATTGAGCGAGCTGGCTGATTTATGTGATCATTTGTGCCACTGTAATGTCTGGGAGAACTTGTTCACACTAACTGCCTTCGCTTTCCTGGCTCCTGTGGACTACCATGGAATGGGAGCTTGCAAACAGGGCAAGAGAAGCATCACAGGAAAAAGTGAATACTAATCAATTGGATAATTTCCACAAGTCTCAGGTCTTGCAGCACACAATACCAAGCAACCACTAAATGGAAGTTTGGACCTCTCCTACTCAGACCATATCCATTAAATTACATGGTCCTTCCAAAACTCTAACTCATTTATTTATTCTAAAAGCCTTTCAGATTTTCAGCTCACCTTCATTTTCATGCAATTTCAGGATGGTGAATTGTGGCAGGAATTGATTTGAATGGACTCATGCATTGCCAGTTCTCTGTATCTGCCTCCTATGTTACTATAGTTTCTCCCTGACACCTACCCTTCTTTGACATTTTTCTGGGAAGCAGGCCACTGTGCATCAATTTATTTAGCCCTCCCCACAAAGATATCAATTGCCTCCTGGCAACAGGAGCATTAAATATCTTCGGGGGATGGGCATTTTCAATAATATTTTCTGAGATGAGCCTCTTGCTGTTAGTGCTGTGGAAAGGAGGACACTATTTACCCTTTCTTTTATCAGAATTGTTCAAAGGCAGAGAGCCTTTTCTGTCAAGGAGATTTTTCTCTGATGGAGAATAAACCATATGAGGAGCAACTGAGGGCACTGGGGCTGTCTAGTTTGGAAAAGAGGAGGCTGAGGGCAGACCTCATTGCTCTCTACAACTACCTGAAAGGACATTGTAGAGAGGCTGGTGCTGGTCTCTTCTCACAGGTAATTAGTGATAGAACAAGAGGGAATGGCCTCAGGCTGAGAGTGGGTAGGTTTAGACTGGACATTAGGAGCAATTTTTTCCCAGCAAGAGTGGTCAGGCATTGGAATGTGCTGCCCGGGGAGGTGGTGGAGTCAGCAACCCTGGATGTGTTTAAAGGTCATCTGGATGTGGTGCTTGGGGATATGGTTTAGGGGTGAACTTTGTAGAGTAGGGCTATTGGTTGGACTTGGTGATCCCTGAGGGTCTTTTCCAACCTCAATGTTTCTGTCATTCAGTGATGCTGTGTAAATGGTCACTCACAGAGGGGTGAAGAGTCAGGTTTAGAACAGACACGTGCAGCAGTTGTGTCCTGCTTTTTCAGAGCAAAAAACCTCTTGAAGGGAAAAGCATACATGACTTTGTGCCTCTGAAAGTCTGCAGTTTTGGCTGTGGGATTTGCTTGAAGCCCTAATGCAGGCCAGGGGCTCCAGACACCAGGGGCACCACAAGTCTAACTCCTTTATAGCTGTTTGCACACAAAACCTACCTCATAGCTACCTCTATTGTCCCCTTATCACCCTGATCTCTTGTGAAGGGTGTCTGGCAAAGCTCTTTGTCTGTGCAGAGCCTTGCTCAGCTGGAGGTTTCCCCACTCCTGGGCAACTTACAATCTAATTTAAAAAGAAATTGAGACTGTTATAATGAATGATTGTGGGGAGAGAGTAAAGATAAATTGTAATAAACCCAATGAAGTCCTTAGTCTGGTGCTAAGACAGGGGGACACGGTTTAGCACCAGACTTGCTAGAGTTAGATAATGGTTGGACTCAATGATCTTAAAGGTCCTTTCCAACCAAAATGATTCTATGATTTATGACTAATAATTTCTTCCTGTTGCATGTTTCCAGAGCACTGAGCAGGATAGTGCCCATGTTGAGGACAGGATGTTCTGCTAAGGAAGTGGGCACAAGCACAGAGGGAGTCTGTCTTGGCTGTCAGGTGAGGTGAAGTCCCTGGAGAAGCCAAAAGAGTGTAATGGTTTAGGCCCAGCTGGCAGCTGAGCCCCACACAGCCACTCACACATCTGCCCCCTACCCCCAGCCCTTGGTGGGATGGGAAGGAAAATCAAGAGAAAAAGGCAAAATCCTGCATGTTGAGATACAGAGTTTAATAGAATGACACAAAGAGAGAAGAAACAGCAGGAACAATGGAAATTCTGATTAAATATGTAGAAAGTAAGTGATACAAAATACTCTACTGACTGCAACAGCCCAGCCCAACCTGCCCACTCCTCCCATTGTACAGTGAGCATGATGACACAATGGTATCAATATGCCACTGGCTGGCTCAGCTGCTTGTCTTGGTTGTGTCCCCTAAAAGATCCTTGAAAAAACAAACAAACAAACAAGCAAAACTATCCTAGCCACACCTGAGATAAAGAGGTAGACATTGCTCCTTCCCAGCAGCAATGTGGCATGGCACAGAGTGGGCAGTGCCACAGTGCAGATGAAGAAATGTCTGGGAGGAAAATGAGGTCTAATGGTAGCAGGAAACAAAGTCTGAATCAGGGATTTGGGGTTATAGAAGGAGACCTTCCTGAGCATCTACAGAGGACCACAAGCAATTTATGGATTTTGAGAAGTCACTTAAAGTTGCTGGACATGAGCAAACAGTGAGCACCCTTCTAGTAATCAGCTTTGCTTTCATTTCTTTTATTTAATGTCTCACCCCTCAGTATCCTGGTTTGTTCTGCTACACTTTTGCTCTTCATAGAATCATAGAATGGCTTAGGTTGGAAGTGGCCTTGGAGATCATCTACTCCAATCTCCCTGCCATGGGCAGGGATGCCTCTCAACTAGACTCAACTGCTCAAGGCCTCATCTAACCTGGCCTTAAATACCCTCTGGGAGATGGCATCCACAACCTCCCTGGGCAGCCTATTTCAGAGTCCCACCACCCTCTTACTGCAGAAGTTCTTCCTAAGGTCCAGTCTACAACTACTCTCCCTCAGCCTAAAACCACTTCCTCCTGTCCTGTTACTAGACTCTCTTATGAAAAGTCCCTCCTTGTGGTTTAATTTGTGGCAGGATTTTTGGTTTTGTTTTATTTAGGTTTTGACATCTGTGCAATAATAGATAGCTTTGGACCTCACATCACAGAATCACAGAATGTTAGGGGCTGGAAGGGGCATTGAAAGATCATCCAGTCCAAACCCCCTGCCAGAGAAGGATCACCTAGACCAGATCACACAGGAATGCATCCAAGTGGGTTTTGAATATCTCCAGAGAGGCAGACTCCACAACCCCCCAGGGCAGCCTGTTCCTGTGTTCCATCATCCCCACAGTGAAAAAATTCTTCCTCATATTTCCATGGAACTTCCTATGCCTCAACTTCCACCCATTGCTCCTTGTCCTGTCATTGGGCATCACCCAGCAGAGCCTGGCTCCATCCCCTTGGCACTCATCCTTTACATATTTATAAACACTAATGAGGTCATTCCTCAGTCTCCTCCAAGCTGAAATGTCTCAGCTCCCTCAGTCTCCCCTCATAAGGAGGATGTTCCACTCCCTTCATCATTTTTGTGGCTCTACACTGGACTCTCTCAAGCAGCTCCCTGAGGTCCTTCTTGAACTGAGTGGCCCAGGGCTGGACACAATATTCCAGATGTGGCCTCACCAGGGCAGAGTAGAGGGGGAGAAAACCTCTCTCAGCTGACTAACCACAGCCCTTCTAATCCACCCCAGAATGGCATTGGCCTTCTTGGCCACAAGAGCACATTACTGGCTCATGGTCAACCTTCTATCCACTAGGAGCCCCAGGTCCTTTTTGCCTTCACTGCATTCCAGTGGGTCAGTCCCCAGCCTATACCGGTCCATGGGGTTATTCTTTTCCAGGTGCAAGACATACTTTCCTCTCTTTTAACTTAATGTCCACTTGAAAGGCATGGTGGACCCTTCTGAAAGCATCAGCAAATTTTTTGGGCCAACCTAATGATACAACTGATGAAATCAAAAATAAAGCCAAAGACTTTGCAGGGCTGTACATCAAAACTCACGCAGCAGCTGATACGTAAGGCGTTTCGGTAGCTTGCCACTGTGAATTAACCAGGTAATCTACTACACCTAGAAATACTCTCCATTTCACAGGCTGCTGGATCTGCTTTAAATGGCAGGTAACTGGAAAAACAAGTAAGATGGGATGAGGTGTCCATTCATGCATGCTTGGAAGAGAGTCCCTGGATATTAAGTCCACGGCCCTGTATGGGGTGGTGCCATCAAAGTGATTTCTTAAGAGAAAATGTGGGCTTGGATACCTTGCTGACCACCCATTTGTGGTTAAGTGAAAGGACATACATCACTGGAAAATATTAATAGCCAGTCTTCAGGGAAAAACAGTGGAATGCAGTCAGCATTAATCACATCCCTGACTCTATCTCAGGAGCCAAGAAGAGGTCATTTTTTTTTTTCCCCATCAGGAACATCTTGGTACTTAAAGGGGGAAAAAAATGCATTCACACTTAAAGATTTCTGTGGTGTAACCATAGAGATGTGTTAATGTAATAATCACACACAGCCATGTAATGGCCTGTGCAGTTTTGTGCAAAGGGAGTTAGCAAAGTCCAGCCTTTGTCTGCACAAATGTACCCTTACAGGCACGTAAGTGCAAAACAAAACACAACAAACACCCCCCCAGACAAACAGAGGTTTTATTTGAAATGTAATAGGCTTAGTTCCCCTAAAAAGTATGTGGTTTGTGGTCTGAATTTGTGCTAGAATCTCCACATGGTACAAATCCACATACCCAGGGCAGCTCAGGGGATTTGCACCTGCACAGAAACCAGTCTGTCACTTCCTGGAGGCTCTGACATTTTGAGGACTGTGCTATGACACGCAGCAATTCTGAAATGCCAGAGTGATCCTACTTCATCACTGTGTGATCCTGCTGAGCATAACAACACAGCTCAGTTTCTCCAGGCACATGCAGGGTACCTTCCAGCACGTGAGTTTAGATTCCTGCAACGACAGTTTGCCTCCTTCTCTTGATTTTGTGAGGAACGAAAATGGTCTCTCATACCTATTCATCCGCTGATATTGGCTCAGCAAACACAGCTGGTGAGGGGTCTGGAGCACAAGCCCTGTGAAGAGTGGCTGAGGGAGCTGGGGGGTGTTTAGCCTGGAAAAGAGGAGGCTCAGGGAGACTTTATTGCTATCTACAACTACCTGAAGGGAGGTTGTAGACAGGTGGGGGTTGGTCTCATCTCCCAGGCCACCTGTGACAGAACAAGAGGACACAGTCTCAAGCTGTGTGGAAAGTTTAGGCTTGATCTTAGAATGAAGTTCTTCACAGAAAGAGAGATTGCCCATTGGAATGGGCTGCCCAGGGAGGTGGTGGGGTTGATGTCCCTGAAGGTGTTGAAGAAAAAACTGGATGAGGCACGTAGTGCTATGGTCTGGTTGATTAGTTAGGGTTGGGTGATTGGTTGGACTTAATGATCCTGGAGGTCTCTTCCAACCTGGTTTATTCTATTCTATCTATTAGTTAGGGTTGGGTGATTGGTTGGACTTGATGATCTTGGAGGTCTCTTCCAACCTGGCTGATTCTGTGATTCTGTTATTTGTTATAACTTCTGGACAGAAACAAAATTCATTATACTAATCTGCCCCTTTGATAATTCCATAGCATACTGCTCCCAGGTATGATGTGGAACTACAAATGTCAGCTTTATGCCGTGGTGAGATATCTTAACTGACAGTTCCTTTGCTGATGTGTACACCTGTAGTGTTAATATTCTACTGAGCCATTCTGAGCAGGCATAGAAAAACCCAGAAGAACACACTATTTCCCAAAGCTGTAAGAGGCAAGCCCACCTCTGTGGGAACCCATCCCCAGCACAGCACAGGGACATCTGGTAGTTAGCAGCAAAGCCACAAATCCTCTCTGAACTCACCTAAATGAAGCCACAGCTGATCTCACTGTAGAATCATAGGATACAGACTACCATCAGGTCTCCCTTCAGCCTTTTCCTCTCCATCATTCACAACCCCAACTCTCTCATCCTGTCTACACAGGAGAGGTTCTCCAGTCCTCTGATCATCTTCATGGCCTTCCTTCAGACCCACTATAACAGTTCTATGTCCTCCTTTTGTTGGGGCTCCAAAGCTGGACGCCATACTCCAGGTGGGGTCTCACAAGAGCAGAGCAGAGTGGGTTGATCACCTCTTTCAACCTGCTCTACCCCTGTATTTTGATGAATCAGTTGGCTTTCTGGGCTGCAGTGCCAGGTCATATCAAGCTTCTCATCAACCAGTATCCCCCAGGTAGTACAGTACAGTATTACCAAGGTTGGAAGAGACCTCGAAGATCATCGAGTCCAACCTGTAACCACAGACCTCACAACTAGACCATGGCACCAAGTGCCACATCCAGTCCCCTCTTGAATGCCTCCAGGGATGGCGACTCCACCACCTCCCCGGGCAGCCCATTCCAATGGCGAATCACTCTCTCGGTGAAGAACTTTCTCCTCACCTCCAGCCTAGGACCTTCTCCTCAGGACTGATCTCTATCTGTTCTCTGCCTAGCCTGTGTTTGTCGTTGGGATTGCCCTCACCCTGGTGCAGGACCTCATACTCAGGTTTGTTCCACTTCATGAGGTTGACACCGGCCCACCTTTCAAGCCTGCCAATGGTCCTTCTGGATGGCATCCCTTCTCTCCAGCATTTTGACTACACCACACAGCTTGGTGTTGTTGGCAGGCTCTCTGAGGGTGCTCTCAATCCTGCTGTACACATCACTACCAAAGATGTTAAAGAGCATCTGTCCCAGTACCAACTCCTGAGGGACACCACCCATCACTTGTCCCCACTTTGACATCAAGACATTGAGCATCACTCTTTGAGTGCCATCATCAAGCCAATAATCTCTTGCTGGTGACAGACCTTCTTTCAGCTGCTATATAGGTGGCCCCAGCAGTCCTCCACCAGCCAAGAGTAAAACTAAATCTTTCTTGACTTGAACAGAACTGGGAGTGTTTGGGGAGGGCTGTGGGGAAGGTGTTCAAGGTTTGAAAAATTACACAAACATTTCTAACTCACCCTGAAAACTGTCCCCTTTAATCTTGAAAACATTTTTCATTTCCAGCTCTCTGGCATGTTCAAAAGCATTATTTCTCTAAAATGTGAGAGGATAATTACTTGTCTAGACATGAAAAAGCAGCATGCTACCTTTAGCTGGTTTCCATTCTGTATATTCATACAACTCCTGTGAGTCCCTGATTGCCAGGACACAGTGTACAGCAACAATATGTTAACTTGTTTTTTCTGCTCCTACAAGGGTTGTTAGTTGATGTTTCCTTCTTCAGCTGTGGCATCACAAAACATATATTATATTCACTGGCAGGCAGTTCCCTGATCTTCCACTGCTCCCAGCTTACCATTGCTCTGTTGGCTTCTATCTCTGTTTGAGCACTGAATTTGCAAGCAGTGGTGACTATTGAGCTCTGCATACACAGGATTGCACTTCTACATGGCTCCAACTTCCTTTGATGAGTATTGTATTGAGCCCTACATACACAGGATTGCACTTCTGCATTGGGCCACAAGGATGATCAGAGGGCTGGAGCACCTCTCCTGTGAGGACAGACTGAGAGAGTTGGGGCTGTTCAGTCTGGTGAAGAAAAGGCTCCAAAGAGACCTTATTGTGGCCTTCCAGTATCTGAAGAGGGGCTACAAGAATGCTGGGGAAGGACTTTTTAGGGTGTCAGGACTAGGGGGAAATGGAAAAAAACATAGAAATGAGTAGATTCAGACTGGGTGTTAGGAAGTTCTTCAGCATGAGGGTGGTGAGACACTGGAAGAGGTTGCCCAGAG
The DNA here is from genome assembly GCA_033816785.1 of Picus viridis. NCBI lineage: Eukaryota > Metazoa > Chordata > Aves > Piciformes > Picidae > Picus > Picus viridis. Next base: position 43,216,308 of record CM066578.1, on the reverse strand, counting down.
AGGTGGTGGAAGCCTCATCCCTGGAGGTTTTTAAGGCCAGGCTGGATGTGGCTCTAAGCAGCCTGATCTAGTGTGAGGTGTCCCTGCCCTTGGCAGGGAGGTTGGAACTGGATGATCCTTGAGGTCCCTTCCAACCCTAAAAATTCTATGGTTCTGTGATACATGGCTCCAACTTCCTTTGATGACTATTGAGCCCTACATACACAGGATTGCACTTCTACACGGCTCCAACTTCCTTCCATGAGTATTGAGCCCCACATGCACAAGCCCACACTTCTGTGTGGTTCCAATTTCCTTGCCCTGGCAGCTGAGGCCACATGGCTCTGAAGTCTGCTTGAGCTATGCTCATCCCATCATCATTATAGAGCAAGGAAAACATGGACAATTTTTCAGACATGGAGCATGGCTTATGCAAGGGTCTGCATAGACCATCCCCACTTCCTCAGGTTTATTATATCTCCCTCAGGAACTTCATCTATTCAAATGAGCTGGCATGAAATCTAGGAAAGAATCAAAGTGCTGGCTGAGCTTCATTTCCTGTACATGCCACCAACAATTAAGAGCAGTGAGGAAAATCCTATTGAGTATCTGTGCCTAAGCAGGGAAGTAACTCTTCCCAAAGTTTCCTTCCACAAAGGTGTTTGGGCTTTTAGTAGTGGCACCTGAAGGGCTGAAAAGCAGAGAACTCGGCTCAAATGGAGGAACATTTGGGAACTCCTTACAGTCGTCTGATTTCGAGAGAGCTGTTTGACAAATGGGAAGATGGTGAGTGCTAAACAAAGGTGATCTGTTCAAATAATGTCACAGCCTGAAAGAAAATGCTGCTATCAGAGCTAGTCAAATGCTGCTATCAGAGCTAGTCAAGTGTGTGTCCGTCACAACTAATAGCTTGTGTCAATCCCCTCTGAGTGACAAGCCTTGTGCTTTGGGGCAGGAGGAGCAGCACACTGGGCCAGCAGCGGCTGCGATGCTCTGAGCAGCTGCAGTGAGGTAGCACACCAGCTGGGACCCTCCAGCTGGCTGGGCGGCTGCTGCAACCCCAGGGGCTGTGCACATGGAGGCACAGGGGCAGGACCAGGCCAAGTCAGAGCTGGTAAGGAGGCTGATAAAGCATCCTTGAAAATATAGGTCAGAAGCCGTTGCTAAACTAACATGAGGAACCAGTTCATTTATTGCTTGACAGCTGTAGTGGGTGGGGCTGGGGTAGAATGCATCTATGGGTCCCTGAAGAGCTCGCACTTCTGCTGTCCAGATCAGTGTGGATCATATCAACAAACATAAAAATATTAGTAGCACTGCAACTCTGGCAATTTCCATTGAACAACAGACAAAACAACACCAACACCAACACAAACCAAACCAAACCAAAACAAACACAGACCAAAATAAAACAAAGCAAAAGTACAACAAAACCCCCCACAACCAACCAAGCAAAAACTCCACACCCCACAACACCACCACAAAGCAAACAAACAAGTAAGCATCACCAAAGGAGGTGCAGTGGGAGAGCTGCAGATTTCCTTCCTTTTCCTGGTCTAAGTCATGCCCAGTTCAAGTTACATGAACGCATGTATCTTGGATTTGTAAGGGCTTTGTTGTGGTTACCAGGAAAATAGAAAGGAATGACTGTGCTGGTGATTTTGATTATGCAATAAAGGATAAATGACCATAAAAGATGAGTGACTTCTACAGAGAGTGTGTGATATTTTTCCTTCTTTTCCTGACTACTGCCCCTGCAATCATATAAGTAATTGAGCAGACTGCACCAGCCCTTATGCTCGCTCTTCAAGGCACTTAGAAGGGATGAGAACTCATTTTGTCTCATTTGCAGACAAACTTTGCAATTCTGAAGGTTCCTATCCTAGAAAATCAGATTTATGAGGGAAAAAAACAAACCACAACCGTAGCGAGAATGTGAGTCTGATAGAGGAAGAAGGGAGTGAAGGCTGATTAGGTTAATAGTGTGTCTGCAGTGTTAACCATGTTTAAACTGAGGCCAGGGGAACAGGACAATGTTCTTACCAGGCCTCCATGATCAATCCCTGGGAAAAATAAAAATAAATAAAAAGAAGAAGAAGAAAAAAGAAGAAGAAGAAAAAAGAAGAAGAAGAAAAAAAAGAAGAAGAAGAAAAAGAAGAAGAAGAAAAAAGAAGAAGAAGAAAAAAGAAGAAGAAGAAAAAAAAAGAAGAAGAAAAAGAAGAAGAAAAAAGAAGAAGAAAAAAGAAGAAGAAAAAAGAAGCAGAAGAAAAAGAAGAAAAAAGAAGAAGAAAAAAGAAGAAAAAAGAAAAAGAAAAAGAAGAAGAAGAAGAAAAAAAGAAAGAAAAAAGAAGAAAAAAGAAGAAAAAAAAGAAAAAAAAAGAAAAAAAAAAAAAAAAAGAAAAAAAAAAAAAAAAAGAAAAAAAAAGAAGAAGAAAAAGAAAAAGAAAAAAAGAAGAAGAAAAAAAGAAGAAGAAAAGAAGAAGAAGAAGAAGAAGAAGAAGAAGAAGAAGAAGAAGAAGAAGAAGAAGAAGAAGAAGAAGAAGAAGAAGAAGAAGAAGAAGAAGAAGAAGAAGAAGAAGAAGAAGAAGAAGAAGAAGGAAAAAGATAAAAAAAAGAAAAAAATAAGAAAAAAAACCAAAGAAAAAAAGAAAAAAAAAAGAAGAAAAAAGAAGAGAAAAAAAACGAAGGAAAAAAGAAGATAAAAAAAGAAAGAAAAAAAAAGAAGGAAAAAAAAAAGAAAAAAATAGGGAAGAAAAAAGAAGAAAAAAAAAGAAGGAAAAAAAAAAAGAAGGGGAAAAAAGTGGAAGGAAGTGAAACGGATAAATCCAGAGGAGGAACATGGTGGAAACAGTGCAGAACGAAGTAGGAAAAGAAAGAAATGTGGGACGAGAATGGAGAAAGACAATTCTGTCCCAAAAAGCAGGGGACAAGCTGCACAATTTTTCGGGTAGCAAGGATCAATCAGCCCAGCTCATGGCTTGCTCTTCTTCCCTTCTTAGCTGAGCAGGGTGCCTGTTCAATGTATTCGAAAATACGATGCGTTTCTTTACTTTAGGCGGGTTTTAAGTTCAAATCACCTTTAAAGTGCGTTACCAATCCTTTAACTCTTGAAAAGGAGGAAAGGCCAGCTACAGCTCTTTCTCCCCAGCGCAACCAGCCTTCCACACCGTACTCTCTGCCCCTCCCCAAATACACAGAAAGAAGCGTTCTAATCTCTACGGACCATTGACTTCAATGGGCTTTGGATGGCTTGAGCCATCCGCTTTTGTATTCTAAAGAAACCAAGAGAAAGAGCATGAAGATCAGAGGCAGCTGAACGTCTTTATGTGTAAAATAACTTGAAAGGCAGGACTTAACCCAGCAAAGGGAGAGAAAAATCACAGTCCACCTACTCTATCCACTTGTGGTAAAACTGAAAGAGTGAAGTTAAAAATTACATGGGGAAGGGAGGAGGGTCATGAGTCTGATCTGAAAGCCGGGGAAAAAAATAATTTCAGGTCTTCAACTGTATCTACTGATTTCCTTTCAAGATTGACAGCATGTGGCATTATCATCTTGCTCTAATTTTCTCCAAAGGAAAAATATGACACCGTATTAACATTAAACTAATCAGAGGAGCCAAATATATCTGCATCCACGAAATCTCTGCATCTTTCTATCTCAGAAAACTTTCTACCCCAATCGAGCACCAGCTGGAAGAGGAATTCTTGCAGCAGAGCCCTTTCTGTTTAATCCCTTAATCTTCTCAACATCCCTCAAACAGTAGGGAGTCTCTCTTACACCCGACTGGAAACTAACATCTGCACTGTTGAAAGAGAGGAAGCACCAGAAGGCAAGCCACAGAGGTCTCAGCTCTCTCTCTCCCACTCAATAGTTTTCTCTTGAGGATGCCTGTTAAGGACAGTTTCCATTTAATGGAAATGACACAGCCCAGGCAAAGCACAGGGGCTGAAATATTTTCTATTTCTGAGCAGTTATGCCTTCCAATTCTATTGCTATGGCAAAGGCAGGAGAACTTTAAATGCCAACAAGACCACAGAGAGGGATTAACCCTCACACATGGATTAACCCATAAGTGTTGTTATGCCCTGAAAGTTACTAGCTATTCTCTCTTCCACCACCCCTCCTTATTATTCCTGTTTTGTGTTTTTACATCTTAAAACACAGTGAGGTTCCTCTCTATGGCTTGTCCCAACTGTTAGTCCTGGGGCTTTATTACAGGTTGCAATGGATCTTTTAGATCTGAGGTTAAGTGCCATAGTAGCCCAGATTAGTTGAGGGGCCGCCTCCCAGATGCTAGACCCCAATTTCATGGGTCTCTTGGTTAACCCAGCCTTACAAAACCCTGTGAGAAGGCAGGCAACAGCACTCACAGTCTGGCTATCTCTTTTTGCAGTCTAATAGAAAGGGGGAAACACCCTTCTCTAATTAGAAGTAGATGTAGAATGTGTACTAGTGTGTAGAATTCCTTCGTAATAATTGCCTTGGGTTGAGCAGACAGAGAGCTGTTTTACCCCTCCCCAAAGGAGTAAAATGAAAATGCTCCACAGAATTGGAAAGAATTGGAAATTTAAATGGAAATACTATTCACGAATAAACACCCCTCAAAAAAATGCAAAACACACAAATTCATACTCAGCCTCAGCCCAGTTCCCCAGCCTGAGCTTACCAAAACCTTTCCCCTCCCAAAACCAGGCCAAACACCAAGCCTCAATGCCCCACCCCAATACCTCAATGATTCCCCCCCCTCCATACCAGACCCAAATTTCACAGCAAAACTTAGCCAGGCTGCTCGAGGCTGAAAGCTTCCTCTGGAACACCAGACAAGAGAAAATAGCCCAAAGCCCTGGGAGCAAGGAGAGGGAGAGAAAAAAAGCCAGCAGGAGCAGGAAAGTCATTTTGCCCTGTACTCAGCACTGGTTAGGCCACACATAACCTAGTCCTGTGTCCAGTTCTGGGACCCTCAGTTTAGGAAAGATGTTGACTTGCTGGAACGTGTCCAGAGAAGGGCAACAAAGCTGGGGAGGGGTTTGGAGCACAGCCCTGTGAGGAGAGGCTGAGAGAGCTGGGGTTGCTTAGCCTGGAGAGGAGGAGACTCAGGGGAGACCTTATTGCTCTCTACAACTACTTGAAGGGAGGTTGTAGTCAGGCGGGGGTTGGTCTCTTCTCCCAGGCAACCAGCACCAGAACAAGAGGACACAGTCTCAAGCTTCACCAGGGGAGGTTTAGGCTGGATGTTAGGAAGAAATTCTTCATAGAAAGAGAGATTGGCCATTGGAATGTGCTGCCCAGGGAGGTGGTGGAGTCACCATCACTGGAGGTGTTTAGGAAGAGACTGGATGGGGTGCTTGGTGCCATGGTTTAGTTGATGAGATGGTGTTGGGTGATAGGTTGGACTCGATGATCTCAAAGGTATTTTCCAACCTGGTTAATTCTATCCTATTCTACTCTATTCTATTATAAAGGCAGAACAGACAGTGATGCCCATTTATAAAGGGGGTGCAGTCTGATGGGAATGAAATAACATAGATGACACTTTCCATTGTCCATCCCCTGGACCATCTGATCCTTCTGGAGGACATAAGAACCTCTATGGCTCTTAAACCTGTAACACTTCTAAAGCCCAAATCACCCTAATCATAGAATAATAGATTCACAGGATTGTTTCATTGGAAAATATGTCTAAAATGGCTCCTCAGTGTCACTCACTCCATTCTGGTCTCTCTTTGAATGTCTGACTGGTTTCCTCCCTGCCCCTTCCCCCCTGCTTTTTGAGTTCCCATTAATTTGCAACACAATTATCTGTGGCAGGAAGGAGAGGTGACTGTAGCTAGTCTTAGGCTGTTTAGAGTGGCCTGATTCTGAAATAGCACTCACAGCCAATTAAGGCAAACTTTTTACCAATGCCCAAAGAAAATTTACACACAAAATCTCCATTTCTTTAGCAACCCTCCAGCTTTATAACAGTCATCACTTCCTCCAGAAAAGAGAGCCTGATCTATGTGATACCTTAGTGTAGAAGCTGCTTTTTGGGAAGAAAGATGAGGCTGGCAGTCAAAACTGGGCATACACAGAAACGAGCACAGTGGTAAGAATGCACCTTTTTGGTCTTTGACCCTTTCATTTTGCCATCTGAAATCTGTAATTTATCACAGAATGTACTGTGACTTCTGATGAGAATTAAACAAAGACTGCTCTAGTTTAACTTCCTGGGCCCAGGATCTCTGACTTGTTTCAAGGTTGCAGTGAAGTTGGTGCACAGGCCCAAGAGCTTACTTCATTAGTGGCTGGAAAGTTTGTGGCTCCTCATCAGGGTGAGATCTGGCTGGGAGCCAGTGAGTCACTGAACAGTGCCACCACAGAGAGGATGTCCAGGTGAAAAATTTAGATGGCACTGCATTGGTGATCCAGAATGAAACTCAGGAGAGTGGAGCCCTGAGTATATGTAGGGCAGAGTACCTGTGAGTATCCTCTGCATAGAATCATAAAGGTTGGAAAAGATGTCTAAGATCATCAGATCCAACCATCAACCCAACACTACCCTGGACATTAAACCATGTCCTGAAGTGCCATGTCTACCCATTTTTTAACACCATGAGGGATGGTGACTCCACCAGCTTGCTGGGCAGCCTTTTCCAATGCCTGTTCACCCCTGCAGTAAATTATTTGTTTCATATTATGCAATTTAAACCTCCCCTGGCACAACTTGAGGACATTTCCTCTCATCCTATTGTTAGTAAGTTGGGAGAAGAGTCCAACACCTACCTCACTACAACCTCCTTTCAGGTAGCTGTAGAGAGCAATGAGGTCTCCCCTGAGCTTCCTCTTCTCCAGGCTAAGCAACCCCAGCTCCCTCAGCCTCTCCTCATAGGGCTTGTGCTCCAAACAGGGAATAGCAGTTCCTTCCTTCCTCCCTTCCTTCCTTCCTTCCTTCCTTCCTTCCTTCCTTCCTTCCTTCCTTCCTTCCTTCCTTCCTTCCTTCCTTCCTTCCTTCCTTCCTTCCTTCCTTCCTTCCTTCCTTCCTTCCTTCCTTCCTTCCTTCCTTCCTTCCTTTCTTCCTTTCTTTCTTTCTTTCTTTCTTTCTTTCTTTCTTTCTTTCTTTCTTTCTTTCTTTCTTTCTTTCTTTCTTTCTTTCTTTCTTTCTTTCTTTCTTTCTTTCTTTCTTTCTTTCTTTCTTTCTTTCTTTCTTTCTTTCTTTCTTTCTTTCTTTCTTTCTTTCTTTTCTTCCTTCCTTCCTTCCTTCCTTCCTTCCTTCCTTCCTTCCTTCCTTCCTTCCTTCCTTCCTTCCTTCCTTCCTTCCTTCCTTCCTTCCTTCCTTCCTTCCTTCCTTCCTTCCTTCCTTCCTTCCTTCCTTCCTTCCTTCCTTCCTTCCTTCCTTCCTTCCTTCCTTCCTTCCTTCCTTCCTTCCTTCCTCCTTCCTCCCTCCCTTCCACCATCTCTGCAAGTGCACAGAGGAGGAAGGGGGAGGGCAGGGGTGTGTGTTCTCCTGCAACATTATTACCAAGACCACTTGTGACACTTTCTCATTAGCCCGTGTAATGGGAAGCCAATCTGCTGCTCAGGAAGCAGCACTGCAAATGATTTTCAGCCACAGATGATGCAGCCTGGCTTTGAACTGCTTAGGCCCTTGTTCTAACAGAAGAACCAGCAATATTCATTTAATGTGCATTGACCTTCCCCTGACCTGGGAGACAGAGACAGCCCTCGCTCTCGCTCTAGCTTATCACCATGTCTGTTTCTGAAAAGGTTTCTACTTGGCAGACTACAAACAGGAAAATATTAAATTCTGTTTGCAAAAGGTGCAAAGTTTTGGTTGGGTTCTTTTGGTTTGGTTTGGCTTGGTTTGGTTTGGTTTGGTTTGGTTTGGTTTGGTTTGGTTTTCATCAGTACGAGTAAGGGAGCGAAGCAAACTTATTTTTCCCCTCCTGCAGCCATGCTGAGGACACATGCCAACTTCTGAACCTTAAAGAGCAGTGATATAAGGAGAGGGTAAAGGAATAATCAGAACAATGGGTGCCCCATAGGCATTAAATAGAACTATTCCCCTTGCCTTCTGTTGCTACAGTAAGCTCACACCACTTGTCACTCGCTAGGAGACCTGTATCACACAGGATCAGCTTGGGGATAACAGGAAGTTCCCAAATGCAGACAGATCCATCAAGTCTCTTGCTTTGACAAAAGATGGAACCACCTCCTGCTCCTAAGCTGATGTCATCTGTATGCACAGTTGCAGAGCCACAAGCTACACATCCCATCACAGCAGAAAAAAGTCTAGGGATGTGCCATGATGTGGATCCTCTGACCCCAAAAAAGCCTTACATACTTCACAGTAGCAGGTCAGTGCTGCCATAGGGCCCAGCGCACCTAAATGTGAGCACCCACAACACAGTCATAAATGAGGAGAAGGGGAAATGTGAGACACAGGAAGAGGAGTGGGAAAGCCTTGCAAACCAACCAGAAGAATTCACGAAGAAGCAGAATGCAAAATAAAAGCTTACTGCTCAGCTAAAAGCATGACTTCATGCTTGAGCTGGATAAGCCTTTGCTGGCAATATTACACAACGATCACAGTGCCCATCTGGGCTGACAGTGCCTCAAGACCTAATGGTATGGTTTTATCTCATTTGCCATTAGAAGGCCACTTTTGTTCTGTTTATTCCCACTCCATCTTGGTTTATGCCTCCTTGCTCTACAGATCACTCTGAAAGTTGTGAAAAACACGCTGCTGTTTCAGCTGCCTCATTGGAAGAAGGTAATTATCATTCCATTTCCTTCTTGGCCTTTCTTGCTTCTCCAGTTTATGGATTGCTGACCTGCTCATGTAGCCTTTGTTGTGATCTCTGCAATATAAGTCAGGGCTTGAGAGAACTCATCCAGGGAGCAAATGGGCATTTGTCAGAAATATCTACGCAAAGAGGGAGCAGTTTGAAGCCAGTGATAGCTCTGAGAGCCTGCCCCCGATGCAAAAGGATTGTGTCATGTTGAACTGTTTTGACATCAGTTATCACCTTGGCTGACCATGAAAGCTAATGTTGGGCTTGTGCCCGCTGCAAAACAGCTGTGAAGAAAGGTCTCACTTTTCCAAAGTGCTGTGTGATTAGCTGCAGGGCTGTGAACTCTTCCTCTCACAAACTGAGATTTAGAATGGACAAAGGTTTCGTTCCAGCTATTTATCCTATGTAGAATCAGGGAGCCAGAAAGAAGGAGCTAAGTGTGTTTGTGGCAATAAATCAGTTCAAACAAATTGCAGAGTCACAGGACAAAGCCCTGCCACACAGGAAGCCCACGAAAGGAGAATGTTAGAGCCAGTTGCACTTACCTGCTAACCCTAGTGCTTCTAAAGCTCACCTCTGTTGCAGTCTCAGCACTAGTGCTGGCTTGACAGCAAGCTTGAATGTTTACATCCCGTTATAAATGAAGGTTTGTACCATTAATTTCTGATATTTCTGGAAATCCTGGCATTTCTCCTCCAACATGCAGAACACACACACAGAGTTCTGTAAGGGCTCCAAGTTTGATCAACTCAGTATGATCTCTGCCCTCTGTTCTGAAATCCTTCCATGGGTCCTTACCCTATTTTGGGACCTATCTGAATGTGTCCTCTGACAAAACAGCTACACCAGATCTCAGCACACTCCTACTCCACATTCTGCTGAGTTGATTATAGAGCTAATTGGATACAGGGAACAAAGCAATTTAACTTCCCTGGAAGATGACAGCACTGAAATGCCCAGTCATTGAGAGAAGCTCTATGCAGCAGCTAATTTTTCCACCTCACTTACCACAGCCAGCCTTCATGCACTGGAAGTTTCAGGGCAGTACTTTTCATCAGAAAAGAAACAAAGTGTTTGGAAGCATGCTGCACCAGCCCAGGACATTAATTTGCTCATTCTCTAATATGAGCCAAAGTGTGCCTCAAATGGCCCTTTTCACCACTGGGAAACCTAAGAGCCAGCAGCATTACATCTCCTTAGGAAAAATGTGGCAGAGGATGGAGCGAGGATCTGCTGTTCTCTAAAGACAGATGAGGGAAAGGGTATGAGAATGGAAACAAAGCAAAGAGTGAGCATTTGGAGAAAAGTGATTGAAGGACTAGAGGAAGTAAAACAAACAAGTAGCCTCTGCTTCACTGAGGTTGCACCTTCCTGTACAGAAAGAGAAATGGCACTGAACAGCTTTGGGAAAGGCTTTCTGGTCACCTGGCAAAAAGCTTCTGAGCAAGGGGGAAGCTGAAGGTTGTTTTTGAAGTATATTTCTGTGTTTTCTAAAGCTTTTCAAATGGTTTATTTCCTCCTGGTACTCAACAACGCTGGTTCTCCATGAGTGTAACAGAAAGGGGAACCCTTTCTACCCACTAGCGACAATGACACAGAATCACAGAATGTTAGAGGTTGGAAGGGACCTCCAGAGATCAACTCCACCCCCCTGCCAAAGCAGGATCACCTAGGGTAGTCCACACAGGAATGCATCCAGGCAGGTTTTGAAAGTCTCCACAGAAGAAGACTCCACAACCCTCATGGGCAGCCTGTTCCAGGACTCTGAAACACTCACTGTAAAGTTTCTCCTCATGCTGAGGTGCAATCTTCTGTGTTCAAGTTTGTATCCATTGCTCCTTGTCTTGTTGCTGTGCACCACCAGAAACAGCTAGGCCCCATCCACTTGACACCCACCCCTCAGGTATTTATAGACATTGATCAGATCCCCTCTCAGCCTTCTCAAGACTAAACAGCCCCAGGTCTCTCAGTCTCTTTGCATAGGGGAGATGCTCAAGTCCCTTAATCATCCTCGTGGCTCTCTGTTGTACTCTCCCCAGCAGGTCTCTGCCTCTCTTGAACGGGGAGCCCCAAACTGGACACAATACTCCAGGTGTGGTCTCACCAGGGCAGAGTAGAGGGGGAGAAGAACTTCCCTAGACCCACTGGGCACACTTTTCTTGATGCACCCCAGAATACCATTTGCTCTCTTGGCCACGAGGGCACATTGTAGTCCCATGAAGAACTTGCTATCCACTAGGACTCCAAGGTCTTTCTCCATACCCAAACTTTCTCACCCCACTGTGTGACTTGAGCCCTTACAGATGCCTCAATGTCTTCCCACAATGGGTGTGGGGCTCTATGGTGGGGGCAGGGGAAAGGTCTCCTTTCCTAAGCATTGCCCCAGGAAATGCAACCTGTTGTGTGTCAGCATGTCGTCCTCTTCCCCAAACAAAGAGCAGCTGGGAGAAAATCTCTACCCCTAAATGCAGATTTATTAACACTCAACACCAGGAAAGTCAAGGTCAAGGGTTAAAGCTCGCCTTTATCCATCAACTCTTGATATGACCTTGGTGAGGCTTTTGCAAAGGGCAGGGACAGTTGACGCTGTAATGAGCTGATCTTCCCAGGAGACCCAGCCTGATGAAAAAGTACAGAGCATCCACCCTCATGTACCAGTGCCAGCATACAGGTTTGATTGGTAATAAGTTGCCCATTAAAAATACACGGGAACTTACCTAGGAGAGAGAGAGAGAGAGCAGACCCCACAGGATAGAGTCTATATTATAACAGTTCAGCCAGCTTTTAATGACAGCAATTAAATTCTTCTATTTGAGATTTTCCTTCCCCATTCTTCTGCAATGAGGAAAAAGATCACTTCACAGAGGAAGACTGGAACGAGACATAAATCCACCACTGTTGTTCTTTAACTGGGTCAATTACGTTTTGGTGTTTGAGTAGCAGCGGTTTTAATACAACCATGAAAGTGCATATTTGATATTAGCTTGCATGCAGGCATAATAGCTACTTCTCAGAATAAAATGGTTTTTAAAGTCTGTGAAAATTAGTAGTTTCTAAAGAAACAAGGAAAATACAGCTTGGGTGGTCACTGAGACCATTAATGTTAGCCAACATGTTGAATAGAAACAAGGAAGGATCTAATGCTGGTTTATCCTAAGGAACTACTGAGGTATTTAATCATCTCTCAGTCCAGGCTGGATGTCACAAGTTTTGTCATCTGTTTGAACTTAAATTCAAAACATAATCCACTCCTAAGTTCTCTCTTTCTTTTTCCTGTTCCCTGCCTCACCCCTCAAACATGTATGAGCTTGAACTCCGATATCATATTCAATAACTGATTCAATCTGAAGCAGGGAAATACATAGCAGGCAAAACATCCTCCTGTGCTCCGCTGGTCCTCTGTTACCACTGACACTGACACAAACCCTTTATTTTTATGCAGGTAAGGCCAGGGGAGAAGGCCATCAGTTACCACTCCAAGCTGAAATGATGCCCAAAGATATTGGCATTGCAAGTGGGATAAAAGCACAAAGAATACATGTCTAAACCAGTTTACAGGCTGGTTGCTAACTCACCTAATCTAAGAGGATTAAATTGTTCTCCTCTGCAAACATTGCACATTGTGTCTTCTGTGCAGTAGAATCATAGAATCATGGAATGATTTGGGTTGGAAGGGGTCTTCAAAGATCATCTAGTCCAGCCCCCCCACCCCCTGCAGTCAGCAGGGGCATCCTCAACTAGATCAGGCTGCCCAGAGCCCTGTCAAGCCTCACTTTGAATATCTCCAGGGATGGGGCCTCAACCACCTCCCTGGGTAACCTGTTCCAGTGTTCCAGCACTTTTATAGTAGAGCATCATCTTACGCAAAGCGAGAGATGCAGATGGAGTTCAAGCATCAGTCTCAGTAAAAAGAAAAGAGGTATTTTGGGTTACTCAGGCCATGATACTTCTAAAAGTGGCCAGCAAGTTTGGAGCAGACACAGTAAAAAACATCTCTTAAAATTGTCTCCAGCTGGGGACCAAAGGATGGAGGAATCCTAGTCACTACCATTTTTCATACATTTGGCCTTGATTTGAAGGGCTGAACTGAGAACATGGTGAATCATGACAGTCTCAAAAACTTAAAGCAGACCTGGAATGGAATGGAATGGAATGGAATGGAATGGAATGGAATGGAATGGAATGGAATGGAATGGAATGGAATGGAATGGAATGGAATGGAATGGAATGGAATGGAATAATAGACCAGACCAGGTTGGAGGAGACCTTCAAGATCATCACATACAACCCATCAGCCAACACCACCTAGTAAACTAGACCATGGCACCAAGCACCCCATCAAGTCTCCTTCTAAACACCTCCAATGATGGTGACTCCACCACCTCCCTGAGCAGCACATTCCAATGGGCAATCACTCTCTCTGTGAAGAACCTCTTCCTAACATCCAGTCTAAACCTCCCCTGGTGCAGCTTGAGACTGTGTCCTCTTGTTCTGGTGCTGGTTGCCTGGGAGAAGAGACCAACCTCCCCTGTCTACAACCTCCCTTCAGGTAGTTGTAGACAGTGATAAGGTCTCCCCTGAGCCTCCTCTTCTCCAGGCTAAGCAACTCCAGCTCCCTCAGCCTCTCCTCATAGGGCTTGTGCTCCAACCTGCAATATGCCTCACAAATGGCCAGAGATGCAGAGCCAGTCACTTCTCTATCCACTGCCACCAGCAGCACTGCTGAATAGTATCATAGTATAATAGTATCAGTCAGGTTTGGAAGGGACCACAAGGATCATCTAGTTCCAACCCCTGCCATGGGCAGGACACCCCACACTAGATCAGGCTGGCCAGAGCCTCATCCAGCCTGGGCTTAAACACTTCCAGGGACGGGGCCTCAACCACCTCCCTGGACAACCTATTCCAGGGCTTCACCACTCTCATGGTGAAGAACCTCCTCCTCACGTCCAGCCTGAATCTCCCCACCTCCAGCTTCATTCCATTAATGCAGAGGCACAAAAACATCTGCCACAAGACACACACACTCCTATCCCAGGAACCAGCAGATTGGATGGTAGAAAAAAAAATTCACCAACCCAGTGAAGAATCCTTGGGCAGTGGTGTGGGATCTTAGCTGACTCTAAAGCTGGGAAGATTTGGACAACTGGCATTTTGCCTTTTCTTTTTTTTTGCCTGTTTGCTCTGCCTTTCACTTTGTCCTTGTGGGAAGCAGCCATGGCAGGCCACTGTTATGACACTGGGCTGTGATCACCTTCACCCCCAGAAGGTGCAGGGAACTGGCACAGGGGCGCTCTCTTGGTAGCACCAGCCCTGCCAGGACAGGCTGTGGGTTCAAATTACATCAATCTGCAAAATCCTCTGATTTCTGTCTGGGCAGCTTCTGTGTGGTTTAGTCAAAGTGCCTCTCACAGAGCAGTCTATTCTTTCTCAATATTGCATTTATAAGAGGAATCTCCTTACCCAGAACCAGCAGATACTCCCCCTGCCCCACCCTTCCCTGTATTCCTCCCTGCCCCCATAAAACTATTATTCAAAAACACAGGGAAATAAAAAAATACTCTGGCAAATGATCTTCCCTCCATCCTCCCTGCTATCTGTTTAAATATCCTTGACTGCAAGACATTCAGTACAGAACAATCATCAATTTTTAATTCATTTAATCTCTTGGTAACAGTGTTCTTGTGAACTGAAGGGGCCCTGAGGAAGCTTCAGAGAAACCTCAGACTAGCGTCTTTCACTGGATCCAGGGATGAGATTTTGTGGATAGAGTGGACTCCAGGCAACCCTGTGGGTTAATGGAGGTTAAAAAAAGCATTTCAGCTTGAGTCTCTTCCACCCCCAGTCAAATCAAAACACATTGCAAACTGGTGCACTGTACCCTAACACAGCACAGAGTGAAACAAGCACCAGGGAGAGAATTTCCAGAGCTGTTCATGACTCAGCAAACTTGGGAAGGAGCCCTCTGAGTAAACATGTGAGTTGTCTGCACTCCTGGTCCCACTACTGCTTCACTCTTGTTCCAAGAAGCTCAGAGAACATCCTAATTGGCTGTCAGTAATTAAATTCTGCCTACTTAAATGCCCTGGAAGTCTCAAGAGGGGATTGCTTTTCTCCTGAAGCCTATCAGTTTGGAGGAAGCTAATACTGTGCCTATCTGCATCGCTCTCAAAAAATAAACAGCTTTCAGGAATGGGCAAAAGAGTGCCTCTCCCTACATGAATCTCAACTCAGTACCTGCTTTAGAATCACAGAAGTGTGAGAGTTAGAAGGGACCTCAAGGATCTTCTAGTTCCAACCCTCCTGCCTCACACTACATCAGGTTGCTCAGAGCCACATCCAGCCTGGCTGTAACAACCTCCAGGGATAGGGCTGCCAGCACCTCCCGGGCAACCTGCTCAAGCGTCTCACCACCCTCGTGGTGCAGAATTTCTTCTTAACATCCAATCTGAATCTACCCATTTCTACTTTTGTTCCATTTCCCCCGGTTCTATCACTACCTAACACCCTAAAAAGTCCCTCCCCAGCTTTCTTGGAGGCCCCCTTCAGATACTGGAAGGCCACAATAAGGTGTCCTTGGAGTCTTCTCTTCTTCAGACTGAACAATCCCAACTCCCTCAGTCTGTACTCATAGGAGAGGAGCTCCAGCCCTCTGATCATCCTCATGGACCTTCTCTGGACACACTCCAGCAACTCCAGATCCTTCCTGTAATAGGGGCTCCAGAACTGGATGCAGTACTCCAGGTGGGGTCTCACCAGAGTGGAGTAGAGGGGGAGAAGCACCTCCCTCGACCTGCTAGCTATGCTTCTCTTGATGAAGCCTAGGATGTGATTGGCTTACTGGGCTGCAAGTGCACACTGCTGGCTCATGTTGAGCTTCTCATCCACCAGCATCCTGAAGTCCATTTCTTCAGGGCTGCTCTCAAGCCAGTCACTGCCCAGCCTATGTTGGTGCCTGGGATTGCCCTGACCCAGCTGCAGGACCTTGCACTTGGTCTTGTGGAACCTCATGAGAATGTCATGGGCCCACCACTCCAGCCTGTCAAGAGCAAGAGAATTCTTGGTTATATTCAGTCATGGCATACGAGGGTAGTACCCAAAGAGCCCAGTAAGTAATAGCTTTCCTTGTAGTGGAGTGTTGGATGAAGAGAGGGAAAGAGCAAACCGCTGGCCCCACTTTCTTCTAATGTAATGAAACAAGCTGAAAAATAACTTCTAGCTCAAATCCTCATACAGCTAAAAATGATACATTTTATCTGAAGCCAAGCTGCCTCATCACTGCTTGTATAAGAACAAGAGTTTTCTGGGGAGGCTTTTTAAAGGTGCAACAGGTTTGATTACACTGGGTATGACAATGAACTTACTGCAGCCACACAGCCACATCATCTCCCCTGCATCCAAGCAACACCAAGTGTGTGCACACTGTGGTGGGCTGGAATTTCCCCCCAGCACAGAGTTACCAAACCAGCTCACCTGAAAGCAAATGGATCTGTATTTACAAGCAAAACTACAATCTAAAATATGGACTGCAATGAATACCTGCAAAATACACAATATCTACAGGGATTTACAACTTATAAACAACACAAGAACCCCCTGGGCAAAACCAGTGGGTTATCAACAGCTGCCCCCTCCCTGCTCCCTTCCCCTCTGTATAAGTGTCTCAGTCCAAAGAGGGAGAGAGACTCAGTTCTTTTGAATATTCCCATGTTATGAAATTAGAGACACAGAAAAGGCCAAAATATCAACAGCGAGGCTGTTTATTAACAGAATAAGGTGGATGGATGAGAAGGAGAGAGAGAGAGAGAAAGAGAGGGAGAGATAAGAGGAAAGGAATTATATTACCACACCTCTCACCACCCAAGAGAGTTAGAGTCTGTGAAGAAAGGCTCCTGCAGCTTTGGAAGGGTGCTGCAGCTTTGTCTGTAGAGGAGAGGTCATCCTTGTTGGCTGTGCTGTCCTCTGAGCAGCATCTTCAGCTCCATGAGTTGCAGCAGGCGGAACTTAGGACATGGAGAGAAGGTTCCTCTTGGTCTGCTTCTCCCAGGCTACATGATGATGTCTCTGTCATTTTTTCTCTCCTGGTATTCTCTCCATTTTTCTTCAGAGCAGCCTTGCCCCGGGCTTTGCCTTCTCTCGTGTTTTCCTTCTCAGCAGCATTGTCCAGATCTTTTCCTCCTTCTGTGTTTTCCTTCTCCCGAGCCAGTAGTTGCTCAGATTTTTTGTACAGCTTTTAGGTATGAGTCCAGGTGGTGAATATGCACGTTCCAGAGAGTATTGATAGCAATGGCCTCTGCCCATTATTTCAGGGCTGCTGCAGTCTGGTGAGCAACCTTTATCTATGCACCTTCCAGAGAGTCATTGTCCAGTGGTGCCCAGTACATACCAGCTATTGTCTGGGCAAGCAGCAAAGGTGATTTTATCTTTATTGAGTGACATCAGAAGAGACAAGATTTAGTCTCTTACAACAAGGTAAAAGAGAGAAGAGCAGAGAGTATGCTGATAGTACTTAACCACAACAAGGAACACAGCCAAGGCCAGCAAAGCCAGCAGAAGCAGTAGCCATTATCTGCCAGAGTGAAGGAAGCCCAAAAGAGAGAAAGTTAGCTTACAAATCTAGCCTTATGTTGGTAGTCAGACCAATGGGATTATTTAGACCTTATCACCATTTTCCTTTTTACATCCAATGGTGATTTATTTACATTCTACCACTTTGTGTTTGAGATCTGTAGAAAATTTTCAAGGCACAGCCTAAATCTACCACAGCACACCCAGAGCGCTGGGCATCCAAAGCCATGGCCCTGTGCCACTGGATAGGATAGGATGGGATAGGATAGGATGGGATAGGATAGGATAGGATAGGATAGGATAGGATAGGATAGGATAGGATAGGATAGGATAGAATAGAATAGAATAGAATAGAATAGAATAGAATAGAATAGAATAGAATAGAATAGAATAGAATAGAATAGAATAGAATAGAATAGGATGGAATGGAATAGGATGGAATGGAATGGAATGAATAGAATAGAATAGAATAGAATAGAATAGAATAGAATAGAATAGAATAGAATAGAATAGAATAGAATAGAATAGAATTAACCAGGTTGGAAGAGACCTTCAAGATCATCATGTCCAACCTATCATCCAATACCATCTAATCAACTAAACCATGCAACCAAGCACCCTATCAAGTCTCCTCCGGAACACCTCCAGTGATGGTGACTCCACCACCTCCTCGGGCAGCCCATTCCAATGGCAATCACTCTCTCTGTATAGAACTTCTTCCTAACCTCCAGCCTCAACCTCCCCTGGCGCAGACTGAGACTGTGTCCTCTTGTTCTGATGTCACAGGTAAATGCAGTGTTGACAAGGGGGGGCAGGAGAATGAAGCCTAAAGTCTTCAGCCTCTCTTTCCACCTCCCTTAGCCCTCCTCCCTGCTAAAGAACCCTGCCCAGTGCTGCATTACCTCTAACACCTGGCAGGCTGCTCTGTAGGGGTGGCCATGGCTCAGTCCTGCTTGGCTTCCGAAAAGCTAATTCAAGCAGACTCAGCTGTAGAGACTGTGATGTGCTACACTAAATCACACAGCATAATTTCCTGTCTTTCCACCTGTATCTTGATGTAACGGGCAGGCTCTCACTGTAGTGATGGGCAGCACAAGAAGACAAGGCATTTTGCTACAGAGCTACTCAGGAGAAGAGGATGCATTTCTCAGGCTCCTTAAGATGATGCAGTGGACGGGAGGACATCCAGGGGTCTATTATTCTTCCAAAAATGGTGACTGGAAAATGGTGATGCAAAATGTGGCCCCCAGCGCTTAGTGCTAAAGCCCTTGTCACCACACCCTCGGGAAGACCTGCAGCTCAGCCAGCCCCAGGGACGCTGGGGCAATTCGCAGAGTCACTCTTTCTTGCAGAGAATTCCCCTAACCTGTGATTTCTAACCAGGTTATTTGTCATTTGCCAGCAGCAGCCCCTGGTTCTCTGCCTGTGAACCTCCTGCTCTGCTTCACACTATTAAGAACATTATTTTCCATTCTCCTGTCAGCGGAGAGTGCTGGTGATTAGCACTGCAATATCTGGTCCCCTTGATTGCAAATGTTAATCCTTCCTTTTTGCAGGGGTTCTTTAGCCAGGGGTGTTAATACTTGGTTAATAGAATCAGGCTGCCTTTTTCTTCACCTTTTGTGTGCATGTGTGTTAGGGAGGGATTTGGGGTTTTAATTAAAAAAAAAAAAAAATTAAAAATCTTTTGGTCAGAATTTATTGTGATCTCTCTTTGGATTCTTTTTTTGTTTCTCCTGAGGGGCTTGCCTTTATTTTTGTGATGATCACTGTAATGCTTTTTAACACGTGGCACACACAACAGTCATTGTTCGGGTCTTTAAGACCATGTTCTTGGAGGAGGAGTTACCTGTGTTCGTTATCACCCCTCCACACCACAGTAGGAAGAGGAATGAGAGCTGGGAGCCTTCATAGAATCATAGAATCAATAAGGTTGGAAAAGACCTCAGAGATCATCAAGTCCAACCTGTCACCCAACACCTCATGACTACTAAACCATGGCACCAAGTGCCATGTCCAATACCCTCTTGAACACCTCCAGGGATGGTGACTCCACCACCTTCCTGGGCAGCACATTGCAATGGCAAACGACTCTGTGAAGAACTTCCTCCTCACCTCGAGCCTAAACCTCCCCTGCAGCAGTTTGAGACTGTGTCCTCTTGTTCTGGTGCTGGTTGTCTGGGAGAAGAGACCAACCCCCACCTGGCTACAACCTCCCTTCAGGTAGTTGTAGACAGCAATAAGGACTCCCCTGAGCCTCCTCTTCTCCAGGCTAAACAACCCCAGCTCCCTCAGCCTCTCCTCATAGGGCTTGTGCTCAAGGCCTCTCCCCAGCCTCATTGCCCTTCTCTGGACACGTTCAAGAGTCTCAATGTCCTTCTTAAACTGAGGGGCCCAGAACTGGACACAGTACTCAAGCCTGACCAGTGCTGAGTACAGAGGCAGAATGACTTCCCTGCTCCTGCTGGCCACACTATTCCTGATGCCGGCCAGGATGCCAATGGCCTTCTTGGCCACCTGTTGCCAAGAACCAACTGTGGACCAAGTTAGGATGAAGTGCAGGCAGTTTTGTGGTGGTACAGCATTTTAATGCTAATCAGGTAGTATTTCAGTGGAAACTCCTCTTGCTTTGAAGTTGTGAGGAGCACAGATCCTACCTCCCACAAATTGCTGTTGTGATGAGTTTCTTTAAAATGAAAGACATTACCTGGAGCAATGTAATCACCAAAGGAAGAAAAGTGCCAAGTCATCTGAAGCTTTGTCTCTCCTGATTGCAATCATATTTTATTCTCCAGTAAAGAGAAGCTGCTCTGGCAATGCAGCTAGGAAGTAGTGGATGTTCAGCATCTATCTATTGTGGATATGGGACTCTAAGACCATTTTCAGGGTAGCCCAAATACAGAGGCTGGTGCTGTCTAGTTTGGAAAAGAGGAGGCTGAGGGCAAACGTCATTGGTCTCTGCAACTACCTGAAAGGACGTTGTGGAGAGGCTGCTGCTGGTCTCTCCTCACAGGTAATTAGTGATAGAACAAGAGGGAACGGCCTCAAGCTGCCACTGGGTAGGTTTAGACTGGATATCAGGCAAAAATATTTCACAGCAAGAGTGGTCAGGCCTTGGAATGCACTGCCCAGGAAGGTGGCTGAGTCACCAACCTCAGATATGTTTAAAGGTGGTTTGGATGTGGTGCCTGAGGATATGGTTTAGGGGTGAACCTTGTAGAGTAGGCTTAATGGTTGGACTTGGTGATCCCTGAGGGTCTTTTCCAACCTGAATGTTTCTGTGATTTGGAGACATTCACCCGCTGGAGATAGATTCAGCAGGCATTCCTAGAACTGGATGGAGCTATGGAAACTGTCCTACTTCCTCCTCCCATCTGTCTAGGCAGCCATTCAGCCAGCTGAGGAAGCCAGGAGCAATGGAAAGACACTGGGGACCTTCTTTTCATCTTCTGCAAGTAAGAGCATGAGGTTGTCAGGGTTGTCATTTTAGTCCTTCCTTCTAAAGTCCCATTAACGCGTCTGTGTCATAAATAAGACACTCACATGCATGAAAACATGGGAAGGTGCTGCCCACGGAGGTGCACAGCTCCTCGTATCTGGTCCTCTTAGAAACACAGCAAGCTCCTGAAGACCCCTACCCTCTTGATGGCACTTCAGGAGCCTGCAGAAGATGCCACCCAGTGGCAGCAGGGTAAAATTACAAGAGCAGGCCAGGAAACTTGCCTTGGACAACACTACCCCTGAGAAAGTTGTGTCTGGTCGTGACTTAACTACATAATCAAAATACCAAGGATGTCTGTGGGCTGTGGTGGAGATCTGAGTGACATGCATCTCTAATTATGCTAATTGGACTGCTTGCCTTTTTTTCCCCTTTTTCTTCTTCTTTTGCTTTTTTTCCTCTCCAGGCTTTTGTTTGCAGGGAATAAATAAAGAGGGATTAGTTACATTTATCTGTGGTTTTCCAAGTCTTTAGAGAATAGCTGCTATGTGTAATTAAGCAATTGGAGTGTCCTTGACCAAGCTGATAGTAAATTACCAGACATTACTTACAAGGTCCCATTACATTTTAAGAATAGATTACATGGATCTGGAATTTATTGATTTTTATTTATTTTCTGACAGGAACAATTGGAAATAATGGTCTTATGGAGGGGAAAATGCAATGTGCCTTGGCAAGCTGTCTTTATCTAGCAGCATTGCTTGGCTATATGTCTATCTATCTGCTGGTGGACGAGAAGCTCAACATGATGCTCTCAATGTGCACTTGCAGCCCAAAAGCCAATAAGATCCTGGGCTGCATCAAGAGAAGTGTGGCCAGCAGGTCAAGGGAGGTGATTCTCCCCCTCTACTCAGCTCTGCTGAGACCCCACCTGGAGTACTGCCTCCAGTTCTGGAGCCCCTATTACAAGAGGGATATGGACGTGCTGGAAGGTGTCCAGAGAAGGGCCACGAGGATGAGCAGAGGGCTGGAGGATAGAATGAAGGAGTTGGGGCTGTTCAGTCTGGAGAAGAGAAGGCTCTGAGGTGACCTCATTGTGGCCTTCCAGTATCTGAAGGGGGCTTACAAGAAGGCTGGGGAGGGACTTCTCAGGATCTCAGGTAGTGATAGGATTAGGGGGAATGGAATGAAGCTGGAGGTGGGGAGATTCAGGCTGGATGTGAGGAGGAAGTTCTTCCCCATGAGAGTGGTGAAGCCATGGAACGGGCTGTCCAGGGAGGTGGTTGAGGCCCCGTCCCTGGAGGTGTTTAAGACCAGGCTGGATGAGGCTCTGTCCAGCCTGATCTAGTGTAGGGTGTCCCTGCCCATGGCAGGGGGATTGGAACTAGATGATCCTTGTGGTCCCTTCCAACCCTGACTGATACTATGATACTATGATACTATGATCTCCTCCACAAAGGCTCCACTCTGAGAACAGCCTGCAGTTTTCCCTTGCCCAGTGTCAAGCATGCACTGGTGGGATATATTCAGGTAGCTTTTGCTAAGCAATATCATCCCGGATTTGCTTTTTGTAATCCAGTGCACTGCTGTGTAAATAAATCATGCTCTTCAAGGATCCAGTTTAGCTGCTTCCCCTATGCTTTGCTGCCTCCCAAATCACTAATCCATGTACCCTACTCTTAAAATCTGCCTTCAGTGAGTTTCCCATATAACTGTCACCAGAAATTGATGAGTTTCTCTCCAGGAACCACAAAGCATTGATGTGCAAAGAGAAAGTAATACCATCCTGTCTCAGTATAGATTCTCTTGCCCAAGATGCAGATACCATTTCATTTACCATTTACCTACTTCCATGGTACTTTATTGAGCATGCTGGATCCTTACAGACTCCTCAATTCTCCACCTAAAAAATGTATTTATTCCAGCTTAGGTGTATCACAGAATCACCAAGGTTGGAAGAGACCTCAAAGATCATCAAGTCCAGCATGTCACCACAGACCTCATGGCTAAACCATGGCTATCTATCTCTCTATTCATTCAGAAATAATGCCATAAACGTACTTCATACTAAATATATGCAACACTCAGCCCATGGAGGTCCTGGAAGCATGTCCACAGCTCCTGACAAATGGCAAAGAGAAAAAAAAAATCTTCCAAAGAAACCCTTGCACTGCTGTGTTTGCCAAGAGGCCTGGCTAGGGTTGATTACAGCCAACCACTGTGCTCTACAAAGTGTGGTATCAAAGCTGGATCATCAAAACTGAAAGGCAGCAACTAATCATAATTAAAGAGTAGGGTTTTTTTGTCTTCCCCTGGGAACTAGCAGTCAAAGTGGAAAATGAAACTCTTTCACTAAGCCCCATTGTGTGGCTTTGTCTTCCAAAGACACAGGGAAAAATAAGGGGAGGAGATTTGATAAGTGCATCTAGGAGAAAGCTGGGATAGAGCCAGGAGTCGTGATCTGGACAGTGCCAAGACAACAGGCAGCACGGAGGGAAGGGGCTGCTTCCAAAAGAACTTTTGTAGAGATTCCTTCCCTGCCAAGCTCTCCTCCCAGCCCTGTAAGTAAGCCATGATGGCTATGTCTTTTTTAGTACATGCAAAACATCTGTTCCCAGAAAATAGAATGGGTTTGTCAAGGTTCTGTTTCTTGAGGAAACCAAAGTGGATTTCCTCACAGAACTAAGTTGCACTCAAGGACAGATGCCAGTGCATAGGCAGTGTTTGGGTATTTTTGGTCAAGGTGGGCATGGGGCAGCCTGTGCCTGTAGACACATGCACTGAACTTGTCTAGCTTCCTTAGGACATGGTATTTCAGGGTTTATTTCTCTGCCCACCTAGCCTGGCATACAGACAGAAAAATATGCTCCAGGCAAGGCAACCTGTTTCAAATAAGAGAAGTGGGAGAAGGTGAGGCTCTCCCAGCACAGATTGGAGCAGTAAGCCTGGATGAAAACCTGGTTACCCACTGCTCTGGGTGAGGTTTGGCAAGATGGGCTGAGCTGACATGACCTGCTCACTGACATGGCCAACAGGCAGGTCTTCTCCTTGCTCTTCTCCTCCCCCTTCTCATGCTTGCATTTGGATGTGTGTCTGACTGCTTACCTTAAGGCAGTTTTGACTCTCAATCTGCCCTTGGTGAGCTGATTCAGCCCTTTACTCTGTCTGAAAGATAAATAACAATGCCTTTAAGATCAAAAGGGCAGGACACTCTCCTCAAGGAAAGGGAGAGGCAGCCCCAGAGACATTTTTCAGGCTGAGAGTGGCCAGCCTTGCCCAATCTTCCCCTTGAGGTGGGCCAACACAAGCAACCAGGACTTTTGCACCGACTACCTTCCTTGAGGTTACATGCCCTGTCCCCCTACTTGCATCCAGACTGGCAGCTAGAAGAAACCAGGAAACTCCACCTGACCATCACAGACTAGAGAGATCACCTTCAGCATAAAGGCACCTTCTTCCCCCTATTCCATCTCCTACATGTGGTATCATGCCAGCAGTGTGCCCAGGTGGCCAAGAAGGCCAATGGCATCCTTATCTGGATCAAGAACAGTGTGGCCAGCAGGAGCAGGGAGGTCATTCTGCCCTGCACTCAGCACTGATTAGGCCAAACCTTGAGTACTGTGTCCAGTTTTGGGCCCCTCAGTTTAAGAAAGATGTTGAGTTGCTCTTACGTGTCCAACCCTGGGAGGAGAGGCTGAGGCAGCTGGGGTTGTTCAGCCTGCAGAGAAGGAGGCTCAGGGGAGTCCTTATTGCCATCTACAACTACCTGAAGGGCAGTTGTAGCCAGGTGGGGATTGGTCTCTTCTGCCAGGCAACCTGTGACAGAACAAGAGGACAGAGTCTCAAGCTGTGCCAGGGGAGGTTTAGACTGGATGTTAGGAAGAAATTCTTCACAGAGAGAGTGATTGGCCATTGGAATGGGCTGCCCAGGGAGGTGGTGGAGTCACCATCACTGGAAGTGTTTAGGAAGAGCCTGGATGAGGCACTTGGTGCCATGGTTTAATTGATTAGATGGTGTTGGGTGATAGGTTGGACTTGAGGATCTTGGAGGTTTTTTCCCATCTGGTTTACTCTGCATTCTGTATCACTGGTCCTTACAGACTGCCAGAAGTCCACCACCAGCAGTTGTAACAACTTAGCTTGAAATGTCCAAGTTTTATTCCCACTGAGATGTATGTGAGGGCTTCAGAGGTGCCCCTGAGGAAGGATGCTAATTATTTGGCTTATTTTAGGAGGTTTTGCAATACTGGCCTAGTCCTTGCAAAACCACAAACACCACAGATCAGAATATTAGATACACTGTCCTCCTTCATCAAGGGGAGCTCAAATTTAGCTCAATTTCTTTCTTATCTGCCATGGGGACATGCAAAACTTGTTTCTCCAGTAGCTCAGTCATTGCCCCTTTGTTCTCTTTGTATGAAGCCAAACAGAAAGAATCCCGAAGAAGCAGACAGCCACATTAAACTGTTTTCATATTCTTGTGACAAAACCCAAGCATGTCAGAAACATTTTGCTCTTGTCCCTTGAAAACTGCCTTTTTATGTAGGCAAGTCTTAAAACAGTGTAAAGAAGTAAAAAGCCTTCATTTCATTCCCCTTTTAAATCAGAATGGGGGATAGAAAAGTTCAGCAGAGAAGTCATTCTGCTCTTGTACTCAGCACTGGTTAGGCCACACCTTGAGCACTGTGTCCAGTTCTGGGCTCCTCAATTCAAGAAAGATGTTGAGATGCTCAAAGCTGTCCAGAGAAGGGCAACAAGGCTGGTGAGGGGTTTGGAGCACAGCCCTGTGAGGAGAGGCTGAGGGAGCTGGGGTTGCTTAGCCTGGAGAAGAGGAGGCTCAGGGGAGACTTTCTTGCTGTCTACAACTACCTGAAGGGAGGTTGTAGCCAGGTGGGGGTTGGTCTCTTCTCCCAGGCAACCAGCACCAGAACAAGAGGACACAGTCTCAAGCTGCACCAGGGGAAGTTTAGGCTGGATGTTAGGAAGAAGTTCTTCCAGAAAGAGTGATTGGCCATTGGAATGTGCTGCCCAGGGAGGTGGTGGAGTCACCATCCATGGAAGTGTTTTAAAAGAGACTGGATGAGGCACTTGGTGCCACGGTTTAGTTGATTAGATGGTGTTGGGTGACAGGTTGGACTTGCTGATCTCTAAGGTATTTTCCAACCTGGTTAATTCTGTATTCTGTATTTTCCTAAATGGATTTTTCCAACTGGCAGCATGGCAAAGTAGAGCTGACAATGTGCCTTCGGGTCTTTGGGTCTTGGTCAGTTCACTATAGAGAGAACAAAGTTCAACATGTTTGGAATCCTCACAACAGCTTTTCCAAGTGGCCACTCCTGCTGGTTTTTGACTGCTGCCCCACACTGCACTGGAGAGCACTGATATCCCCTGAGCTTCTCATCTGCTCCTCAGACTTGTGTGCTCAGCTAGGCAGGCTGGCAGTCCTGCATGGGCACTGTGCAGTACTCTGGTGCCCTGTGTGCATGCTTGCTTCGGCATCTTATGTTGACTGTCTCCCCAGCATGCAAGCTGAGGTGCCAATGGCTCTGTGCTCAGGAGTGGATCCCCTCTACATTGTTCCTTTCACCTCTGAACCCAAGTTGTTCTCCTTGTCCAGTGGTGTCTCACATGGGCTATCGCTGCTGGGTCAGGTTGTGGTCATTGCTGGGTCTGGTCATTTCTCCTCCTCCCTTATCTACCCACCCTGCGGTCTTCACCCTCTGCTGCTCTTGCATGAGAAAGGATGACCAACACTGAAGCACAGCTCTGCCATGAGCTTGCTCATAAATTTATCTCACACTGTTCCAAACCATTCTAAAGCACCTCAAGATGTGTCTCATTCTTAGAACACAAACTTTCTTTCCTTGGCTGCCTGAGAGCCTCATGGAGCACAGCAGTTAGGCTTTAGTTAGTCTCTGTGTCTCCACACTTTCACTGGAAATCTCCTAATCTGGGGTGATTTTGTGGAGCAGCAGTTTCTCTCCAGACACCTAACCTGGGTCTCTTGACCTCATTATCAGTGGAATAGAGGCCATCTATAACAGATTTTTCTTACATCTGACTGCTGACATTGTGGAAACTCTTGCTGAAATACCTTCTCCTCATTCAAATCTTCACAGATTTGGACATAATTCTACCTTGATCAGAGAGGTATTAGCATCCCTTCTGAAATCCTACCGTGTTTGAGGACACATTTTAATTTGGAGGGCTTCAGAGGGCTGCAGGGTTTTGAGTTTTCAGCTGGTGCAAGGATCAGGGACAGAAAAAAAAAGGATCCATAAATACCAAGTTATGTGCTTGCTGTCTGAGCCTTTCTCCTATTTAGAGACCATTCCATCTGTGGTAGTTTAGGCTGGGTGCCTTCTGCTGCTACCACACAAGATACACCTTTGATGCCCCAGGTGTCCAGCCCAGTGGGTGGACACAGAAGGTTATGTATTTCATTCCCATCATGTCCTGCTCCCTATAAAACCACCTGCAAAGTCCTACACTTCCTCTTTCTTCCCTTGCTGCCCTCGTGGGAGATGCTGCCTGTCTGGTAATGGAGGGGAGTTATCTCAAGCCCTCTTGGGCCTGGCTAGGCTTAATGTCAAGAGAAAAGGGGGAAGGGCTATCTCAGGTCTGGCTAGCTGAGATTAGCCTAACAGTGGAGGGGGGAAGAAAGAGCCCTGGGAGTTTTGGGTGTACCCTCAGGTGGGGAAAGGAGAATACTGGGAGGCTTCTGGGTATGCTTTGGGATCTCTTTTGACACTGCTTGTAGCTTCTGTAAACCACTCACTGCTTTTCCATTTAAACTTTCCATCACTCCTGCAATCTGTTTGTCTGAGTTTCGGGGTTTTTTTTGCCCTGGTGGGCGGCAAGGGAGGCTCTGCCTTCCAACCCACCACACCATCTTTTCAAAGCTTTTTGCTCCTGAGAGCATGAGTATGCTTTACTCCAGCATTTTTAATGAGCCTTTCTTTACAACAGCTGCAGTTGTCAGTCCTTGCACTGGGCATTGTGGAGATGTAATGCCGAGAAAGGAGACGACAGACTGAATTCCTGGTGGCAGATCAAATGCTCAGAGCCTGCTAAAACCAGGAAACTTCACTTAGTTCTTCAGCTTTTCTTCCATGGCAGCACCCATCCTGTCTTACACGGTGCCAACAAGACACTTAAACATTTTCTGGATACAATAAACCCTTCTACCTTGGCAGCTCAGCACGAGCAGCTTTCTCCGGAATGTCCCTAATCAATTGACTTCGCCAAGTTTTTTGCTTAACAAATCCTGCAATGGCTTCCAGCATTTTCCCACAAGTGATAGGAAATTAATGGCTTTGTAGTCTCCTGGTGGCTCTCTTGGACTTCCATTGTCTTATTAGGCACACTCTGGCCTGCTGGGAGAATTGTACTGCATTGATAAAGACGCTGGGTGAGGTTTGTTTCATGTCCTACTTTCTTTCTGCATTCTTGGGCTCCTGCATGTAAAAAATGACACAACTAACATGGATAAGGTTTAAAAGATCAAAGTCCTTCAGTATAGGCACATCTCACTGCATGATTAATCCAGTTTCCTACACGTCCTCTGAAGTCAATGTACACTATTTCAAGGCTGCCTTGCATTTCAGATCTTGGCCCACATTCAAGAGAGTGTACGCTTAAAATATATTTGTGTTCTTGACTGTAAATGAAAATAAACTCTTGATAAGAGCAATTTAAGGACTCAGCACATCTAACTTTGAGCCTCTGTCAAACATTCCAAAACAAAACAGTGTATGAAATAATTACATTTCTAAGCAATGATATTTTGAGCACACAACTGCTTTCCGAATGCTATTTTCTCTGTCATATGTTTAGAGCCACTGTCTTCTAATCCACCCCAGAATGGCATTGGCCTTCCTGGCCACAAGAGCACATTGCTGGCTCATGGTCTTCCTTCCATCCACCAGGACCCCCAGGTCCCTTTCCCCTGCACTGCTCTCCAGTGTTCTGGAGAGATCAGTGTTCCACTGATCTCCATAGCTGACTAGATTCTGGGACAAGTCATGAGGATCTGAGCTAGAGATACACCTATGGGTTTCTGCACAGTGTTAAGGACCGTTCTATCGAGGATCACGGGGCACCAAAATCCTGCAGTGAAAAATGCCCTTTTCCTGTATCTGTTTGGAAAGAGAGGGTTGCGTGATTGACAGACTTCCATGTGTCCAAGCATGGATGATCTCCCATGGTTAGGTAATGATGAGACAAGCTTATTTGCCCTCACAGTAGGAAAAGTGGTCCCTTTTTCACAGAATCACAGTATCACCAAGGTTGGAAGAGACCTCAAAGATCATGAAGTCCAACCTGTCACCACAGACCTCATGACTAGACCCCATGGCACCAAGTGCCACATCCAATCCCCTCTTGAACCCCTCCAGAGATGGTGATTCCACCACCTCCCTGGGCAGCACATTCCAATGAGAAACGACTCTCTCAGTGAAGAACTTTCTCCTCACCTCAAGCCTAAACTTCCCCTGGCACAGCTTGGGGAACCCCTGTGCTGGTTGCTTGGGCGAAGAGACCAACTCCCTCCTGGCTACAACCACCCTTCAGGTAGTTGTAGAGATCAATGAGTTCTCCCCTGAGCCTCCTCTTCTCCAGGCTAAACAATCCCAGCTCCCTCAGCCTGTCCTCGTAGGGCTTGTGCTCAAGGCCTCTCCCCAGCCTTGTTGCCCTTCTCTGGACATCCCTTTTCAGTCATTCAAAAACAAGAAAGCCCAGACACACGTGAAATCGT
This sequence comes from Picus viridis, assembly GCA_033816785.1. NCBI lineage: Eukaryota > Metazoa > Chordata > Aves > Piciformes > Picidae > Picus > Picus viridis. The sequence continues at coordinate 43,186,793 of CM066578.1, read as the reverse complement.
AAATACTAGAACCCTTCTGAGCCTTGTTAGGTTTAGAGTCACTCCCAGCTTATGTTTAATGCTGACTAGTCTAATAATTTTCATTGTCACGTGCAAAGATGCAATATTTAAGGCCACTTTCTCATTTAAGGCTGAGAATTTAAAATGGGAGAAATGCTGGAAAGAACCAAACCAAATCAAACCAACGAACCCCAAACCAGAAAGCAAATTCAAGTTCTGTTTGACTTGGGGTTGGGTTTTTTTGTTCGTTCGCTTTTTTTGTTTGGTTAGGTTGGGGTTTTATCCCCTGCAGTTATTGAGGGTTTTTTAGACTCTTTTTCATCTTTGTTCCCTTTCAAAGGCTAGCTACTACTCCCTCACCTCTTTTTTTCCCCTGCATTTTGAAGGCATTCATTCAATATGAAGTAGTGGCATGGCTCCCTCAGCAGCAGAGAGCTGCCAGAAGAACCCAAAAAGCCACCACTCAAACCAGGCCCCACATGAAATCTTGCCATATGTCTTGAGGAGCTGTCTCAGGAAGGAGCCATTTTCTGAGAGGAATGTTTCCTCCTTTCCCCCTTTCTTTCCCCATCCATATTTTCATGGGAGCCCTTTTAGCACAGTACTTATTTCTGACTCATGCAAATCAGCTCCAAAGCTTGGGTAATGCCAAAAATGGGCTATTCATATTCATTCACGCTCTTGTACACATCTCTGCTCTCATAAAATGGAACATGTGTCTGATGAGCTTATTTACTTTCTAAATATGTGGCTAGGAAGCATTGAGAACTTGCAAGATATAATGGTAGTAGCGCTGGAATGACATCAATAAGGCATCTGCCAATAGAAACTTCCAGTTTGCCCGACCTCTGCCAAGCTCTGTGCTCTGTGGCTGTAATGGTGTGTAAGAAACTCTTTGGTGTAGAGTTTATTGTTCTGCCCTTTAAAATGCACACAGACACGTGCTCTGCTGGTTAATCCCCAAAATAACGATGCTGCTTGGTACAGAGATGATTCATTCCTGAGCGCTGTGGTTCTAGGCACAGCCGGCAGCCGAGCCCCACGCAGCCATCACGCAACTGCCCCCATCCCCGAGTGGGATGGGAAGGAAAGTTGGGAGAAAAAGACAAAACCCTGTGGGATGAGATAAGGAGAGTTCAATCAAAGAACACAAAGAGAGAAAACAAACAAACAAACCAACAAAAAAGTCAGGAAGTGTCATAATACTCATGATGCAGGTGTACGGGTCTGGAGCCCTCTGCATAACAGGGACATGGACCTGATGGAGCAGGTCCAGAGGAGGGCCATGAATATGATCAGGAGTAGGAACTCTGCTACAAGGATAGACTGAGGGAGCTGGGGTTATTCAGCCTGGAGAAGAGGAGGCTCTGGGGAGACCTTCCAATACCTAAAGGGAGCCTACAGGAGTGATGGAGAGAGACTGTTTACAAAGGCCTGCAGTGATAGGACAAGGGGCAGTGGCTCCAAACTAGAGAAGAGCAGATTCAGACTGGATGTTAGGAACAAGTTCTTTACTATGAGGTTGGTGGAACACTGGAGTAGGTTGCCCAGGGAGGTGGTTGAGGCCCCATCCCTGGAGATATTCAAGGTGAGGCTTGATAAGGCCCTGGGCAGCCTGATCTAGTTGGGGATGTCCCTGCTCACTGCAAGGAAGTCAGACTGGATGACTTTTGGAGGTCCCTTCCAGCCTGGACCATTCTATGATTCTATAAAGGAAGGAATATAAAATACCACTGACCATGATGGCCTGGCCTGTCCACCTAATCCTGCCCTGCTGCACTGCAGACACCTGCTTAAAAAACCCCAGCTCTTGCCTTGGGCAGTCCTCACCCTATATAGCAGGCATGATGTCAGTGTGGTATCAAAGACTCCACTGGCTGCTTCAGCTGCCTCTTTTGCCAGTGGTCACACTGATGTTTTGAAATTTCACCCCTGAACAAGTGCAGCATCCTGATAAACTTGGTCACTTGACTGGTTGTTGTTCACTTCCACAGGGATGAAAAGAGTTAAGGTCATCACCTGTGCTGCCAGGTAGAGGGGTCCAGGGCTGCTTGAGTATGCTCATCTGCAGCAGGCTGAGTCTGCTGTGAGTCATCCTGCACATAAAACTCACAGTCAGCTCCCATACCACAACCTGCTGGATAATGCAGTATAGAAAATGCTTGAGGAGCAAATCTCTCCACTCCCTGGTGTACACACAACATACAACAGCACTGACAGACCATCCCTGTGTACAGAGAGAGTGCTGGGCTGCAGCCAGGAGATTGTCCCCCTAATAAGACCCCAATACTCAAATGGAAGATGCTCCCCACCTAGCTGTGCATTCTAGGACCCCACAACTCAGCAGTGGCCCCTCTGCTGTCTTCTGCCCTGCCTACCCATGTGACAGGCTACAGCGCTGTAACGATGCTTTGAACTGCTGCAGATGCACAAGGAGACACCTGGGAGGTGTGCCTAGCTGTCTTGGTCGGTCAGCAGGGTACAAGTTCCTCTGCATGGCATTGAATAGCTGCATGCATTAGACTGCACCACAAAATGGCAAACTCTCCTCCCTCTGTTCCTTTTACCTCTTTGCTTTTCCTTTTTCCACTGAAGTGGCAGCATTATAAAAAACATTGGTTGCTTTCTTTTTGTGGGGAGAAGAAAAAAAATGCCAAGCTAGACAAATCTTCCCTTCCCTTCCCTTCCCTTCCCTTCCCTTCCCTTCCTTCCCTTCCTTCCCTTCCCTTCCCCCTTCCCTTCCCTTCCCTTCCCTTCCTTCCTTCCCTTCCCTTCCCTTCCCTTCCCTTCCCTTCCCTTCCCTTCCCTTCCCTTCCCTTCCCTTCCCTTCCCTTCCCCCTTCCCTTCCCTTCCCTTCCCTTCCCTTCCCCTTCAGTTTTCCCTTCCCAGGGACACAGGCAAAATTATTCTGCTTAATCCCAGCTGAAGATTAGGAGCACAGTGGAAACCCAAACAAGGCAGAGTCTGCTTTCTCTGATGCCACACCTGGCAGGAGCCTGATGTCCCAGTACATCTTCCAAACCAGCACAATCTTCTGCAGGAAATCAGCTGCGTGGTAACCTTATCCTCATGCTTGCAGAACATGAGGGCACCCCAGCAGTCTGGTTAGGTCACAAGGTCTGGGAAAGGACATCAGAACCTGTCAATGTCTCCACTCTGATTTCTTTCATATGGCCCAAGAAAGGTCTGGAAGTCTCCAGCATCCTGCTAAGTGACTGTGACACGGTTGTAAAAGTCAGGTGCACTTTTTGCCAGGATGATACACGTTGTACCTGCTGTCTCTTTTATGTCTCATGAACCTCTTAGTACTAATATTGCTTTTTTCTTTCTTTCTTTCTTTCTTTTTTCTTTTCTAATAGCTGTCGAGTTTGTTTCGACACATAAAGAAAACCACTGGTATTTACCAAAGATTTGCTTTCTGATATTGCTTTTATATAATTCATCTTCTCCTTCCTTAAGCCAGTAAGGATTCCAGAGCTAAAACATTAGGTGACACTGCAGACCTTTTGTCACGTGGAATAATGGCATAATATCAAAATGCACACATCAGATGACGATTAACTGATCAGTCCTCAGACCTGTCTCTCAGATCTCTCATCAAGCATCCTAGCTAAGCCAAGGTCTACCAAGGTATAACAGCACTTTTTTTCTCTCCTTTTTCCCTCTCCTTTTTCCCCAAAATAAAGGACATTACTCCAGTTTTTGCAGGTGTGCTCCTTCCTCACGAACCTGTCATGGTGTCCCCTGTGTCACAGGGGTACTGGTATTTGTGCTAAAAGAAGCACAATGGAATTAGAGAGTAGGACTCTGGAACATTAACATACATATTTCTTTTGTAAATATGTATTCAGTGCTATGAGTCCACTGCAAAAAAAAAAGGGGGGGGGGGGGGGGGGGGGGAAGAAAGGAAAAAGGGAAACAAAAAGAATCAGCTCTTCAGAAGTATTTTTATGAACCTCAGAGATGAGTCATCACTGGCAGAGGAGATTTAACAGGATGCAAAGAGAGGCTGACTCCCCACCAAAGCAGGGAAATCACCATTCCCTTCAGTCTGGTGGCTGATTTTTTTTAACTAGGGCTCCCCTTACCATTGTAAAGGGTCCCCCTGTGTGTGACTGACAGACCTCATTGCTTCTTATGGTGCACCATATTCATAATATGGGCTGAGAGTGGAAATAGAAGTAGCAGGAATCCTCAGCTACCTTTAGAAGGATCCAGAAAAGCTGTTTCCTCCCCTACCACCCCCAAAAATGAAGCTTTTCTGATAAACACCCTCACCTGCTTTCATCATCGGGCATGAGAATTCAGTACCAGACAGAGCCATCTCTAATCTCTCAAGTACCTTTCAATCTGCTTGTTACTAGGGCACCAAGACTCCCCTCTATCTCTGTGGCAGATAAAATGAGCTCAAAGTTATGCTTTCAGGGGTGGAGGTCATCTAGATACATCTAGAGAGAAGTCTGTAATCTCTTCAGGTTTTGTCCAAGTGAGAGCTGAGAACACGTTCAGCATTCCTTAAATCCACTTATTAACACAATAACTAATCTAATGGATGCCTTCGGATGCCTGAAAGCTGAAGGCAGGAGCGAGCGTGCATACACATCAAGAGAGCTCCTACATTTTTTAAGCCAATTTGCTACTTGGCTGGAATTAACAAGAGGATGATAATTCCAGATCTGCAAAGAGTTCAGTGGGAGCCTGCAAACTAACTAGGGCTCGCAGGGCTAAGAGGAGGCCGGCGTCTCCCCTGTCGCGCACGGGAGTTTCTGTCGCGCCCTGAAATCCTGAGTGCGCGGTTTCAATAATGCATCCCTGGCTGTCATCGCAATGCTTGCATGCAGATGGCTGTGAGAGAGCTCCAAGCATCTGCTCCAGCTCAGAAGGTAAAAAGGAAAGGCAAAGTGTTCCCAGCTTCTCCTTCAACTAAACCAGCATTTCTGAGAGCAGAAAGCATATTCTAGGAAGAGCCCCGGCTTTGATGTAAGCTCAACCAAAGTCTTGCAACTTGTTCATAAATATCTGAGGGCTGGGTGTCAAGAGGGAGGGACAGGCTCTGCTCACTTGCACCTTGTGATAGGACAAGGGGCAAGGGATATAAACTACAGCACAGGAGGTTCCACCTCAGCATGAGGAGGAACTTCTTCACAGTGAGGGTCACAGAGCACTGGAGCAGGCTGCCCAGAGAGGTTGTGGAGTCTCCTTCTCTGGAGCCTTTCAAGACCCATCTGGATGCATTCCTGTGCAACCTGTGCTAGATTCTATGGTCCTGCTCTGGCAGGGGGTTGGACTCAATGATCTTCAGAGGTCACGTCCAACCCCTAACATCCTGTGATCCTATGATCCTACGATCTCACTCAAGGAAAACTGGTGACAGGAGCTTGTGGAATGATGAGCAGAATGGTCTCACCTCCCTTGATGGAAGGACCCTTTCCAAGTGTGATTCAGGAACAGCTTTTCCATTGGTCTCAGCACGGAATGGCAGTTGTGCACTTAGCTTCCCCAACGAGCCGCGTCTCAGAGTCAACGCTGGAGCATTACCTGTGTGACACACTCGGTTCAGCAGGCAGAGAAGTGCACAGCTCCTACCCAACACCAATACAGCACACTCTTTTAAACAAACACATACATCTAGCTGCTAATTCCACACCTGGAGTGTGAAGGAGGGTCCTCAGAGGTCCCTAAGCCTTCTCAGATTGCTAGCTCTGGGGAGAGAAGCAGAGTCTTTCCCGCCCTAGGCACAGTTATAGAGTGCTGTATAAATAAACAATAAAGCAAGCCAAGGGATCAGAGAAATATAACAGTTCTCTGACACCTCAAGTTTGGATTACTTACAAACTGCATCAATTCCTGGCAAGGCTGACCTAACTCATGATCCTGAGAGCTTGATAAATTGAGTTCCACAGAATTCACCATGTATTGGTTTTCTGATGAGAACGTGAAAAAACAGGGGTCTCTTTTGCTCTCCGCAGCACGATAACCCTTACGATGTTGTATAAGCATCATGATTTCTCTTGCTGCCTCGAGACAAGTTTCTATTCATGCTCCCACCATGCATGCACTGAGATTTCCTTGGTTCTGCTCTGCACCCCAGAGAAAGCTGTGTTTCCATGATGTATTATTAAAGTGTGTACGCTGTTTGTGAGCTACCCTGGTATCTTTCGGTTGGAAGACACAATCTAAATGCAAAATAGCATTACTGTGATAAATAAGGAGAACTCAAAACCCTGGCACCTGTACTGTATGTATGAGATGTGCTTGGATGCTCAAAGCTATCCTCTTTGGAATGTAAAACACTTGTGCCTTGTAGTTTCTTCGCTGAGATCTGGAAGTAGAGAAACAAAGTCTGACTTCTAAGTGACTAATGTGTGCAACTGCACTGCGGGCCTGACAGCTTTGGTCTGCACCCACCTGAACACGAAGGACTGCTCAATACTGAACAGTATTTAATAACAAGAAGGGTCTGAGTTGGAAAGCAGTCCTACCCCATCAGCTGACAGGAAGCCTATGAGGTGTTTTATTGATTTATAACACACTTAAACGTGAGAGCTGGGGGCTACGGTGGCACAAAACCTAAAATTCTTCATTGGCATTTAGCTGGGCAGCTGACAGTGCAGTGGCTGTAATTGCTTCCCTTGAGAGCTCTGTGGGGACTGTGTATGAGAGCCACCAAAAGTGAGGTGACAAGGATCTTGCTTTGCAGCACTCTTTCGACTTAATAGGAACAGCTGGTCAGTGAAGTGTTTGCTAGAAACTTAACAAGGCTCAAACAGGGAGAAGCATCTGCCAATAAATCAAGAAGGAGCACCCAACCAAATGAGGTTTAATTTACATTCATACCTAGGGCTGACAGATGAGAGCTTCTCCACTCTTCTGCATCGCATTAGCCCACGCAGGTCTGGGCCCACGTCAGCAGCAGCTCAGGGAAGATGTCACTGAGCAGCAGCCCAGGGTCTTGGGTTCACAGAATCACAGACTCGCAGAAACATTCAGGTTGGAAAAGACCCTCAGGATCACCAAGTCCAACCAAGAACCCCAATCTACAAGGTTCACGCCTAAACCATATCCCCAACCACTGCATCCAAACCACCTTTAAACACATCCAGGGTTGCTGACTCCACCACCTCCCTGGACAACACATTCCAAATCCTGACCACTCTTGCTGGGAAATTTTTTTCCCTAATGTCCAGTCTAAACCTACCCAGTGGCAGCTTGAGGCCATTCCCTCTTGTTCTGTCACTAAATACCTGTGAGAAGGGAGCAGCACCAGCCTCTCCAGAACATCCTTTCAGGTAGTTGTAGACAGCAATGAGGTCTCCCCTCAGCTTTCTCTTCTCCAAACTAACCATCCCCAGCTCCTTCAGTCACTCTTTATCAGATTTTTTCTCCAGGCCCTTCCCCAGCTTCATTGCCCTGCTCTGCACTGGCTCCAGCACCTCCACATCTCTCCTGTACTGAGGTGCCCAAAACTGGACACAAGACTCGAGGTACGTCCTCACCAGAGCAGAGCACAGCGACTGTGCTTGTGGGGAGAGGCAATGGGGAAGTCATTTCTCCTAATGGCACATTTTCCAAGTCATTTAAAGATTGTGAAAGGCACCTTAGCCACAAATGGTTTCGGTCCCTTGCTGCCACCAGCTCGGTTCCACTGCTCTATGGCAGAGCAAGATATCGTGTCAGAAAAACCTGCGGCCGTACCTAGAATGCCCCTGCAATGGCAGCTGGTGACAGCAAGGGATGTCTAATGCTTCTGTTTCCTTGCCTGAGGAAGCCCACACCGCCTTCCAGAGAAGGCTGGCTTCTCCGGAGCCCATAGGATACGGTGGGGGTGGGTGGGGTCCTGAAGAAGGTCACCTCATAGTGGGCCAAGGATGAACACTACTGGCACTGAAGGGGTCATGCACCCACCCCACTTCACTAGGTAGTTTTTGGCCTGTCTGTAAGGGCTGGATTTCAACCTTGAGATGCTACCAGCCAAGGTGGTATTGCTGAATTTCTTTAGGCTGGGCCATCACTGAATTCTCCATGGCTGCTTTTGGTATGAGATGGGGAATTAGTTTGACTCTCTTTTCCAGACTGAATTAATGAACTCCAAAGTATGACCCATCCTAGGGTCCATTTCTAGTGTATGCAGTGCACAAATCCAAATAAACACAACTGTAAAGAAAGCTGCTCTGTATTCTCTGTGACCATTGCTTCACATGCTCAACTGACTCCTTGACTGGGAGAAACCTCAACAAATTTCTCATCTGTAACATTTTCCAGAGGTTTCTAATAGAATAGACTGAAAACAGTGCACAAAATGCAGGTGGAAACAGGAAACTGGGAATAAGCACATGATTGTACACATTACTGGTATACTGAGACTGCAGTCAGCATTTTATACACAAATACACACTTGCATTCGTGCACACACTCCTATGCACAGAAAAAAAAAACACCCAAAAAACAGAATAGATTTGTTCTGAAACTCTTGAGAAAAGTAGCTCCACTTTTTACAAGTCAGAGGCAGCCATATTCCCTTCAGCAATCATCTGGTAGGAAAATATCAAAAGCAGAATGTGCAGGCTTTTAAAGAAATGTGTAGGAGCAAAACAAGCTTATTTCTGTTTTAATCCAAACTGAATCATATGTCTTATGTCAAAGCTATAAAAAACAAGGAAGGTAAAAGAGGTAATTCTTGCACTCCAAACCCTTTTTTAAAGCCTGTATTAAATGATTTCCTCCTTTTTACCCAAAAGAAACCAAGAAAAAAAGAAGAAAGAAAAAAGTATCCATTTCCCAGCAAGATAATTTCACCTCTTTCCTACCATTAAGAAGAAACTGAGGAGACACATCCTCTACTGGTGCAGCCTGTTAAGCTCCTCAGGATTCAAAGGAAGTAGGACAGTCTCCAACAATGGAGGACATGATCCTCAGATCTTTAGTGAGTGAAAAAGCATCCTGTCTGAAACTATTTGGGAGAGGAAGCTTCTCCAGAGACAGCTAATAAAATACTTCCAGTGCTCTGTAAAGAAGATCAGTTGATCCTGAGTGCAAGGCCACTGCCGTTTACTTGCCTGGAAGGAGGGGAGCGGAGGTGCCTGGCTCTTTTCCCAAGCCCCAGCAGGGCAGCGTGCAGGTCAGATGAGCTGTTCAGCTGGCAGCGGCCACCATCTGTCCCGTTGGCCACCCCTGCTATTATGTAATGGCCCAGATCTGGTCAAGTAACCAGAAGGCCCTGGAGAAGGAGGACTCGCAGATGGCAGTCTGCTGCCACCAGGGATACTTCTTACACTGCTCCCTCCTCAGGTCTGGGGAGCCTGGGGAAAGGACGGTGTGGAGAACTGGGCTGCAGGAATCCTTAGATGCCAGAAGTCTGCTTCTCCCCCATTTTACACAAGGTGCTCAGGTCTTGCCAGGGCATGGACTGTATGCTAGGCATTGGTCAGCAAAAACACAGTGATCCAGGTGGGGTTCTGGGAAGTGCAACACATCCTGCATGCACACATTATCTGCATGTATGTGGTGGGTTGAAAATTCCCCCCAACGCAGAACTGCCAGACCAGCTCGTTTGCAAGCAAATGAAGCTGTATTTACAAGCAAATCTGCAGTCTAGAATGAAATGCAATGAATTTGTACAAAATATACAGTATTTACAATATTTACAGGTATTTACAATTTATAAACAGCAAACCCCCCCCCATGGACAAAACCAGGGGGGCTAATAAGAGCTTCCCCACTCCCTGCCCCCTTCCCCCTACCCTGCTGTACACAAGGGACAAGAGAAAGGACAGAGAGTTGTTTGTTAGTACTTAGCCACAACAAAGAGCACATCCAAAACACATCAGCAAAGCCAGGAGAAGCACCAGCCAGAGCAGAGGAAGCAAAAAGAGAGAGAAAGTTAGTTTACCTGTCGAAGTTTTATGGCAGATATCTGTCCAAAGGGATTATTTAGTACTTATCTTTTATCTTTGTTTCCTCTTTTTACATCCAGTGGTGATTTATTTACATTCTACCACTTTCTGCTCAAGATCTGTGGAAAATTTTCAAGGCACAGCCTGAAACTACCACAATGTATTCATGATGTATCATGCACTGGGGCAGGAGACGCTGCCTGATCTTCCCGGCACTGCAAACTTGCTTGGAGTCTGCCTAGCCAGGACAGTCAGAACACCAGACAACTGAGCATGAGGCTGGGCTAGGACACAAGAAGGATAAAAGACCTAAAATCCTGTAAGGAAGTTGAAATGCTTCCAGTAGCCTCAGAGCCATATTCAGACAAATTACCTTATACTCTGATGTACCAAAAGGATAATGTCTTGTCCAGAGCAGATTTAGAGTGTGTAGATGAGGATTCTGTAGGACACATACTTCTCACTGATAGTACAGACAGCTTCAGAGCACCCACAGGAGGCTGGAGGCTCCAGGAGGGAGACAACCAATAGTAGACTCCCAGCACCTGCTGCTGCCTGTTCAGTTGCTGCATTGATACATTGGACAGGACCTGCTATCTGTACCTCCACTGCCACACAGTCGGGGTGAATCCACTCATTCTCTTGACACAGCGTGATGGAAGACGAGAATAACTGCCAAAGAGGCAAGCAATGTCATCTCAGTGGCACCAGTGATGTTTACCTATCCCCCTTCCCTTCTCTGAACAGACAGAGCTCTTTGCAGCATGGCTTCTGTCCATGGGACCAGGGCACAAGATCAGAAATGAACACAATAATAGAAAAACAACAAGAGCTCTTACAATTATCTCCTCCAGCTTCTTGTTTTCTCATCTCCCTCACTCTTGGGTTCTGCTTCAATAACAATAGCAGCAGAATTGAAGAGTGAACATAATACTGAGTGAATTATACTGCAAAGCTCAAGTAATCTCTGGAAAATCTTCCCAGAGCAGTCTGAACTAGCCACACCATTTTAGAGAAAGGGGAAGGATGTCACCTTCACTCTAAGGCCAAGTCTAATTGCCAGGCTGGATCCATTAACCTCATCTGAGCTCCACAGGTCTCCCAACCTTTTGCCTCTTCTGGGAAGGCTGAAATAACATCAAAGTAATGCAAAAGCTATCTTTGCTGCAAGCAATGTTCATCCAGTGCCAGGAAAATGCTCCATGCCTTTGCACCAGTTATGCTCTCTTCTTACACTCCCCAAACCAGCCTTTACTAAAGAGACATAACCAGGTTCACAACAAACAAAAGATCACTTGGCAGACCAGAAAACCATACCAAATCACTGCCATAAGGAGGAAGACATTTCTGAGCTGCTGTCTCTGTATTTATTTTCTGCATATGGAATCAGTAATTTTGTATGCTTGATAAAATCAAGGACAATTAAACTAAATTGAGCTTTAATTTCAGACTGAGGCATACGTCTATGGCTGAGCATGTCTTCCTGCAATGTCTGGAATTACTAACCAGCAGCACAAGCTAAACTCAAATATCAGGCAAGGTAGCAAGAAGTTCATTGCTCATCAAACAGCAAACAATGATAAAGCTTTGCATTACTCTCAGAAGACTGCTATGTTCCTGTCCAGTATATATTTGACAAGAACAACAAACATTTCAGGAGTTGGGGAGGCACGGGCCAAGGTCAAGGAGAAACGACCCAGCTAATGAGGAATCCCACCATTGACTGCAAAGGATAAATGAACCCCCTTGAGGGCTTAGTGTTTATGAGCAGCAAGACTCGCTGTGCTTTCAGCTGCCTGCACATCCAACACCACCTCTCTGAGCTGTATCAAAAGATGTGTTGCCAACAGATCCAGAGAGGTTATTCTGCCACTTGCTCTGGTGAGACCTCACCTGCAGCACTGTGTCCAGGTCTGGAGCCCTAATATAGGAAGGACAAAGACCTGATGGAGCAGGTCCAGAGGAGGGCCACAAAAATGATCAGGGGGTTGGAGCACCTCTGCTATGAGGACAGGCTGAGGGAGTTGGGGCTGTTCAGCCTCAGAGGAGGCTCTGGGGAGACCTAATAGCAGCCTTCCAGTACCTGAAGGAGGCCTGTAAGAAGGATGGAGAGAGACTGTTTACAAAGGCCTGAAGTGACAGGTCAAGGGGCAATGGCTTCAAACTAGCAGATTTAGATTGGATATCAGGAAGAAGTTCTTTACTATGAAGGTGGTGAAACGCTGGAACAGGTTGTCTGGGGAGGTGGTTGAGGCCCCTTCCCTGGAGATATTCAAGGTGAGGCTCAACGAGGCCCTGGGCAGCTTGATGTAGTTGGGGACATCCCTGCTGACTGCAGGGAGGTCAGACTGGATGAGCTTTGGAGGTCCCTTTCAGCCTGGACCATTATATGATTCTATTCTGTGAAATGATCCTCTATTTGCAAATGTGAAACTGCATAAATTCTTTTTAATCCCAGTCCCACATCTAACTTCCCTATCTTAAAAAACAAACCCTGAAAATATTTTTTGCTGCTTCTTACACTGTCTAATGTGTCTGGCTCTGGCAGGGTCTGGCTCTTTTCCAGCATGTGGTTGGTGCTTGCCTGTGAGCTGACTGGACAATCGATCCTCCCTACACAGTCTGTGTGTGCAGCAGACATTATTTCCATCCCACCTTAGCTCTCAGTTTGACTCCAGTTCTGAAAAGTCTCTGCTCCTGCATCTTTTTGATGGCAGGTCGGGTCTGGTTGTTAGCCTTGCACAAAGTGCTGTACCTGGGTGATTTTGATCCTGTTCTTTCCTCACAAATCCTCAGATGACCTATGAGAACCACAAAGCTTTTCCAAGCTGAGCAGGTGGCTTGCAAGGGGATATTTGTTCAGGCTGTGCTAATGACTTCTCCAAAGTCCCATGCCCCATAGCCAACAATGTCATTTCCAGAAAGTGAGGCCTGTGGAAAGACAGCGAGGAAAGGTGATTTAAACAACACAGTAGTATCCTGTGAAACAGTTACAAACTGTTGGCATCCTGGCCTGCATCAAGAATAGTGTGGCCAGCAGGGGTAGGGAAGTCATTGTGCCCCTGTACTCAGCACTGGTTAGGCCACAGCTTGAGTCCTGTGTCCAGTTCTGGGCCTCTCAATTTAAGAAGGACATTGAGACTCTTGAACGTGTCCAGAGAAGGGCAGTGAGGCTGGGGAGAGGCCTTGAGCACAAGCCCTACAAGGAGGGCTTGCTTAGCCTGGAGAAGAGGAGGCTCAGGGGAGACTTTATTGCTCTCTACAGCTACCTGAAGGGAGGTTGTAGCCAGGTGGGGGTTGGTCTCTTCTCCCAGGCAACCAGCACCAGAACAAGAGGACACAGTCTCAAGCTGTGCCAGGGGAAGTTTAGGCTTGAGGTGAGGAGAAAGTTCTTCACAGAGAGAGTTGTAAGCCATTGGAATGGGCTGCCCAGGGAGGTGGTGGAGTCACCATCCCTGGAGGTGTTCAAGAGGGGATTGGATGTGGCACTTGGTGCCATGGGCTAGTAGTCATGAGGTGTTGGGTGACAGGTTGGACTTGATGATCTTTGAGGTCTTTTCCAACCTTTTTGATTCTATGATTCTTCTGTGGTCATACAGACACTGATCAAGCAGAGCTTTCCAGAGGTTCTGGATGGCTGAAGTCCCACAGAGGGGGATGAAGGGAGATGACTTATATTTTCTGGAAAAGCCAAGGCAGTTGAGGCCAAAGAGTCAAAATCAATCATTTAGTTAGAGACAACGCAGAATCAGAATAAGATTTCGATTCCATACAAACCTCTTCTCATCACAGGGTGTTACAGAGTAGGCTGTTATATGGGTTGGGGGGGGAAATAATAGATTAATATATCAAACTCTTTATTAAGTTCTTCCATTCCTCATTTGTGAAAAATCCATCCAGCTCAGTCTAAGACACAATGGCCTCTCAGCAAGTCACTATTCAAATCCTCCCTATCCAGTGACAGTTGTATTACAGCAGAGAAGGTGTTAGATGTCTTACTAGAGTTTTGCAGAGCAGCTTACACAGGGAACTGTAGGTCCTACCATTTTCCCTCATCTCTAATGAGCACTCATGTCTAGAACAATAACATCTCTTGTTAGCGATCACTTTGAAAGAAAAATCAGCCATTAAGGTGGTTAATATGAAGCTTGGGCACGGTAAAATCTTCTAATGTCTATTTCCATCTACCTTTGAAATGCAGAGTGCTACAGAGAGGCAACCAAATGTCCTAATTTTAACCTCTTGTGTGGTTATCAAATGAAAAGAAGAACAGTGAGAAATCCAGCGAATCAAAGACTTCAGCAAATCAAGGTTCAGGGACTTCATAGAATTACAGAATCAACAAGGTTGGAAAAGACCTCAAAGATCATCAAGTCCAACCTGTCAACCAACACCTCATGACTACTAGGCCATGGCACCAAGTGCCATGTCCTATCCTCTCTTGAACACCTCCAGGGATGGTGACTCCACCCCCTCCCCGGGCAGCCCATTCCAACGGCTAACAACTCTCTCTGTGAAGAACTTTCTCCTCACCTCGAGCCTAAACTTCCCCTGGCACAGCTTGAGACTGTGTCCTCTTGTTCTGGTGCTGGTTGCCTGGAAGAAGAGACCAACCCCCTCCTGGCTACAACCTCCCTTCAGGTCTCCCCTGAGCCTCCTCTTCTCCAGGCTAAACAATCCCAGCTCCTTCAGGCTCTTCTCACATACAATACTTGGGTGAGAGAACAGGAGGGAGGAAACAGCCTTTCAGACCTTCAGTCAGTTTAGGACTTACTCCTCAGTTTCTGACAGATTCTTCTGATATAACAAAATTTGATCCACTTATTACCAGTTCTGTTTACACCACAGAGTGCCAAGCAAAAAATCCTCCTCACCTGGAGATCAGCTTCCTGCCTTGGTCTTCTAATGAAATCTACCAACTCAAACTAAAATGCTTGACAGCATGCTGGAGTTTTCACTACAACAGGGGCTTTTTATTATGAAGTTTTTGAAGGAGTCAGGAATGCTGTTTGAATGATTAGCTACCCAAGCACATCAGAGAAGAGAGTATAAATAGGATTTCCTTGCACAATGGAGGCAGAACCAGACACATGGAATATGTCAAAAGGGACTTTAAATTTGCTCTGTTTTTAAGAAGTGCCAGCACCATGCCAGTGAAATTTGTAACCCAAATATCACAGAAATTTGCAGCTCAGTGGAGTTGTCAAAAATATTAAATTATGCAGTATGCAGAGATGCAGTTGGGAAATCACCCAAAGATTTGCTTAAGAAACATCAAAGCAGTTAACTTCAATCACATTCTTTTTTTCAGTAAGTTTAGGGATTTATGAATAGATAGACAAACATTTCCTCAGGTAAGTTGGCCTGGAGTCCTCCTAGTTATAACATGAAGACTTACTCCTTGGATCTCAGTTTACTCCTTATTCTGCCTATCTACCTACCAATGGTTTTGGAGCAAAGATCTGCATGCTGAGAAATTTACAGTGACAGAAAATGCAGTCACATGGATGCCATAAAACTGAATTCCTGTTCATCCAGAGGAGTAGAGGAGGACCCAAGCAAAGCTAACCTGGGTCAGCTGGATGTCCTTGGGCTCCCTGTAATCCTGTTTGAAATATATCACACCTAGGACTTAGCTGAATGATCTTCCTTTCAACAGGACCCTTCACAGCCACCTCATTTGTGACACCCCCCCACACACACCCCTTACTTTAGGTCATCAAAGCCCTGGATTAAAACATGGAGCTAGATCTCACCTCTGCTTCACTGTGTGTTGATTTTGGACTGTTTGTTACACATGGAGAAACAGATTTTTCCTCAGCACATAGAAAACAAGAAACAGGCAGTCTTGGTAAGCCACCAGAAGCTTCGAGTTCCTCTACATCGAAAGTGGAACATGGCAATGATCTGGGCATCATGGATATGAAGGAATGTGCTGGATTCCTATTAGGAAAATGGCAGCATTTTAAGGCTGAGGATGGAGACATTTTTAGAAACATCCTCTTCTGACTGCCTTAAGCTCTGTGCCTTTCTGTGTCTACCGGCCCTTGTGTCCTTGGGAAAACGCAGAAGACTTTGGGGTGTCAGGGAAGGTCATCTTGCACTATGTCACAGGAGCATGGTTAGCAGAGAGGAGCCATAGGTTTTGCCACAGGAATGTGTTATAGGTTAAGGCCTGTGTCCTACCACTCAATTAGGAAGGACATTGAGACACTTGAACGTGTCCAGAGAAGGGCAACAAGGCTGGGGAGAGGCCTTGAGCACAAGCCCTATGAGGAGAGGCTGAGGGAGCTGGAGAAGAGGAGGCTCACGGGTGACCTCATTGCTCTCTACAACTACCTGAAAGGTGGTTGTAGCCAGGAAGAGGTTGGTCTCTTCTCTCTAGCAACCAGCACCAGAACAAGAGGACACAGTCTCAAGCTGCACCAGGGCAAGTTTAGTCTCGAGGTGAGGAGAAAGTTCTTCACTGAGAGAGTCATTCGTCATTGGAATGGGCTGCCCGGCGAGGTGGTGGAGTCACCGTCCCTGGAGGTGTTCAAGAGGGGACTGGACGTGGCACTTGAAGCCATGGTCTAGTCATGAGGTCTGTGGTGACAGGTTGGACTCGATGATCTTTGATGTCTCTTCCAACCTTGGTGATACTGTGATACTGTGATAAATTCCTCCAGAAGACAGAGTCCAAGGGGCTGGACAGTCCATCCCAGAGGGTGGACAGAGGAAACTGGAATTTGTTACTCCATCCCATAATCCTGCATCCCTGTATGAGCAGACTTCACAGCCCATTCTATCTCTTTCTCCCTCCTCTCTGCTCCCAGCATGACGGCTGCTCTTTGGTTTGTGGGGGAGTTCAGCCTTCTTCCCAAGCTATTTATATCTATATCCTTTTGCCTTTGTACCATTCGTATTTGATTTACGTTTGTAAATAGCATTTCTATTTAACCTCCAATTCTGTGCAAGTGTTTTTATTTACTCCTCTGGGGTAAATTCTGTCCTCGTTCCAGAACTCTTTCAGCTCAAACCACGACAGAATGTCATGACATAAAATCACTCCTTTGGCCTTTCATCCCCAGCTGCAAAACAGGAAAAGAACCAATTTGTAGGAGCATAATGCAATGCCAATGGCTCTCAGTACTTTTGTGATCCTAGGATGTCGGGTGCTCCAGAAGCACAGAATTGTATTTCAGGTGTTGCTGCCATTTGTGATACCAAATAAAAATGTCTAAAAGATGAGTGGAGTACTTTGAGCTGTGATGGACATTCACAATCGTCTCGTATAGCATGTGCTGTACATGACCTGTAACATGTGCTGCTTGTGATGGGTTACGCCCATCCTGGAAGCAGGGGGAGGTCTTATGAGAGCATTGCCCTCCCTGAAGGGGTTTTCCCCCTGGGAAACTAAGTTAGTCTGTTCCACTCCCTCTCCCTGTCCAGCAAGCCTATAAAAAGGAGGACACTGCAGCCATTAGCGCTCTCTTGGCCCCTGCCTTTGCCTGGATGAGGACTGCTGCTGGCTCCCGCTTCTCTGCCACGTGGTCCTCCCTGCTGCACCCACACCTTTGCAAAGGACTGGCTTTGTATTTCATACTTTTTTTCCCCATCCATCCTTGTTCCTTACCCTTGTGAACCCTACATATATACACACACACACACACACATATATATACTGTTACAGATATATATACTGTTTAAAAGAAAATTACATACATATATGTATACAATGTTACATAGATATATACTGTTTAAAGAAAATTCTTTACCTCTCTACTTCCAAGCTGAATCCAAATTATTTCTTGGTGGATTTGCTCCTTCCCTTTCTTTTCCTCTCTGTTGGGAAAGAGGAGGGGGGAGCGGGGCAGGGATTCTCAGCCTTGCCCCCACCTGAGCTCTTAAGTCCCAGTTAAGGCTCAAACCACCACACTGCTGCATGTGCTGCTGTCCCTGACACTACACAACAGCCATCCATTTCTGTTAGAGAGTAATTGTGGTACCCTGGGTGATGATTTGTTGACTGCTTAATGGCTGTCACTGAACATACTGTATATACATTAGCTGCTCTCTTTTAATGAGGAGCAGAACTCTTTAACGTTCCCCTTCTGCAGGGTTGTGGTTTTTTTTCATTTTTAATATGCAATTAAGAAATGATAGATGCAGCCCTCAAAAAAAGGTTGAACTAGACGATCTCCAGAGATCTCTTCCAACCTCAGCTATTCTGTGACATTGTGAAAATGCCCCGGAGTCTTTAAACGGCATTAGGGAGTTATTATCACCTATGTGTGAACAGCTAGCTGAGTCAACAACACAGCCAGGGAGTTGCTTTTTTCCCACCCTGCAGAAGAAATGCCTTCACCTCGTGACTAAATGTGAGTGTCAGAGCTCACAGAGTGCTGCTTCACACAGATGTTTGTTCCACATAACTTGTTAAAGCTTCTCAGGAAGAGCGGGTATCACAAGCCGTTACCTGGCTACGTTTCAGCTGGCCCCCAGCCTTTTTGAGCCCTGCTCAAGAACAGCACCCTGAGTGCACTTTTGTAAAGGACTGAAAGAAAACTCCTATTTCCATCCAAAAGTGCACAAGGTTATGGCTTAGACGTGTGCATCTCTGCTGCCAACTGGGAAAGTGCAAGGGCCTGCTGCTGCCCACCTTCTTGAGCCCTTGGACCAGCATCAGTTTTCATAGCAGGGGTGGTGGAGGAGAGGAAACGGAAAAGGGAAAAGGGAAAGGGAAAGGGAAAGGAAAGGGAAAGGGAAAGGGAAAGGGAAAGGGAAAGGGAAAGGGAAAGGGAAAGGGAAAGGGAAAGGGAAAGGGAAAAGGGAAAAGGGAAAAGGGAAAACGGAGAGGGAGAGGAATAGGGAGAGGTAGAGAGAGAGGGAGAGAGAGAGAGGTAGAGGAGAGGAAAAGGGAAAGGGAGAGGAAAAGGGAAATGGAAAGGGAGAGGGAGAGGAAGAGGGGGAGAGGAGAGGAAAAGGGGAGAGAGAAGGAGAGGGAAAGGGAAAGGGAAAGGGAAAGGGAAAGGGGGAAAGGGAAAGGGAAAGGGAAAGGGAAAGGGAAAAAGGGAAAGGGGGAAAGGGGAAGGGGAGAGGGAGAGGAGAGGGAGAGGGAGAGGGAGAGGGAGAGGGAGAGGGAGAGGGAGAGGGAGAGGGAGAGGGAGAGGGAGAGGGAGAGGGAGAGGGAGAGGAGAGGGAGAGGGAGAGGGAGAGGAGAGGAGAGGAGAGGAGAGGAGAGGAGAGGAGAGGAGAGGAGAGGAGAGGAGAGGAGAGGAGAGAGGAGAGGGAGGAGAGGAGAGGAGAGGAGAGGAGAGGGAGAGGAGAGGGAGAGGAGAGGAGAGGAGAGGAGAGGAGAGGGAGAGGAGAGGAGAGGAGAGGAGAGGAGAGGAGAGGAGAGGAGAGGAGAGGAGAGGAGAGGAGAGGAGAGGAGAGGAGAGGAGAGGGAGAGGAGAGGAGAGGAGAGGAGAGAGGGAGAGGAGAGGAGAGGGAGAGGGGGAGGGGGAGGGGGAGGGGGAGGGGGAGGGAGAGGGAGAGGGAGAGGGAGAGGGAGAGGGAGAGGGAGAGGGAGAGGGAAAACTTACATTCCCCCTTCTGTTTCATGAGGATCACTTCTGTTAGGCAAGAGGAGACCAGTCTGTGACAGGCACACTTCAGTTTACTGAAAATTGTCTTGCCTGTTTCTTACTAATCTTTTGCTGTGCTTTATGTGACTTTATGCCAATATGCTTACCTGTGTTTCATGGTGTTAGTTTTCTTCTGAATAACCAGTCCAAAGAAAAATTTCAGTTCTACCTGTTAAACAAAATTGCTGGGGTCCAATTCAAAATGGCTTGGCCAGCATCCCATAGCCTAATAGAATATGAGCAATCTTCTGTTGGAAGCCACCTTGAGCTGGGCTTGTAGCACTGATCACTTGAATGTCAATATGAATCCTCCCACTAAACTACTTCCAGCTGAGTAGCAGGGAGGTGATGTGACATGTCTGATATCATCTCTTTTAACAAACAACAGGCACTCTCTGGATGTGAATTGAGTTCCACTGTCACTCAGAATCTGTCCAGGAACTTGAAAACGAGAGTCTTAACACTTCTAGTATCTGCCCTGAAGTAATTTACACAGAGTCTTGCAAGCCATTTTCAGGGCATATCGACCAAAGCTGAAAAAACACAACTTCAGAAAAGTGCAGGAGAGGTTTTACAGACCCATGTCCAACTGGAGGCCAGTGACAAGTGGAGTCCCTCAGGGATCAGTCCTGGGACCAGTCTTGTTTAACATCTTTGTTGGTGACATGGACAGTGGCATTGACTGCATCCTCAGCAGGTTTGCTGACAACACCAAGCTGTGTGGTGCAGCAGACACGCTGGAGGGAAGGGATCCATCCAGAGGGACCTGGACAGGCTGGAGAGGTGGGCACATGACAAATTCATGAGGTTCAACAAGACCAAGTGCAAGGTCCTGCAGCTGGGTTGGGGCAATCCCAAGCACCGATACAGGCTGGGCAGCGACTGGCTTGAGAGCAGCCCTGAAGAAAAGGACGTGGGGGTGCTGGTGGATGAGAAGTTCAACAAGAGCCATCAGTGTGCACCTGCAGCCCCGAAAGCCAGTCACATCCTGGGCTGCACCAAGAGAAGCATAGCTAGCAGGTCAAGGGAGGTGATTCTCCCCCTCTACTCCACTCTGGTGAGACCCCACCTGGAGTACTGTATCCAGTTCTGGAGCCTCTATTACAGGAAGGATCTGGACATGCTGGAGTGTGTCCAGAGAATGGCCATGAGGATGATCAGAGGGCTGGAGCTGCTCTCCTATGAGGACAGACTGAGAGAGTTGGGGGTTATTCAGTCTGAAGAAGAGAAGGCTCCAAGGAGACCTTATGGCCTTCCAGTATCTGAAGGGGGCTACAAGAAAGCTGGAAAGAGACTTTTTAGGATGTCAGGGAGTGATAGCACTAGGGGAAATGGAACAAAAATAGAAATGGGTAGATTCAGATTGGATGTTAGGAAGAAATTCTGCACTATGAGGGAGGTGAGACACTGGAACAGGGTGCCCAGGGAGGTTTATAAGGCCAGGCTGGATGTGGCTCTGGGCAACCTGATCTAGTGTGAGGTGTCCCTGTCCATGGCAGGGGGTTGGAACTGGATGATCCTTGAGGTCCCTTCCAACCCTGACAATTCTATGAGTCTATGATTTTATAACTGACTGTGAACTCTCCTTATATAGGGAGAAGCAGGATTATGGGATGGACTAAGTTTCCTGTGTCCATCCCTGGGGATGGACTGTTTGGCCCCTTGTACTCTCTGGTACTTCTGGAGGAATTTCTGTCTGGTCCTCAACCTATAACACGAGTGCTTTTCAAATCAAGGAATTTGGAAAGAATTGTTTAGATGCATAGCTCTACCCACTCATTGACACAACACTCACAGGTATTTATGAATAGAATAGAATAGAATAGAATAGAATAGAATAGAATAGAATAGAATAGAATAGAAAATAGAAATAGAATAGGAATAGAATAGACCAGGTTGGAAAAGACCTTTGAGATCATCAAGCCCAACCTATCCTCCAACACTACCTAATCAACTAAACCATGGCACCAAGCACCCCACCCAGTCTCTTCCTAAACACCTCCAGTGATGGCAACTCCACCACCTCCCTGGGCAGACCATTCCAATGGCCAATCACTCTTTCTGTGAAGAACTTCTTCCTAACATCCAGCCTAAACCTCCCCTGGCACAACTTGGGACTGTGTCCTCTTGTTCTGGTGCTGGTTGCCCAGGAGAAGAGGCAGACCCCTTTCTGGCTACAACCTCCCTTCAGGTAGTTGTAGACAGCAATAAGGTCTCCTCTGAGCCTCCTCCAGGCTAAGCAACCCCAGCTCCCTCTGCCTCTCCTCACAGGCCTTATGCTGCAAATCCCTCCCCACTTTGTTGCCCTTCCCTGGACACGATCCAGCAAGTCAACATCTTTCATAAACTGAGAGGCCCAAACTGGACACAGCATTCAAGGTGTGGCCTAACCAGTGCTGAGTACAGGGGCAGAATGACTTCCGTGCTCCTGCTGGCCACACTGTTCCTGATCCAGGCCAGGATGCCGTTGGCACTTAGGGACATGGGTAGGGACTGGGCAGTGCTAGGTTAATGGCTGGACTCAATGATCTTAAAGATGCTTTCTAACCTAAATGATTCCATGATTCTAAGGCCACCAAAAGAAGCAGCCGTCTCCTCAGCTCTCAGCCCATTTGCTTGAGCAAAAACAGTCAGTGTACTGGAGAGAGTGTGAAGGACTAACACCAGTTCACTCAGGGATGCAGCCCTGCTGCCTCGAGAGGGAGTAATTCGTAGTATGAAATGACTTCTCGAGAAATGAGCATAGTGGTGAGGCATTTTGTATCGCAATGCCTCACGGAGAGATTTGCATTTGCATATTACACACTAACCAGTCCCCTGGGCGTCGTTTAAGCTCTCTCCACACTGGCAACGCTCTGTCAGTTTTCATAATGCTGCTGCCTGCATAAGAATTGTTCTGTTTTCCCTCCTGAAACTGTGTGTGAAAGCAGAAATGTTCCACGCTCACAACTGGCTTCGGGGAATGGGCATCTTTGGTCAAATCTCCGTGAACTCAGAAAACAGTTTGCCTACTGATTCAACAGGAGCTGCCACCTAACACTATAAATCTTGCATTTTATACTAGGTGAGAGCTGTTTGCTTCTCCTCTTTGAAGCTATCACTAGCAAATGTTCCAGGCGTTTGATATCGGCCGCACAGGCCTCAGCAGGGATGCCAGCGTACAGGATGAACTCTTTCCTCCATCAATGCGATGAGTCCCACTGTTGCAGGCTGCTGCTCTCATTCCATTTCTGCAGGCCTCATCAGTGCTCCTTGCCTCTGCAGTTCTGGCCCAGTATGGCAAAGCCTTCATAGAATCATAGAATCAATCATAGAATCATAGCATCAAAATCATAGAAGGGTCTGGGTTGGAAGGGACCTCTGAAGGTCATCTAGTCCAACCCCCTCTGCAGTCACCAGGGACATCCCCAAGTAGATCAGGTTGACCAGACCCTTGTCGAGCCTCACCTTGAATGGAACGAGATGGGACGGGACGGGACGGGAACGGAACGGAACGAACAACAGAACAGAACAGAACAGAACAGAACAGAATAGAATAGAACAGAATAGAATAGAATAGAATAGAATAGAATAGAATAGAATAGAATAGAATAGAATAGAATAGAATAGAATAGACCAGGTTGGAAGATACCTTGGTATGGCTCATTGACACTGTCTGCTAAACAGCCTCCCTGGGTGCCCTGGGATCAACCTGCCTTCCCTGCTGATAAAATGGTGCCCTCAGGGAGAAAAAAAGGGGTGTTTTACCAACCTGTCAGACCAAGGCATCACCTTCAGACACCTGTGTCTTTCTTCTGTAGAGCCATGAGCCCTGGTTAGCATAACTGAAGAGCATTACCAAGCTGTATGGTGAAAAGCTAGGCAGAAGGGAAACATACACAAGCCCATCACTATCTGAATGTCTCAGCTCACTTCCATGGGGCAATGCTCTTGTAAGGGCATGTTGGAAGCTTAGGGAGGGGACAGTGCTTAGGGGGAAAGGCCACACCCAGGCTCACCAGCCCTGGAGCTGCCCTGAGTTCATTCATCTTTCCCTACAATCATGTGGTTAAACTGCAAGTCTCACAGGAAAAGGGAGATGATGAGCCTGCCCGCATGTAGTTATAGTCCTTCAAAAGTAGCAGTTCATGCCTTCTCCATCCTCCCCTCTGGTGCCAGTGGTTTAGGGAACACAGAGCAAGACCTTTCCCTGGTGGAACCATGCCTGGAATATTGCATCCAGTTCTGGGCTCTCCAGGAGGGACGGGGTTCTACTCAAGACAGTCCAATGGAGGGCTATGAGGATGATTAAGGGATGGGAGCACTGCCTGATGAGGAGAGGCTGAGAGCCCTGGGGCTTTTTAGTCTGGAGAAGAGAAGACTGAGAGGGCATTTAATGAATGTTTATAAATACCTGAGGGCTGGGTGTCAAGAAGGAGGAGACAGGCTCTGCTCACTTGCACCTTGTGATAGGACGAGGAGCAATGGATGTAAACTACAGCACAGGAGGTTCCATCTCAACCTGAGGAGGAACTTCACTGTGAGGGTCACAGAGCACTGGAACAGGCTCCCCAGAGAGGTTGTGGAGTCTCCTTCTCTGGAGACTTTCAAGACCCATCTGGATGTGTTCCTGTGCAACTTGTGATTCTATGGTCCTGCTCTGGCAGGGGGTTGGACTTGATGATCTTTGGAGGTCCTTTCCAACCCCTAACATCCTGTGATCCTGTGATAAGCATTATGTTTTTCCAACCTTTCCTGCGGAGCCAACATACAAGACTAGCCACAGGAAGGGAGGGTCAATAACAGTTTAAAGCCTTTTTTCCCCCCACTTTTTCTGCTGCTAATGCTGGGGGTGTTGGCCTAGATGTGCTCTTGTGGCCAAGGAGGCCAATGCCATTCTGGGCTGTACTAGAAGGGATGTGGTTAGTAGGTTGAGAGAGGTTCTCCTACCCCTGTGCTCTGCCCTGCCCTGGTGAGGCCGCATCTTGAATACTGTGTGCAGTTCTGGGCCCCTCAGCTCAAGAAGGACCTCAGGGAACTGCTTGAAAGAGTCCTGTGCAGAGCCACAAACGTTATTAAGGCAGTGGAACATCTTCCTTATGAGGAGAGACTGAGGGAGCTGGGACTCTTTAGTTTGGAGAACAGGAGAGTGAGGAGTGATCTCATTCATGTTTATAAACATGTAAAGGCTGAGCGCCAAGAGGACGGAGCCAGGCTCTGCTGGGTGATGCCAAATTAGGACAAGGGGCAATGAGTGGAAGCTGAGGCATAGGAAGTTCCGTGGAAACACAAGGAAAAATTTTCTCATTGTGAGGGTGACAGAACACTGCAACAGGCTGCCCAGGGGGTTGTGGAGTCTCCTTTCTGGAGATATTCAAGACCTGCCTGAATGCATTCCTATGTGATCTGCTCTAGGTGATCCTGCCCTGGCAGGGGGTTAGACTGGATGAGCTTTCGAGGTCCCTTCTGGACCCCAAACATTCTGTGTTTCTATGATTCTATGATAAGGATGTCAAAAGGCTCATTTCAGACACTTGGGGAAAGCAGAATGCAACCCCAGCCTCTTCCCTAACACAGCCACACTCACTGTGCCTGGGAGGCTGCACCAGGCAGCTTGCCCCATGCAGAAGGGGAGTCCTGCGGTGCCTCTGAAAAGTGACTTAGCTGTATTACCAGAACCGAAGGAGGCTGTGTTTTTCTGCTTGATGTTTGTAAGAGAAAGTGAATGGCCAACCATGAGTCACACCAGCTGGCCAGGCTTGTCTGCATTTCAGGCATAAAACACAGAGCTCTGATGCAAGCAGTGCATGGTGAAAAGCACGAAGCCAAACACGTCTGCTTCAAACTTCAGCATTTGCCTGCCACATAGACGTGGGTAGGTATTACCTGGCTGCAGAATTATCATTGATTTCATACTATTGATTTCTCAGCCCCACAGTGACATACTAAATATTTTCTTTCAAAAGAACAAACTGTCATGGCAGGAGAAAGTAAATTATCCTGAGAGCCCACTGCTTTAAAGACCAGAAAAAACATTCCAAGACCTGAGTTTTCCAGTGCCTGGTGGAGTAAAGGGATTTTTTGTGTGTTCCTTAATGCTTTCACAGAATCAACCAGGTTGGAAAAGACCTTTGGGATCATCAGGTCCAACTTATCACCCAACACCATCTAATCGACTAAACCATGGCACTAAGTGTCCCATCCAGTCTTCTTTTAAACACTTACCAGAATGATGACTCCACCACCTCCCTGGGCAGCCCATTCCAATGGTCAATGACTCTTTCTGTGAAGAACTTCTTCCTAACACCTAGCCTAAACCTCCCCCAGCGCAGCTTGAGACTGTGTCCTCTTGCTCTGGTGCTGGTTGCCTGGGAGAAGAGACCAACCCCCACCTGGCTACAACCTCCCTTCAGGTAGTTGTAGAGAGCAGTAAGTTCTCCCCTGAGCCTCCTCCAGGTTAAGCAACCCCAGATCCCTCAACCTCTCCTCATAGGGCTGTGCTCCAAACCCCTCCCCAGCTTTGTTGCCCTTCTCTGGACACAGTCCAGCAACTCAACATCTTTCCTAAAGGGGGGGGGGGGGGGGAGAACTGGACACAGGACTCAAGGTGTGGCCTAACCTGTGCTGAGTACAGGGGCACAATGACTTCCCTGCTCCTGCTGGCCACACTGTTCCTGATCCAGGCGAGGATGCCATTCCTTTCCAAGCGGTTACTTTATGGGTCTCAAACCTCCATATTGCCAAACCCGAATTCCTCATTAAAAAGGTCTTGCAGAAGATTGTCTATACTAAACACACACCAAAATAGTGCTGACTGCCAAGCAAACCGACAAGGGCAAAGCAAACTGCTACTGGTTTTCTACTCTTGACTTACTTCGTAAGAAGTCAGAGGTTTTGTTCACCCTGGAGAGAGGCAAGTTTTTGGTTTTGCACTGCTGCTGTGCCACTCCCAAGCTGTCTTTATAGTGCCAGGGCTCTCAGCAGACTTGTTTCTCTCACGGTCCACTCAAATGGAAATACATTTGTGGCTCATTTCACTGTAGTATAGAATACTTTGGGTTGAAAAGGACCTTTAGAGGTTACCCTGTTCTACCTCCCTGCAGTGAGCAGGGACATCTTCAACTATATCAGGTTGCTCAGAGCCCTGTCCAACTTGACCTTGAATGTTTCTAGGGTTGTGGCTTCTGCCACCTCTTTCAGAAACCTGTGCCTGTGTTTCCCCACAAAAAATTTCTTCCTTGTATCTAGTCTAAATCTATCCTCTCAGTTTAAAACCATCAACCCTTGTCCTGTCCATTATTCCTTGGCCAAACTAGAAATTACCCCTAAGCAATATTTCTGGGTCTTATTACTCTGGAATTCATCAGAATAGTGTTTGGCAGAGACAGCTGCCTGGAATTTATTCTTTTATCTCCCCTGTCCTGCAGGCTGCTGAGTCCTTCAGACTAAATTACCACATACCCTAGTAAAACAGGTGTACTGCTATTGGCAGGATACAAAGAAAAAGGCAAGTGCAGAGCCCTGCCCCACACAGCACCTTATTCGAAGCCAAATGCACCCTACCCACGCCACTTGCTGACAGGGTGGGCAGCAGGAAGGCCAAGGGCATTCCCAGCTGCTGCAGCAGTCAAGTCTGTAATTGGGAGTTTTCTTGGCACTCCAGCACTGTGCATGGCTTTATACAGCATGGGTTTACCTCAAAAGGGCTCTAAAGTGCCCCCACACCCCTGTGCTATGATGCAGGGATGTGTTCACACGCTGGTTACCCCACGTAATCAGGGAGCATGCACGTTGCTGAGTGTGAAACTGTGCTTCAGAACATTCAGAGCTCAGGAATAGCATAGACATTAGGAAAGAGGAACCGCTTACCCATTACCCTGCTTGTTCAGGACTCCATCTCAAGCACTTTGGCTCTTGGTCCTCTTGTGAGGCAGCCCATCTAGGTCTTCTGGCTGAAGGGCAAATCTGCAGCTCTCAGGCCTGCCCTTGCTGCCTTTACTTGTTCTGCCTTCTCCAGCCACCATCACTTTTCTCTATGAAAAAACTCACATTTTCCCTTAGCATCAGTGATGTCTGCCCTCCTCTAACCTTTCCAGAGAGCCACCACACCATCATTTTATCTCTTCCCTTCCTCTCTGGCACATAAGAGGATACCACACCACTGCTTTTCACATCCTTCCTTCCATAAGACCAAACTCGTAGCATCCTCTTCACTCTTGCCTGGCCTCCAGCTGCTCTCATTGAAACACACCACTGATTTTTGGGCCACAGAAACACTCGGCACCCCTCCCATTCCCAAGGCACAGTTTGCCTATGGAAATCTGTACTTCTTCAAGCTTTTTTTTGTTTTTCTGTGGAACCATCCTACCTGTTTGCATGGAACTTTTTTTCCCCCTTTGGATTGAAGCTTTCCATGTCTTGATGATCAAATCGGTTCGGGAACTCTTTGAAGTATGTTTTGATCATAACAAAATACTGTTCCTCCAACATGACGTACTTGGCATTTACACAGGCCTCTTTAATATGATAACCTTATTGCCTTCTCACATTAGGTGGTGCTCTGAGGAGGAAGAGTTAATCAAAATTTAATTTTCTCAAAAGTATCAGAGATGAATTCTCCTGAACCCAATTTGTGTGACTTCTGCTAGTCAAACAGGCACAAAGCAAGTGAGGGAGGAGGAGAAGGGAGAAAGGGGACGTGAGTGGTGTTTCTGATTAAATAAATACCTATCATGGGAGTCAATTTGACTATAATCTGATTTTATTGAATTTTTACAAACATCCAAGCAAGTGGAGTAAAAGAAGTGGAAATGAGTTGCACTTAGATGTATTTTGGGTTTGTTTTTGGGTTGGTTTTTTTTTTGCAACACTAGAAAAAATTATTATTGTTCCCTCATCAAGTTCATTTGAGTGTCTTCCATGTTTGCACGTTACTGGATGGACCAGCAGCAGTGGAAGGCTCTCCTGCACAGTTTCAAGCTGCACCAGGGGAGGGTTAGGCTGGATGATGCTAGGAAGAAGTTGTTCACAGAAAGAGTGATTGGCCATTGGAATGTGCTGCCCAGGGAGGTGGTGGAGTCGGCATTCTGGGAAGCGTTTAAAAGAAGACTGAATGAGGCACTTAGTGCCATGGTTTAGTTTTTTAGATGGTGTTGGGTGATAAGTTGGACCTGATGATCTCAAAGGGTCATGTGCCCTCCTAATGCTGACTATGCACTGAAATAAACCAGATTAAAATGAGCTTCAACTGAGAGAAAACTGTTCTGTAAACATCTCGGTCAACCTCCAGCCTCAGCCCTACAGATCTCTGCAGCTGAACAGAGATTGCAGCTTGTTGGGAAGCTCAGCAGACTCTCACTAGGGAAGCAGGAAGAGTGCTACCCTATATTCCCACTGCAAGCATTAACTGATCGATCCAGATGTCAGAGCAAAGAATATGACTTACCTCTGTTTGTACATGAAATAGGGAGCTGGGCGTCGTAAGAGGGAAGGGGATATGCTCACATGATGAATAGCCACAGCTGGTAGGCTCTGCTTTGATCTGCCTGTGCAAGCAGGATTTACAGGGGCAGTGCTGCCTTATCCATCAATCATTGAGGCTGGTATAGGTGGGTAAGTGTACAGGCTTAGAGTGAAGCACTGCTCTCAAGAAACATGAATGCAGGGTCAGACATGGGACTCAAGTCACTCACATCTGACGGTGGGATAACTCAGAAAGCATGCAGATAGGCACACCAGAGGAACACAAGCTAATGGAGCTATCACTGATTGTAGACAAGCAAAGGGATACAGGTGAAATCTAAAACCTTCAGGCTTTGTGCACCTTGAAACATGCAATGGTCTCCAGGCAAGCTGAGAGCAAACCTTGTGCTGCTGCATAGGAGGACAGAAGTGATTCAGCTGTTTAAGGTGTTTCGGCCAGATGTTACTCTTATGCAAGTTAACAGAACTTCATGGGTTTAGAATTTCATTAGAGGTCCAAAGAAAAGCAATATAGAATCATAGAACTGTCAGGGTTGGGAGGGACCTCAAGGATCATCTAGTTCCAACCCCCTGCCATGGGCAGGGACACCTCACACTAGATCAGGTTGCCCAGAGCCACATCGAGCTTGACTTTATATACCTCCAGGGATGGGGCTTCTAGCACCTCCCTGGGCAACCTGTTCCAGTGTCTCACCACCCTCATGGGGAAGAACTTCTTCCTAACATCCAATCTGAACCTATCTATTTCTACTTTTTTTCCACTCCACCTAGCCCTGTCACTACCTGACACCCCCAAAAGCCCCTCATATAATCGGTGGAAAATAGAAAGCTCTTGACCAACTACTTGGATACTTTTAATGAGATCACAAATTGAATTAACCACTGAAAGAACTTTGATGCCACAAAATTTTCTCACAAAGACATTTAACACTCTGCTCATAAAACCCCAAAAACACAGAGAAATAAGACAAAATGATACAGATATCAAGGGGAAAAGAAGTGAGAAGAAACACTTTAGAGACAGACACCAGCAGGAGAGATGCAGCAGGAACAAACCAGACTTCTGCTCTCATTCTCTCTCTGTTGACTACAGATGAATCCTAAGAAATCAGCTTGCTGTGCCAACGCCTTTGTGAGTACTCTGAGGTTGTAAGATACAATTATGCATTACACATTCTATAAATAAGAAGTCACACCTCTTAGGTACAAAACAGAGGAGCTGCTATGCTGAGGAGTTCTGAAGGGCTGATCCAGTGAACAAGCAAGTCAACACAAACTCCACGGTGCAATGTGCTGGCCGAAAATCAGAAATGGTTGAGAGAAGCATCAGGACAATTGCACAGCTAATGGGGACATACCAGCAGTGGAGGCAGGATCTCAAAAACCAAAATACAGAATACAGAATTAACCAGGTTGGAAAAGACCTTAAAGATCCTTAAGTCCAACCTAGCACCCAACACTACCTAATCAACTAAACCATGGCATTAAGTGCCTCTTCCAGTCTCTTTAAAAACACCTCCAGTGATGGTGACTCCACCACCTCCCTGGGCAGCCCATTCCAATGGCCAATCACTCTTTCTGTGAAGAATTTCTTCCTAACATCCAGCCTAAACCTCCCCTGGTGCATCTTGAGATGGCATCTTATTCTGTCACAGGTTGCCTGGGAGAGGAGACCAACCCCACCTGTCTACAACCTCCCTTCAGGTAGTTGTAGACAGCAATGGACTCTTTAGTTCCTGAAAAATGCACTTGAGACAGCTGCAGCCTATTACAATCCAAGTCCAGCAGCTGGTCCCAGTAGGTGGGCTACCAGCTTCAGAGTCATGCTGGATGATAAACTGGCAGAGAAGACCCCTACAGACCTTTTGCACAACTTTTCATGGAACTGCACTTAACCCTGAACAGCTAAGCCACACAGCATCAGCCTGTCACAGAACATGTCCTTCAGGCACCACCTGATTTCTTTATGTTCCCAGTTGCAGGAAGAGCAGCTAACAGCAAATGCATCATGGCCACCACCGAGCTGCTGGCCTCCTACCTGAGAGAAAAAGCTACTGGCCTCTGGAAAATATGGGTAATTTTTTGTGCTTGTATTGGTACCAGGAAAGCAGAAGCATCAAAAGTAAACACATCCTTAGGACAAGCATTTTAAACCATTGACTTTATTAAAATACTCAATACACAGTTTGTAGAGGAATGTACTTATGTTTTCTGAAAACTCCACTGAACCAAAACTGTAATTGTATCTAACAAATGACAAAACAGTGGATGAATCCATGCTGTACATCAAAGAATAGACAAGTTAGGGGGTTTAATCATCATTATTTTTCTGGCACAGACTCTTCTTTGCTTCTTAGCTTCAGTCTCTCAGTAGCAGAGAAAGGTTGTTTGCATTTCTCACACTGTTAAAATCATCTGGTCCATTTAGTTTCATCAGGTGTCTCATCCAACCCTTCTGCAGTAGCTTCCTCTTCCAGAAAAGCAAAGGTGACTGTCCTCTCTAAAAACCTACAAGTCATAGTGCAAGAAGAGTTCGACAATCAAATGTGAATGTGGAGCTCTCAAACCTCCTCAGAATCATTTGAAAATACCTATTTCAAGTTGAGAGTGGAAACAAAACAAAGACACTGCCAAAGTAGATGGCCACAACATATGCAGGGACTTGGTGGAATGCACGTGGAAGACACCCTGTGGCGTGGCAGCTCTGAAGTAGAAGGTAAACCAGAAGCCAGGTCTTGTTGAAATACAACAACGCAAAGGGTGGGGAGCAGAGAGACAGAAGTAACCTGGACACATCTTTACAAGAATGAAATGCCCCAAACTGATGGAGAAGGCTGTAATCATCACACACATTGCAACTGCTGCAGAACCATGAAGACCGGTGAACAAGGTGTACGTTATGACAATCTCAATGGCGAGTATAATCCGGGGGAATCATTTATACTGAGTGAATCAACTGTGTGTTTCAATGCAAGATGCACAGAGGCTGCATAGGTTTTCACATCAAATTAATAAGGCTCTTTCAAAGAGAGAATTTTGCAACCTTGCATAGGTGATAAAGTATCTTTTCTATAGATAATATGCAGAAACTATGTACAGTTGGAAAAAAAAACAACACGACAACTTTGATGAACACATCTTTTTTCCCCTCAAGTTTTACCATGGTATAAAAATTAACTTGCATAACTCCTTCAGTTCTCTAAAACACAGACAGAAGATCCCAGAAAGAGAAGCCAGGGATGCCACTAAATGATGCCCTGTGCATTTATACCACAGGTTGAAACAACTAGAGAAGCCACCACAAAGCATAGTCGTAAAGTTTCCATACAGAAAAAAAAAACCCAAACAAAACCAAACCCCAAACCAACCATACAGGAGTTAATTTTGCTTACAAACATTAAAGCTCACTTCAACAGAAAATGCATTTTTAGTTATTACAAATTAATGAGCTTCCCTAATCAGCTTGCTGCGTGAATGGATGACTCAACACACTAAGTAAACTATAGAAAGAGCCAATTCAATCCCTGCTTGATAAATGTGCAGTAAACTTCAAAATCTGCATTTGGTTTCCAATTAATGCCAGCTCAGAACAACTCCTCCTTTAGACAACCAGAAGGCAGCTTCTCAAAACTAATTTTGTGAACATCTGCCAGTGCACTGCCACAGGAGCCAGCAGGGCATTCACGACCTTCTGCCAGGCGGTACGGAAGAAAGGCTGCCAGCACAGGAGCATGGAGCCACAGCTGACCTCACCTTTGAAAATGAGTGTCCTGTTCCCTGGGACACTCACCCACTCCTCTAAGTGGCTTATTTTAGCCCTGCAATCACCAAAACAAGAGACTTTCTCTCTGTTCTGGCTATCCTCCAGTGAAACTACCTTCTCTTTTACACAGGAGTTGCCTGGCATTTCCTTCACCATTTTTGTGCCTGGATCAAAGACATCACAATCAGTGCTGCTTATTACTCTTGCATATCACAGTGATGTGTACTTTTTAGCAGTATTTACAATGGTATCACTGTGGAGAACCAAGTCCTGTACTGGAAACAGTCTCTTAACAGAGACTTCAATGCTAAGGATTTGGTGTATTCCTTATCTACAGGTGAACCTAAAGAGGAAAAGCTAAAATCAGCCCACTATACACTTGGTGTGCTAGGTTCAAGGAGGGGAGAAAACCCAACACCCAGCATCTTTCCTTTCAGAGGGTTGCTATTTACAAGGAAGCATTCACTTCTTAAATATCTCAACAACAAAAACCCAGCTAACTATGAAATCGGTGACATCTGAGGCGGCTTAGTTTTTGACCAACACAGAGCACTAACAACATTGCTGCTTGCTGTTAAACACAAATCTCAGAAATGCAGGGAAACTAAGATCAGTTACACTATGGGTGACAATTAACAACAACAATAATAATAATAATAAAACAAACCACCCAAAAGCACTTCTGCCTTTTTTTCTTCTTCTTCTTCTTCTTCTTTTTTTCCGCTTAAACAGAGGCTTTAAAAAGTACAGCATCCCAACGTTTCCTCAGTTCCAGATCGCTGACATTATAAATTAAAGGGTGAAAAGACATCCACATATAAACAAGGCAGCTTTCCATCGACTTCATCAGACTGTTCTTGTCTAAACCTTTGGAAATCTCACTTTCAAATACCAGAAGGTAAAGTTGAACCTATCAGTTACGCAATGTCCACTCGGATGTGGTATTTGAAAAGAAGAAAAGAAAAAAAAACCCAACCAAACAACAACAAAAAAAAACCCACCTAACAAAACAAATGAACTCAAAAAACCCCACACTCAAGTATTTACAGCAATTCTTCCCCCTCCCCCCCGCCCCCAGCCTTCACGCTTGCTTTTCACCTTCTGCAGGACTGTAAACACGCTCCTGGCCGAGGGCAAGTTCCTATGTTATAGTACGCGGCCTTTTGGGCGGTGGGGGCGGCATGAGTTCAGTGTCGGGATCGAGGTGGTGCTTCCGCGTCTGGCCTTGAGAAGCTGCTGCACATCTGTCAATGAATTCGAACAGCATCTCCTTGGTGACCGGATTCTGGATGCTGTTGCATACAGCTGGGAACAAAGAACACGGTCTTGAGTTACTAAACCCATTTGTCGGAGTCAGCACTTCAGTAACTTCATCCCCCCTGCGCAAAACAAATAACGCGGCTGGGCTCAAGTGTTCTGCCTTAAAGGTGGACTTTGACAGGAGGGTTGTGTCAAGTGTCTGTGCTTTGCCCCCTCGGAGAGCAAAGCAGTGTAATAGGCCCCTGTCTGGTGGGAATCACTCTTTAAAACAAACAAGAGGGGTGGGGGTGTGTGGGTTTTATCAGGCAGCTACAAATGCTGACATCCTACTGAGGCTTTAAAACCATCCATCAAACCCAAATCACTAGAAATGAGGTTGGCTTAATCATAGAATGGTCTGGGTTGGAAGGGACCTCCAAAGGTCATCTAGTCCAATCCCCACTACAGTAAGCAGGAGCATCCTCAACTAGGTCAGGTTGCTCAGAGCTCTGTCAAGCCTCACTTTGAGTATCTCCAGGGATGGAGCCCCAACCACCTCCCTGGGCAAACTGTTCTAGTGTTCCACTACCTATCAAACCTCTGGATTAAGGTACCTTGCCCTGCCTCACACCAAGTACTATAAATACCATAAACCCACATTGCAATGTACTTTGTTTTTCCTCACCCATACACCTTTATATGGCTGAAAGACAGCGAGCTACATGTCCAGCACACCAGAGCACGTGATGGAAGAAAAGCCACAGAGCTGCATGGTGGCCAAGCCATGCATGTGCCAAACCATGGCACTTGGTAGTCATGAGGTCTTGGGTGACAGGTTGGACTTGATGATCTTTGAGGTCTTTTCCAACCTTATTGATTCTATGATTCTATGTACAAATACACTTGGATTACTTCACGTGGCCCCGGGTCATGCTGTGTAAGTAATAGCCTGTGAGATTTCATGGTGCAAACAAAAAGGCTTACTTCTCTCAACACATATGAAATATTTTCAGTATGTAAATTCAAACTTTAATTAATCCTCCCAGGAGACTTAAGGAGGAGGGAAGAAAGGAAAAAAAAGTAAAGGGCAAGAAATTAAGTAGGAATCTTACAACTATCTTGGAAGAAATTACAAAATTATTAGAGGATAATTTATAGCCTGTAAGGATTGGCCACAGTGTGGCTGCAATTTCCATGCAAAGCAATCTACTGACCCCCTAGAGTACTAAATAACATTAAGACTCCTTAAAATGCACTTGTAACATAGCATTCTCACAAATAATGACTCTTAAAAGCACTCCTTTCTTTCCTGCAGAAATCCAAAATCATTCAATGAAGGACTGAATTACTTTGCAATTAATAAAACACATTCCTAACATTATTTGCTCTATTATCTCATTTATTTCTCTGTGTGTGAAAAGATGCTTTAAAAATGGCACTGTATGTGACTTTAGCAGTTGGAAAACATAATGCTTATCACAGGATCACAGGACGTTAGGGGTTGGAAAGGACCTCCAAAGATCATCAAGTCGAACCTCCCTGCCAGAGCAGGACCATAGAATCACAAGTTGCACAGGAACACATCCAGATGGGTCTTGAAAGTCTCCAGAGAAGGAGACTCCACAAACTCTCTGGGGAGCCTGTTCCAGTGCTCTGTGACCCTCACAGTGAAGAAGTTCCTCCTCATGCTGAGACGGAACCTCCTGTGCTGTAGTTTACATCCATTGCTTCTCGTCCTATCACAGGGTGCAAGTGAGCAGAGCCTGTGCCTCCCTCTTGACACCCAGCCCTCAGATATTTATAAACATTTATTAAATGCCCTCTCAGTCTTCTCCAGACTAAAAAGCCCCAGGGCTCTCAGCCTCTCCTCATCAGGCAGTGCTCCCATCCCTTAATCATCCTCATAGCCCTCCATTGGACTGTCTTGAGTAGAACCCCGTCCCTCCTGGAGAGCCCAGAACTGGATGCAATATTCCAGGCATGGTCCCACCAGGGCAGAGTCGGGGGGAGGAGAACCTCCCTTGATCTGCAGGACACACTCCTCTTAATGCACCCCTGTAGTTTAGGAACACAGTTTGTGCCACAAGGCAGCTGGTATAATTCTGTATCAACTTCCAAGGACTGTCCCTAGCTTAATCACTTGAAAAGCCCTTTGCTTCTCAGTCTGAAAGGTATCAAAGTCCAGCAATAAAGGAAGTCACTTACTTCGTCTGTTATTTCAACCATGGGGAAAAAACAAATAGTATTTTTCATTAAGAGGAAGGAAATAGAGCAAAAAGGATGTTGAGAAGGCAGGCAATGGAATTCTCAAATGAGAAAATACAACTTTGGGGGAGATTTTCCACTGCAAAAAGGGCACTGAGGTGCTGGAGCCAGTCCAGAAAGGGCAACAAAGCTGGTGAAAGGTCTGAAGGGCTGGCTAGGGGCAGCTGAGAGACCTGGGGCTGTTCAGCCTGGAGAAGAGGAGGCAGAGGGGAGACCTCCTGGCTCTCTACAACTCCCTGAAAGGATGTTGGAGCCAGGTGGAGGTTGGTCACTTCTCCTAAGGCACAAGTGATAGGACAAGAGAAAATAGCCTCAAGCTGTCCCAGGGGAGGTTTAAGTTGGACATGAGGAACAATTTCTTCCCCAGAAGGGTTGTCCAGCCCTGGCCTAGGCTGCCCAGGGAAGCAGTAGAGTCCCCATCCCCGGACACATTTCAAAGTGCCACATCCAATCCTTTTTTGAACACCAAGGGACGGTGACTCCACCACCTCCCTGGGCAGCACATTCCAATGGCTAACAACTCTCTCTGTGAAGAACTTTCTCCTCACCTCGAGCCTAAACTTCCCCTGGTGCAGCTTGAGACTGTGTCCCCTTATTCTGGTGCTGGTTGCCTGGGAGAAGAGACGAACCCCCACGTGGCTACAACCTCCCTTCAGGTAGTTGTAGACAGCAATGAGGTCTCCCCTGAGCCTCCTCTTCTCCAGGCTAAACAGCCCCAGCTCCCCCAGCCTCTCCTCATAGGGCTTGTGCTCCAAACCCCTCACCAGCCTCATTGCCCTTCTCTGGACACATTCAAGTATCTCAATGTCCTTCTTAAATTGAGGATCCCAGAACTGGACACAGTACTCAAGGTGTGTCCTGTGCTCTACAAATAGAGAAAATGAGGTGAGAAAAAGGGCAGCTTCATATGCCCTTAAGAATCAAACAACGATGAATATGCCACCCCTCAAAGATAAAACTCCAAGGAATACTATGGATACAATAAGGTGAAGCAGAGAAGAGAAATTTAGGTCACAGTGACAAAGAGAGGTCATTCTACTTGTTTGACTTTTGTGGCTCCTCTTTCCTGACAGGACTGCTCAGCAAGTATTTCAGCTGCATTCTGTGCTGGCTCCCTAAGGTGCCAACAGCTGAATTATCTCTGGGCAAAATGACCACATGTTGTTTAGTTAAGAAAATCCAGTCACTGTCCAAGCAGAAATGCAAATAGAATGGTTCAGAGATAATCCTACATCATCTATGCTTGCCCTAGTATATAGCATGGCCTTAAATATGATTGAACTTTATTTTGACACTTAACAGAAGTCAGTATGAACAAGCCTTTTGTTATTCAGCTTTGCACACTTCTATTCAAACTCACCTGAAACTAAAAGAACATCTCTTAATTTACAATACTTGACAAAATGTTTTTGGTAGAAAATAAAGGTCTCACAATTCTGCACAGATACAGCCCCACCTTTCACTTGGTTTCCTCTTCATTGTTTGCACAACTATTGTAGAAACTTAAGATGACATTTTCTCCTTCTAATTTTCTAGCTCATCTGCCAAGTAATGGGTTTGGTGCTTTGAATAAAGGGGAAATTATAATGGGACTTTTTGTTCAACAAATTCAACTTATAGTGTGGCAGTTTGCATTACATCCTGACAATCCAGTGCAGTGCTGGGAACTGATGATAGTGAACTGCTGCTGCAATGCTACGGTAAATAAAAACTGTACTGGGTCTCACTCAAAAGGCATGCCCTGCCATTTAAAGTCTCCTTGAGCAAGTGTTTGCAGTCATAGAATCACAGAATGGTCTGGGTTGTAAGGGACCTCCAAAGCTCATCTAGTCCAACCCCTTCTGCAGTAAGCAGGGGCATCCTCAACTAGATCAGGCCGCCCAGAACCCTGTCGAGCCTCACTTTGAGCATCTCCAGGGATGAGGCCCCAACCACCTCCCTGGGCAACCTCCTCAAGTGTTCCATTACCCTCCATGGTAAAAAACCTGTTCCTAACATCCAATCTGAATCTGCTCTTCTCTAGTTTGAAGCCATTGCCCCTCGTCTTATCACTACAGGCCTTTATAAGCTCTCTCTACCCTTCTTGTAAGACCCCTTCAGGTACTGGAAAGCTACTATTAGATCTCTCCAGAGCCTCCTCTTTCCCAGGCTGAACAACCCCAGCTGCCTCAGCCTGTCCTACAAAGACTTAAGCACTTGCTTCTGCATAATCTGACAGAGACTGTATGAGAGTATCTTTTGAACTGACTACATCAAGCCAAAGTCTTCATGCTATACAAAAGCTAAACATGACATAAGCATTCACAAGATGAGGTATGACTACAGGAAC
This sequence comes from Picus viridis, assembly GCA_033816785.1. NCBI lineage: Eukaryota > Metazoa > Chordata > Aves > Piciformes > Picidae > Picus > Picus viridis. Next base: position 43,148,234 of record CM066578.1, on the reverse strand, counting down.
TTGGGGAAGCCAGGAAACCTGAAATGAGAACAGAGTGTCTTTCCTTGTTAAACTAGAAGAGTTAAAAGATTAAAATTTGAGCTTAAAAAACTTTTCAACCAAGTGATTCTACTCACCCATGGCAGTGCTGTAGGCATTTGGAAAGCTTTTGTCTATTCTCTGTCTCATGAAGACCCAGCTGTTGTTCTCAAACTTGCACTCTATAATTTTATTGTCATACTGTTTCAGTTCTTTTGTCACCTGATGGAAAAAAAAATAATAATAATTGTTTGGGATAAACATCTTTCAATTCACTTTCTTCTTTCTTTCTTTTAGGGATAAATAATAGAAGACCCGAAGCTGCCCTGTATTTTTTCAGCAACCTGCCTCCATCCCACACAGAAAACCCACCCAGACTACATCTCCATTATACCTATGCTCAGCTACTCAACATGTAAAAGATAGTTATCAAATCTGCTGTCAATACACAGCAACTATATTATGCTAAAACATCAGCAGCTCTAACAGAGGGGGGAAATAGTCACTTCTGGCCCACATGCAAATAGGTTTCCATGGGAATAAACTGCTTCCAGTGTAAGTGCTACTGCCAGCCTAAGTGCATGAAATGTATTATCTGTGTTTCATCAACCTTCTTTGTTGAAGGTCTCAAAGCCAAATGTCAGATTTCAATACCAGAAAGAGCTTGTGGAAAATTATTCCACTCTTCACATTACTAAGGATTTATCTTCTCTTTTCTTTACTTTCTCCACCCCCCCCCCCCCCCCCCCTTATCTTTAAAAACTAGGACTGTGACTCCAAACCAATGTGGGATTTCAAACCACCTGTGTTCTAAATCTCCTTCAGGCCGCTCTTTATTGATTCATAGATTTGTCAGCAGCCAATACCCTCAGCTATTTGTCTCTGTATCTGGCAATACTGCGTGGTTTGGAAATGTAGTTTATATGCATTGGGCTTCCCAGTTGTTTTGGCTACTCCATCCTGTGCATCCTAATCTATGATACAATGCAAAATTTTCAAGTAACCATGGCAACCTGAGAACCTCATCTAACGCTTAAACAATTTTACCCATACACTTCACTTTGTTCCTAAGGGTCTCCTCAGGAGCATAAAGCTCTCTTTAGCTGCTACCTGTGTTTAGTTTGCCAAGGCAAAGCTGCACAAGGCAATGTAACACTTTGGATCCCATGGATAAGCGCTCTCATAAAAAGGCAATGGTTATTGCAAGTCATTAGCATAATTTTTCACCTCCCTTGTCTACTTGCTCCTGAGCAGTGACATGGAAATTTACTAGTGTCAGAGGGATGCAGATTGGAGAAAGGCCATAACAGTCTGCAGACAGCTTAATAGCACACACAGTGGAAAAGCCCATGAACCTCTTTTCCATTAATTCACAGATAAAGACAGTTAATTCATGAAAAGGTCCTGGGCGTGGACCGTGCCCTCCTGTACTGCCTGGTACAGGATTCATCCTGAATTTGATAAGCAGAATCCTACCATTTTTCTTAGTATTTACACTGAATACTTGTGTTCGTACTTGCATAGGGAGCCCTGGGATTTTACTTCTCAAGTGAACACGGCACTATGAGACCATTTTGTTAAGTTACACTTGCAAGTGAGGCCTGTCCTGCTGCAGGACTCACATGAGCCAGCTGCCCATGTCACACGTTATTCCTTCATCCATTCCTTCACCTGCAAAGAGCTTTTTGCCTGAAATTATTTCAAGTTACAATCCTTAAGGGAAGTCTTCATCTGCTGACAATCACTTGGATGAAATCAACCAATTACCCAGATTAGCAACCTCTTTCCTTTGCAGCGTGCTCTGCACAGCATGTCACCTCTTTCCACCAGTGCTCAAAAGCCATACGCAGTACAGGCATTTGACTGACACGCACTCGTAGACCTATTGATGTTCCATCAGGAGTATGCAGGAAAACACAACATCCTCCTCTAGCACACTGTGGATGCTGTGCAAAGCCTTTGGAAGGTGCATTACTTTGAAAACAGCTGCCTAGTCGAAGCAGGGGCAGCAGGGGGTCCGACCATGTATCTGATTTTCTGCCAAAGCAGGGAAATGTTGGAAGGATCACCTGCTGTAGAGAGAAATGCATAAAACTGCAGGCGATGACTTCAACTAACCAACCATCTTGTAAGGCTTTCTCAGATTTTATCATTCTTCTAGTGTTCAGACACTCAGAAAAGCAATAAATTAGATGGCACCTTTATATGCCTGTGGCAATTAAGTGGTATTATTAACTACCTAGACATTTGTTTGGCCATCCATTTGCAATCTAGAAGATAGATCTTTGCACAGAATATGAACACCTGCCACAGCCCTGACTGACATGAATTTTCCCATTACAAAACAGGTGATCACAGGCTCTACCAATTGCAAGCTGTAGTAATTATTTTACAAAGGAGCCTTGCAAAGATACTTGTAATATTAATCAGCATTTTAGGAACTGCAAGGCATTTGATCAAGACTACATAAGTACTCTGAGCAAAACACAGCATTAAAATACTCTTCTACGGGTGCATCTTAGTGGACTTGTAAAGGGGAATCATTTATGCACAGGACTGAACAAGCCCATAGCGATCCTTGTATCCATAGTTCACACCTTACTTGCATGCTTCTTTCTGGTATTTCAGGTTCAAAGCACGACAGGGAAATTGTCACATGTAACTGTCCTGAATTTCCTTCCCTTTGGGAATTAATTCTGAGCTGTCATTCTGAGACAAGTGTCAGCTTGACTCCCTCCTTGCACTGTGGGCTTCATCCCTCCTCCCTATTAAATATTACAGTTCACAGGAATATCTAAATAATGCACCATCATTTTTCTTGTGGAGAGGTACTTTTTCTAGCCAGTGCTTCACAGAAACCAGAGGAGAGTCTTAGGAATGATGGCAGTTCTCAGCCAAAAATGCTTATCTTCATCAGAAGCAATGCTTTTGGTATAGTGCCACTATCCGTGTCGTGCTCTTGCTAAAACACCTTGAACCAGCATTCAGCAATTGCAGGATGGAAACTCCTATCACACTAAGGACTCCATGGAGCCTCCCTTAATTAAATATTTATTCCCTAGTCTATTTTTGGACATCCAGTCAGGATTAGAAGCCCAGAAGATCACGTCTCAGCCAGGGCTGTAGAGGTGTAGTGCACCAGAACACTATCTCTGGTCTAGGCCACAACTGTGTCCTAGGCAAGGACGAACACCAACCTGTACGTTGCTTTCCTTTCACAGAATCACCAAGGTTGGAAGAGACCTCAAAGATCATCAAGTCCAACCTGTCACCACAGACCTCATGACTAAACCATGGCACCAAGTGTTCCTCAGCAGGAACACTTGCTGATGTTGACTGCATTCAATCTAGTTATCAAGAACTACTCAAAAATATAGGCACGTTTCCTCTTGGAAGCTGATTCACTACGTTACTGCTAGATTGCAAGATGTGATTGGAAAGAAGTGGGTGGGAGCTGCTTCTCCATTTCAGCCATAGCTCATTATCAAATCAGACTGGATGTAATACAAGACTGTTGTCTAAGAATGTTAGATTACATGAAGATGACAGCTATCTTCCTCTCTCTGCTGAGAAAGTTTCCCACTGCCATCATTATCTGGGCTGCTCACTGTGATAAACTTGGTGAGCTCAGCTTGTTCCCTTTTCTAAGAGTGATGACAGTTCGGGCTTAGGAATTCTCCCACTTCCCAGTCTCCTTCCATCCCCTATGTTCTTACAGAAATTAAAAATATATTTTAAAAACTGAAGTATCCAGCCCATCTCAAATTATCTTGCCTGGCAGAATAATGGAGCCATTTTGAGGTGAATCACAAGTGTGTTTATATGCAGCCACGTTTTATGTTAATTTAGAGTAAAATGTGAAAAAAACCACCACATTATATCCAGCTGAAAAAGAGGGGAAATAATTTACACCGAATATAGCTGCCTCTAGTCCTATGAACATGCCTGCATTGTCTCTGCTGACTACCAGGGGCCAAAGCTTTTCTGTCTATTCTATCACTCTACCTGCTGAGTCATACTTTCACTTACTGAAAGCACACACATTTTCTATGAAGACCTCACTCAAATGTTAGTCACACCACCCCTAAGCTCAAAGGAGAATGAAATTCCTGGGCAAGATACTACTTTACATAAGAGGTATGAACAATAAGAATTTAAAAGTCATGAACTTAATCTTTCAGAAATGGTCAAGCTTAAACTTTACACATTCAAATTCATTAGAAAGGAAAAAGGAGTGAAGATGCCACCTGGACTACTGCATCCAGTTCTGGAGTCCCTGTTACAGGAAGGATCTGGAGGTGCTGGAGCATGCCCAGAGAAGGACCACGGGGATGATCAGAGAGCTGGAGCTCCTCTCTTATGAGGACAGACTGAGGAAGTTGGGGTTGTTTCAGTCTGGAGAAGAGAAGGCTCTGAGGAGCCCTTATTGTGGCCTTCCAGTATCTGAAGGGGGCCTACAAGAAAGCTGGGGAGGAACTTTTTAGGGTGTCAGGGAGTTATAGGACTAAGGGGAATGGAAAAAAAAATAGAAATGGGTAGATTCAGATTGGATGTTAGGAAGAAGTTCTTCCCCATGAGGGTGCTGAGACCCTGGAACAGGTTGCCCAGGGAGGTGGTAGAAGCCTCATCCCTGGAGGTTTTTAAGGCCAGGCTGGATGTCTCTCTGAGCAACCTGATCTAGCTTGAGGTGTCCCTGCCCATGGTAGAGGGGTTTGAACTAGATGAGCCTTGAGGTCCTTTCCAACCCTAACAATTCTATGATTCTGTGTTAGATAAATGGAGATTTCACTGAAAGAAGCCCTATGTCTCCACAGGCATATTTTTTCCAAAGCAATTGAAATTATTTTAGCTCAGTAAATAACCTCCTTTATAGCAAGTGATGTTCGTAAGCAAAATCTCAACACACAGTATTTCAAGTATGTTCTCACTTTAAATGCCTTCTTTTTTGCACTTCCCCTCTATTACTACACACACAGAGAAAGAGAATCATTCTTCAGTTCACCTGTTTCTATTGCATAGTCCACATGGCTAGTCATCTAAAACCCCAGAAGCAACCATCGCTACAGGAGACACAGGAAATGTTAACTTCCATGTGAGAACAAATGAGCAAAAGCAGCAGTTGAAATCTTATGAAATGAACACACAGAAATAGAAGCAGATCACAAGAGGTTTCACTTGAACTTAAGGAGAAAGTGTTTTACTTTCAGGGTGACAGTAAAAGTAACTGAACAGGATGCTCAGAGATGTTGTGGAGACTCCTTCTCTGGAGCCATCCAAAACCTATTTGGAGGCTTTCTGGAGCAACCTGATTTCGATGCACCTGCATTAGCAGGGGGGTTGGACTAGATGATCTCCAGAGGTCACTTCCAACCCCTACCATTCTATGATTCTAAAAAAGATCTTTATTTCTAAATGCAGAGTTTTAAAGAATAGGCCATAACACACGAGCATGAGAGATTCTAAATGTATTTGCTTTCTTTTTCCCAAGAAAGACCTGCCTTTTTATAGCTGGCATGTGCAATGAAGGCATTCTTTTCTGATACCCTCAAGTACACATTAAGGCAAAAATTACAGTTCAGCAAATAAAACCTCTCTAGCAAACTAGCACATCTCAAATCCTCATTTCTGCATTATTCTCAAATGCTGTGACTGCCCACAACTACTACAGACTATTTCTAAACTCCTCCAGCAATGTGGGATGCCCTGGACGACAGGGACAATGAACCTGCCCACTGGTGCTACGACTCCATAGCATTAAGAGTATCATCTGAAGACTAGGGAGAAGCAACAACAACAGTCAGGGATAAAGAAAAAGTATTACATGGGAATTTGAGGAAACAAAGAAGAGTCAAGAATTCCTGTAGGAACAGGTTGAAGACAGCAAAATTAAAGCAGTAGTAATAGAATAATCAGCTTCTGAGGATATAAAGGTAAGCCAAATACAAGAGAGATCTTGTTGAAGACTGAAGGCCTAAAGGTGGCAAACTCACTCCAAGGACCTTTATGTCAGATTAAGGTAATCAACATTAAAGGAAATGTGAGAAACAGGGCTCTCTTTTAATTTGAGAACATTCCTAAAGCAAAGCTTCTAAGTGCATGATTTCAGTGCATGCCCAGGTTTCCAGAGGAATGTGCATACATACAAGGACTATCTTGGGAAAGCAAGCTTACACATGAGGACACAACTCTAAGAAAGTCTCATGATTTGACTAAGACATCCTAGAGTCAGTAGCCATGCAGTTATTAGAGCCCCCAACGCACTTTTACAGATCCCAAGTTGTTCCTTCAGCTCATAGGATGTTCCATGTAAATATGAGGAAAGATTTTTTCACTGTGAGGGTGGCAGAACACTGCAACAGGCTGCTCAGGGTGGGGGATTGTGGAGTCTCCCTCTCTAGAGATATTCAAAACCTGCCCCTGGATGTGTCCCTGTGTGATCTGGTCTAGGTGATCCTGCTCTGGCAGGGGGGTTGGATTGGATGATCATTTGGGGTCCCTTCTGGCCCCTAACATTCTGTGATCCTTCCTGATTCTTGGAAAGCTTGTTCAGATGCTTGTATAGAAATTGTTTAGCCATTCACATGAAGTATCTCCTGTTTTTCACAGTAAAACTTCTAAAGAACTATGAAAATTTAAGAGCTGCTTATTAAATGCCTCTTCGTGCCATTAGTACATTCAGGGCCACAAATATTGATACAGCCAACTGGCAAAAGTTAATCCCTTAAATAACCTATTTCACATTTTTGTTCAAGCCAAATATTTTGTAATGCAGCTTAACATCCATTTCTTAATATGATGCAAGAGATTATTTATCAAACCCATTGATTTGTTGAGAGTAAGAGCACTAGCAACCAATTCTGTCCCTAATTAAACATACTGATTGTGTTTTCTTTTAAGTAACGTATTACCCGAGACATGCTTGTCAGCTTGGGTAAACACAATGCAGTGGGGATGTTTATATAACATTAAAGAAGCCTTCAAAGTACAATACAATACAATACACCAGGTTGAAAGAGATCCTCAAGATCACCACGTCCAACCCATCAACCAATCCAACCCACCTAAACAACTAAACCACGGCACCAAGCACCCCATCAAGTCTCCTCCTGAACACCTCCAATGAAGGTGACTCCACCACCTCCCTGGGCAGCCCATTCCAATGGGCAATCACTCTCTCTCTATAGAACTTCTTCCTAACATCCAGCCTAAAAGTGTGTAACTATGATGCTTCTTGTGTACATAGGAAAAGGAAAGGGAGGTTGTAGACAGGTGGGGGTTGGTCTCTTCTCCCAGGCAACCAGCTCCAGAACAAGAGGACACAGTCTCAAGCTGCACCAGGGGAAATTTAGGCTTGAGGTGAGGAGAAAGTGCTTCACAGAAAGAGTTGTTGGAATGTGCTGCCCAGGGAGGTGGTGCAGTCACCTTCACTGGAGGTGTTCAAGAGGGGATTGGACATGGCACTTTTTGCCATGGTTTAGTTAGTCATGAGGTGTTGGGTGACAGGTTGGACTTGATGATACAAGAAGGCTGGGGAGGGACTTCTCAGGATATCAGGTAGGGATAGGACTAGGGGGAATGGAATGAAGCTGGAGGTGGGGAGATTCAGGCTGGATGTGAGGAGGAAGTTCTTCTCCATGAGAGTGGTGAAGTCCTGGAGTGGGTTACCCAGGGAGGTGGTTGAGGCCCTGTCCCTGGAGGTGTTTAAGGCGAGGCTGGATGAGGCTCTGGCCAGCCTGATCTAGTGTGGGGTGCCCCTGCCCATGGCCGGGGGTTGGAACTAGATGATCCTTGTGGTCCCTTCCAACCCTGACTGATATTATGATACTATGATCTCTGAGGTCTTTTCCAACCTTATTGATTCTATGATTCTATGAAATGGTCCAATGTTGAGACCTCATGCGTCGAAGGAAACATTAAGAATTACAAACAAGTTTAACATTTTTGTCCATGCCAAATTATACTGCAATGCTAACTCCAAAATCATGGGAAAAAAGTAAAGAAATAATCATCATGTTTCAAAACACAAGGGTGAGGCTTTTTCAAATCCTGGCTCTTGCTGGTTTGGTTTGGTTTTACTTCCAGTGCTCAACACTCACAGCTCACTGTTTATTTTCTCTTTTTAGCACACAGTATTTTCTCAAAGACTCTCATTCTTACATGAAGCAATTTCAGATATGGATGCTGCTTTCTGCTACATAGAATAGGTTGGAATCCTGGAGTTTTCCTGACAACTGACTGATGGAAACACCAGAAATTAAAAGCCTTCCTCTTATCAGCGATATTACAAGTTTAATGACTTTCTGTGCCAGCTGGAAATAACATTTCTAAACACACCCTGGAAGGTCTCCTGTACAGCTGACCTTGCAACAGCATCTGAGTTATCTGTAAGAAACCAGTGTTTTTCTGAGCTTTGTTTGGGAATCTCAGAGGAACAATGGGAAGTACCACAAAGCAGGTGACTAGGAACTGCTGGGGCCATGACATGGAAATGTGTGTGTTTGCACAAATGCTTTGCCTGATGATGCACACTCTTCAAGGTACTCTTTTTCTATACTTCTCATTTCACTCAATCAGAAAAGCTGGTCAGCTACTACAAGCCAACCAACACTTTGAATAAACACTTTGGGGCACTATAAACACTATAACAAACACTATAGTACTGAAAAAGCAGTTGACCCTCCTGCTAGACATTGCTATCTCCTCCTGAGAGAACTTCAAAGCTTTTCAAAAACCTATTTTCTTTTAATCATTGTCAAGAAGGGGAAGTGAAGATTTGAAGGTCCACACACATCCTGAAGTCAACTGTGCAAGAATGAAGCAAAGTAATAAATGGCTGTCCTCCTAGTTTGATATCCCCTGCTCAGGCAGTCTAATCATCACAGGTCTATGGACTGAATTAAAAAGAGCTCCCTGTACATTTTCTGTAAAAATTGAGAAACTGAAGAATTCTGTGCTGAGGACTCCTGAACCTGGCATACTTCCACTGTGATGAGTTCTTAACTAAAGTTGTATTAAAAAGGCAGCTCATACAATTCTGATCTTCAGTGTGTGCTGATCCAAGAGCTTTGAAGAAACTCTTGCTGAACTGCAGTAAACACCCAGTTAGAAAGCAGTAGCAAAGCAAGGGTCAGTGTAAACATACCATAGAGACAACACCCATTTGGTGCCAACACAGCTTCATCTGCTCTACAGCTCATAAATTTGTAGGGAGAGGTAAGAACAATGCCTCACCTGGGGTAACTTAGCAGAGGCCACAGACAGCCACCTGGGATTTGGCACCCCAGGAATAACTGTGACACTAATAATCTTTGGGCTCAATACTGAGACTTGAGAGTGTTCGTCAAAGTACCACAGAGGAACAGGCAGATGCAAGCTAAGTGTAAAATGTCACAGCAAACCACAGAACTGATCAGCAGGTTGTGCAGGGACAAATAAGCAAAAAAAAATAAGAGAAAGAATCCACTGGAGATTTCTGGGAAATGTCACCCTCCACTAGGAAGGAAAGCAGCGGCACAGGAGGGGAAGACAGAACACAGACACACAGTGACAGTGGAGAGAAAAAGCTGTAACCATAATGCAGAGATGATTCCGGGAGGAAACATTTCACCCACAGGCTAATATATCTTGAGAACTGTATTTCTACTTGGGTTGTGAAAGCCAATCTTAACCCTCATTTGTTTTATTCACTTAAGACTGCTTTTGAAGCCCCAAACTGAAAGCACTGCATGCTAAACCACAAAGATCCAGGAGATGAGAGCTATGCACTGATAGTAAAGAATATACTTTGAAAGCACCACTTAGCTCATTCATAAATTATGAATTTCATAAGGCTTATTATTTTCAGTTTGCAAATGGGGAAGCAGAGAGAGATGGTCTGTGGTCACACAACAGGGAAAGCATTTAGCCTCCATTAGGTTCTCTAAACCCAGTCTTAATTACCCCTCGGGTACTTATGCTAGCAAGAAATCCTCTGACACAGGGTAGCTGAGATTTTATTACAAATTGATCACTAGAAACCCAAACAAATCTTCCAGAGACAAAGCAATGCTAGCATTGTTTTAGAGCCTTTAGCAACGCCCTTTCTATACCTCAAAATTAATGCAAGATAACCTGGATGACTGCGTCAGATTAGGAGGAAGAGTGTCTCTGATGTTTTCTGCCTTTCTCACGCTGGGATTCACCTCTGTAACGATGGCTCTCTGGACAACTGCTTGTGTTGATCACACAAATTTTAGTGATAGGACGAGGGGCAATGGTTTGAGATTAGAGAAGCATAGATTTAGGTTGGATGTTAGGACAAAGTTCTTTACCGTGAGGGTGGTGGAACACCGGAACAGGTTGCGCAGGGAGGTGGTTGGGGCCCCATCCCTGGAGACATTCAAGGTGAGGCTCGACAGGGCTCTGGGCAGCCTGGTCTAATGGAGGATGCCCCTGCTCACAGCAGGGGATAGGACTAGATGGCCTTAGGAGGTCCCTTCCAACCCAAACCATTCTATGGTTCTGAGATTGTTTCTCAGATTTTATTTTTATTGGTATCCATCCTATTGTTGCTGTAGGAGTCTGAATTGATCTCATGTTATCTGCATCTCTTACACCCTACAAGGGGTTCTGTTGCTTGCTGTCACATTGCTAGGGATGGGTTACAGGAAGACTCCCTAGGGATGGAGCTTCCCAGAATCCTTTCTGTGCCATCTAAGGAAAAACTACTTTTACAAGTCAGATAATAGCTAATGGTCTTTATATGGGCCCCAGCCCTACAAACTCTTATCCTTGTCAGCTGTATTCCTCTGAGCAGTTTCATAAGATCAATAACTAGTGCTATCAGAATAAGGTCCTATGCCTAAGCCTAGTCATTGCTTCTCTGGCTTCTGAAATGTTCTTAGAAACGGTGGGTTTATATTCTTTCAAAATAATGCCAAATGATAGAAGAAAAGAAAAAAAGAAAAGAAAGAAGAAAACAAAGCAAAACCACGAAACAAATTTAAACTAGAATCCAAAGTAGCAAGCAATTGCGAGTCAGTCTTTTAAACCCACTTGTGTACTTTCAAATTACAGCTACTATGAATCATATTCTTTGCTTCCATTTAGATGTCAAACAGCCAGCTTTATACACTTAAAAGTTTTTGCCTCATAAATCAAAATTCACCACTGAGAACAACTGTGCTAACACTGCAAAGAAATTGGTTTGCTTTGTTAAATTGAGCTCCAAAAGCATGAACTGAGCGTGCACTTGTGATCAGAAGTGATGCCTCTTCTTATGCCCATTCAAAATGTTTACTTTATTACAGCTCATTATAAACGTACTGCAGCATGACTGTTCAATTTCCAGGCCATAATTCTATGATAATCTTATGTAATACATTCATATGTCTACACCACCACCTAACAAAGGCCAAACTGGTTTGTTAGTGGCTCTGCTTTCCCCGTGGTTCTAATTTCTTTGCCCCAGAACCTTACTGAGTAACAGCACTAAGAAAGATATGATCAAAATTTCGGTTTGTATTCTTCACTCTGGTAGTCAAACAAAGAGACACATAACACTGGATGCTGAATTTGGCATACTGCCTTTATCAAAGACTGGTATCTAAGTGATATGTAAATTATTAAAGATGCTATGCAAGCATTATTAGAAAGATGGGGGTAGGCAGCAAGATTATAAATTTATAAATCTAGAAATTCTATTAATGCTTGAAAACATGCAGATTCCACAGGAAAAAAAAAAAGCACACAAAGACCAGAACTAAGCAAATTCACTTTTAATCTCCTACACTTCATACATTTGTGCACAAAAACTAAGACCACAGCTAAGCAAACTCGAATAGAATAGAATAGAATAGAATAGAATAGAATAGAATAGAATAGAATAGAATAGACCAGACCAGGTTGGAAGAGACCTTCAAGATCATCGTGTCCAACCCATCAACCAATCCAACCCGCCTAAACAACTAAACCATGCAACCAAGCACCCCATCAAGTCTCCTCCTGAACACCTCCAATGATGGTGACTCCACCACCTCCCTGGGCAGCCCATTCCAATGGGCAATCACTCTCTCTGTATAGAACGTCTTCCTAACATCCAGCCTAAACCTGCCCTGGCACAGCCTGAGACAAGAGACCAACAGCTGCCTGACCACAACCTCCCTTCAGGTAGTTGTAGAGAGCAATAAGGTCACCCCTGAGTCTCCTCTTCTCCAGGCTAAGCAACCCCAGCTCCCTCAGCCTCTCCTCATAGGGCTTGTGTTCCAAACCCCTCACCAACTATACTTCATACATTTGTGCACAAAAACTAAGACCAGAGCTAAGCAAACTGACTTTTCATCCCCTATACTTCACACATATTTAGCCTATGACATATTTACAGAAAGTAATAATTTCTTTCATATATTCTACACAGATCTATACACATTTCCAAGGTTGGAAAAGACCTTCAAGATCATCAAGTCCAACTCGTCATCCAACACCATCTAATCAACTAAACCATGGCACCAAGCACCCCATCAATCTCCTCCTAAACACCCCCAGTGATGGCAACTCCACCACCTCCCGGGCAGCCCATTCCAAAGGGCAATCCCTCTTGCTATGAAGAAAATCTTCCTAACATCCAGTCTAAACCTCCCCTGGTGCAGCTTGAGACTGTGTCCTCTTGTTCTGTTGTGGCCACCTGGGAGAAGAGACCAACCCCCACCTGGCTCCAGCCTCCCTTCAGGTAGTTGTAGATAGCAATAAGGCAGTTCCTAGTTACTCATAAATCTGATACTAGATGCAGAACACAGAATAACATTTATGGAACTTGTAGGAAAAAGGCAAATTAAATTAAGACAAACTCCATCCACTCCACTAGATTGAAAGATTTGCTATCAACTAGGTCTCATCTAAATCAGAGTTGAGCCAGAGAGGAGAGCTCAGACTTGCTCATCATAGCTTTTATGTGGTCTGTGTAACACTATTTTAAAATAAAAGAATCACAGATTCTAGAATCATTGATTCTATGATTCCATGTTTCCATGACTCTAAAGAATGTCAGATTCTGAAATCACACAAGTCTCTTAGAGCAGAACAGCATGTTTGTCCTTTATAAAAATGCAAAAACATTGAATTTTGACAACCCCCCCCCCCCAACCAACCAACCAACCAACCAACCAACCAACCAACCAACCAACATAACCAAACCAAAGTCCAACTATAGTGTTTTTAAAACCTTGTCATTTCAAGGAGGCATTCTTACACCTGATTGCTGATGTTCAAGAGGACACATTCTAAGGCTGGGCCAGGGGAGGTTTAGGCTGGAGGTTAGGAAGTTCTACACAGACAGAGTGATTGCCCATTGGAATGGGCTGCCTGGGGAGGTGGTGGAGTCACTGTCACTGGAGGTGTTCAGGAAGAGACTTGATAGGGTGCTTGGTGCCTTGGTTTAGTTGATTAGATGGTGTTGGATGATGAGTTGGACTTGATGATCTTGAAGTTCTCTTCCAACCTGGTCCTATTCTATTCTATTCTATTCTATTCTATTCTATTCTATTCTATTCTATTCTATTCTATTCTATTCTATTCTATTCTATCCTATCCTATCCTATCCTATTCACAGCCCTGCTGACTCAGCCTTCACTCCTGTAGCTCATGACACAGGATGAGCTTCAGGTCACTACCAGAACCACATAAGTGGGGACAAACATCTCGATGAAACACTGCAATAATACACAACACAGAGGCAAGTAGAGCCAAACAAAAAAAATCTACTCAGCATGGCTATAAAATGCAAATAATAAAGCCAAGACATGATGGGGAAAATGCTGCAAAAGCAGTTTTTTTCCCATTACTGATAATACATCACAACAAAAAGATTACTGGCTACTGACTTAACGTGCTTTCAAAAATTAGCTTTGATCAAAGCAATTGCTGTAGTGAAAGTCAACTGCCCTAACCAACTTCTCAAACTGCCTTTATATCATTGAGCTGGCTTGAACTCCCTCCCTTTCTTGAATAGTTTGCTTTAAACTTCAAAGCCTAACTGGCTTTGAGGCTTATATCACAGAAAGCTTTATTCCTGCTTCTTCAAAAGCAATTAAAGATGTTCAGTGTAATGTGGCCTATAATCTAAAATCTAAGCATGCAGGTCGCCTTGATTACTGTGGGGTTTACAGAATGGAAGGGGCTAGATAGGGAAGTTAATTGTGGCTCAGACGCTGCAAACGGTCCTATGGTGTCTGCCAGCTGATGAGGTCAGTCCTCTGAAAGAAAGGGAAACAAGGGCTAATCTATCAATGGCACAAATTTGTCATTTAATGAGGCTATAGGGGAGTTCCTACTGCTTTAACTTTCATTTTAAGACCCTCCATCCTCTCCATTCCTTGTTATTAATGAGTCTCCAGAGTTAGGAAGCCAGCTTTCCCAAGACACCACAGTAATGGATGTGGGATGGTGTAACAGACTGCAGTGATCATGAGGCAGAGAGGAATGGACAGCATTCACAGACTTGGAAGTCACACCTGGCTTCAGAGGATTTTATGGGTTTTGCTAAGTATAGTCCAAGACACTTAGGAACTCCTTGGTTTGCTTGGGCAGCAGTGTTTCTAGAAAACCAGCAAGGTTTTATCCAAGTTTCTGTTTTACTATCAACTATACAGGATTACAGCTTTGAATGGTGACTGCTGACAACAGGAGATAATGAATGGTTTGATAATTGGTCCTGCCAAAGGCCTGAAAGCCAGGAAATCTGGGGAAGCCTGCTGTGTATGAGCACACTTTCATGGCTTTATTCACATACTTTGTTATTGTGTAGCAGATCAATAATAAGCAAGTGACAATATTCAGTCTTCATTCTTATTTCACAAAATGACTTCACCCAGTTTGCCTCTAAGAGCTAGGACAAGCTAAGCCAAGAAAAGTCTCTTGATTTTTCTAACCAAATGACCTCTTCTCCCAGGCAACCAGCACCAGAACAAGAGGACACAGTCTCAAGCTGCACCAGGGGAAGTTTAGGCTCAAGGTGAGGAGAAAGTTCTTCACTGAGAGAGTCGTTAGCCATTGGAATGGGCTGCCCAGGGAGGTGGTGGAGTCACCATGCCTGGAGGTGTTCAAGAAGGGATTGGACGTGGCACTTGGTGCCATGGTTTAGTCATGAGGTCTGTGGTGACAGGTTGGACTTGATGATCTTTGAGGTCTCTTCCAACCTTGGTGATTCTGTGATTCTGTGACCTTGCCCCAAAACCTCTCTTCATAAAGCTGCTGCCTATGAAGACCTCTGCATGGGCTGATTCTTAAACTCTCGTGAAATAAGAGCTTGCACAAGTGCTATGGTTGTGTTTGAGCAGCTGTCCTCTCCCATCTGAGGCCCAGGACTGAAACAGCATTAGCTGTCTAACAAATGCAGCTGGAAACATTTGTTTTGCTTTTCACATGATGTAACAGCATTACAAGTATCATCATAAGCCCACTCTAGAGGCAGCCAACATCACTAACAATTCCAGACAGGCAGAAAAGAAATCCTTAAAAGCTCTTCTCTAGAAGAATAGGCAGTGCTGGAAAGAGATTAAAAAAAAAAAACAAGAGAGAGAAACAAAACCCAGGTAATGGCAATGGCAACCCTGTAACCTGTTGTCTGATAATCTCAAAGTGTATCTTTACACATTAAATGTATCTTTATACATTAAACACTCCTTTAGATAATTGCACATAACTCTACAGTTGAAGAGCCCAAGGTAAAAGGGAGTTGATTTGCCAGATGAGTGCACACAGTGGAGAAATCCATGAACTGAAACGGAACGCCCTGGTTTGTAGTTTCCTGCTAGAACTACTCTCACTAATTACTAATTACAGATTTTTTTCCTTAAAGTTCTGAATGAAATATTAACAAGCCAGTAATTAAGTAATTCAGGGTCTGTTTGCTTTAAGTATTAGCTTCAGTATTGTGAGTCCAAAACCTCTGACTCACTGATCTATAAATGTCCTTCTAAATTATTCAGAGCTGTCCTTTGTTTTCCTTCTATTGAAGTTAAGTTACTCTGAAACCTCCTTCTATGCATTAATGGCATCCCAAGTGTAACAAGTGGAAAGAGAATGTAATGATGCAGGCAAAAACAGTAACTGCATCTTGCATTGCTTTGTAAAAGAACAAAGACATCTTTGTCTCCAATTCTGCTTTTGCATGTTCCTTTACATTGCTTTTACTACAGACCAGCCTCTTCCCTGCATCACGTGCAGGTTTCTTCAGGGGTTGCGTTTGTGTAAAAGAAATGCTACAACACTTTGTACTATCTGCCCCTGCAAGGGTCAGCAGTCAAGCGTGGCTAACCATGACCCACTAATGAAATGATGCAGAAGCTGGGTTGCACATGTCTGCATTACTATTCAGTTACAACTGGGTAGGGTAACATACGACACTAATTGGGCATTTAATTTCTTGTGTGGTGCAGCATTAATACATAATGGCAATGGGCTGCTCCCCAAGGCAGTCGGGTAGATACAAACCACCTCTGGAAGACTGAGCAGCTGGATCAAGACACTTCACAGCATTATTTTGCTGTAACCTCATTCCCTCTCACTTGCAGCGCCGTCAGGGTCATAGCTAACCCAAAGAAAGCTTGCGGGTGAACTTCTGCAGACCCTAAGGGACAGAACTATCCTCCAGCAGAATCCAGGACTTAACTTCCTTCTGCAACAATGCTGACTTGTCACATCAATGACTGCACAGAATCCAGCACAGCATCTCACAGAATCACAGAATGGTTTGGGTTGGAAGGGACCTTAAAGATAGCTAGTTCCCACCCCCTTCCATGGGCAGGGACACTTCCACTGGAACAGGTTTCTCAGGGTCCCCTCCAACCTGGCCTCGAACACCAGCCTCTGCTGGGCTCGTGGACATTGAGAGGTTCCCATTTCCAGGAGGACAGTCACCTGCTCAGGAGAATGAACCCACCTGCATGAAGAGAAGTGCAGCACAAGCTGGAAACCCTTGCCAGCACCGCAGTTCAGCATGGACGTGCCAATGCGAGGCTGCTGGTGGGTATTCAGCCAGGAGATAGAGCAACTCATGTCAGGAATGACAAACCTGTACCTGAACAGGTACAGCAGGGTCATAGAACAGAATCATAGAAACAATCATTTGGCTGGAAGAAACCTTCTCATGAATCTACCGACCAAGGACATACTCAAGTATTTTCTTATTGGAACACATTCAGCTAAAATCAACAGATTCATCTACAAAAATGGATTTACTACTTCAGCTAACCAAGGGAAAGCAACATTTTTCTGAAAGGAAGTTACTCTTCATTATGGTATTTGGTTGTAAAGTCACTGGCAGAAAATTTTCCTGCGTAACCAGTAAACAGCAAATCACTGGCATTAGTGACATCAAAAGTAATATTGCATGTTTACAGTTGCCTTCCGGAAATGAAAACATCTACAGTTCTCAGCAATACAAATAAAGTGCCTGAACAATGGCTCTAACAATGCTGCCACATCTCTGATTGTTCCTTTTCAAATCTTCCTACACTATTTTTCCCCAAAGATGTAACAAGCTCTTTTCTCTGCGACCAAACTTTCTCCTTTGGAGAGAAAGGGAAAGTGGCATTTTGAAAACCTCAATTTGCTAAAATCAAATAGCACACTGAGTCCTGTTGTTCTTCTTTTTCATTACCACTTCACGCTAGAAACATAAAACTGGGGTGGTTTTAATCCTGTCAACTGAAAAGTGAATAAATAATGGGCTTGTTGACTATTATATAACAAGACACTGCACCACTGTTCTTCAACTGAGTTTTAGTTTACGCTTCCCTTTCTCAGCTCTGAAATGTTACAAATACCATAATCACTCTGGAATATTGCCAAGCAGAGGTATATGTGATCCTTGCAATGAAAGCTGTGAAGGATAATTTGATGCAAAAAAAGAATTAGTTTGGCTGTAAACCATACAAACAGAGGAATGAATTAAGAATGCTAAAATAAATAATCTCACCTGATTTACTGCCGATGTACAGCTTCATTTCCCCCTAGAATTACTGCCTTCTAGGTAGCAAATGCATTCTTTGAATTGTACAGGTGCTATTTCTCATTTCCTAGTGTAGGAGATAAGCATCCTCCTACTTTTACTGGTATGAAATCTCATCTTTCTGCCTGTAGGTCAGCCTTTCATGGGCACAATCTAGTTCAATTCCACCTCCTTATTTGCTAACCTTCTGTAAGAGCCACCAACTTTCTCATCAGAGATCTAGCACAGCCTGAGCTTACAGGATGTATCTGGTTTCACAGATTATATTTGAGGATAGAAGTGGTGGGGAAAAAATGGCTCTCTGAAAATCTATTAGCAGTACCTGAAATGACATTTAAGCCACAACCCTTGTCTGTGGAGAATACTATGCTGGAAATTATGACTTGCAGTTAAAATAGCTGTAGAATAAAAATGTAGTTTTACTCCAGCCTTTAATCTAGTAACTGGAAATGTCCAGAGAGCCAGGCAAGACAAGTATTTGCACTATGACTGTAGATACTTAAAATGTAGGAGCTTCTTTCCATATGTAATCCACCAAGAGAGACTGGTACCTCTGGAAAGCAATTTAAAAGATCCCACCAAGACAACTGCCAGGTGCTTTCCTTAAAGGTTCCCAGATTCACCCTGGGATTCAGCTGTCTATAAAGGGATCCTGTGGGGTATATGGCGGCTGAAATTAGTTCATGTCACTACCCTCCTTTATAGATATTATAATTAGACAGGATATTATCCAGAATCCCTTTTCCTTTGTAAGCTGATATCCTGCATAATTATCTCATTTGATATTTCTTCTACCTTTTGTGCCATTGTTTGCAAGCCTATTCTTTTTCATTTATCTAAATTTAATCTGCAATTCTCTTTTACTAGCCCTACAGCAGCACAATACTTCTCAGCACGATAATTTTTGCCATCAATTGTTTTCCTTCAATCTTATCAGCATTTAAAATATTTCTCATTCATGATGTTCAGTATGTGTTTTATATATACCATAGAGAGAGGTCTCAGAAACAATTTCCTAGGCAAAGAATTTCCGTCTTGGAGCATCTCCCACCCTTTGCAACTTCAACATCTTGATTTATTCATGAGTAATTTATTTTAAAGACACTATCATCTGCATTTCACAAAGGTACTGCAAGTTCAAGCTCATTTATCAAGTTCAAGCTCATTTGCTCAGTTCAGACTCAATAACTCACCTCTAAAAAGCTTAACAAATTTAGATGCATTCTGCCTATAAACTGTTCACAACAACGATTCGCTTTCTCTTCCCCTTTCAAGCCTGATCTTGGCTGATGTTCTTCCAATACTTTAAAAGAATGAACAATAAAATAAAAGGTTAAAAAGAAATCCTCAGCAAGCCTACAAGAACTTTGTCCAAATAGCTTTGGCTGTCTCATTTGATTAGAATAAATTTCTCATAGGGTCTGCTTTTTTTAATTTCATTGAGAAACTAATATTTTTTAAATATATATTCTTTCCCTTTAGTCTCCATTCTGCTGCTTTTACTTCATTTGTCCACAGTACCAACAAAAGTCTCTGTAATGCAGAAAGGTCTAAGGTGGAAAGCAAAGATGAATATCTGATTTGAAAACCCAGACCAGACTAATAAAGAACAATTATGACAACAAATATGACACAAAAAGAATAATTTCTGAAGGGAACATTAAAGACACACAAATTCAGAACACTGCTTGCTCTGAGAAGACAATTACCTACAAGTTTCCTAAATTGCCTAAAACTGTGAGGAGCTTGAACACACTGTTATACTGTTGGAGTATTGTACCCTAGTCAAAAGAAAATGCAAATGCAAATGCAATTGCATTTATGGAAGCTAAGCATGGGGATGTCTACATCAAAGGAAAAAACAGTCCCCGCTGCAACTCAGTCAAGCACAGGAGCCCTGTAAACAGCTGTTGTCATCAAGGTATCCTCAATTACTCAGAACAAATTATGCTCTCTGTGTGCAGAGGCACAACCAAACCAGATTTGACAACGCAGTTATAAGAGCGGAACAGCTGCAGCAACAAATTGCCATGTTCAAGAGCTCAAAATCGCCACGGACAAATCATCCTCTTCTGCAAGATGCTGCTTCTAAAACATAAGAAAGCAAACCAAAAGATGGTGCCAACCACAAATCACCCACGTATGGGAGCCAGAGCGCTCTCAAAAACTGAAGCCTGGGAAAGAACAATGTGACAAAAGAGGACAAGGACAACAGCAGACACGACTTGCGCTACAGCACAAGAAATCTGGCAGGTTTTCAATGACGTGATCAGTTATTCCACAGTGACAAGTTTGAGGGCCCCATGCAATGCAGATGAGAAATATCTGCAATATCTATTCTCATTTATTGCTAAAACAAACCTCTCATTCCCACTATCTTCCTAAGCAATTTTTGTTTGGTAGTGAGCAATAACTTCATGGTTCAGCGACACAGCTTAACACTTTTGTTTTGCTGTCTCTTCAGTGTGGAAAATAAACTATCCAACGTGCTATTTTAATGGGACATAATCTACATGTGCTAATGCTCAAATTTATCACAGTATGTTTCCATAGCACTGGGAATAGGAAAAGGACTGTAAGTATAATCTGCTTATCACTTTAGAAATCCATTTTTCTGTATAACTGTACTTCTCAGAATAGCATCTGTATGGGGCCAACAGTAAATATTTGGAAAATTACCAGGAAGGTAAGAAAAGCCAAATGAATTCAAGAAGAAGGAATGCTGAGACAAATAAAAAGAAAATAATGAAAAGTAAAATTCAATGTCACATATATTAGCTACTGCTATTTTCAAATCTCATGATTTATCGAACAAAACAAAATAGGAAACTCCAACTCAACCATCCCAATGCAATAAAAAATGTGCTAGTTCGCTTAATCTCACCAGTATTATGACAAAAGTACTGCAGCCAAAGTAACTGAGTGGTCTTAGGGATTAATCTGTGAGGCGTCTCCTGAGATTCACTGAAGGTCAGTGTCACTCCTGGAGCAAGAGTTGCAGACAAGACTGCAGGACAAGGGAAGCAATGCATGTCAGACAGCATGACCACATCTTCCCAGTACATATGCAAGCTTTGTTTCCCCAGTGCTCAGGTGTCCCATGTTGCAGGCTGTTATGCACTTGTCTTCCCTGACTGACACCGATCACGCACAACATTTACATCTCAGTTCACGCATCTACAAAACCTCCTTGGTGCGTTTACACTCAACAGCTACCCCCTGGCTGTTCTTCTTCCAGCCTCTTACTTGAGGCTGCTACTAACCTAGCTACTGCTGCCACTTCCAATTTCTTTTCTGTGTTTCTGAATAATCTATAGCCCCTTAGATTTTACAGACATACCTGAGAACACCAGCTTCCCTCAGTTTCAGTTACACTCATAGCTTTTTATTTTAAGCCAGACGCCTAATTCTCAACACACACCACACACTCCATTAAAAAATCCATACTGTCTCCTTACGTGAAAATAGCTGCAGAATGACTTCAAAGGAAAGAAACACACATTTTTCTTATCATTAATAAACATTTTAGTGAAGAAAGCACATTATGTTCTTTGAAAGAGGACCAGAGCATCACTGGAAGGTAACGCAATTCTACCTCTTAGTGGAAAAGCAAGACACGTTTTTTCATAGGTTTGATATTATGAGAAAAACAGCCACTCAAAGGTAAATACTTAACCAGAAAAAATGAGATACTGAGAATGGAAGCACTGAAAGCCTTGTATAATGCAAGCTATGGCTGCAGCCATGGGAAAAGATAAGGAGGAAGAACTGACTGGTATACTGCGTGCTAATATTATGGACTGAAATTAAGCTCTATTCAATCAGTAACACTGGAGGCTCAGAAACATCCAACTGTACAATTTCCCAATTAACACAACAAATGATGGAGTTTAATACATCCTTAAGAACTAGTTACATTTCACAGTAGTCTCTGTTTATAGCCTAGAATGTCACAGAATCTGAAAAATTCCGATTGGAAGGGGCATCCAACCATCACCCAATCCAACCTCCTGCCCTAGTCTACAAAAGATGAGTCAGGGTGCTGAGGGCCTTTTCCAGTTAAACTTTGAAAATCCCCATAGACAGAGATTTCACAGCCTTTCCATACATCCTGCCTCCGTGCCAACCACTGTGAAAATTTTTCCTTGCATACAAATGGAATGTGTTTGTTTTCAATCCTTCCCTGAGCATCTTTGAGAGATGTTTGTCTCTCCTTTGTCTGTAGTCTAGGTGGTGGAAGACTGTAGTAGGTAGTTCCCCTTCTCTTCTAAACCTTGACAGGCTGGACAGATGGGCAGAATCCAAGGGCATGAGATTTAACATATCTAAGTGCTGGGTTCTACACATTGGCCACAACAACCCCATGCAGTGCTACAGGCTGGGGTCAGAGTGGCTGGAGAGAAGCCAGGCAGAAAGGGACCTGGGGGTGCTGGTTGATAGTAGGCTGAACAGGAGCCAGCAGTGTGCCCACCAGGAGCAGGGAGGTCATTCTGCCCCTGTACACTGCACTGGTTAGGCCACACCTTGAGTCCTGCGTCCAGTTCTGGGACCCTCAGTTTAGGAAAGATGTTGAGATGCTGCAGCATGTCCAGAGAAGGGCAACAAAGCTGGGGAGGGGTTTGGAGCACAAGCCCTATGAAGAGAGGCTGAGGGAGCTGGGGTTGCTTAGCCTGGAGAAGAGGAGGCTCAGGGGAGACCTTATTGCTGTCTACAACTACCTGAAGGGAGCCAGGTAGGTGGTTGGTCTCTTCTCCCGGGCGGCCAGCACCAGAACAAGAGGACACAGTCTCAAGCTGAACCTGGTTAATTCTATAGGTTGGACTCGATCTCAAAGGTCTTTTCCAACCTGGTCCATTCCATTCCATTCCATTCCATTCCATTCCATTCCATTCCATTCCATTCCATTCCATTCCAAATTCCAAAACCAGTTTCTTTAACATTTTCACACATGCCACATGCTCTACCCTTCATCATGAACCCCCACGGGAATCACTCCAGCAGCATGACCTCTCTTGCACTGGGGAATCCAGAACAATGCAAGATTACTCAAGACGTGTCTCTCAAATGGTTAAGCAGAGAACCGTGGCCCAGGGTATGGTTGGCCTTTACCAGTGCAGGGGCACATGGCTCACTTGTGTTGAACTTGTTCCCACCAGGACCCTCAGGAACTTTTCTGCAGAGCTGCTGTGCAGCCAGTGACTCCAGGCTCCAGCTTGCTCTGTCCCTGATGCACAACCCTGCATTTGCTTCTCTTGGACTTTATGAGGTTCTTTTGTCAGCACTTGTTTATGAAAGCTTTTTGTGAAATGAGGCATTATACTACTATAGCTAGGATGTATTTGTATTCCAAAGCCCAGGAAATGGAAGGCTTAAAAACCTGCAATCTGTTCATTTTTACAATACTCATTAAAAGCATTTGAAGATATTCTTTTTTCTTAAGCAGTTAATACAAAAGCAAACAGAAAAGGAAAAAAAAAACCACCCTACCTCATAAATTAAGATCTACCATCCATTAGCTGTTATTTTAACCTTACCAGAAGGCTTCATTTACCCTATGCTTAGCAAGAACAAATTTGGATTGATTTTCAAAAGAATAAAACAAAACCCCAAAAGTACTAGAAACTGAAATAACAAAAACTGCCTCCCCCTCCAAAAAAAATAATTCATAGTCCAAAACCAAGCACCAATTACTCTGTCTTACTGGCAACAGCCACAGAAAACTGCAGAGGTAATCTTCCTAGTTCTGTGAACTTCTATGGAACACCACATGCTTTGCAAAGAACAAATTTTTAAACTGAATTCAAAGGCATAATCATGATAAAAAGCAAAATTGGGACTATCTGCTCCATCAGAACAGGGCGAATTTGTAAATGACAGCGCATTAACATTTTGTTCTGAGGGGCAGCAATTGTGACAGCATACGAAATTACTGCTTCAGCTTTCGCAGTGCTTATGCAGATTTTCTAGCTGTTGTTCCTTGTCTGTTTACATCACCAGTTCCAAAGCTAGAGATTGATATTTTTTTTATTTTTTGGGGGCAAGATTATTTTTTCCCCTTCAATGTTTCTATAGAGGGTAAGCATGGTGACTGCATGCTGGCATTTACTGCCTACATCTTGAGTCCTGTGTCCAGTTCTGGGCCACCCATTTAGGAGAGATGTTGACTTGCTGGAATGTGTCCAGAGAAGGGCAACAAAGCTGGGGAGGGGTTTGGAGCACAAGCCCTATAAGGAGAGGCTGAGGGAGCTGGGGTTGCTTAGCCTGGAGAAGAGGAGGCTCAGGGGAGACCTTATTGCTGTCTACAGCTACCTGAAGGGAGGTTGTAAGTAAGCAACCCCAGCTCCCTCGCCTCTCCTCATAGGGCTTGTGCTTGAGGCCTCTCCCCAGCTTCACTGACCTTCTCTGGACACGTTCAAGAGTCTCAATGTCCTTCTTAAATTGAGGGGCTCAGAACTGGACACAGCACTCAAGGTGTGGCCTAACCAGTGCTGAGTACAGGGGCACAATGACTTCCCTGCTCCTGCTGGCCACACTATTCCTGATGCAGGCCAGGATGCCATTGGCCCTCTTGGCCAGCTGGGCACACTGCTGGCTCATGTTCAGCCAGCTGTCAATCAGTACCCCTAAAATAAAAAATAAGATGTTGAACTTGACTCAGTCCTTTATGTGGAAACAGTGTAGATGAAATTCACGACTGGAAAAGGAGCAGAGATTCGGGTCCTAGCATGAGAGGACTGTGCATCATCATCACCTTTTAACATTAAACACTAGGAACAAAACTTAAATTTCTACTCCACTGATAGATGTATTCTGAAAGATAATTGGCAATTAGCCCCACTTTTTAAGTGTAGGTGCTGAAACGGTTTCCATGCATTGACTTCTTGTGCACAACACACAAATACATGTGGTTTCCACAAAGGACTGTGGTTGTAGGGCCAAACAGGCCCAGCACAAACCCAGACAGACCCTGATGTGCCTAGACATGGTCTCCCTCTCCCCCATGGGAAGAGCAACAAAGGGACAGGACCTAATGTGTCTGCTAAACTCCTTTTGGGGTCAGAGCACATGTACTGGCCACTGCTGCTGCCTGACCAGGCCTATGTTTCTGCCTTTTATGGCCATGGCCTGGCAGAACCCATTTTCATTGGGTAACTATTTGCTGGCTTCAGTTGCCCTATTGTCCCAACTGAATCTTGGGCAAGATATGTATAGAGGCCAATTTCTAGTTGCCTGGCCTTTGCTTGCCAGCTTGGACCTGCCTTGCTTGAAGCTTGCCTTGAATTGACTTGCCTCAAGTTGCCTTGCCTCGAGTTGCCCGGTCCAGAGCCTGTGACAGAGGCTACAAGCCTACTCACTGCAAGCTAGAGAAGCCATGAGCTCAGGAGCCAGAGCCAAGCCTTGCTTCCCCTTGCAACTACAGTTTTGCTGTGCTTCAGTTTACCCAGGAAAGCCAAGAGCCCCTTGCAGTAATAGCATCGTAACCAGCCTGCTGTCCTGCTGGCGCTAGCCCTGAGACACAGGAGAGCGCCCCAAAGCCTCAATGGCTAATGCACAGCAGCAGCACTCCCTGCTTGGGTGGAATCAGCTGTGAGTAATTAATTCAATACCTCTTTGGCTTAATGGTTCTTGTTGAGTCTCCCCCCGCTGTGGTTGAGCGCCGTTTCGCTCCTGGGGATTCTCTCTTTCTGTTATTTGAACAGGTTTGCTTAAAATGGTTAAAATTGTTATATTTGCCTAAATACTGCCCATTCCCATTGTAAACATATATTTTAACCATACAGTGAGCCTGCTTCATAAGTATTTGGCAATTTTCCATATTAATAAAAGTGATTAATATTGTTATTAATATCCACATTTGCCATGTCTTACTGATAAATTCAATAAATTCCTTAACAAGGACAAGCAGCAATAAAAAGCATCTCCAGTGATGCCCACTGCAGCTTGCAAGTCTAGCAAGAGGATATGAAAATCCTGCAGTAACTTCCTACAAAACATGAGAGCCACCCACCAGTTGTGTTTGGAGACTGTTAATAGGAATAAATGTATATAATTAATTCTGATTACCTTATTCTAAATAAACTGTGTGAACTTCAGAAGAGGCAGAATATTATACAGCTTTATCCTCAGCTTGTGTGTTTTAATTCAGAGTGACTGTGTTTAATGAAATGTAGGCACTCAGATTGCCTGAGTTTATCTTCTTCTTTCACAGTTATCAAATCATGTAATCATCACATTCCTTCTCACTACTGTACAGGTGTTTGTTCCTAGCAGAAGTTGGATCTAGATCCATAGTTCTCAAAAGTATTCTTCAGCATTCAGAATACAGTTATTTCTGTCCAGCACAATCCATTTGTTCTCATACCATTAACTTTCCTAGTTTAAAATAATCTTCTCTCTTTCTTCCCCTCACTGCTTGTGTCTACTCTGCTAATATGAAGATGAAATAATCCTTCTCTGACACCATCTTGCTAAGCTAACCAAGTAAAAGTTGGCAGCATTTTAATTTAATATGGCAGTCTTCTGTTCAGCCCAGTAGTGTAATTTTCTGCCTGAAATAATTAGAATAGAATAGAATAGAATAGAATAGAATAGAATAGAATAGAATAGAATAGAATAGAATAGAATAGAATAGAATTAACCAGGTTGGAAAAGACCTTTGAGTCCATTGAGTCATTGAGTCCAACCTATCATCCAACAGTATCTAATCAACTAAACCATGACACCAAGCACCCCATCCAATCTCTTCCTAAACACCTCCAGTGATGGTGACTCCACCACCTCCCTGGGCAGCACATTCCAATGACCAATCACTCTTTCTGTGACAAACTTCTTCCTAACATCCAACCTGAACCTCCCCTGGTGCAGCCTGAGACTGTGTCCTCTTGTTCTGGTGCTGCTTGCCTGGGAGAAGAGACCAACCCCCACCTG
This sequence comes from Picus viridis, assembly GCA_033816785.1. Classification (NCBI taxonomy): domain Eukaryota; kingdom Metazoa; phylum Chordata; class Aves; order Piciformes; family Picidae; genus Picus; species Picus viridis. The sequence goes on along the minus strand of CM066578.1, from coordinate 43,121,302 downwards.
GCTACAACCTCCCTTCAGGTAGCTGTAGAGAGCAAGAAGGTCACCCCTCAGTCTCCTCTTCTCCAGGCTAAGCAACCCCAGCTCCCTCAGCCTCTCCTCACAGGGCTTGTGCTCCAAGCCCCTCACCAACTTTGTTGCCCTTCTCTGGACACATTCCAGCAAGTCAACATCCTTCCTAAACTGAGGGGCCCAGAACTGGACACAGGACTCAAGGTGTGGCCTAACCTGTGCTGAGTACAGGGGCAGAATGACCTCCCTGCTCCTGGTGGCCACACTATTACTGATACAGGCCAGGATGCCATGATTTGTGTTCAATGTGAGCAACCGAAATCAAACACCTACAGATAAATCTGTATTTCCTTTTTCTCAGGAATGTCTCACTCCAGAAATTAAAGGGCTGTGTTTGCCTTTTTATTCAAGCTGAAGCCTTATATTTTCTTTTATGGCATTTCATAACACGTATGACACACAAAATAATAAGAAAGAGAAACAGGTAGCCAAAACAAATCTCAGATAATGATTTCATGATAAGTTAGAAACCTTTCCTTGTTGTGGTAGTGAAAGCAAAAACCTCTCTCTGTATGTAGAAGTTCAATAAGCAAACCAACAAATAATTAGGGCACCAGCATACTCTTATTGGCCATCAAGAAGCACAGAGGGAAAACATTTGGGTTTTTGTATTTTGCTGAAAGTCTGTACAGACCCTGATGCTGGTGGAGCCCTGACAGGACTGCAACTGAGCGTGTGGGGAAAGATGGACTAATTTTCCTCTTAAATTTGGAGTAGCTTGGAGAGCTGGACCATAACTAGGTGCTCCACATCTGTCCTCTCTGATTAGACAGTGGCAGTCCACTGAGTTTTGGGATTGTTAATTGGTAGTACAAGTCACTGTCCCTCCGAAAGGAAAGCCATGTTAGCTGCAGTCAAGAAATCAGCAGCTTATCCTTCATTGGGAAATAAGCTCTTCAAAGCAGCAAGTTCATCAATTCATGCTTTTGACCCTATTTTTGCAGAAAGATTGTTCAGTAAATTGTGGCCAATCACTTCAGTAATCATCTATGGATGCCTGATATTGCTGAAGGAGTCACGAATGAGGTCTAGCCTAGTTCTCAGACATCAATTCAGCCTCTACATCTGAACAAAGGCAGAATAGCTGTGTCGAAGACATTTCACCCCCTGGGAATGTTACAGCAAAGTCAGTAAGTCACCTGCAGATCTCAAAGAGTTAAAGGTGGATAGATTTGCAGCTGGTGGGTCTACTGGTTTTGATGTGATAGGATCAGAGAAATTATTCTGGGGCAATTACCCATTGCAAGGCCCCTCCCTGGCAGAACTCCACTATGTTTTATCAAGTTTTAAGTTAGAAGTGTATTTGCTGAGGGAAAATGAGCCAGTTGGGCAAATAATAGCTTAGAACCAAACTGCAGTCCTGGAGTGTAGGTGGTAGGTTTAGCTGTCTCAGCTAATACTGTTCCCAAGCTTAATAAAATCACAGAAAATGGCTACTGAGCTGTAACTACAGCAGCCAGTTCCTCAGAAGCAAGCTTAAAAACTTTCAGCATCTTTCCAGTGGGCTCCTACCATAGAAACAAAACACTAAGAACACATCACTGTTTCCAAAATGCTCTTTTCACCATAACTGCCCTCATATTCTATTAAATTGAGCAATTCCACTCTGAACAAAGTAGCATTTATTGTGAAACTTTTTAATAACTACTCTTAAAATACTAAAAATAAAATAGCAGTAATTAATCTTTATTTAAATGGTAATTTAATGTCTAAAGAACCCAAAATGAAACTAGTCATTAGCTCAATAGTAAAGACTGCCAGAAGCTTCATTACTGATTAATAATGGAGAACACAGTGTACTGAACAGTTTCCCCAAATCCCAGAAGCAGCTAGGAACTGAATGGCAAAAACTTTCAACACTGAAAAATTGTTTAAGCAATGTCATATTCTTTATAGCTCAAATAGGTAAGTTTTCATTCTAATGTACCTTCATCAAATTTCTGTTTTAAAAACAATGTCATAATGTTATGAAGACTTCTTCTGCAAACAGTTTTAAACCCTGTAACACTCCTTTCCATCAGATGAATATCATGTATGCTAGGACAATGGATTTATTACTTCTGATAAACACAAAATTTCCATGATCAAAGAATCATAGAATTGTCAGGGTTGGAAGGGACCTCAAGGATCATCTAGTTCCAACCTCCCCTGCCATGGGCAGGGACACCTCACACTAGATTATAATAACATTTTTGCTTTAATAGATTCACTGTCAGTGAAAGGATACTAGGAGTATTTAAACAGATTCAAGAAAGTTTGCAAGTTAATGCCAGCTGATGGCAATACTTTATCTTGATGATCAAGACTGCCACTTAATGAAACCTTTTTCACTCTGTCCCAGCTTAAGGAGCGAGACAGGCTCTCTAACTCTTCTCAAAGTAGTTAAAAGAAAAACTCCACCGAGGATTGGATAGAAATACAGAATACTATTGGAAGTTTAAATGGAAGTGCTATTCATAAACTACATGCTACACGCAAGCATGCAAAAAACACACAAAATCCATAGTCTGGGCCTAAACCAGAAGGCCATTAAGCTAAAGCTTTCCCAACCTCCACCGAACCAGGCCAAAAAAATCCAGGCTTCAAATGCCCCCCCATGCTAAGCCTCTCTGCACCCCCATTACTGAACCTGTGACACAGCTAAAAGTTGGCTCGCCAGCTCCAGGCCCCTGCCAAAGCCACTCAAGGCCTTACTCCCCCGCATCTTGATGATCTCAATGGTCTTTTCCAACCTGGTTAATGCAATACTATTCCATTCCATTCCATTCCATTCCATTCCATTCCATTCCATTCCATTCCATTCCACCACAAAGATAAGGGAGCAGCATCAGGAAAGAGGGGGGGGAAGGGAAAAGCTGCAGGGACAGCTGGTGCTGTCCCCTTATAAATGGGAGATGCAGGCAGTCTGGGAATGAAATAACAAAAAGTTACACATTCCTGTCCACCTCCTGGACCTATCTCACCTCTGGAAGCCTGTACTCTACAGTTTCTTAAAGGCACCCGGTCTCAAACCATGCCACACTCAGTTTCCAATAAACACAACCACCTAAGATCCAAAGAAAGCTGCAAAACACTGATTTGCTCCAAGTTATTTGAATGAACACAGAGGTATATGACAGTAACTACTACTACTAACATAGCCAATTGAATGGGGAAAGATAATAAAGTAAACACTGACAGTGAAAGTGTTCTACAACAACTTTGAACAGGCACTAGAATTAAACAATAATTTAGAATAATTTCATTTAGAAGCAAAATAAAACTATTAAGAGGAACTACCCTCCATAAAATCAATTCCTTCAATACAAATTTAAAGAACAGTTCCCTGGAAATAAAATGATCATTGCTACAGAGAATTTTTCTTTTCAAACTGTTAATGACTTTAGCACTCCAGCAGCTGCCTGAAACAATCACTGGACTTACTGAAACTCACTGAAGTTTACCCTAGAACAAAAGCAAGTACAAACAGTAAGTAATAACCTAAAGTTGTGTAGCACAAACGTCATTCAGAGTAGCAACACACAAAATCTTGCAATACCTACAAACTGGTACATTATTGAAAAGTTCCAGGAAAACATTTTTTCCCCTCCATTTCTTCTAATCTGCTACCAGATGAAAGACTCAAACACTTGAGGAGTGAATGCTTCGCCTTTCTTTTGCATCAGGAAGTAGAGAGATCAAAAATCTCTCATGCACTACTACTGATACCACTGAAAGTAAGTCAGAAGAGGAACATCAGGTAATTTTGCTTAATCTTACCAGTTCATCTATGTTTCAGAAACATTATAAATATTAATATATATAAATATTAATGAATTATTACATACAGGAAAGCAAGTCATAGAAAAATCATCGTAGAAGAGACGCTAGGACTTCAAAAATCCATGCCTAGACTTGTCATCTCCAGTCTCCACCATCAAAGACACTAGTGCAATTATCTCCTGCACAGCTCTGGAAAATCACATTTGTTTGCTTTGAGGAAGGGATACTTTGACAAGGACTTTCTCTCTTTCCATTTTTTAAATGCACATAAATTGAAACACAAATTTTGAGTACTAACTTGGCAGTTCATGTGTTTACTATGAATATTTCAAAGGCCTGGTAACATTCCTATTTGTCCAACTGAAAGTGCACCAAAATGCCTTGGAAGTATTGCTGTATAATAATGATTCACTTTGAGTAATAAATCTGCACCAACAGAGGAGTGTAGTGGTTTGGGGCATTCCTTAATGCAGTGTCTTAATAGAATACATAATACCTGGGATGTTTGCAAGTGAATTTGAGTGGGTAATTTATATGACCAACAGAGACCATCACACAGTGAATAAAAGCATATCTGAACTACATGGTTACAAAGACTCTGCCTTATTCCAGAACCAAGTGTGGTTCACAGGTGATTTAACTGGTGGAATCATTACCGGCCACGTATGAAAAGATCTGAAGAACTGCTGGGGGAAGAATGAAAGAAACTTGTATCAGCAGTTACAAAAGACCATTGTGTATCTCTAGAGTACATTTATTTTCACAGCATCAGCTCTTAATGTGAATTATCACTCCCCAGTTTTGCTGCTTAAGATCTCCAAGAAGGTACAACCCAATCACTCTGTATCAGTTACTCCTGCTGTCACACAGCCAACATCTTTCCAGATTCTCCAAGTAATCAGGCAGAAAACTCAATTTAAAAAGCCTACTGTTTTTGTTAACTGCATGCCATTTAGCTACAGCTAACAATACAAGCCACATAACAGATGACCCTGAGATAAAGTAGCTTACATTTTAGCATCAGAAACAAAGCAGATCAGTGGTGTGCCAATGTTTTACAGAGTACAGCTTGTAGAATCACCTTATTCAAACACACCTGTGTCATCTACAGTAATTTTTTTTTTAGGTAGTAACTGAAAGTTAATTTGAATACCCACATTACCTATTTTGTGGCAAACAAAACTTTGATAATGAGACTACACCAACCAGTGATGATTTGAGATACTGAATGGTTGGATACAGAGAGTAGTTACATATAGATCAAGATTTTGTAACTTAGAAGATGAAAGAGAGGGGTAACGTGGAAGAGAAGATAAAGTCAGAAGGAGAATGACTGCTCACCATTTTTCCTGACAGAAGGCCAAAATTAAATCAAGCAACAGGTTTAAAAGAAACAAAATAATACTTTAAGTCACAGTGATAGTATGGTTTGTATGCTGTAAATTTAGTGGAAAATCTCTTAGGGACATGCAGGGAGAGAGGTCCAACTAAGTCTATTAAGTATCTGGATGCAGATACAACTTCCAGCAAAGAAGGCCTAGCAGACAAATTGCAGGAAACTGGATGCATATTTCTCTATACATTTACGAGGGATATGACACTCAGTCCTGCAGTTTGATCCTGAAGAGTGTCTGTTTTGCAGCTATCCTGTGAGCAGAAGGGCCTCTCCATAGCCACACGTGATGGGAGGAAAACTACTGCTGACTGCAAGTGGCTGACAGTAAGCACAGTATATGCCACCTCACTCTCAAATCCACCCAGTGAACTTACAAACTCTCCTCAGCCATGGGGAAAGCCTCCTTGTTTTGCTGCTTACTATTAGCAGTGGATGGAACAGGTGAAGGCAGGAATGGGGTCTCATACAGAAGGGGAGAACAGCGTGAGAGAACTTTTACATAATCTTTAAGCAAGCGCTGTCCTGAAGTGTTATCACCAAAACCATACAAGCTTATTTGTAATGAAACTTTTGGCAAGATGTTTCATGCAAGGAACATTTAAACTGTTTGATTATTAGCCAAACTGAATAATATACATTAGTCAGTGTAGAAAATGGGGAGATGAAAGGAAAGTAATGGCAAGACAAAAAGGCTGCATATGTTATTTTAAGGTAACTTTAAAACGGTACTAAGGTTTAAGCTATAAAAGCAAGCATTTGCTAGATACTGTTGGGATCACTGTTCTTTAGTAATGTAATTAGGGATGGCAAAGGAACACATCTGAGTTTTAGAAATTAAATTTAAGTTTGATATTAAATAAAACCAAGGCTTTTAAAATTCTGAGAGGCACAAGTGTGTGCACACAATGGAGGGCACAGTGCTGCCAGGAGTGCAGAGTATGTGGTAATTACAGGTATCGTCTGGGATATGTGAACCTTCCAGCATTCCAAAACAGGTATCACAGTATCACCAAGGTTGGAAGAGACCTCAAAGATCATCAAGTCCAACCTGTCACCACAGACCCCAGGACTAGACCATGGCACCAAGTGTCACGTCCAATCCCCTCTTGAACACCTCCAGGGATGGTGACTCCACCACCTCCCTGGGCAAGCGCATCACATGTCCAATCCCAATGTAATGATTGGTATGCTAATGCCTCCCCTTCTTTGCCCTAAGAAGAATCCCAATGAAACTCATCAAAATCAGTCCATATATTCTTGTAAAATATTTTTGTTTTCAAGTGATATGACAAAAATTAGCAACTGGCAATTACAACATAAAACTATGATAGTCCAAGTGAAGGAAAAGCAACAGTAAGACACAAAAGACAAATTATTTCCCAGCAATTTTATGAGGCTTTCCTACTAAATGTTATAGCACTGGGAAAACAATCTGTGAATTTTTACTGCAGTGTCTCCTCTGCCAAAGAGTACTTGAAGAATTACAGAGTTCCAAAACTGGCTTCATTTTGAAATGTCACTGACAAGGTAACCTTAAAAAAAAACCACCACCACCACCACCAAACAAACAAACAAATTCCTGAATATTTTCCTTCAGATAATTAACCCAGAGTCAAAAGTAATCAAGAGATAATAGGAAAATGTAAACTTCTTTGGCAAGTACATAGATGCAACTATAATCAAATCCAGAATACAGTAGACATCACCAAAGTAGCACTGTCTCCCAACATTTTTCCTGAAGCTGTGCTGATAACTTGAAGCTCTCTAAACTAAGATTTAAATCACACACAAGTGAAATAATTTCAATACCAATACCCCCTCCCACCAGCTTATTAATCATACCTTAATTTGTGCAAAAGGTCTGTCAAAGTTTCCAACATAAAGAAGACCAACATTCTGGGTGAGTAGCCTAAAAAACAAACAAACAACCTTTTAAGATATCACTGTACATCCATGAGTATTTTTCTTCTCTAGTAGCTGCTACTAAACCCTAGCAAGGTAACAAGCTTCACTACGATGGCAAGACCTACCTTAGCAAATCTGATTACATAATTCTATTTGAACTACTACAGGAAAGAAACAGGAAAGGCACACATTAAAAATGGATGAACACTGGAAAGTTATGTTTATGGCACAAGCAGCTTTTCAACACAGTCATTTCACAGCCTTCTTTGTGACGGGTATCACTCAGTAACAGTTTCTATTTATCTGAGACCATTAGAGACAAAGGAGCAGCAAAAGAAAAGACTGGTAAACACACATTCAGAGCAGCAGGCCTGACAGTTGAAACACATTAGAAGAAATAAAAGTACACATGCTACTACACCACTGACATCACTACACGTAGAGAAATAACAGAGACTTTCTAATGACTTGTTAAATAAAAACAGCCCCAGATGCAGTTTGTGCCTGCGGTTCACTTCAACTCTTTAGAAAGTCATTGTGTACGCCACCAAGATTCAGAGGGACAGTGGGAGAAGCTGACTCAAATGACTGTTGGCACTCCTGGAAAACAGTTTGATTTTTGCAGATACTGCTTAAGTCAAGGTCATTACCACATTAAACTCCAAATCCTAGAGGAGCATTAGGGTGCTGCTGCTATGAGCAGGCAGTCAAGAACGCTACTGGCCAGCAACAAGGGTGAGCGTGCCCTGTGCTGTTCAGTCTCAGCAACTACACTGTTCCTCTTGCTAAGCAAAGGCATAGTGGTCATTCCCTCCAGTTTCAAGGCTCCAAGAGCATCACACTGAAGTACAGACACCCCACAATAAGAACTTTTTGACAATGAATGCTTAAAAAGAGTTTGTTTTAATTAAAAGGGACATTCAAAACCCATCATACCCTTCAGTAGCTCCAGGTTTTCCTTCAGTGTTTGCTGTTTTACATTTTCCTTCCATTTTACATCCCATTCTCTTTAGCAATAAGGCCTCACATAGGAATGAAATTAAATAACCAGAAATAATTATGAATATAGGCAACATTCTGCTTCAGTCTGACAGTTAGATGTCTCTTTCTTATGTTTTTAAGCACACATATGTACTTTTAAGTAAGTTATGTTTCTTTCTCTATATAAAGCAGCTCTAATTTTCAACTAGTTTCTCACCATCTCCAGGTCTGTTTTCATAGATAAAAGAAAAAATAAACTTATAGAGCAGTAAATTGTTTTGACAGAATCACAGAATCAACCAGGTTGGAAGAGACCTCTAAGATCATCAAGTCCAACCGATCACTCAACCCCAAACAGACCATGGTACTAAGTGCCTCATCCAGTCTTCTCTTAAACACCTCCAGGGACGCTGACCCCACCACCTCCCCGGGCAGCCCATTCCAGCAGGCAATCTCTCTTTCTGTGAAGAACTCCTTTCCAAGATCAAGCTGAAACTTCCCCCTGCACAGCTTGAGACTGTGTTCTCTTGTTCTGTTGCTGGTTGCCTGGGAGAATGCCTCCCAGAACACACACTTCTCAGGATGGGTTTGATTCTTCCTAGTTCTGACGATAGTATAACCCTAATATTGGTCATTATTCTTCATATATTGTTTTATTTACTGGAAAGAAATAGAGTATCATTAAAAAAACGAGTCTTTAGAGTGGCTTTACTTAGAAGTAATGCATTTCTTGGGAAGCTTCGACTGGTCTTGCCAGAAGACCAGGGAGCCCTCTCTACTGTTTAAATTGCTGTCACTGATGTACACCTAAAACCCACAAATGAACTGCAGGAATTGGCTTCCTTAACAAGATTGATATTGACAGAGTACAAGCTTATTACTATCTATTCACCTTGCACTGACTCAGATGAAAAGTCCTTTACTTCTAATTCTTTATTTGCACTCACATGGCACTTCAAAAAGCCAATGTTAATTCAGCGCAATGTTAGTAAAGTTTTCAGGGAATAGCAGTTATTTGTAACTCTCCTTTGCTTAAATAAAAGGTTGCATTCTATGTTTCTCCAATTTTCACGTTCCACTCAAGTCCTGAAGTTCAAAATTATACCATCAACATGCTAAACCAGTCAGTATTCCACACAAGCACTCTATGAGGTTCAAATGAGCATCCTAGTATGCTCCCAATTTAATGTCCTGGAATACCTTTCAGCCCTAAATGATCTGAGCAATTAAAAAATTCTGAATCTCCTGACTGGTATAAACTCTTTCACTTCAGGGTCTTTCTTATCAGCATAATCTCTGTATTTCAGAGACTCAGCTCATACAGAAGAGTCTGGAGAGGTAAGTAGACTGAGTCACTGCTCAGGCTCTGGACAGGCCACCAGTGGCCACACCAAAAAAAGCCATGCGCCATCGAGGAGATGGGTGAGAGAGAGGAGTATGTGCCAATCCCCATCTCACCCACAAGAACTTGGCATGACTGATCTCTAAACTATCACTGAGATGTCCTTCTCACCCATTTAAAAAGTTTAAATTAAACACTGACATTCTTGTAGTTCTTCTTTAGCACACCACCAGGCTGCACTTTAAAGTACCTAAAATTAGCTTTATACTATAAACTTCAACAAGTCTATGTGGATACAGACTACAGGCTGGGGTCGGAGTGGCTGGAGAGCTCCCAAACAGAGAGGGTCCTGGGGGCGCTGATCGACAGCGTGAGCCTGTGGACCTGGTGCTCAGGAACATGGTTTAGTGTTGACCCTTCAGTGCTGAGGCCACTGCTTCTTAGGATGATGTTGCTTTCCTTGTACTTATTGAAATAAAATGGAAAGTATGTTGGTAGTGTATTGGGTGTAAGAAAGTACCAATAAAATATACATCAATCTGGAAGCTAATAGGATTAGTTGAGACAACTTTGCATATTGCTACATATTTTCAAGTAAAAGTAAGGGCCAGTGGGGATTTGCATTTTTGATGATTGCTTCTCATACAGTAATTATTCAAATGTGAAACTTAATTATGATAATTGAGCTGTGAAACTGTCACTTCTATTTCATAGGCTGATGCTGATTTTGCCCAATTACAGGTGATGTCCAACTTGTAGCAGAGTTAGTTGTTGAGTACTGCTGACAGTGTTTCGAGAATAGAGCTGGGCAAATTTGAAATTAGGCAGGAAACAGAAGACTGACTAAAAGAGATCATTGTGATAAGGAAGCCTAGAAGTGTTTATAACCAAACCAGCCTACAAGTGGAAAGTCTGCAGAGGCGATGGGTAATTAGATGAGAGCATTAGGAGAGAATCACAGTATCACAGTATCACTAAGGGTGGAAGAGACCTTGAAGATCACAGAATCATAGAATCAGTCAGGGTTGGAAGGGACCACAAGGATCATCTAGTTCCAACCCCTGCCATGGGCAGGGACACCCTACACTAGATCACGCTGGCCAGAGCCTCGTCCAGCCTGGTCTTAAACACCTCCAGGGACTGGGCCTCAACCACCTCCCTGGACAACCCATTCCAGGGCTTCACCACTCTCATGGTAAAGAACTTCTTCCTCACATCTAGCCTGAATCTCCCCATTTCCAGCTTCATTCCATTCCCCCTAGTCCTATCACTACCTGAGATCCTGAGAAGTCCCTCCCCAGCCTTCCTGTAGGCCCCCTTCAGATACTGGAAAGCCACAATGAGGTCACCTCGGAGCCTTCTCTTCTCCAGACTGAACAGCCCCAACTCCTTCAGTCTGTCCTCATAGGAGAGGTGCTCCAGCCCTCTGATCATCCTCGTGGCCCTTCTCTGGACACGCTCCAGCACGTCCACATCCCTCCTGTAATATGGGCTCCAGAACTGGACGCAGTACTCCAGGTGGCGTCTCACCAGAGCTGAGTAGAGGGGGAGAAGCACCTCCCTTGACCTGCTGGTCACACTTCTCCTGATGCAGCCCAGGATCTGATTGGCAAACTTGCTGAGGGTGCACTCGATGCCACTGTCCATGTCACCCACAAAGGTGTCCATGTCCCAGTGGAGGCCAGTGACAACGGAGTCCCTCAGGGATCAGTCCTGGGACCTGTCTTGTTCAACATCTTTGTGGGTGACATGGACAGTGGCATTGAGTGCACCCTCAGCAAGTTTGCTGATGACACCAAGCTGTGTGGTGCAGTGGACACCCTGGAGGGAAGGGATGCCATCCAGAGGGACCTGGACAGGCTGGAGAGGTGGGCACAAGCCAACCTCATGAGCTTCAGCAGGACCAAGTGCAGGGTCCTGCATCTGGGTCGAGGCAATCCCAGGCACAAATACAGGCTGGGCAGTGACTGGCTGGAGAGCAGCCCTGAGGAGAGAGACTTGGGGGTGCTGGTGGACGAGAAGCTCAACATGAGCTCTCAATGTGCGCTTGCAGCCCGGAAAGCCAATCAGATCCTGGGCTGCATCAGGAGAAGTGTGACCAGCAGGTCAAGGGAGGTGCTTCTCCCCCTCTACTCAGCTCTGGTGAGACCCCACCTGGAGTACTGCGTCCAGTTCTGGAGCCCATATTACAGGAGAGATGTGGACGTGCTGGAGCGTGTCCAGAGAAGGGCCACGAGGATGATCAGAGGGCTGGAGCACCTCTCCTATGAGGACAGACTGAAGGAGTTGGGGCTGTTCAGTCTGGAGAAGAGAAGGCTCCAAGGTGACCTCATTGTGGCTTTCCAGTATCTGAAGGGGGCCTACAGGAAGGCTGGGGAGGGACTTCTCAGGATCTCAGGTAGTGATAGGACTAGGGGGAATGGAATGAAGCTGGAAATGGGGAGATTCAGGCTAGATGTGAGGAAGAAGTTCTTTACCATGAGAATGGTGAAGCCCTGGAATGGGTTGTCCAGGGAGGTGGTTGAGGCCCAGTCCCTGGAGGTGTTTAAGACCAGGCTGGACGAGGCTCTGGCCAGCGTGATCTAGTGTAGGGTGTCCCTGCCCATGGCAGGGGTTGGAACTAGATGATCCTTGTGGTCCCTTCCAACCCTGACTGATTCTATGATTCTATGATTCTATGTTGAACAAGACAGGTCCCAGGACTGATCCCTGAGGGACTCCGCTTGTCACTGGCCTCCACTGGGACATGGACCCGTTGACAGCCACTCTTTGGGTGCGGCCATCAAGCCAATTCTTTATCCATCTAGTGGTCCATTCATCAAACCCATGTGTCGCCAGCTTGGAGACCAGGAGGTGGTGCGATCATCGAGTCCAACCTGTCACCACAGACCCCATGACTAGACCATGGCACCAAGTGCCACGTCCAATCCCCTCTTGAGCACCTCCAGGGACGGTGACTCCACCATCTCCTTAGGCAGCACATTCCAATGATGAATGACTCTCTCAGTGAAGAACTTTCTCCTCACGTCAAGCCTAAACTTCCCCTGGTGCAGCTTGAGACTGTGTCCTCTTGTTCTGGTGCTGGTTGCTAGAGAGAAGAGACCAACCTCTTCCTGGCTACAACCACCTTTCAGGTAGTTGTAGAGAGCAATGAGGTCACCCCTGAGCCTCCTCTTCTCCAGGCTAAACAACCCCAGCTCCCTCAGCCTCTCCTCATAGGGCTTGTGCTCAAGGCCTCTCCCCAGCCTTGTTGCCTTTCTCTGGACATGTTCAAGTGTCTCGATGTCCTTCCTAAATGCTTCAAACTCCAAGGGCTGCCCTGAAAGTCCACTTGGGCTATCAAACAGGTCCATGCAAGCTGTGGAGCTGAAAACACAACTTCTGACCAGTTCATACACAAACCACTCAGGGGTTCCCTCAAGGCTATCTGGATCCTATTGCTTCTGTGCAGAGTACAGAAGGAGGCTTCCACAAAGGAGAATACAGAGATATAAAGGAGCAGGATGAAGCCAGGAGCCGCTACCTCTCACAGGAGCAAGTTACTGCAGATGAGCTGAACGCGGTAACTTGCTCCTGTGCGAGGCAGCAGCTCCTGCGCTTGCTCTCTGGCAAGGCCGGTGGCATATCGTGCAGGAACACAGACTGAAGCTTCCAGCTCGAGGCAACAGTTGAGGTTGCAAAGCGGAGAGTATGGGGTGGAAAATGCAATGTGAGCATGCAGCATGGGTTGAATAGATGTAAGGAAAACAACACTGGAAAGGTGGAGGGTGTTGAAGCAAAATGATGACCAATGAACTGGCACACAAGCTTTAGTGGTCTGGGGTTTTTTACAGGCCTTGGGAGGCATGCAGAGCTTTGCCTACAGGAACACTTCAGTTATTCGCTACCCCTCTCAAACAAAAATGGAACTTTCCCCTCAAATTTCCACAAGATCACTTGCCAAAAATTCCAGAACAGAACACAATTTTTAAATGCAATCTTGCAGCATCTCTATCAGACAATCCTAAAATTCATCTTGGCATAGAATAGAATAGAATAGAATAGAATAGAATAGAATAGAATAGAATAGAATAGACCAGGTTGGAAGAGACCTTTCAGATCATCATGTCCAACCTATCATCCAACACTATCTAATCAACTAAACCATGGCACCAACCACCCCATCAAGTCCCCTCCTAAACACCTCCAATGATGGTGACTCCACCATCTCCCCAGGCAGCCCATTCCAATGGGCAATCACTTTCTATATGAAGAATTTCTTCCTAATATCCAGTCTAAACCTCCTGTGGTGCAGCTTGAGACTGTGTCCTCTTGTTCTGGTGCTGGCTGCCTGGGAGAAGAGACCAGCCACCGCCTGTCTACAGCCTCCCTTCAGGTAGTTCTAGACAGCAATAAGGTCTCCCCTGAGCCTCCTCTTCTCCAGGCTAAACATTGTGGATAGTTCATCACCGTCTATAAATCAAACCACTAGATTCTGTGTTTTTGGTTTTTAGTCTTGATTGCTGCCTCTTTATTTGACTGGATCTTGTGACCACCAAAAAGTTTGACTCTAGGTAGAGTTTGTGGGGTTTCTTTTGTTAGGTCTCTAAGACCAAGAGCCTGCCACCAAGACTTCATTGATTTGTTGCATAACCAGATAAGTGTGAGTGCATTCAAGACTGCAGAACTTCCAAAACCCAGCTTGACCACTATGTGTATCTGTCTGTATTTCTAATGATGGTGCAGCTGGAACTCACTGCTCTCAGCAAAGGGTAGGAAGCAACTCCTGCTGTGGATGATAGGTTGGACTCAATGATCTCAGAGGTCTTTTCCAACCTGTGTAATTCTATTCTATTCTATTGTTCTCCTACTTGAACAAACTCTCTCCAAATTGGACAGGGGTCTTTTTCTGGTTGATCTGAACAGTGGGCTGATACACCCTTGGGGCCTGCATGGATTTTGCCCTAGCAGATATGATTAAACAGGAATACCAATTCCATTGATGAGACAAGAAGATTTAGATGCATGGATCTTATTAACATCTATAAATATCTGAGGGGTGGGTGTAAAGATGCAGATGGCAGTCTCTTTTTGGTGGTGCCCAAGGATAGGACAAGGAACAAGTACAAGCTGGAACACAGGGGGTTCCACCTCAACACAAAGAGACACTTTTTTATGGTGAAGATGACAGAGCACTGGAACAGGCTGCCCAGAGAGGTTGTGGAGTCTCCTTCTCTGGAGACTTTCAAAACCTGCCTGGATGCATTCCTGGGCAACCTGCCCTAAGTGATCCTGCTTTGCCAGGGGGAGTTGGACTCAATGACCTCCAGAGGTCCCTTCTGATCCCCAATATTCTGTGGTGATTTACAGTCAGAAGTGGCAACCAGTAGCTACAGTGGGGCTGGGATCTGGTGTAACAACTGCACCCTTCAGCCAGACGCTGCAAAAAGGCATTTGCAGTCTTAACAGAGATTGCTGGTGAAAAGATTTCAATCCTGAGAAGACATGTATCAGGTGTGGAATTGATCTGAGGCAAAACCAAAAGAAAAAACAATCCTGACACTGATCTTTCTGCACATCCCTACCTTTATCTCTAAGAACATCACAGCATAGACAGCTTAAAGTATAAACTGGAGAGTCAGAAAAGAAGTAATTGGAAAATTGCTGTGACCACACTCACAATCTGAACTCCCATATTTAAAACAAGTACCTAACAAAGACTAGTTTTAGTTATGGTCTCCATGTTTTTACATTTCATTTTAAGATATACTTTCTGTGTGCTAAGCATATACAAAGAATTCCACTGCTTTGCTCTGGATGTGCTTTTTATGGCCTTGAAGAACCGCTCGGAATGCATTTGTCCATTTTAGGCAGAAATGACTCTTATGTTACAAACATGGATGAGTAACGGCCCTGAGAACAGCAGTAACATCTTTGTAAGATCAGTAATTGTATTTTCAAACATTATTTGAACAGTTTTACATATGCCTTTGAAGATAAAGATGACTCTTTTACATAATTTCACAAATTTTGCAGTCCATTATGCAAAGAAATTATCCCAGTAGGTCATTATTGCACACAATGACATGAGTACAAAAACCCAAGCATCGTGGCACAACAGAGGGGGCACCATATTCAGATGGTGCTGTTAATGTCCTTTGAAGAACGTAATAAATACTCTGTATTTATCCTGCAATCACTTAAAACTGTGAAGGAAACGTGTGCACTGTGTTGCAACATCTTAACAATGCAAAGAGAAGCAGTTTCTTAAGTAGTCTCTTAAACCACAACTTGAATTCTACTACAGTGACATTACAACTACATTTTGCCTCTTCTTTATGGTAATTGTTCCCCACTGCTTTTCAACTCTAATTATGCATTTTCTAGGGGTATGAAATGGAAAGTAAAAGCAAGAAGACAATCAGAAAAACATGAACAGAGAATTCTAAAAACCGATGTTAGGGTCAAAAGAATTAACTTCCCACATTCAATTTTTTTCTCCCCCAAGATCATTAATTATTTCACTATTTTTCCCCCCACAGACTAAGGTAAGAATGAAATAGTCAAAAATATTATACTAGGTGTGACAAAATACATAAATATATAAAAGGATCCAGCACAGATTCTGGAAAAGGCTAATAGCAGCGCACAGATAACAAGGAAGTGTTCTGAATTCAAACTGACATGCCATACCTGCATGTCTGCAAACATTTGGTTCTAAAAGTATAAAAAGCCAAAGAACTTGAGAGTTGAACTTTGCATGCAGGTTAATGAAAGTGGCAAAGCAGCAGTTTCAAAAGGCAAGACAGAAGAGCCGTCTCCTGCTTTCTGCAGTGCATTTATCAAATCACTTTTTCAGGCTAAGAAAACATTCTAACAAAGTGTTTTATCCATCAGTCAAGCAAGAAAACTTTTTGTCATGGACCAATATAAGCTATTCCTAGTATAATCATCGTGGTAAAGAGTAGGCAAATAGGTTTAGGACGTTCTTACTCAGAGCACAAATTGAAAAATAAGCTCTGAGGGAAGTGGAAGAAATACTATACACATCTGTTTACATTGTGATGATAAAAAGATCCCTGGATTTGAACTATAGAGGGGAAAAAGGTTGAGAAGGGATACCATCAAGTGCTGAAGAACAGACTACACAATTTCACAATGCTAAATTCATCTCTGCAATAAAAATAACACCCACAATTTCACAATGATAAATTCATCTCTGCAATAAAAACAACAAAAACCAACCAAACAAACGACACACACACACAAAAACCCAAAACCAAACCAAACCAACTAACCAACCAAACAAAAAGACTTTAAAAAAAGCCACCACACAGAGATGGAAGCAAAACCTTTTCATCCAGGGAATTTTGAATTTCCAGAGTATCCCAAGCCAAGTTAAGGATGATAGTAATTAACAGGGAACTGTACTTTAGGTTACATTCATGTGGAAAAACGCGGTGGATGGCACAAATTGCAGACTATAATTTAACATCCTGAGCCTTCCCACAATAGTACTCCAACACTGTGTTATTAGTTGTATTGATAAGCATGCTGCTTTCTGAAACACATGCAACTCAGGCAAAAATATCAATGTTATCTGCTAATTGCCCTTCATAAGAAAAGCTCCTATGCATAATAACTCCCTACAGTAAATCACAGTCTGTCACTGGCTATTGATAATAGGGTCTGTGGAGTAACTGATCCCTGAAAGGCACACTTCCCCTGAATAATGTCACCACTGCTATATACCAAACCTGATAAAAATTACATTTAGAGAGCTTGAATCTGCTAAATTAAATGATCTCATGTTTGAAGAAATGATCTCCAAGTGATTCTTGATCTAGGTCAAAAAAGAATAAACTGACCAACCCAAAGGTTTACTTTGCTTTAGGAGGGTTTGGGTGTTGGTTTTTCTTGGGGAGAGGGGGCTGGGGGGAGGTGTTTGTTTTCCTACAGACAGGAAGAATTTTCAAGAAACATTCTTGCACTTTATAAATAAAACCAAAACATCAGATGTTTCCCAAACCACTTCTTTTTGTTTGCTGCATTTATGTCTAGCACTGACAATATTTTAATGGTTGTCCAGACGTTGCCTTACAGGCAAATCACATGAAGAGGCATTCTGACTATATTTACATATAACTTACCCATAAAAAGTAGAAAGGAAAATTAAGTAGGGGGGGAAAAAAAGTCCCCATTAAATAATCATGCACATTCCTCCACCAATGGAATACTATTCTCTGTAGTATAATGAGCAATTTGGCCAGACTGGCCATAAATTATCTGAAAAATGAGGCTGCTTGCCTTTTCCTTTGGGAGATGATTACGTAGTCTGAGAGATTTCACTATTAGAATCTATTTTTGATGGTAAACGTCGATTTTTTCTTTCTGCATATCATCCCTTTCATCTCACTGAAATATAGGACAAGAGTTAGGAGCTATTTCTAATTTGCTGAAAGACCTGACACTGGCTCTGCTGCAACTCTGCTCAAATTTATGCACATATCACAAAGCCAGAGCTTTCAACGCAGCCCTGCAGCAGACTCGGTGGAACACTGCAAATCCACATTCTGGTCAAGAACTTCACAAGGTCCTTGCAACTTGGCCACCTCTTAAAACACAACAGAGACCACAATACTAGCAAATTCAACAGCCAGAATCAAGTGAAGAATTGACACCACAATGTGGAGCTTTGTATCAGAAGACTTCAATAAAATAAAAAGCCTAAACACAGACAAAGTAAAAATAAAACAAAAGACATTTCAAGTGCCTCAGAAGCTACTTAAAAAAAAAAGAATTCAAAGAGCAAGTAAGATGTAGAAGAAATAAGGAAGATAATGTTAGGAAAAAAATCTCCAGTTTAGTCAAATACAAAACTGGTAAAAAAACAAATGCAGTGCATTCAGTTGATCAGATGCCAATACAAACTGCTAGTAAGGATGAGAGGGAGACTGCTTGAAAAGCTAGTGGATTGGTTTGTACACACTGAAAAAATAAAGACATGTAGCCACAGGCACCATTCCTTTTAAAGTTACCAAAATGAAATGCCTGCAGAAGCAGAGCTGTTAACAGAAAAGCTTGGTGGGGATATGTTGATAATTAAGGTGAAATAAATCACCAAACCCTGATTCAACGTACCCGAGATTTCTGACGGTTCTTAATTTACAAGGTCTGCATGGCTATTAAAACCTCCTTGTGTCAATCCAAATAGGGTAATGCTTGCTAACTTCTCAGAGCCCTACCCTTTAGCACAGCATTCTTCAGCATGCCTACCTTGGCCATGCATGGCAGTGCTACTTAGGAGGTTGCAGAACCCCTGCATTCACCCTGTGGCTGCATCTGCCTCTCTTTTGATCATTTAAATAAAAAAGTGCTTTAAAAGCAGTGAGGGACAGGAGAGGCACCACACTGGCATAATTGATTCATGCTGCCAAAAGGCTTCTGTTACTGTCTTCCACAGTAATTTACTTAAAAATAAATAAATAAACAAACAAATAAATAACAAAATAGGCAGTAAGTACTTTTATATGAAAGAGACTACTTGCTGTTATGGACCAAACTCTGATGAAGAAACTAGACAGGCCAAATAAATGGTCAGTTTTCAACTTGGCAAAGGCCAAGCAACCATCCAGTTTATGTAACATACTGTTTAATGTCTTTATTAGTAATCTGGAAAAGTCATGAACAGAGAAAGTCTGCTGATGAAACAAGTCATGAAGCAAAGGCTGGCAACTTGAGTTAGATGACAAAGTTCATCACTTTGAAAGGAAGCCAATGCCATACGTAGAATCACCCTTACAGCCTTAATATTACATTTCTCTGTGGTGAAAGATGGGAGTCTCTGTGTTATATCAATTGGGAATGCATCATACTGCATACGCACCTGGCAACTAGAACTCTGCTATTTCCTCACACTCAAAGGCTTGACTTTGAAGCTCATTGAACTTTCATTCCACGTGAGGTTTGGTCATCCCTTTGTCTTTGGCCTTTCCATTTTTAAAACAAAAACATAACCCTGAACTTCCGTTCCACACAACTACTGTAAATAATCAGAACAGAGAGGAAATATTGAAATATTCAGCAGTTTCAAGACAAATTGTTACTGCTGGAAAGAACTGGCAGGAAAGCTGTGACGGAGTGGTCTCATCTGGCTATAATCTCCCACATTCTGCCCTTCATTTGTCAGCACACCTGCCGTGGTGGGTTAACGCCCTTTCTCAGAACAAAGAAAAGAAAGCAGGGTGGAGGGCTTGCAGGCCCTGCAGGGCGTTTTTCCCCTGGGAAGCTGAGTCAGTTCCACTCCCCCTTCCTGCCCAGCTAGGGTATGAAAAGCAGGACATCGTAGCTGTTAGCCCTTTTTGGCTCCTGCCTCTGCTGGATGAGAGCTACTGCAGCTGCCCAACTGCTCCTCTGCCACGTGGTCAGACCTGATCCTTCTCCCTGCTGCCTCTGTGCCTCTTCAGAGAAGAGACTGGTTTTGTATTATTCTCTTGGTTTTGTCCCACTCCCATCCATCCTTGTTCCTTGCCTGTGAACCTTTCCTGTTATTGTTATATATATATATATTGTTTAAAGACAACTCTTTACCTCTCTACTTCCAAGCCAACTCCAAATTATTGTTTGGTGGATTTGCTCCTTCCTTTTCTCCCCTCTCTGTTGGGAGGGAGGGGGAGTGGGGGAGAGATTCTCAGCCTTGCCCCCATCTGAGCTCTTAACTCCCTGTTAAGGCTCAAACCACCAAACCTGCTCAACAGTTTTCTGGGTTTCCCAGTGCCCTGCATGCCACACCAGTGATCGCAGGACCTCAGGGCAGTCCCAGACTTTGGCAGCCCTCACTTCCCAGTAAAAGAAAACACATTTAGAAAGAATTCCTATGCAGTATGGAAAAAGCACTCCTGCATCCCGTGAAGGTGACTCTACCAGATATCAAAAACCTGATTCGTTATGGATGCAAAAACTTTTCAGAGCAAATATTTTAAACTGCTCTGAGGTAAGCTATAAAGGATCCTGAGTAAATTGGTACCAGCACCCTTTGGAGAAACCACAAATTGATCAGGTGATTTGTATTTCATTTCTCACAACAAAAGAACATGGAGTGACTGAATGAAGCCAACTGAGGGATAATTCAGATCTGATAAATACTTCATCAGAAAACACATAATTAGATCGGGACTCGTTGATGCTGCCCTGGTGTGCAATTGAAACAGGGTCTGAACATGCAGGTGCATAATAAAAATATCTGGCAGACTTTAAAATAAACCAGTAAAGAATATAAAATTCACTGGATAACAGATATAACCAGTATAGAAATTACCACCTTCTTATTAAAGATCCCTTACGGGAAGGCACTGGAGTGAGTGCAGAGGAGGACAACAAAGCTGGGGAAGAGCCTGGAGAATAAATCTTATGAAGAGTGACTGAGGGACCTGGGACTGTTTAGTTTGGAAAAGAGGAGGCTGAGGGCAGACATCATCATTCTCTACAAATACCTGAAAGAACGTTTTTGAGAGGCTGGTGCTGGTCTCTTACAGGTAATTAGTGATAGAACAAGAGGGAATGGCCTCAAGCTGTGACTGGGTAGGTTTAGACTGGACAGCAGGAAACATTTTTTCAGGGAAAATTATTTTCAGGCATTGGAAGGTGCTGCCCTGGGAGGTGGTTGAGTCACCAAGCCTGGATGTGTTTAAAGGTGGTTTGGATGTGGTGCTTGGGGATATGGTTTAGGGGTCAACCTTGTAGAGTGGGGTTAATGGTTGGACTTGGCGATCCTGAGGGTCTTTTCCAACCTGAATGTTCCTGTGATTCTGTGATCATGAAAGAGAACTCTTAGCCATGTGCACGGCAGACCAATCCAACCGATTTGCTTCCTGTTTTCCCCACACACCTTTAACAATTTATTAAAATTAAATATATTATTAATTAATCATGCACAGCCACAGAAATTCCTGAACTACAGGTTACAATCTATTTAGGTTCTTGGGGAATTGTGCAGATTGCAGTCCTGAAGGAAAGCCTGTAGTGAACAAGCAATTGTCTATCTGGAATTGGAAGTGGCACGCATTCAGATGCCATCTACCCAGACACAAGTGAATGCACAAACACTAGTCTGCCATGAACAGTCCTCCACCCAAAATAGCGTAGCAAGCTATCAGAGAACTTTACTGAATGCTTCACTTTTCTTCCTAAAACCTGCACAGATGGTGCAAGATTTAGCTCTTCTCTTCATTATAAAATTAGGTCCCTCAGCGTATTCATTATATGAACTTCAAATGAAATCTCTCCTTCAGAAATTCTTCAGGTAGTAATAAAAGCAGAATGAAGTGTTGTGCATTCTCAAACATTAAGAAATGCAGTTTTAATACTTTCCTGGGTGTGACCTTTTAGTACCAACTACCAACACTGGAATACTGATTACTGCACCTGGAATGCAGAAAATACACTATCACACACAGAATACGCATAAACATTCAGGTTGGAAAAACCCCTCAGGATCACCAAGTCCAACTGATAACCCTAATTACCTGCAACAAGAGACCAGCATCATCCTCTCTACAATGTCCTTTCAGTTAGTTGTAGAGAGCAATGAGGTCTGCCCTCAGCCTCCTCTTTTCCAAACTAAACAGCCTCTGCTCCTTCAGTTGCTCCTCATAAGATTTATTCTCCAGACCCTTTCCCAGCTTCCTTGCCCTCCTCTACACTGCCTCCAGCACCTCCACATCTCTCTTGTATTGAGGTGCCCAAGAATGGACACAATACTCGAGGTGTGGCCTCACCAGAGCTGAATATGAGGGGACAAACACCTCCCCACTCCTGCTGGACACAGCAGGATGCCATTGGCTTTCTTGGCCACCTGGGCACACTGCTTGCTCCTATTCAGTTGCTTGTCCATTAGAACCTCCAGGTCCCTTTCTGACAGAAAGCTCTTCAGTCACACTTCCCCAAGCCTATACATTGCTTGGGGTTGTTGTGACCTAAGTGCAGGACCTGGCATTTGGCCTTGTTGAAGCTTGTCCTGTTAACATTGGCCATTGATCCAATCTATCCAAGCCCCTGTGTAGAGCCTCCCTACCCTCATGAAGATCAACACTGCCCCTGTCTCCTGTACGACCTCCGCAGCAACGTAAATCTGATGCAGCTACTAGAAACACAGAGGGCACTACCCAGGTTTCCTTATTCTCAGCACTCAGGGTACGAGCACTTCAGTATGTCCCATGCAGACGCCAGACCCACTTGCTTGCCTGTGCATGGGCTCAGGAAGAGAACAAGAAAGCATCAGCATCAGAGGGAGCTGCTTCAAGAAAAATTGATCACAGAATCACCAAGGATGGAAGAGACCTCAAAGATCATCAAGTCCAACCTGTCACCACAGACCTCATGATAAAACCATGGCACCAAGTGCCATGTCCAATCCCCTCTTGAACACCCCAGGGATAGTGACTCCACCACCTCCCTGGGCAGCACATTCCAATGCCTAACAACTCTCACAGGGAAGAACTTTTTCCTCACCTCGAGTCTAAACCTTCCCTGGCACAGCTTGAGACTGTGTCCTCTTGTTCTGGTGCTGGTTGCTAGAGAGAAGAGACCAACCTCTTCCTGGCTACAACCACCTTTCAGGTAGTTGTGGAGAGCAAAGAGGTCACCCCTGAGCCTCCTCTTCTCCAGGCTAAACAACCCCAGCTCCCTCAGCCTCTCCTCATAGGGCTTGTGCTCAAGGCCTCTACCCAGCCTCATTGCCCTTCTTTGGACACATTCAAGAGTCTCAATGTCCTTCCTAAACTGAGGGGCCCAGAACTGGACACAGGACTCAAGGTGTGGCCTAACCAGTGCTGAGTACAGGGGAACAATGACTTCTCTGCTCCTGCTGGCCACACTATTCTTGATGCAGGCCAGGATGCCATTGGCCTTCTTGGCCACCTGGGTATACTGCTGGCTCATGTTCAGGCGACTGTCAACCAGTACCCCCAGGTCCTTCTCTGCCTGGCCGCTCTCCAGCCACTCCAACCCCGGCCTGTAGCTCTGCATGGGGCTGTTGTGGCCAAAGTGCAGCACCTGGCACTTGGATTTGTTTAATGTCATCTTGTTGGACTCTGCCTATCTGTCCAGTCAGTCGAGGTCCCTCTGCAGAGCCCTTCTACCCCAACTCTAAAAAACAAAATCCTCCATCATATACTGATGGTTCAGTATAACTACTTTGCAACATCTTCATATGCTATCGGTATTCCTAATCTCCTCCAACGCCAGCATGTTAGACCTTACTTGGAATTATTAACCTATTTGGTGACACATACTCTAAAAAGTCAAAGAAGCCGAGGCCTGGGTAATAATCAACTTGCAAAAATGCAAAAAATCCTTCCCATAAAATGTGGGGGAAAAATAATTTAATTCTTCGTAAAGGCTTCTGTATTATTATTACAGAAAGAGAACATCTTTTCATTCGCCGTCCTGAATGATGAATTTTCATTATGTAGGGCAGAAGTGAAAGAGCAATGATGATTAAATGGTAACTGCGCAGGACAAAAAATTAGTCACTTCCAGTCCCTGGCTGATAACTACTGATTTAACTGCTATCAGGATGACCTGCTCTGCCTCTTCTTTCATCTATTTCTGAGGAGATCCATGTAACATAAATTATTAAGTTATTAATTAACAAATGTACAGTAAAGCAGGGTTTTTTCTTTTGCAATATGCCTCTAAGACATGAGCTTTTACTGCAAGCAATTTTGCATGTCCTTTTGGACCATATTTTACCCTTGCCAAAAAAAAGCCTGCTAAAAAATGAGTGCAAAATGACTCAGTATATTTTGAGTTTTTCCAAGTAAAATATCCTTATGACAGCATTAATAAGCTACCTGCACAGATAATAAGCTTGTTTAGGGGATGCACTGAACTGCAATTAACTCTAGGCATTACAGGGGGAAAAAAATAATCACATTGTTGACTGTAAATACTGAACGCAGGTCTGATTTAAAGTAAGAGCAAGTCTCTAGGAAAAACTAGTATGTTTTCTTAGACTAAATACTTTAGCTGGGAAGAACAAGGATTGAAGCATGCAAGTTCATGTCCTATGAGTACAGACTGAAAGAGTTGGGGCTGTTCAGTCTGGAGAAGAGAAGGCTCCGAGGTGACCTAATGGTGGCCTTCCAGTATCTGAAGGGGGCCTACAAGAAGGCTGGGGAGGGACTTCTCAGGATCTCAGGTGGTGATAGGACTAGGGAGAATGGAATGAAGCTGGAGGTGGGGAGACTCAGGCTGGAGGTGAGGAGGAAGTTCTTCACCATGAGAGTGGTGAAGGCCTGGAATGGGTTGTCCAGGGAGGTGGTTGAGGCCCCATCCCTGGAGGTGTTTAAGCCCAGGCTGGATGAGGCTCTGGCCAGCCTGATCTAGTGTGAGGTGTCCCTGCCTATGACAGGGGGGTTGGAACTAGATGATCCTTGTGGTCCCTTCCAGCCCTGACTGATACTGTGATACTATGAAGTTAATCTTGAGTATGAAGAAAGGCTTTGATGTCTCAAACTTTGGCTATTTTAAAAATGTATATAATAAGCATAAAAAATTACTGTAAGCTATTGCCTTTTCCTACAGACCCAGTCCTGCCTACATCAGACCATCAGAGGGACAAACTTATCAATCGGCATGCAGAAATGCAGTTTCTGTGATTTCATGGAAATCCTATGCATTTTAACCAGGACTTTCATCCCCTGGAGTAGCAACTGACAGTAAATACAAAATAATCAACTTCACTGGGAAACCAACCCCGAAGACATGCAAATATGGGTGAGAGAAGGAAAGGAAAAGGAGTAAAAATTTAGCAGGAACATAAATCTGAGTCTGTCTCGAAACAGTATCACGGAAGACAAGAAACAAGGGAGAAAAGGCCAAACTGGTAGAGCACATACTCCTGTAACAGATGATGGGGGAAATGCATTTTAACACATCCCTGCTGTCAAGTCTTACACCAGCTAGGAAACTCAGCAACAAAATATCTCGTATCTTCTTTTACAACCCAGTTTCTTAAGAGAAGTACAATTTAGGAGTTAGTGAAGATTCTATTTACTCAGCTGTTACAGATTATCTTCTTTTACAACCCAGTTTCTTAAGAGAAGTGCAATTTAGGAGTTAGTGAAGATTCCATTTACTCAGCTGCTACAGATCCGGGCTCCGGAGCTACCTGTCCCAGCACAAGTAACGAACAGCCCCCGGGGTTGAATTCAATTTCTTTTGGATGCTAGGCTGGAACCTTAACATTCCTCTACTACATTTTACATGCACAGACTAGTGAAAACAGGATTACTTTTACAGTTCCCACAATTCTACAAACTCAGAATATTGCTTTCATTTTTCACATCTGGCACTTATTCTGGAAGAAGACCTCTCCATGTGTGATTGAAGACATACAGAAGAAGAATTAACTCTAGGTTTACTTTATACGAACACATAATCTTTCCTGAACCCGCAAAAGAACATCCATCAAACAATAACTAATACAAATGCTGCAAAAATAAAGTTTTAATTGTTCCTTCAGAGAAATCCTTCATCTGTTTAAAAATTAAATAGGCCATTCCTTACTTTGAAGCTACTTTGAACACAGCCTTGCTATTGCGACAGAGAAAATTTATTATCAGAGAGCAAACAGGCACTTTATTTAGGTATAAATCACTCAAAGTTAAGATAGAGTGTAATTATTGTGTATGACATTTGAAAACTAGAAGAAAGGAAAAGAGAGTCAGTTTCCTTAGGACCAGAATGCAGGAGGAAAGGTTTTAGACATGCCAGAAGGCACCCAGGCTAAAAAGCCTTAGTGAAGAAAAAGGGTGCAACCTCATACTTCAGAGCTTCTGAGTTACAAAATTTTTTTCTTAACCAATTACTTTGGCAGGGTTGTTGGACTCGATGATCACTGGAGGTCCCTTCCAGCACCTAACATTCTGTGATTCTGTGAACTTTCTTAAGCTTGCACACATGGCACAAAGAGGTTTTCTGCAACCATCCCAATACCCCAGCCAGCTCTGCAGACCCAAGCTAGTGTGTTTTCACTGCAGCTGAAACAATGGTCATTCTTCTCACTGTAAGTCATCCTTTCTCCAATCACCAGTTTTGACTAAAACCAGCCTTTATCTAAGCTTATCAGGGGGTCTATACTTATATAGAAGGCTGGTTGGTAACTACAGAACCTGAGTTAGGGAGGTGGGGGTGTTTTTGTTGTGGTTTTGTATGGCAAGCTCGAGTAGAAAGCTGTTGTAGCTACCAGTAAATAAGTAACAGATTATCGGTAGAGAAAGAAGCTCTTTCAAATCAAGGTTTCCTCCACCCCACTTCTTAGAATCATAGAATCAACAAGGTTGGAAAAGACCTCAAAGATCATCCAGTCCAACCTATCACCCAACACCTCATGACTACTAAACCATGGCACCAAGTGCCACGTCCAATCCCCTCTTGAACACCTCCAGGGATGGTGACTCCACCACCTCCCTGGGCAGCACATTCCAACGGCTAACAACTCTCTCTGTGAAGAACTTCCTCCTCACCTCAAGCCTGAAATTCCCCTGGTGCAGTTTGAGACTGTGTCCTCTTGTTCCGGTGCTGGTTGCCTGGGAGAAGAGACCAACTCCCTCCTGGCTACAACCTCCCTTCAGGTAGCTGTAGACAGCAATGAGGTCTCCCCTGAGCCTCCTCTTCTCCAGGCTAAACAGCCCCAGCTCCCCCAGCCTCTCCTCATAGGGCTTGTGCTCCAAACCCCTCACCAGCCTCGTTGCCCTTCTCTGGACACATTCAAGAGTCTCAATGTCCTTCCTGGCCCATTTCATCCATTCTCACTGCTAATCTGTGTTTCTATCTTTGCAGGTTCCCTGGGTAATTAAACTTCATTATGAGGCTTAGTAAAAAAACCCAAACAAACCTGCCAACTTCTCTGCTAACAGACTTCCTGGTTCAGAGCTTCAGAAACCCATTCTATTTATTTTTTTAAAGTCAAGTCTAATTTAAAAAAAACTATTTATGTTCATGGAGCTGTTACATCAGAAGAATTGGCTTCAAACTCTCACCACATTCTTAGCCTTTTATCATACCCATTCTCTGTTTTCTGCAAGAAAAGTCTTCCATGCATTTCACATCTTGCAAGAAATTCATATAAACTCAACTTGAGTGAATCAAAGGAACAATTCAGGTTGAACAATAAGAAGAGATATATTTTCTGCATTAAATAAGAGTACATAACTTGATTGAACTATTCAGATATTCTCTTGGTAAAAAACTGCAACAGAGGAGTGACTCTGCAAAGTCTACATCCATAGCATCTTTATGTGCTGGATTTCTGCATGCATCTTTCATTTTAAAAGAATCATCAGTTTCACAACACAGCTTTTGGCAACAAACACAATGATTTGGACCAAATGCTATATTAAAACCCTCTGGGAAATGAATGAACCTCAGTCTATACAACAAAAAGCATGAGAAATAACTACAATAATACAGCTTCTTTTCTGCATCTTTCTTTTCCTCCTCAGGGTCATCTAGCAAACCCATCAACAATGTAAGTTTTAAAGTGCTTGGCACATGCTATGCCATGCTTTAAATGCATGGGACCAATTAATCTTCACTTAAATTGTTTTCTGCAAGTGTAAAATGTTGGACACACTTCTTGACACATACTGGATACAACTGTGTCTTTTGCTGATACAGGCTCTATCAAAACACAAAAATTTGTCAGCCAAAAGAACAAAGAATCTTATCTCGGAATAGGGCAGAACATCATCTTCAGAAGACACTTGGAAAATTCCTCCTGAGTATTACATGGAAACAACTGGCATAAAATACATGCAAAAAAAAAAAATGGTTTCCTCTTATTTTTAATGTAAAAGAGAAACTAGAAACCACAGAGAAATTATTGCTATTTGTGCAGAAAGCATTTGTTGTATCTTATTAGAAGGACAGGATAGGATAGGATAGGATAGGATAGGATAGGATAGGATAGGATAGGATAGGATAGGATAGGATAGGATAGGATAGGATAGGGATGGGATAGGATAGGATGGGATAGAATAGGATGGGATAGGATAGGATAGGATAGGATAGGATAGGATAGGATAGGATAGGATAGGATAGGATAGGATAGGATAGGATAGGATAGGATAGGATGGGATGGGATAGAATAGGATGGGATAGGATAGGATAGGATAGGATAGGATAGGATAGGATAGGATAGGATAGGATAGGATAGGATAGGATACAATAAACCAGGTTGGAAAAGACCTTTGAGATCGAGTCCAACCTATCACCCAACACTATCTATCAACTAAACCATGGCACCAAGTACCCCATCCAGTCTCTTCCTAAACACCTCCAGTGATGGTGACTCCACCACCTCCCTGGGCAGCACATTCCAATGGCCAATCACTCTTTCTGTGAAGAACTTCTTCCTAACATCCAGCCTAATCCTCCCCTGGTGCAGCTTGAGACTGTGTCCTCTTGTTCTGGTGCTGGTTGCCTGGGAGAAGAGACCAACCCCCACTGGCTACAACCTCCCTTCAGGTAGTTGTAAGGCTGAGTAAATGAGTACAATGACCTAGGTCTGCTTACCTAGTTGTAGTGGATTCATTTAAATAACTGAAGCTTGATACTTGTGCTCTTCAAACAAGCTGTACTTATGACCTGTCTCAGCTTTAAGCATTTACATGCCATACCAATGTCACTTCCAAACCCAAAATATTATTCCAGTTTATCATGGAATCATTTAGTCTGGAAAAGGCCTTTAAAATCATTGAGTCCAATCAGTAACACCACAATGCACAATTCATCTTTTGAATCACAACTGTCTTAACACAAACATGTGTGAAGATTTTTATCAAAGTTAATGGAGAAACTAAGCACAAACATCTTGCTCAGTGAGGACTGGCAGACTGTTTCTCTTGTTGAACAACAGCAGAAAAAGCTCACAACAGTGAATCCTGAATCAGAACTGTGTACAGATCATAACTATCACAGCAACCAGGACATTAGGTGAGAAGAGTTAAACATGCCCACAATGAATCTTCCTTTCTGGATGGAGGAGAATAGTTCAGAGCCTCCATTAATGGATATCTAATTTACTTTTGAGTCCCACTATCTGCGCTCTCCAAATCCAATGATCTCCCAGCATTGAATACCCACTTACAAGCAGAATGTTGTACTCCTGAGTTAAAAGATAAAAAACTACAGCATCTGATATTTGATCCTTTAACATTCACCCAAAAAGTGAAGTGCTTCTTATGTACATCTGTGAAATATGATGGGTTTGATATGCAGACTTGAGGGGGAGAGGGGGGGGAAATCAACAAAGCAAGTGCACTACCCTGTTTTCCTCTCCTCATTGCAGTAATCCCTGTAATTAGAGATATACACATTTTATTTCATTTATAATCCACTGCTGTTTGCTCACAGTGCAATCTCTTAATACTTTGTGGGGGGAAAAAAAAGGCTTTATTTTTATGTTTGAAAATAGACAAGAATGATAGCTTTGAAAATATTTAGTTGTTATAAGGGAGAAAAATGCCATCTGCTGGGTACAGCTGAGGACTGTCATTTCCTTACTAATGTACCATGCGGCCCTGAGTGAGTTTTCACTTTGGGATTCATTGTTTCCCCATCTTGAGAATTGATACAGATATATGCACTGCTTTTTGGGGTGTATGTAATAACGACCTCATTTAAACTGTGTAACATAAAATTTCTTACTGTCAGATCTCTCAGAGATCAGGAGGTCTGACGAGAGCTAGGATGACTAGCATATGAGTGACTAGCTTATGAGTGACGATGGTTTTAATCTTACAAGAACATTATAATCTTCTCTAACTTCCCCAATGCTTCATATGCTTTTGCATCTCCACAATATAGACCTCATTGCTGTCTACAATGACCTGAAGGGTGGTTGTAGCCAGGAGGGGGTTGGTCTCTTCTCCGAGGCAACCAGCACCAGAACAAGGGGACACAGTCTCAAGCTGTGCCAGGGGAAGTTTAGGCTGGAGGTGAGGAGAAAGTTCTTCACAGAGAGAGTTGTTAGCCGTTGGAATGTGCTGCCCAGGGAGGTGGTGGAGTCACCGTCCCTGGAGGTGTTCAAGAGGGGATTGGACGCGGCACTTGGTGCCATGGTTTAGTCATGAGGTCTGTGGTGACAGGTTGGACCTGATGATCTTTGAGGTCTCTTCCAACTTTGGTGATTCTGTGAAATATGGATTTTGCACTTAAGGGAATTAACAAATTATTCAGCCTATACATACAAAACAGAGCAACACACTGGTGTTTGCTTCTTGATTTGTCATGTGCAACTTTTCTACCACTCATAAGCCTGTGATCGATCATTGTTTGGTGAAGTACGAGTGAGATCAAGCCATTGAAAACCATATTGCTCAAGAAGGAAAATAACAAAGAAGGAGAGTGTCCAGTTAAGAAATATACTCAGATGAAGAGTTAAAGATTGGAACTAGCACTGTCTGACTTAATGACAGGTGGATAATCTTTACAATTACCAAGTAAGACAAAAGAGAGATAAGAGTTCCCACATGTAAACATGAAGAGGAAGAGGAGAGTTGTTTTGATTCAGTCAAGGGAACTCTTTTATATTTTTGTTTCTTTTTCTAATTTTGCAATCTACAGCTGCAGTTGTCACCTGTATATATATACACAGACACATATGCACATAAGTATATATATTAATAAATTTAAAAATGTGATTAAATTCACATGAAGTTGAAGCAGCTCACAAACATGGAAATCTGGGCATCAAAGGCTTATTTAGAACCATAGAATCAACAAGGTTGGAAAAGACCTCAAAGATCATCCAGTCCAACCTGTCACCCAAGACCTTATGACTACTAAGCCATGGCACCAAGTGCCACGTCCAATCCCCTCTTGAACACCTCCAGGGATGGTGACTCCACCACCTCCCTGGGCAGCACATTCCAACGGCTAACAACTCTCTCTGTGAAGAACTTTCTCCTCACCTCCAGCCTAAACTTCCCCTGGTGCATCTTGAGACTGTGTCCTCTTGTTCTGGTGCTGGTTGCCTGGGAGAAGAGACCAGTCCCCACCTGGCTACAACCTCCCTTTAGGTAGTTGTAGACAGCAATAAGGTCTCCCCTGAGCCCCCTCTTCTCCAGGCTAAACAACCCCAGCTCCCTCAGCCCCTCCTCATAGGTCTTATGCTCAAGGACTCTCACCAACCTCATTGTCCTTCTCTGGACACGTTCAAGAGTCTCACATATTGCTCACATACACAGTGATGCTAAAAATCAAGTAGGTCCTGTGAATGAACAGATCTTCCATGTGTTTAATATAAAAGTCTTGAAGTTGATTTCAGAACACAGTTCAGAACAAAACTGTGTTTGTACTTCCCACTGTCATAAGACTGTCTTTGTTAAAGACAAGCAAGCATAAAAGTATATGAAAATAAGGTATCTGGGCCTTTTAAAGATCCTCTGTCAGGATGACATGCTTACATCTGCTGCCAGATAGAACCAGATCTCTACTGAAAACTATTAAATGCTTTTTACAAAGCACTAGATATTCCCTGTCGAGGTGGACTCTGTGCACAAGCTCCATACAAAGTAGTTACTGTTCTTTTCCCTATTGCTTAGGTAGGAAAAGACCTGGATTCTTCATTACCATTGACTCATCAGGCTTTGATTATGCAAATTGGCCTCCCACAGACAGAAACATGCACTTATAGCCTCACCAATTTCAGTGTGTTTCTGCAATAGGATAAGCATCTTTACCCGGAAAAAAAAACCAAACAAACCAAAACAAAAAAGCCACCCCAAAACCTACAAACTGCTAGCCAAAAAAAATGGCAAGAGTTAATTTACCAAGCCTATGGCAGATCCTAAGTCATTAAAGTAACAGATAATAAAAATTCAGTTTATCTCCTCAGAAAACAAACTGCTTGAAATGCTAATTTAAAAACCACTTATCATACACATCTCTTTTTTTTTCTTCTTTTAATGAAGCATCGTAAGTTAAGTCTCTACAAAACCAGAGATATTGGATAATTACTCTAAAAAGTAATTACACAGGTTTCTTTCCTAATGTCTCTGAGGTTACTAGATAAGTGCATGTACCAAGAGTTTCTCCTCACTATCAAACAGGGAAGGTGAAACTACTGATAATCTCCCAATGTTTTAGAAGCCCACAGTTGTATAGAACTACATTGATAACACTGTCATGGCAGAAATGCAACCCACCCGCATCAGGGGCATTCATTTTGTTGACACATTTTGCTGATTTCAAAGTCCCTCTGAATTCAGAGAATACACAAAAAGCTGCAGTTCTGATTCCTGAATCGATTTCAAGACATTGTGATGGTATCAAAGCAAGCAGTGATACTCTTGGACTTATTACTATCATGAATTGTTTTTATCTTTAGTATATTTATTATTTGGTACATATACCTTTTCTGTTATGATTTGTGAGTCTAGTATTGTCTGAAGATTAAATAATGAAATGTTCAGAGTAAGACCAATGAAGAGTTCAAAATATGTACAATATCTTTGGCTGTCTACTCTGTTCTACTCTACCATGGTGATAACTTCTTTTCCCCTCTTAGCTTGCTTTATTCTTCTTTGAAATACATCACAATATGCAAGAAAATAATCTCAGCTGAGGGTTTTTTTTTCCCCCTTAAATACATGTTTCTTTCATTCTAAACACAAAGGAAAAAACCTGAATATTCAGATCTCTAATGATTTTATACTAATGCTCTTTCCTACAACGAGTTTGTAAACTCAAGAAAACAGACAATAAAATCTCATTAAGCAATAAACTAACACCCACCCCCCAAACAACTGAATATTAATTCACACTGTAGGCAATTAATACAGGAAAAATATTCTGAATTAAGGTATTGTTTATGGCATACTCACAAAATCTAGCAAACACTCCTTATCTGAAGGAGACCAAATGCATAAATGCATTTCAAAGAAGCTCCTATATAAAATCCATTAAAACCACTTTGAAGAGGATGTTCAAGAACACTCTCTATTGAGTAATACAATTTCAAAAGTTAATTTCTACTGCTGCAAAAGCAAAATACATTCACAAAACCAATTTCATTCTGAGAGCAGTGTATCAATTGTTCAAGCTATAGGGAAAGGAAGATGAACATTTCCCCTGTTTAAATCAGACAGTTATTAAATTATGCATCTGGCAAATCTTTACAGCATGCAACAAAGAGCAGTGTCAAATTCCAGATCATCAAAAACCTGCATGTTGTTTTACTTTGCAACTCAAAAATTTCCTCTAAAAGGACAATCCCACAATTTGTAAATCAAATGTACACACAGTAAGCACTCTGAAAAATTGATACAGGCATAAAGGAAGCACGATGAAAGAAAAGCAAAACTACTTAAAAGCATTCAATAGTTAAATGTCTAGCAATTCCATATTACTTGCAAAATATTTAACAACTGATCTACAAGTAATCACAGAATCATGGAAAGGACCTTTACATATCATCTACCTCATGCTCAAGAAAGTGCCAGCTTCCAGTTTGTACCAGGATGCTCACAGCCATATCCAGTCAACTTCTGAATGTCTCCAAAGATGGAGAAAGTATAACTTGACAGCCTACTACAGTGACTTTGCTCACACAGTTTCTCCTCTCCTTCTACAGTTTGTGTCCTCTGCTTTTCATTCTTTCACCATGAATCTCTGAGCAGCTTGACTCCATCTTCTCTGCCATTGGGGAGCAGTAAACAGCAAGAAAGTATTATCTAGCCTTCTCTTCCTCAGCCTGAAGATACTCAGTTCTCTCAGCTTCTCTTTGTCTAATACGTTCTCCAATCCCCTTACTGTCTTGGTGGCTGTCTGCAGAACTTGCTCCTGTGCATAATATCTTTTTCATACTGGAGAGCCCAAACTCCAGATGCTGTCTCACAAATGAGAGGTGACGAATCACCAGTTCCACTTGCATCCCAATTATCAGCTGGCCATCCTTGCCATGAGAGCTGCTGCTTCAATTTCAAAGCTTTGCCCTCCAATAGTCCAGTTTGCTTAAGCAGTCCCGACCATGAACTTCCTCACATGTTGGTAGTAATTAATTTCACAGAATCATAGAATTATTAGGGGTGGAAGGGACCTCAAGGATCATACAGTTCCACCCCCTACCATGGGCAGGGACACCTCACACTATACTAGGTCGCTCAGAGCCAAATCCAGCCTGGCCTTAAAAACCTCCAGGGATGAGGCTTCCTCCACCTCCCTGGGCAACCTGTTCCAGTGTCTCACCACCCTCATGGGGAAGAACTTCCTAAAGTCTAATCTAAAAACCCCTCCTCTAGCTTGGATCCACTGCCCCTAGTCCTATCACTACCCAACATCCTAAAAAGTCCTGCACTCCGCCATGAGGTTCAGGGCCTTCAGAGGCCAGTCAAGACCAAAGCAAAGGCAGCACTATGCACACCTCAGACTTTTTCTGTCTTTTCTCACCACATCCCCAGGCTGCATCATCAGTGCACCATTTTAGTTTGGTTTTTCTTCATTATGAAAGTACCTACAAAAGTTCTTCGCTTCAACTCCATCTGAGCTTTGGCTTTCTTAATTCCTTCCCTCTGCACCTAAACACTATTTTTATGTTCTCCACAGAGGCCTGTCCCTGTTTACATATTCTGTCTTGTGTGAGATGACTCAGGAACTTCCCATTCAAGCCAGCCATCTCTCTGCCACACCTTTTTGTCTTCCTGTACACTTGAAAAGTAAGTCCTTGTGGATTCTGATGAAGCTGTCCTGGGCCTTTCTGCATTTTAAGGAACCTGCCATGGGATACTAACTACCTCTTCCTAGAAAAAGCCAAAGCCATCTTTCCTGAAGCCCGAGACCGTTTCTTCACTGCCTGTTTCTCTCTCTCAGATTCTACCACCTTACAGTTGTTCAGCTGGGGATGGCATCAGCCCTCCATTACCATATTCACAAGTAGCAAGAAATGTAAGCTACATGGGCAAACAGGAATAAAAAAACAACCCACTGAAATGTAAAATAGTGCAGACAAGTGCATGGGAGAGAAAATTTTAGAGGCATGTGGTATTTGGGAACTTTTCTTGATCTTGCTTACAGATAGAAATGGACCTTTAACAGAGTGGATAAGCACTATGATAGCTGACATGGGCAAATGGAAAGGCTGCTTTAAGGTGGCAGCTAGTTAAATAGAAAAAAAAGAAGAAACAAGGTCCACAAAACACACAAGGCTACATTTAAATTCCATTCTGGAAGCACATAGATAATTTTAGGATGATAGGAGGCAAAGCTTTTAAAAATCTGGAGGAATGAGTAGCTAAAGTAGAATAATTATCTGACAGATGGAGATTGCCCAAGGCTGCCACTTGAACATACAAAAAGATGAGGCTGAGTTCGTTTTGAAATCCAACATTAGAAATTCCAAGAGCATCCTGAGTATTAGTTGTGGAAGGTACAACATTATGTTCAGTGCACCAGAGTATAAATAGAGGTTAGATTCAAAGCCTTACTTTGAAAATAGTTTTTAAAAACTGAAGTGCTATGAAAAGTTTTTAAATATCCTCCTGTAAGCAATGCAGAATCACAGAATCATTTTGGTTGGACCTTTAAAATCATTAAATCTAACTCTACCAAGTCTGGTGCTAAACCACATCCCTTGGGACCACCTTTCTGTGTCTTTTGAAACCCCCACGGATGGTGACTCAACTACCTCCCTGGGGAGCCTACTCCAGAGTTTGATAACTCTTTCAGTGAAAAGTTTATTCTATTATCCAATTCAAGTACCCCTGGTGCAACTTGAGGCCGCTTACTCCCATCCTATCACTTGTTACAGGGGAGAAAAGACTGAGCCCCACTTTGCTACAACCTCCTTTCACACAGCTGCAGAGAGCAGTAAGGTCTGCCCTCAGACTACTTTTCTCCAGATTGAACAATCCCAACTCCTTTAGCTATTAGGAAGACCTGTTCTCCAGACCCTTCACCACCTTCACTACTTTTTTCTGTACCCACTCCACCACCTCAGCATCTTTCTTGTAGAGGGGCCTCAAAACTGAACACAGTACTTTAGGTGTGGCCTCTCCAGTGCTGAGCACAGGGGGACAATCACTGCTCTGGTCCTGCCAGTCACACTATGCTGTTGACCTTCCTGGCCTCCTGAGCACATTGCTGGCTCACATTCAGTCTGATTCACCCCCAAGGTGAAGCCTCCAGAGCTCTGAAGTCTCTCTTCACTGCCCTTACACTACACTTCTTGTAGATTATGCTACTACACTGCATAAATATTTATGTATCATATGCATAGAGTATAGTGTCTGGGTAAAATGTCTGTCTACTCTTTTCCCTTGCAATGACAACAATGGCAGTTGTGCATGCATATATTTACCAAGGCAGTATTTGTGCCTTCCCTTCCCACGCCACCACGTTGTTCTTCGTACACATAACAATATTGCCTCCAGATCACTTTGCACCACCCTGTCTCTACATTTCTTCACAACTAGTAAGACCTACTGTGGTTAACAACTGAATGCCTGAAGGTAATAGCTAAACTAATTGCCCCTTTACTTTCATTTGCAACTTTCACTATTCCATCAAAAGTAAGCAGCTTCAAAGCACACACTTCCTTCAGCAACAGTACAGCCATAAAGGCAGTGAACACACTCGAACCTGCACCCCTCCTGCTGTCATCCCAACACTACGCATCTGTGCATCTATCTGCAGCATCTTCTCCTTATTTGTTCCACAACTGCTGTGTGACATTGCCTGCATTCTGCCTCATAACTCCACTGCCCCCAACAGCAAAGCAGCCTCAATCTTGCCTGTGATCTTTGGAGGCTAGAGGAATATTACTACCTTTATCGCCAGGGCACTATTTGTAAATGACTCTCAGTGACTGATGGCATGTGTAAGAATAAGTTTGTGTTCTCTGATAATGAGCATTCTGCAAACAGGTGAGAAGGCCAGCCTAAACCAACAATTTATGAATCATGTAGAAGGGGGAATTGAAAGAGAGAAGGAAGCAGGAAAATATGAGCCAAGCACACTGTCATGTCAGTTCTACAGATCTTAGCTGATCCAATTAACTTGCATGATTTTCCATTCAGTGATCAGTTGTTTTTTTCGTTCAACGCAGAAGACTGACTAGCTTATAAAAAGGATAAACATGACTAGCTTATAAAAAGGATAAGCCACCCTGTTACAGAGCACATAGCTTTATGACAGCAAATCAAGAACAACATGTTATTTTGAACCTGTTGCAGCCTCCTGCCTCCTTTGAGCTCTAATTTACAGAACAAGAAGGACAACATCACAGTGAACAAAAGGAAAGCATTCACTTGCCTGCAGTCATGATACTTACATTTGGTTATTAATTTCTAATTACCAATGTCTCCAAGATGTTTAGCCCTTGCTGTCAAGATCTGAAGTCCCTGCTTGCCCTTGAATGTACCATACTTTACCTGGTATTTTTCATTACTTGACAACAACCAAGCTAAGCAGAACTTTGTCTAAACATTGTGTGATTATTTTTTTTGCCCCATGGGGTCTATTTAATCATGGATGTACTGAAAAACCAATTTAGACTTGCTAGTAACAAAGAGTTTATGTCTCCTTCAGATTACTTTTTAAAGAAAACAAGCCTTTATTACTATTTCTCTAAGATGAATAAAATTCTTCCTTCTTTCCAATACTTCAAGATTCTCTATAAAATCTGTAGCACTCTGTAATTTGAAATGCTATTGAATTGACCCAGTAAGATATTAATTCAGAGCCAATAAAATCAAAGCCTTGCTTGTACTTTGATTTTAGCACATCTCATAACGATAAAATTAAGGGACTTGCACAGGCTAATTAAAAAACTGTAAAAGGAAGCATGGGCATTTAAGAAATTCTGGGTTTGGAAGCTACTATAAATCTGGCACTATGTAGACATTTTCATTTGATATTTGTGACATTTAAATAAGGCCTAGAGCTGGCATGGGCTTTTTACATTATTTTTTTTTAAGAAGAAATATTCTGAGAGTCAGACATTTTGGGGAAAAAACATCTCTACTGTTTAAAAACAGTCCTGACTGTAAGATCATAGAACATTACAGGTTGGAAAGGACCTTCAGAGATCGAGTCCAAGATGCCTGCCAAACCAGCATCACCTAGGGTAGTTTGCATGGGAATGCATCCAGGTGGGTTTTGAAAGAAGAAAGAAGAAAGAAGGAGACTCCAGAGCCCCCTGGGCAGCCTGTTCCAGTGCTCCATCACCCTCACTGTAAAGAACTTTCTCCTCATCTTGAAGTGAAACCTTCTCTGTTCAAGTTTGTACCTGCTGCTCCTTGTCTTATTCCTGTGCACCACTGAAAAGATCTTGGCCCCCTCCACTTGACACCCACCCCTCAGATATTTATAGATATTGATCAGATTTCCTCTCAGTCTTCTCAAGACTAAAGAGCCCCAGGTCTCTCAGTCTCTCTGCACAGGGGAGATGCTCAAGTCCCCTAATCATCCTTGTGGCTCTCCGTTGGACTCTCTCCAGCAGATCCCTGTCTCTCTTGAGCTGGGAAGCCCAAAACTGGACACATAAGATAACTGAGCTATTGCACACAGCAATTAAATATCCTGCACATTCTCTTCTCCTAAGGTCTGGACGCGATGATCTTGTAGGTCTCTTTCAACCGGGTGTATTGTGTTGTATTGTATTGTATTTTATTGTATGTGTTTACGTCCTCCTCCTTTCATTTTCTATGTGAGCAAGGCCTTTCTGTGAACATCAAATCACCTGGGGAGGGGATGATTACATCAAGAACTGAGGAGTGTCTCAGCAAAGGTAAGGTAAGGTAAGATGTATCATCTCTGTCCACCAAGACAGCAGCTGCCATGGAGGTGTGCAGGAAAGACCCCCTGGAATGTACAACTGTAGTGGTTTGAGCCTTAACTGGAGTTTAAGAGCTCAGATGGTAGCAAGAAACTGAGAACTACTCCTCCCCCCTTG
The DNA here is from genome assembly GCA_033816785.1 of Picus viridis. Lineage (NCBI taxonomy): Eukaryota > Metazoa > Chordata > Aves > Piciformes > Picidae > Picus > Picus viridis. The sequence goes on along the minus strand of CM066578.1, from coordinate 43,081,912 downwards.
AAGAGACTGGAGGTAAATCTACCAAAAATAATCTGGAGTTGGTTTGGAAGTAGGAGAAGTAAATTTTTTAACAAATATATATATCTATAGTAGTAGCAGGGAAGGTTTACAAGGGTAAGAAATTAGGATGAATAGGAGAATGGAATCACAGTATCAGTCAGGGTTGGAAGGGACCACAAGGATCACCCAGTTCCAACCCCCTGCCATGGGCAGGGACACCCTGCACTAGATCAGGCTGGCCAGAGCCTCATCCAGCCTGGTCTTAAACACCTCCAGGGATGGGGCCTCAACCACCTCCCTGGACAGCCCATTCCAGGGCCTCACCACTCTCATGGTGAAGAACTTCCTCCTCACATCCAGCCTGAATCTCCCCACCTCCAGCTTCATTCCATTCCCCCTAGTCCTATCACTACCTGATATCCTGACAAGTCCCTCCCCAGCCTTCTTGTAGGTCCCCTTCAGACACTGGAAGGCCACAATAAGGTCACGTTGGAGCTTTCTCTTCTCCAGACTGAACAGCCCCAATTCTTACCGTGTGCTGGACACACTCTCCTTAATGCACCCCAGGATACCACAGGCCCTCACGGCCACAAGGGCACATTGCTGTCCCATGGGGAAGTTGTCATTCGCCAGGACTCCCAGGTCCTTTTCCACAGGGCTGCTCTCCAGCAAATAATCATCGTTTAGGAAATAAATCAAGGTACTCCTACATGATCAAAAAGCTCCAGTTCACACTGCTGACGTAAGACCATTACCTTATTAAACCTGAAACAATGGAGAAGTGCTGAGACGTGGGTCTGTTGTTTTAAAACACATATAATGTGAGGACTTCTAAGTTCAGCTGCTGCATTTCACCAGAGACAAACAACGAGGTACTCCCCTTTTTAGCTGATTTAATAAGTTTTTAATTGTGTTGGATTTTGTGTGTGAAAGAGGGTGTTTGAGCTTGGGGTTTGTTTGGGTCTGTTTTAATGGGATGTAACTACATTGATGTGATGAGAAGAGATTGGGAGAAAAACATTAGTGGAAATTCATGCAAACACAACATAAAGAGAGTCAATCTAACCCTCATGCTGATGCTTGGACCGGCTGGACTGTGACAATACACAGGGGACAATTACCATGGCTCAGCTGATACACCGTAATTCACTAAGGTGCAATAATGCAATTGCTTTCAAAGTCTACATTGAACAGGAGTGTCAGCAATAGGTCACCAAGGTTACAGAAATCCTGCCTTTTCCTTTATGTTTGTTATTTGTTATGCAGTCTTCATCCTTACAGGGATGCTTATTCTAAAGGTACTTCATACATCATAAGCCAAATTGTTCTTTTTACTTCAACGGCGAAGCTCCCTCTGGTATCAATGGGATAACTGAACCCTAGATAAAACCAAATGGTTATTCATCCATAATTGAGCAACATCTGGGGTGAAACACGGCAGCTATTTTGCAGTTAACATTCCTATTGCAGACTGATCTATGGATGGAAATGCACAACTGAAAGCACAAGGGAATTTTAGGTAGGTGGAAAATAATCATACTGACTAAAATCTGGCAAACTCCCTAGAGGCAACTCCTTTATTCACATGAAAAATGCAGAGGATTGTTTACAATTGTTCAGGATCTCAATTACATATGCCATCCAAAAGACATGTCCAACAGCTGACAGTCCTCTAATCTCTTGCTGCTGAATAAATAATGCTCCTGCATGCTTTTTTTTTCCACTATTTAAGTGATCAGGGAACTATAAATACAATGGCTGTATGGTTAGAGATTTTTCTATACAGGCTTAGGCTGTGGCACTACTTGGCTAGGCTGTGAACTTTGATCACACAGGCTCATAGCACAGGGTTAGACATATCTGCATTTCAAGATTTAAAGATGAGTCTGCAAATCAGAACAGAGAACTTGGAAACTACAGAGAATCTCCATTCTCATTGTTTCAAGCTGTCAAGTATCTGAGATCAATACTTAAAGATTTTGGCTCTCATTTGTTGGTATGAGACCAACACAAAGGCATACCTTCTATTCCCATAAATATTATTACACACAAAGTCTAGAACAGTACTTTGACTAAATCTGTATTACTTGGCTGTCAAATGCATGACAGCTTTCTTATTGAATTACTGAAGAAGTTTTTTTTTAGCTGAAAGGCTGAAACTAGTAACAGTGCTTGCTTTTCATCTCAGTGGGATGGGGGAGCGGCAGGCAGACTAATGCTGCGATGGTAGGATTGCCATTAGTAAGACATTCAGTTCAGGATAACTGAATTTTTAGTTATGATTACAAATCAACCATTTTATTACAGTAGTGCTCAGAACTCAGTAACTGCCTTTTTTATAGTCTAGAATTAAAAATGCTTCTTTTGAAACCCCAGTCAACAACTTTGAAATCAGCACAATGCTGACATTTCCCCAAATGAAATGAGATTTTACCAAGCGATAAATTGGGTACTCCAATGAACAACTGAAGCAGTTAAAGCTGGAGGATTTTATTCATTGTTCGTTTTTAAATGGGCACAAGCTGTCCAGTTCTGAGCCCCTCAGTTTAGGAAAGATGTTGAGTTGCTGGAACGTGTCCAGAGGAGGGCAAGAAAGCTGGGGAGGGGTTTGGAGCACAGCCCTGTGAGGAGAGGCTGAGGGAGCTGGGGTGGCTTAGCCTGGAGAAGAGGAGGCTCAGGGGAGACCTTATTGCTCTCTACAACTACCTGAAGGGAGGTTGTAGCCAGGTGGGGGTTGGTCTCTTCTCCCAGGCAACAAGAGGACACAGTCTCAAGCTGTGCCAGGGGAGGTTTAGGCTGGATGTTAGGAAGAAATTCTTCATAGAGAGTGTGACTGGCCATTGGAATGTGCTGCCCGGGGAGGCGGTGGAGGTGTTTAGAAGACTTGATGGGGTGCTTGGTGCCATGGTTTAGTTGATTAGATAGTGTTGGATGATAGGTTGGACTCAATGGTCTCAAAGGTCTCTTCCAACCTATTCTATTCTATTCTATTCTATTCTATTCTATTCTATTCTATTCTATTCTATTCTATTCTATTCTATTCTATTCTATTCTATTCTATTCCATTCCATTCCATTCCATTCCATTCCATTCCACATTCCATTCCATTACATTCCATCCTATTCCATCCTATTCCATCCTATTCTATTCCATCTATTTCTATTTCTATTCCATCTCATAGGCCATTACTTAACATAAATACTTTTTTCCCAGCTATGGCAGATTATTATTTTCCACCCAATACTTCATTAACTTTTTGTTTTGTTGGATGAATGCACTTACATTGCTAAGAGCAGTCAAGTGTCAACTGAGCTGAAGTGAAATGTATCTGGAAGAACTGTGTCATATTTATCAATTATCAGATTTCTAGGATGATTCTTCATGTGTAAGGAACATAAACATTAGTATATTGAAGTCAGTATTTACAGACTACTCCAGATAATTATTTTCATACCGTGAGTAAAGCACTTATTTTAGCTGGAATACGGGAGAACTTTATCACTCTCTACAATTACCTGAAAGAAGGTTGTAGAGATGGGAGTTGGCTTCTTCTCACAAGTCACAGCGGACAGAGCAAGAGGAAATGGCATCAAGTTATGCCAGGGAGCGGTTAGGTTAGTCAGGGAAAACTTCTTTACCAAAAGGATTATCAAAGGCTGGAACAAGCTGCCCAGGGAAGCGGTTGAATCTCCATCCCTGCATGCATTATGAAGCCATGTAGATATGGCGCTTAAGGATATGGTGTAATCGTGACCCTGGCAGAGTTAGATAATGGCTGGACTTGATGATTTTAAAGATCTTTTGCAACCATGGTGATTCTGTGTAAACACTAGAAAGTGTTTGTGATTCCACAATGAAAGAGGCCTTCTTTAATAACTTGCTACTAACTGCCCAGCAGTTTTGAAATAGGTTTTGATGCCTAATATTGTATAATGTTTTCATGTTACAATCAACCTGTGATGCAGTACATTAAATGTAACACTACAGCACTGAAAGCTTTGGATGTAAAATCAATGTTAACTAATCAAGCCAATACTTTTTTAACAACAAGTATCTGCTTAATTTTGCTTCTGAGTCAAAGGCTACTACAGTTTATTTATAAGCTCCAGCAGAAGTCATAAGAACATTATAACAAAAATAATCCACCTGTCAAATAATGGACATTTATGATTTGGTGGTGGGTTTTTTTTTCAGTAAGAGATCTTCCTTATTATACTGTTCTGTAACTTAGATAAAAGCTAAATGAACATGAAATGTTTCACAGTATCACCAAGGCTAGAAGAGACCTCAAAGATCATCAAGTCCAACCTGTCACCACAGACCCCATGACTAAACCATGGCACCAAGTGCCACGTCCAATCCCCTCTTGAACACCTCCAGGGATGCTGACTCCACCACCTCCCTGGGCAGCACATTCCAATGACAAATGACTCTCTCTGTGAAGAACTTTCTCCTCGCCTCCAGCCTAAACCTCCCCTGGCACAGCTTGAGACTGTGTCCTCTTGTTCTGGTGCTGGTTGCTAGAGAGAAGAGACCAACCCCTTCCTGGCTACAACCACCTTTCAGGTAGTTGTAGAGAGCAATGAGGTCACCCCTGAGCCTCCTCTTCTCCAGGCTAAACAACCCCAGCTCCCTCAGCCTCTCCTCATAGGGCTTGTGCTCAAGGCCTCTCCCCAGCCTCGTTGCCCTTCTCTGGACATGTTCAAGTGTCTCAATGTCCTTCCTAAACTGAGGGGCCCAGAACTGGACACAGGACTCAAGGTGTGGCCTAACCAGTGCAGAGTGCAGGGGCACAATGACTTCCCTGCTCCTGCTGGCCACACTATTCCTGATGCAGGCCAGGATGCCATTGGCCCTCTTGGCCACCTGGGCACACTGCTGGTTCATGTTTAGGCAGCTGTCAATCAGCACCCCCAGGTCCCTTTCTGTTTGGGAGCTCTCCAGCCACTCTGACCCCAGCCTGTAGCTCTGCATGGGGTTGCCGTGGCCAAAGTGCAGCACCTGGCACTTGAATTTGTTTAATGCCATCATGTTGGACTCTGCCTATCTGTCCAGTTGGTCGAGGTCCCTCTGCAGAGCCCTTTAACCCTCTAACTGATCAACATCTGCTGCCAACTTGGTGTCATCTGCAAATTTTTTGATGACTATCTCAATCCCCTCCTCCAGATCATCAATGAAGATATTAAAGTGGATGGGGCCCAGCACTGATCCCTGGGGGCCCCCACTGGTGACCAGCCTCCAGTTGGATGTGGCACCATTCACCACCACTCTCTGGGCTCGGCCCTCCAGCCACTTCCTAACCCAGCAGATTTTAGTTATGGCTGTGCTTATTATATGTATATTTATTTATAACTATATTGGATGCAATATTCAAATGTTCATGTATATTCTCTGAAATAGCTGTGTTGTTACAACTTAATGTTGTGTTTCCAAACACAAACATCTAAATAGATTCTTCTGACCTCATGCAATGCTCAGAAGTCAGCAGTTGAGTACATTGTGGAGTATAAACTCCATATCCTTACTTTCTACTCACCAAATGTATTTATTAACATGATGTGCAAATGTCTAAAAGTTAGATGGGCCATTATTAGCACTCTGGAATATGTCAGCAATATATGAATTAATTCTATTGAGCCTCCTGTGGCACCAAGAAAAAGAAAAGCTGTTACTTGAAATTAATCGAATTAATCGAGTGCACCCTCAGCAAGTTTGCTGATGACACCAAGCTGTGTGGTGCAGTGGACACGCTGGAGGGAAGGGATGCCATCCAGAGGGACCTGGACAGGCTGGAGAGGTGGGCACAAGCCAACCTCATGAGCTTCAGCAGGACCAAGTGCAGGGTCCTGCATCTGGGTCGAGGCAATCCCAGGCACAAATCCAGGCTGGGCAGTGACTGGCTGGAGAGCAGCCCTGAGGAGAGAGACTTGGGGGTGCTGGTGGACGAGAAGCTCAACATGAGCTCTCAATGTGCGCTTGCAGCCCGGAAAGCCAATCAGATCCTGGGCTGCATCAGGAGAAGTGTGACCAGCAGGTCAAGGGAGGTGCTTCTCCCCCTCTACTCAGCTCTGGTGAGACCCCACCTGGAGTACTGCATCCAGTTCTGGAGCCCATATTACAGGAGGGATGTGGACGTGCTGGAGTGTGTCCAGAGAAGGGCCACGAGGATGATCAGAGGGCTGGAGCACCTCTCCTATGAGGACAGACTGAAGGAGTTGGGGCTGTTCAGTCTGGAGAAGAGAAGGCTCCGAGGTGACCTCATTGTGGCCTTCCAGTATCTGAAGGGGGCCTACAGGAAGGCTGGGGAGGGACTTCTCAGGATCTCCGGTAGTGATAGGACTAGGGGGAATGGAATGAAGCTGGAAATGGGGAGATTCAGGCTAGATGTGAGGAAGAAGTTCTTTACCATGAGAGTGGTGAAGCCCTGGAATGGGTTGTCCAGGGAGGTGGTTGAGGCCCAGTCCCTGGAAGTGTTTAAGACCAGGCTGGACGAGGCTCTGGCCAGCGTGATCTAGTGTAGGGTGTCCCTGCCCATGGCAGGGGTTGGAACTAGATGATCCTTGTGGTCCCTTCCAACCCTGACTGATTCTATGATTCTATGATTCTAATCCCTAATGTTAAAACATTAAGCAACCTAAACATCAATTAACTTCATTTCAAACATCTTTTCCAAGGTATGCTTTAAGCCAGTAACTCAATCTTCCCCTTCCCCTCCCTGGCACAACTTAACATGGAAATCACCCCTACTAAGTCTGTGCAGAGACTGAACTAGGCAAACAGTATTTAGAACTGATGCAATGCAAAGATTTACATATCTTCCCCAGACTGTGTGGGGTTGGAAGGGTCCCTCAAAGGTCATCCTGTCCAACCTACATGCAGTGAGCAGGGACAGCTCTAACTAGATTAGGCTGCCCAGGAACACATCAAGTCTGACCTGGAATGTCTCCAGTGCCAGGGTCAACCACATCCCTGGGCAGCCTGTTCTAATATTTTGCCTCTCTCATTGTAAAGAACTTCCTCCTTATGTCCAGCCTAAATCTACTCTGCTCCAGGCTAAAACCACAGCCCCTTGTCCTATTGCTACAAGCCCTTCTAAAGAGTCCTTCCCCAGGCTTCCTGTAGGTCCCCTTCAAATATTGAAAGCTAAAGCTCTCTCCTCTCCAGAATGAACAGCTCCAATTCATTCAGTCATAGGAAGCGCTCCAGCCTTCTGATCATCTTCATGGACCTCCTCTGGACCCGCTCAGCAAGTCCACGGCTCTCCTGTGTTGGAGGCCTCATTGCTGGGCACAGTACTCCAAGTGATGTCTCACCAGAGAGACCCACTGGTATTGATTAAGATTTTTATGGTTTCAAAGACAATATCTAAGAATATTGAGTAAAACTGTTTGGGTTTTATTTCTCTAAGCCAACAAGTGCCTGTTTGTCACTTCTAAACTGGAAGAAAGCTTAGGCTGTTATGACTTTGCATAAAACTAATGAAAACCAGTTATATTATGTAAGAGATTAAGCTAACATAGCCTGTCTGCTATCTGAAAGCATAAGGAGCAGTGCCAAATCCAAAAAGGACTTTTAAAAGAAATTTTATTACACAATTTAATTTCCATTATAAACATCTGCCACTGCTTTCAGTACAGCACTGATCACCACTGTTGCCTATATTTTCAATAATCAAATTCTACAGAATATAGAAGGCTTAGCCCTAGGAAATGTCAAGAAATATCAGAGGAGAGATTAAGTGCAAAGGGACATTCACATGAGTGCTATACATTTAAAAAGGGAAGAGATTACATACCCCTCTCCACCAATTCTTGTTATCTTCAGGCGAAAATCAACAGAGTTCAGGCTGGGGGCTTCCATTTCAAAATATCATCACATCGACCAGGCCTGTATTTCTGAAGCAAATGAAAAAGCAGTTTAATTATGCTTATTGGGTTTTGCTGGTTTTAAAAGTTACAATTCAGCATTTCAGACTATATTAGCTGTCTCAAATGAGTTACAATACGTAGTGACGGAAACGATGAATTCCATTACCATGGAGGTAGTTGTGCTTCACTACTTTATTTGCTGCTGCCTTTTAAAACTGCTAAGCCTGGTAGCCAAGCCATTGCATAGCATAAAAAGCTCAGAATGGAAATAAAAATCAGCATACTTCATTATGTCTCCCTGGCTAATGGAAAAGTTCAAGACAGAAAATAAGCAGCAGAGTAACAAATAAAAACGGTGAGATAGATATAGATATAGAAATAGCAATAGAAATAGCAATAGATATAGATAGATACAGATAGAGATAGAGATAGAGATAGATTAGATACAGATATAGATTAGATATAGATAGATATAGATGATACAGATATCAATAGAGATAGGCTTCAAATGAGAGAAGAGCAGATTTAGATTGGATGTTAGGAACAAGTTCAGGGGGGTTGGAACTAGATGATCCTTGTGGTCCCTTCCAACCCTGACTGATATTATGATACTATGATAATGAGGGTGGTGGAACACTGGAACAGGTTATCCAGGATAGATACAGATATATATAGATAGAGATAGATTAGATACAGATATAGATTAGATATTGATTGATAGATAGATAGATAGATAGATAGATAGATAGATAGATAGATAGATAGATATGTAGGTAGGTAGGTAGGTAGGTAGGTAGGTAGATATAGCAATAGATAGATATAGATGATACAGATATCAATAGAGATAGGCTTCAAATGAGAGAAGAGATTTAGATTGGATGTTAGGAACATCCAATCCATCTTTATAATGAGGGTGGTGGAACACTGGAACAGGTTATCCAGGGAGGTAGTTGAGGCCCATTCCCTGGAGATAGTCAAGGTGAGGCTCAACAGGACTCTGAGCAGCCTGATCTAATTGAGGATGTCGTTGCTGACTGTGGGGGAGGTTGGACTAGATGACCTTTGGAGGTCCCTTCCAGCCCAGAGCGTTCTATGATTAGATAGATAGATATAAACATTGATTATATGCATATAAACATTTTATATATATGAACATTCAGATACATACATAAAACATTTATGTGTGTGTATGTGTATATATAAAAGGTACATTTAAGATCATCTCCACGTTTCTGAATCATTTCATAGATGATATCTTTATTATCCTTGCTGTTGGCTGACACAACATGAAAAAGCCAGCAGTCACCATGCTGCCAACTATCAGGAAGGCCTATCAGAAACATGTTTTTTAATACCAAACGAATTCAGTTATGTAAAGATTAAAGAACATCTTTACCATGAGGGTAGTGGAAAACTGCAACAGCTTGCCCAGGGATGTGTTTGAGGCCTCATCCCTGGAGATGCTCAAGGTGAGGCTCAACAGGGCGCTGGGCAACCTGATCTAGTTGAGAATGTCCCTGCTTACTCCAGAGGGGGTTGGACTAGATGACCTTTGGAGGTCCCTTCCAACCCAAACCATTTTTTGATTCTATGATATACAAGGATATAAATAAGGGAACATCTGTTGCTTAAGGGAAAGGGTACACACTTGAACCAGAAGTTGGAAGGAGCAAATTTCTCTTAAATTAGGGCTTTGGTTTCTCATGGATTTTTCTATCATCTGCTTCAGTTTACTACTTTGCTGTTTTGTTCACCCCCAGCTATTAGTGAGATCCAACCTGATCTTTCCCTGCTAGGATATCTTTCATGGCAATGGTGAAGAATTAACATGAATAGGGGAAAAGTAAAAGAGTATCTTTTGGCAATACAGCCATCACCAGCATTACACTGCAGCCACGCTGTGCTAAGTATCACAGTATCACAGTATCACAGTATTACTAAGGTTGGAAGAGACCTCGAAGATCATCGAGTCCAACCTGTAACCACAGACCTCACGACTAGACCATGGCACCAAGTGCCACATCCAGTCCTCTCTTGAACACCTCCAGGGACGGCGACTCCACCACCTCCTCGGGCAGCCCATTCCAATGACGAATCACTCTCTCGGTGAAGAACTTTCTCCTCACCTCCAGCCTAAACTTCCCCTGGTGCAGCTTGAGACTGTGTCCCCTTGTTCTGGTGCTGGTTGCTAGGGAGAAGAGGCAAACCCCTTCCTGGCTACAACCACCTTTCAGGTAGTTGTAGAGAGCAATGACGTCTCCCCTGAGCCTCCTCTTCTCCAGGCTAAACAACCCCAGCTCCCTCAGCCTCTCCTCATAGGGCTTATGCTCAAGGCCTCTCCCCAGCCTTGTTGCCCTTCTCTGGATAGTACCTGGAAAAGGCAAAGTTTATTGATGATAAACTTAGCAGTTCTAGACCTGAAGTGACAAAAGCAGATGAAAACTTTTCTTGTTTCTGATGTAAGAATAGAAAGTTATTCTGTTCAAAATAACTGCAGCGTATCTTGGTTATCATTTGTCGGTGAAAAGATGCTGTGTGACTTCTGCTAGACAGTACGTAAAGGCAAGCTTCACATAACTGAAACCTAAATTAGCTCCAAACATTTTTAGCTGTAGTTCTGCTACACATGACAAAAATAACCTACTAAAAGCTTCTTCTGGAATTTGAATGTGGCTGGGTAGACCTAACGCATCTTATGTTCTGTCTTGATTATGGTCCTCAGACTGTTTGAGAGGGAGGGCTTCAGGCGTTCTGTTCTGGTTCCTCTTCAGGGCATTATAAACCCATCTCAAATACCTGCAGTAGACTCATCTGCCCAACCTTACTATTCTAATCATGTAAGGCTCTGCACTGAATTTCTCCACAATCTTCTCCTCAACATGTGAATAAAATTTAAATGATTTATCCTTGTCACTGCAACATACAAGAGTTGCTTCTGAAACCTCTTATCTATGCCTGCTCCCCTTCCACATGTTCTATTTTACTTCTTCCCAACTATCACAGAATCATAGAATGCATCAGGTTGGAAGAAATCCTCAAAGGTCATCTTGTCCAAACCCCTTCAGCAAGTAGAGACATCTCCAACTAGATCAGGTTGCTCAGGGCCACATCAAGTTTCACTTTGAATGTCTCCAGGTATGGGGGCTTCAACCATATTTCAGGACAACCTATTCCAGTATTTTACTACTTTCATTGTAAAGAACTTCCTCCTTATGTCCAAACAAAATCTACCCTGGTCTAGTTTAAAACCAGTGCCCCCTCATCCTATGATTACAAGCCCTTCTAAACAGTCCTTACTCAGCCTTCTTGTAGGTCCCCTTCAGATATTGCAATGTAGCTGTATGGTGTCCCTGGAGCATTCTGTTCTCCACTCTGAACAACCCTAACTAGCCTTGACTGTCTTCATAGGAGAGGTGCTCCAGCCCTCTGATCATACTCACTGCCCTCCTCTGGGCCCTCTCCATCAGGTACATATCCTTCCTGTGCCAAGGAATCCAGAGCTGATCACAGTACTCCAGGCAAGGTCCCACCAGAGCAGAGTGATGGAATCACCTTTCTTGATCTGATGGCATGCTACTTTTCACAGTATCACGGTATCACAGTATCGCTAAGGTTGGAAGAGACCTCGAAGATCATCAAATCCAACCTGTCAACACAGACAGATTGCAGATGTGTGCAATGTTTCCTTTCTTCCAGTTTTCAGGGACTTCACCTGACTGCCAGGGCTTTTCAAATATAATGGAGAGAAGCTTTGCAATTACATTAGCCAATTCCTTCAGGACTCTGGGATGCATCTCATCAGGTCCCACCAATTTCTGCACATTCAGGTTCCTCAGGTGGTCCCAAATCTTATCTTCCCTTACAGTGAGAGGGACCTTACCCACTTGGTCCTCACCTAGTGGTCTATCAACTCAGGAGGGGTGGGGAGCAAGACTGCTGGTGAAGACTGCGACAAAAAAAGTTATCGAGTATCTCAGCCTTGTCCTCATGTTTCATCTAGCTGAAAATTGTCCCTTGGAAAGCAACTTTCTTCAGTGGTCCCTCACATCTGGAACTCATGACAAATCAAACATCCTTTTTGTTTTCACTCAAATGAGAAAACCATAAGATGCAGTGTGATAGTAAAGTTATAAAAGCATGTATCTTTCTTCTCCTCCTACCCTACCTTCCCCTTCATACCAATTCTGTGCTGTAACATCAGCAGGTATTTGAAAAAGCTGATTGCCTGTACACCTTCCCCAAATGGGATGGCTGCCAGGCACACATAAGCCCTAAAATCACATATTAAGCTCTGTATGACGTAGCTTCTAATTTACTGACTTGCAATAATCTTCTGAGCAAGACTACTGGAGTGTTTACAGTGATGGATTTATTAATATGTTCTTGAGCAATCAAATTCTTTTTAAGCAGTAGGTCATGTTTTAGAGACCTCATGACTAGACTCAATCAAACTGACTTTACAAAAAAAACACTCAGATGATTTAATATATGGCTCCAAACCATCCTTTTACATATAATTCCAGAGAAAATAGAGAAGAGGCTAATCATCTTGAAGACAGAGGAAATTTTCGCTGGTCTCAATCAAAACCCACGACGTATTTTGTAACTTTGGATTGCTTCTGCATTCATAAGTACTAAATATTTCTTCCCAACCATGAACAAGAGCCTGAGTTTCTGGAGGAATCATAAAATCAACAAGGTTGGTAAAGACCTCAAGGATCATCAAGTCCAACCTGTCACCCAACACCTCATGACTACTAAACCATGGCACCAAGTGCCACGTCCAATCCCCTCTTGAACACCTCCAGGGACGCTGACTCCACCACCTCCCTGGGCAGCACATTCCAATGGCAAACAACTCTCTCTGTGAAGAACTTTCTCCTCACCTTGAGCCTAAACTTCCCCTGGCGCAGCTTGAGACTGTGTCCTCTTGTTCTGGTGCTGGTTGCCTGGGAGAAGAGACCAACCCCCTCCTGGCTGCAACCACCCTTCAGGTAGTTGTAGACAGCAATAAGGTCTCCCCTGAGCCGCCTCTTCTCCAGGAACAGATAACAGAATGGAAACATTTCCCATTTTCACAGAATCACAGAATTTCAGGGGCTGGAAGAGACCTTGAAAGATCATCCAGTCCAACCCCCTACCAGAGCAGAATCACCTAGACCAGATCACACAGGAACACATCCAGGCAGGTTTTGAATACATCGAGAGGCAGACTCCACAACCCCCTGGGCAGCCTGTTCCAGGGCTCTGTCACCCTTAAAGTGAAAACATTTTTCCTTTTGTTTCCATGGAACTTCCTATGCCTCAACTTCCACCCATTGCCCTTTAATCCTGTCATTGGGCATCATGGAGCAGAGCCTGGCTCCATCCTCTTGGCACTCAACCTTTGCATATTTATAAACATTAATGAGGTCACCCCTGAGTCTCCTCTTCTCCAAGCTAAATAGACCCAGCTCCCTGAAAACTGAGTAACAAGATTTCTTCTGAGAAAATCTGAAGGCCTTTAAGGGAGGACCACAGGCTTCTTTCAGTATTGCAGACTCTCTCCTATTTCTGTTGACTTCAATCTGAAATACAAACCCTGAAAACACTGGCTGCTCCTTTAGGAAATTAATTCGTACTGGCAAGAGTAGAACAAACCAGCGTCTCTGAGTCATGGCACTGAAATCCTGAGGAAGAACTGCATCCAATCTACAGAACAAGCTGAGAATGGCCTAACTGGAGCTCTCCCACGGTGACTCTGACAACAGCCAAAAGCAAGTGCTCAGGGAAGGTGAAAGACAGGACAATCACATACGATATTTTCTACTGCTTTCTGAGAGACTATCCGTTTCCAGGCTCAGAGGCTTCCCGACTGGTGAATTTTGGCTTGCCCTGCATGAGCTCATGGAGCTCCCCACAGTAAGACCCTGTAAACCTCTACTGGCATTTTTCCCCAAGTTTCTATATGCATGGAAACCCACTCAGCTCAGAGGCTACCATTTTACACGTGCAGTTACAATTTCTTTCTCTACATACTCTACATAGAAGTTTGTGTGCTGGTTTATTGCTCAGACATCAGTCTTATAAGCACTGCCTATAATTCTCCAGATTTAGCACCAGCCTTTACTGATCCAGAAAGAAAACATCACTTTACAGTTCATAATTTTTCCAATTGGCTTCTCCACAGTCCATGTGGCTCCTCTCCCTGGTGAGGACTGAACCATCCCTTGACTCCTACTATTTAACTAATTCCTTATCTGGGCAAGAACCTTTTAAGTCTCACATGTGATTTATTTTCTCAAGAGTTTCTTCAGAAACTGTCAGAGGCTTCCTGGCTTTTCTCAGCAGGGACTACCAAACTCAAATGATTTTTGATCTCTTGGTTAGAGAGGCATCTAATTTTCCCCACTTTGTCGTGTTTACTGAGGTATGAACTACTGTATTCCTTATTATGTTTTCTACTCCTTTGTCCAGTACAGACATCTTACTGGCCTTACTTCTTGCCTAATCTTCTGTGACACCTGCCCCCATCCTCAGTTTTTTAGCTGCATTGTATTTTCAATCCTCACATGTTGGGGCACTAATTCCATGTAGGATCTACTACAGCATTTTTTTCAAACTCTTTTTCTGAGATTGAGAAGTTACACCCTCCTAAAAGTCATTTCAGAAATCAACTTCACAACAGACAGGAACAATTATTCCAAGATCAGTAATGAAAAAGCAATGTTCTGACAGGATACACCTGCATACCTGTAATTGCACTGCTGGATTCACAATTTTGACCCAAGTTTAATGATAAAATTAATTGGCTGGCTTGCTTGAAGGTGATTGGGGAGGATTTGTTCTTTAAAATGGAGTCATCTTTCTTGCTTTTACCTCTGGAATCAGCAGAGTGTGAAACAAGCCTCAGGTATTAATAAAAAAGAAAAATGAGGAAAAATTATCTCTACCACATTCAAGATGGTGAAAGAGATCTTGCCTAAAAACCAACCACAAAATGCACTTTTGACTATTACACTTAATTTTGACCACTGCCAAACAGCACCATTCTCACTTCACAGCAGTTTTGTTAACACTGATCACCGGTAAAGTTCGCAGGTAATTTAATCCTACCTTCCTAAATTAGGAAAGCTCAGATAAGCAATAAGACTTCAAAGCTTTCATCAAGACCAAGTTTTACAGCCCCCAAGCTTCTTCTATTACCACAAAAGGCAGAAAGTCATGGAAATTTAGCTTAAAATGAGAATTCTGCCAAAGGCCAAATTAATAATCCCTGAGAAAGAGATTCCTTTCTGTACTGAGTGCACACGATACAGCAGTAGTAAGTTCTTGAGTTTGAATACTAAGTGCTAAATCAATTTCTTTAAACATGAGCTGGAGCCAAAAAAGAACTCTGGTTGTTAAGTACGTGAAAACTTCACCTTTGATGAATCACTGCATACTGCAGACCTGTTCTGCCTCAAGTTATTCTCTATTCTGATTCCAAAACAAAATGTGAAGCAATCTGTCTGAGATCAAACTACTCCCTAGCATTTTAAATATAGCATTCGTAGCAATGATATCCTCACCACCACCCCGCAACGAATATGCATGCACAGAACTACTTCTAAGACATATTGGTCCCATTGCATCTCAGATACAGAGTTCATGCTTCTGTCTGAAACCTTTCAAGCTAGTCAAACCACAGAAATTAGAACTCCACATCAAAAATGTACACTGACATATCAAATGCTATGTCTAACAGCTTTAACGGATTGGATTCGACCTCCTAAAGTCCCTTCCAACCTAAATTATTCTGTAAAGCTGTCATCTCTCTTTGGGCACTTGTTCTTTTAGCAGCCATGATGGCTGCACTTACACATTTTAGTTTGCAAAAAAAATGTGCCTTGGAAGGCAAATCCTCCTGCTATTGCTGCTCATCACATGTTAGCTGAGGCAGCTGGGCAGCTCTGGGGCATGCAAGCTGGGTCCCATTTACATAAAACCAAACTTGACACTTCAGGGACACACTAATGCACTTCATGGTACAGCCACTGAGACCAAGGCAAAGGCTCCACCACAATGCTAGCAATGCAATGCTAGCCAGCATGATGGGTAGCACAGATGAACCTGAGCTGTGAAGACACCCTGCAGCACCTTGAAATGCTACCTTAAAGAAATAACGGTGTCAGGGCCTTCAGGTTGGCTACAAACTCCAAGCCCTCAATCTTTTACAAATTTGCTACTCACTCAGCATCTACACAACTTTTCTTCTTGTTTAGTAGCATTATTATAATAAACATAATTCTAATTCTAATTATATATTATAGTATTATATTTATTATAACAACCATAGTGTAGTTATTCTAATATATAACCTACCTTCTGTGGCCGCCGCCTTCTGGCAGAATGCTGGCCCCTTTCTTGTCATCATTCCCTTCTTTTTCACAACCTTCTGTTCTAGTTAGGGCTTCTCACAATAGCAGTGTCAACCAGGAGCACTAGCAACCACAGTTCACCTTAGCCCAAGATGAAGGCCAGGGGACAACAAACATGTCAAGAAGTAGCATGGCAAATGTACCCTGATCACGGAGATCTTGAGCGTAAGACCACAATAATGAACCTAAAACTCACACCCAACACCTTGGGATACAAAATCATCACTGAAGAGAGCTCAGCAGCATCCCTCAACAATTCGTAAGCTCATACTCATCTCCACAGGCTCAAATGGGTCCATTAAAGACATGGGTCGGGTTTTTTGGCTAGATCCTGATGGTCTAAGCATTGCAGGGCAAGCTGAAGTTTCACTGATTATTCTGAACACCAATTCCCCTGCACTGTTCCAAAAGTAATAAGTCTAGTTGCCCCCTTCTTCCAGCTGCCCATAGAAGAAGTAACCATTTTTTCCTCTCTCTACACATCAAGAGAAAGGTTGCCCCCCCCCAAGAGCAAAGCTCTGTTGTAGGAACTTTCCCTGGCACGTTTCTTGTTAGTTGCAGATACTCCTCTCACACAGGTTTTGGTTTTGCCTGAAGCCATGTTTTCCAGGTACTTCATTCAACGGTGAACTTCAGGGGCACTGGGAATGTTAGAAGCCCATAGTGAGGATGAAGCTTCACTCCAAATAGCTGTTTTCATACAGGATAGACTTTGCTGCTTAGTATTTCACAGGAGGAAGAGTGGGGTTAGTTTCTCAGACAGCATTCTGGGCATGCAGTCTGGCTGTGGGGTGTTGTTGACTCACCATGAAGACAGCCACCTGGAAGACTGAGTAAGTCCAGATAAAACAAATGGTTCATTTCTCCTAGTGACTGAAAAGGAAGAGGTGGTAAGATGACCAAGAGAGGAGTTAGTGCCTCATCAAGAGAAGGTTTCCTTGACAAGGGTGCCTCACTATCCTACAAAGCCAGCTCTTCCTTCCTAACTTCTATTAAACATCATTCTCCTGGAGGGAAGCAGCAGCTAAGACAGACCACCTTACATTTTCCTTCCTCCGTATCTTCCCTCACTCCTTCCACCTCCAAATGACAGAAAGACAGGAAATAACCCAGCTCCTTCTTTTGTCCCAGACAACACAGTGCTGCTGCTTGTCAGCTCTAATTTTGTCTCAGTCAAGTGGTCAGACCTAGCCCTGCAAGGTATCGAGAGGAATGCTAAGCTGGTAGCCACAGGCACACACTAGTTTAGAAAAAAGTTGTAAGAAAGGCACAGAAAACCTTCCCAAATCAGGGAGGATTTGTTTGACCCAGAGCTTGACCCAGAGCCATGGCAAGTTGACTACCACTGGGGAGTGAGGGCAGATGGGGTTAGGAGGGAAGGGGGTTAACCAAGACAGCTGTTGGGAATCTACTGAAGTTCTTTTAAACCATCAAACACAATTTGCTACATTAGACACAGCATTAGCATTTAACCACACTGAATATGCAATAAGCTGCAATTAAGTATCCTTGAAGGTGAAATATAAATATTAAATATAAATCTTTACATCTCTAATAATTTTAAGTTTCAAAGAAGTTAGCTTGCCTTTTTTCACATTTCAACAAGAAGAAGAAACTGCAGTCATGACATAAATCACAGTATCACTAAGGTTGGAAGAGACCTCGAAGATCATTGAGTCCAATCTGGCACCACAGACCCCATGACTAGACCATGGCACCAAGTGCCACATCCAATCCCCTCTTGAACACCTCCAGGGATGGTGACTCCACCACCTCCCTGGGCAGCGCATTCAATGGCTAACAACTCTCTCGGTGAAGAACTTTCTCTTCACCTCAACCCTAAACTTCCCCTGGCGCAACTTGAGACTGTATCCTCTTGTTCTGGTGCTGGTTGCTAGGGAGAAGAGGCCAACCCCTTCCTGGCTACAACCACCTTTCAGGTAGTTGTAGACAGCAATGAGGTCGCCCCTGAGCCTCCTCTTCTCCAGGCTAAACAACCCCAGCTCCCTCAGCCTCTCCTCAGTAGGGCTTGTGCTCAAGGCCTCTCACCAGCCTTGTTGCCCTTCTCTGGACAAGTGTCTCAATGTCCTTCCTAAACTGAGGGGCCCAGAACTGGACACAGGACTCAAGGTGTGGCCTAACCAGTGCAGAGTACAGGGGCACAATGACCTCCTTGCTCCTGCTGGCCACACTATTCCTAATGCAGGCCAGGATGCCGTTGGCCTTCTTGGCCACCTAGGCCACCTAAATGACATGCAGAGGTCTAGTTAAATATATTTACCAAGATGAAGACATTTAAAGTATTTTAAAAACATTCTAGAGTGCTTCAGGTTCACAAGCAGCAAGAAATATTTGTTCTGCTGTCAAATCCACCCATTTCTATTACCAGTATTGTTCTGTGTTTTAATTAAGTTCTTTGCAAGCAACTTTGTATTAAACACGATGCTAAAGCTTTCACTTGAAAGGAAAAGTTAACTACTGCTAACCTATAATAATAATAAATCTGCTCCTCTTTCCCACTCAAAATAATGGTTAAATTGAGCTCTCTGAAGAGCTCTACTTAATTGAGGCCTCTTAATATCCACAGGGCTACTGTCACCCTACCCGGTCTTGCATTCAGCTGTGTAAACATAAAGACAGAATGATTAATCAAAATGTGGTTTTATTTCCTTGCACTACAGACTCTGGATCATTTTAAAGAACCAAAAGTATCGATCATAATCAAGTATTTCAGGCCAGACCCTACAGAGGGATGAATCAATGAAACAGAAGCTGCTCATACTGTTGACAGATTACGTGAATATGTCACACCAGAGGATCAAGAAGCCAAAAGATGAAAGGCAATGATTGACTTAATTGTATATTCATAGATTTTTAAGGCTGCAAACAATTATTGGGCTCATTGAGTCAGCTCTGTTGCACACAGGACAGAGAAACTGGAACAAGAATGTTTATATAAGCTTATAATTCTTATTCAAATTACAGCACACCTTTATGAAAGATACCAAGTGAATACAGAAATCACAACATATACCTATGTTATGAAGAAAGACTGAAGGAGCTGGGGCTCTTTGGCTTGCAGAAGAGGAGACCTCATGTCTATAAATATGTGAGTGCCAAGGGAAGGAGCCAGGCTCTCCTAGGTGATGTCCAATGACAGGACAAGAGGCAATGGGTGGAAGTTGAGTATAGGAAGCTCCATGGAAACATAAGGAAACATTTTTTCACTGTGAAGGTGAGAGAACACTGCAACAGGCTGCCCAGAGGGGTTGTGGAGTCTCCCTCTGTGGAGATGAGTACCTTCAAGACTTGCCGGGATGCATTCCTGTGTGATCTGGTCTAGGTGATCCTGCTCTGGCAGGGGGTTGGACTGGATGATCTTTTGAGATCCCTCCCATCCCTTAACATTCTGTGATTCTGTGATCTAGGGAGGTTACCATGGCCATTTATTGCATGTGTGCTTACAAATGTGTGCTTATATCTACACTTTCTCTCCTTAATGCCTTCCTGAAGCCCCACTGTCCATGTAATTACTTCCTTTTTTAAAGAACAGATGACTGAGTCTGGTTCTCACTGCATGGGCAATTTTCCAGCTGGCTAATGTACACATCTTCATAGTGTAATGTCACAAAAGCCTTTGGAAGAGTAGGCAGCAGAACTGAACCTACTATTGCAATATTCTCTTCACTGCTTGTGTATACAAAAGAAAGTTTCTGTGTGTTTTGAGTTCTTTTGCATTACAATGAAAGTTGGTTGATAACTTGCTGAAATATTTCCTTTCAGATTCATGCTTTTATCCTGGACTTAATACATTTGCTCCTAGACAGACACTCCACATTTGGCTGTATTTAAGCACCACCATAAGACCAAATGATCTTTGGGGAAAACAAGCAAGCATGCTGAAAAAGTCAGAAATAGTAACATGACCATAAGTGCATACATACAAAAGCATTTCGAGTGCTACCATTAAAACCCTTCATTGCAACAGGTTTTTATCAGTCACAAAATAAAAAGGGAAGGAAAAAGAGGAAGAAGAAAAAAAACCTTGAACACAAGACAGTAAAATCTATTTGAGGAAATATTCATAGTATCATAGTATCATATTATCCCATCAGCAGTTAATCTGTCACTCTTAGCTTCTTTAAGTTTTCTGCATTCTGTCCCTTCCAACTTCCTTTCCCAGTTCCAACGCCTGCTCCCCAAACCACCCATACAAATGCTTACATTGTCCCCATATTCCTGACAGACTATCCCTGCAATACTCCCTGTTCTTCCCCAAGTATTCTACTTTCTCTTCTTGGTCAAAAGCCAAGCAAAGGGGAATGTGGCACCAGAGGTATCTTAGTCATTGATGAGTAAATGTGATTAATACTTGTCCTTGCTGTATTTTGAACAGGACAGAGAGAACAGGAAGAAGCAGATATACTACTCTGATCATGGGCCCACAAAACTCCCTGGCCAAGAAGATAAATGAGAGCTTTTCTTATTGAAGTTTGAGACAAAGGAGTTATTTGAGGAGATTGCTTTGTTAGAAGGTAAAGGGAAACTATATTGTAGCACCATGGCATTTATGGTGTTTGGTGGTGAATCAGCTTCAGAGATTATCCATCACACACAGAGGTAAAGCTACTTTGCATGCATGCTGATGATCTAGGAGACAAAGGAGAGTAAGATCCAAGAGGAAAAAGCCTCCAGGCTCAAAAATAAGGTGTGTAATTAAAAAGACTAATGCCCAGAAAAACTGACTAAATTACTCCATTGATCTGGAGTGGGGAAATGGAAAAAACATCAGTACAATACTATCTACTTCAGTACAATACTATCTACTAAGACCAAATATTATCAGACAGAGAGAAAGATTATTGTTTACTCTTGCATTAAACCATCATTTTGGCTATTTAAAATATATCCAAGCTGGCCAAATTGGTTATTTATCACGCACCAAAATCTTTATAGAGGTCAAGATTTGCCAGATACATTTCACAGGATCACAGGATGTTTGAGGTTGGAAGGGACCCAAAGAGATCATCAACTCCAACACCCCTGCCAGAGCAGGATCATACAACCTAGCTCAGGTCACAGAGGAGCACAGCCACCCGGGTCTTGAAAGTCTCCAGAGAAGGAGACTGCACAACCTCTCTGGGCAGCCTGTTCCAGTGCTCTGTGTCCCTTAAAGTATAAAGAAGTTCCCCCTTGTGTTGAGGTGGAACCTGCTCTGCTGCAGCTTACATCCATTGCTCCTTGTCCTATCACAGGGAGCAAGCGAGCAGAGCCTGTCCCCTCGCTCTTGACACCCAGCCCTCAGATATTTATAAACATTTATTAAATTCCCTCTAAGTCTTCTCTTTTCCAGACTAAAAAAACGCAGGTCCCTCAGCCTCTCCTCACAGGGCAGTGCTCCAGTCCCTTAATCATCCTTGTAGCCCTGCACTGGACCCTCTCCAGCAGATCCCTGACCCTCTTAAACTGGGAGCCTACAACTGAATGCAATACTCAAGATGAGGTCTCACCAGGGTGGAGCAGAGGGGGAGGAGAGCCTCCTTCGATCTGCTGGACACACTCTTCTTAATGCACCCCAGGATCCCATTGGCCTTCTTGGCCACAAGGGCACATTGCCGTCCCATGGATAACTTATTATCCACCAGGACTCCCAGGTCCCTCTCTACAGGGCTGCTCTGCAGCAGATCACTTCCCACACCTCACAGGAAGAAAGTGAACTCAGAATTTTTTTCCACTGGAGTCTGAGCATGTGAAGGGGCTCTGGGGATCCCACATACACTGGCCTCACCAGTTTTTACCTGGATACACTCTTTCAGTACCATCCCTGTCTTCATGTCCTGCCCTTCTCCAGCATCTCCTTCCAAGGACAGCTATCGTAAACAAAGTATACAATACAATACAATACAATACAATACACCAGGTTGGAAGAGACCTTCAAGATCATCGCATCCAACCCATCAATCAATCCAACCCACCCAACAACTAGACCATGCAGCCAAGCACCCCATCAAGTCTTCTCCTGAACACCTCCAATGAAGGTGACTCCACCACCTCCATGGGTAGCCGATTCCAATGGGCAATCACTCTCTCCGTGTAGAATTTCTTCCTAACATCTAGCCTAAATCTGCCCTGGCGCAGCCTGAGACTGTGTCCTCTTGTTCTGCTGCTGGCTGCCTGGGAGAAGAGGCCAACCTCTGCCTGGCTACAACCTCCCCTTCAGGTAGTTGTAGAGAGCAATAAGGTCACCCCTCAGTCTCCTCTTCTCCAGGCTAAGCAACCCCAGCTCCCTCAGCCTTTCCTCATAGGGCTTGTGTTCCAAACCCCTCACAAAGTACTACTTTGCCATCCATGGTGTACATCCAAAAACTTCAAACCAGGTTCACAAAGGAACAGCTGAATCACAGAGGGAAAAACAACCTCATTAAAACCTACACCATAATTCTGCAGCTTAGAGAAGACTACGGAGCCTTGTAAGAGCTAATGAGACTAATGTGAGCTAACCACAACGGTTAAGGATGAGAACTTTTCGAATCATTTCCAATTAGAAAAGTAACTGTGATTGCTCCCAAGAAAAAGCATTATTCCTACAAGAGTTTGGAGAAATTCAGTCATATTAGCAAAATGTTTGATACCTGTGAACCCAGTTGAGACCAGTTATTTAGATCTCTAGAATATCTTTTATTAAAAAGAAACAACTGACGTGTTTGATTGCATAGGAAAAGCTTTTTATATGCAGGGCTTTCAAGCCTACAAAAGGGTATTAGGCAGCTGCCATTGAACTGAATGCTTAAGTGCTCATTATTTCTGAAGGTTGAAAAACATACTTGGGTGCTTAAAATACGCATTTAGTGGAAGCACAAAACAATTATAAGAAGGCAGAGAGACTATGAGATGCTAAAGCTGAAGCATAAATAGTATTGGTTGACTAACTTTTGAGATTCTGGAGAATTCAGAAGCATCTAAGAAATTTCTGTCAAGGAATGCAATACCTGGAACTCTGACAAATGCAGGTCAGCAATGGAAAGATGTACTGCATATATTGTGTTGATGTTGAGGTGCTGGAGCGGATCCAGAGGAGAGCGTCGAGGCTGGTGAGGGGGCTGGAGGCAAAGTCATATAAGGAGAGGCTGAGTGAGCCTGGAGAAGAGGAGACTTAGTGGGGACCTTGTCACTCTCTATGACTACCTAAAAGGAAGCTGTAGTCAGGTGGGGGGTCTAGCTCTTCTCCCAGGCAAATTGTGACAGGACAAGAGGGCATGGTATGAGGCTGCACCAGGGGAGGTTTAGGTTGGCTATTAGGAAGCACTTCCTCACAGAAAGGCTGATTAGGCACTGGGATGGACTGCCCAGGGAGGTGGTGGAGTTGCCATCACTGAAGGTCTTTAAGAAAAGACTAGATGTGGCACTTGATGGCATGGTTTAGTTGATTAGATGGTGTTGGATGATAGGTTGGACTTGATGATCCCAAAGGTCTTTTCCAACATGGTTAATTCTATTCTATTCTGCTCTATCCTGCTCTATTCTATTCTATTCTATTCTAATAAGTCCTCACTAACTAGCAGCTTTTTGCCTGGTTCAGTAATTTGATGAGAATACAGAATCACACTGATGCTCAATAAATATTTGATCAGCTTGAAAATAAGGCTGTTAATGAATTCCAAACATTATACAATGTAAAGTCACACCACAGAAAGCAACTCTGTAGACAACACACAATAGACTGTGGACAATAGAGACTTGAAAAGATGGGGAAAAGACAGGTTCCTTGGCTAAACTCAAATAATTTAGTGTCCACAATTAGGCTCACTCCTGATAATAAAGTTTTAAGGAACTCATTACTTGGCAGTGAAGACACCACGCTGCTTTAGCTTCATATAGTCAAACAAATTTGGGTCAATTGCTCCATTCCTAACACTTTTAAAAGTGACATAAGGACCATTAAAATTAACATGTGTTCTAAGACACAGTGACTTTGGTGTATTCTGGTAATTTTTTTTCTTTAGGGAGTTAAAGGACTAATGGGAATGATAGTTTTTAATGCATTAGTATTGGTTAGCCAGAAGTAGCAGTTTTTATTGCAAAAATGTTACTGTACCATGATTTGTCTCCTATGAAAATGTGGCTCGAGGCTATATGAAGTAGAAAGAAAGTGGCTATAATTAAAATTTCTTCTGACATATTAGGGTTTAACTGCAATAGCAGACTGCAAAGCAAAACATGCTACTAATATGCACTCTTTTAAATAGGGTTAGATTATGTTTTGTACTCAGGATTTTAACATTTGCATGCAAATCAGGTTTGGAAGGTTAACCTGTATGCAGAAATTAATCTGTTAATATTTTA
This sequence comes from Picus viridis, assembly GCA_033816785.1. Lineage (NCBI taxonomy): Eukaryota > Metazoa > Chordata > Aves > Piciformes > Picidae > Picus > Picus viridis. The sequence continues at coordinate 43,057,302 of CM066578.1, read as the reverse complement.
ATAGGTATTTTTCAAATGCTTTTATGAAAAGTGCCTCTGAACTTCAAGTTAATACAATATTTATATTGGACTTCTTAGGTAATTATTAGGCTAAATGTCTTCTGCTTTGCACTTTAATTTAGCTTTATACTGCCAGCTTCATTAAACATCTTGTTTCACAACTACACTAATAGCTTTTCTCAATATTCCATTAAGCAAGGAGAAAAATATGAGGAAATTTTCTTCATAACTAATGTCATTTACATATTAATCCTATTAATATTTGATAAATGAAGTTCAGTTCACAGCCAAATATCCATGTTTATAGAAAGCTGAACATACCAGCCTCAAAATTACTCACTGTTCTTTCCTGCCCTTCCCCCTCCCAAGCACATTACTTCCAACAGCAGAAGCCTGGTTTCCATCACTTCATTTTGTATTTGTCCTTTCATTTAATATTATGATCTGGAACTAGAACCCACAACAATTCATCTGGTGCAAACCCACAAAGGTCAATGGCTTCAATTTGTTAGCTAATATATACATGATCCAAAATGGACCGACCAATCAACTGCTGTCTGCTTTCAATTCTGAATTCTATTTTTGGCAATTTAAGGTAACTGTTGAAAAGCCAAATGCTCCTACATTGTGGACAAAAGACACTTCCTGACTATAGTCCCTGCAGTCAAAGGAACCTGGAGAGCCTGTAGAAGAGGATGCTCAGGGGAGACCTTATTGCTGCCTACAACTATGTGAAGGAGGTTGTAGCCAGGAGGGGGTGGTCTCTTCTCCCAGGCAACCAGCACCAGAACAAAAGGACACAGTCTCAAGCTGTGCCAGGGGAAGTTTAGGCTTGAGGTGAGGAGAAAGTTCTTCACAGAGAGAGTTCTTAGCTGTTGGAATGTGCTGCCCAGGGGCGTGGTGGAGTCACTGTCTCTAGAGGTGTTTAATAGGGGATTGGACGTGGCACTTGGTGCCATGGTCTAGTAGTCATGAGGTCTCAGGTGACAGGTTGGACTGGATGATCTTTGAGGTCTTTTCCAACCTTGCTGATTCTATGATGCTCCACGGTGGACACTTAAAACATGAGATTTGTATTGCTCTTGATTATTTCATAATTTTCGTATTTTTCACCATTAAACATGTGCTGTGTAAGTCTTCAGAAAAAAGTAACGCAATGATAAAAACAATCAAGGTACTTCAACCTGCCTTCTGTTGCTTAATTTACATCTTCTTTACTTCAGTTTGTATTACTCATTTGAACTGAGATGGCCTCAGTGAGTTGAATCATATTAAAGAATCAACCAGCATGGTAAAGACCTCAGAGATCAAGTCCAACTTATTACCTAATACTTAACACCTCGTGACTAACAAAACCATGGCTTAAAGTGCCACATCCAATCCTTTTTGAACACCTCCAGGGACGGTGACTCCACCACCTCCCTGGGCATCACATTCCAATGGCCAATCACTCTTTCTATGAAGAAATTTCTCCCTCACCTCAAGCCTAAACTTTCCGTGGCACAGCTTGAGACTCTGTCCTCTTGTTCTGGTGCTGGTTGCCTGGGAGAAGAGACCAAACCCCAGCTGTCTCCAACCTCCTTTCAGTAACCACAGTGTAAGCTGTCACCAAGATGCCAAAACAGCTACAGAATACCATTGTATTTACTTCTCCAGATGAAATTTTCTTCCAAACTAAGTTTCACAAGTAAGAGCTTCAGACATATATTAATATAATAGAAAAGATCAAGTCTACATAATGTTTCTTCAGCCATGTATTGTTAATTCCACTCTACCTCTCCCATAGAAACACAGATAAACAAATTCAGAGGTAAGAAAATAAATATATTAAAACAACTGTCCACAAAGAATGATGATAGTTAAGCTAAATTAGTGATTCAGCCTAATAGGGCCCTATGCAATACAGATTGAAATAAATCTTCCTTCATTTCCATCCACCTTTTCAGCTACTTCCTCTGGTGGCATCAGGATAAACTTTTCTTCCTAAAGATTTAAACACAATCACTGTTAAAAACTACAGGAGTTAGATCTTTCCTCAAATGTTTTTAAAAAGGCCACAATCATTGAAGACTGCAGCACCTGCTTCCCACATGACAAGCAAAGCAAGATGAGTATCTGAAGCATTCCTGTGCAGCCTGCCCCAGGTGATCCTGCTTTGGCACAGTGGCTGGACACAATGATCTCTGCAGGTCCTTTTCAGCCCCTAACACTCTGTGATTCTGTGAAGCTTTACACATATGTACATATCCAATTGAGGAGGAGAGGACTCCCTGTCACTTAGTCCTCCCCTCTAAATGTATCTAGTACTTAGGCCTGACCTAGTACGCTTAGAAGTACTAGATCATGCCCTGCTCTGTATTTTCAGATTCAGATACTCATCAACTCACTATATTACTACATGCCTGAAAGGTTCTAACATTTCACAAATAAGATTTTTCACAGTTGAGACCACTAATGCTGGGCTTTTTTCTGCTGTTCTTTCAGACCTATTTAGGTATCAATATGCCGAACAGTGTACACAGAAGTGTAAGATAAGTGCAGAGTCCTGCATCTGGGAAGGAATAATAAGTTGTACCAGTTCAGGCTGGGAGGTGATCTGCTAGAGAGCAGCCCTGTGGAGAAGGACCTGGAAGTCCTGGTGGATAAGTTATCTATGGGACAGCAATGTGCCCTTGTGGCCAAGAAGGCCAATGGAATCCTGGGGTGCGTTAAGAAGAGTGTGTCCAGCAGATGGAGGGAGGTTCTCCTCCCCCTCTACTCTGCCCTAGTGAGGCCCACCTGGAATATCGTGCCCAGTTCTAGGCTCCCCAGTTCAGGAGGGACAGGGATCTATTTGAGTGAGTCCAACAAAGGGCTACAAAGATGATTAAGGGACTGGAGCACTGCTTTATGAAGAAAAGCTGAGAGACCTGTGCTTTTTAGTCTAGAGAGGAGAATATTGAGAGGGGATTTAATAAATATCTGAGAGCTGGGTGTCAAGAAGGAAGGGACAGCCTCTTCTCACTTGTGCCCTGTGACAGAACAAGAGGCAATTGATGCAAAATACAGCACAGGAAGTTCCACCTCAACATGAGGAAGAACTTCTTTACTGTAAAGGTCCTGGAGCACTGGAACAGGCTCCCCAGAGAGGATGTAGCGTCTCCTCTGGAGACGTTCAAGACCCATCTGGATGTGTTCCTGTGTTGGACTCAAAGATCTCAAGAGGTCCCTTCCAACCCCTAACATCCTGTGATCCAGTGGTCCTGCAGCCCTCTGCAGTGACAAGCTGCAGGCCAAACAGTGCAAGGAAGGAGCAATTTTAATTCCATTTTATTAGCTGATGCATACTGATGTACTACTTGAAATTTAGGAAACCACGTAGGAAAATGCCTTTGCCCACCTTTATTTCTAGATACCATGAGAATGCTCAGCTGATGCTTTCTGTGTGTACAACAAATAACCTCTTAGCAGCTATTCTATAGTTGTTAACTTCAAACTTTAAATGTTAATATTCTCCTACCATTGCACGTTTAGCATGACTCTATCCAAATCCATCTCCAGAGGGCTAAGACACTACCTCTTCTAACTGACAGCTACAGAAGTTGCTGACAAAGGGGGAAAGGGTGAGTCTGAAGCATATTGCTGGAAGAACCAAGATAAAACCTTCTCCTGCTCCTTTTTTCCCCTTTACACTCCTAAAGTTATGCTTATTATTCTTCTAGCCTACTGACCAAACAAATTTTTGAAAGAGTGTTCGGAGATCATCTTCCTTCTTAATCTTCCTTTCACACTTTAACTGTGGAAAAAATCCTCAGTTGCCAGAAGCCAAGGATGTTGGAGAACATAGTACTTTTCATTGCATAAAGGGCTAAGTACAGTTGCTCCATTGGATCACTTGCTTTATGAACCTCACGCTTCATGTCCCTTTGCATGTTTAAAGTTTTGTATGTATCAGCCTAAATCTTCTCTCACTTCTCAAAGCTTTGTGGCCCAAATTTCTCCACAACTTCTGTCCTTTGATTTTTACTACCTCTGTCCCAATTCAAGCTTAAGTGTAGTCACTTGAATTTACACCAGAGAGGGAACTCAGTCTCTCAGAGGACTTATGGCTTTGTAGATGGCTAGTTTGTGATCAAAGGCTCCTAGAAATCTCGCAGAAGTTGAGTTGGATCAGCAGGAAGTATTCAGTGCTTGAAGTCTGACAGCAGAATCATCCCCAGCGTAACAAAAGAATTTCCGTGAACAGAGCAGCAGTGCTCTTGGCTGGCTGACTCACTATGATAATCTGATTTGGAAGTTGGGTCATTTATCACATTAAAGACCACATTTGCAGGAGCTACAACCCATAAATTGAAGGCTTCATCATAACATTGGCTTTGTTGACATTTTTCTTAAGCTGTGATGAAAATCGGTATCCCGGGAAAAATATTTCAGCAAATCACCTTATCGCTCAAGAAGATTAAGGAAAAACTACCAATCCCGAACAGAAGGATGCAAAAATAGATCCCAAAATACTTCTTGAGGAACGCCAAGCTTGGAAAACAGAACAGAGCCTTACAGCAAGAAGCAAACAATGGCCTGCAGCTTTAAGCTAATCTGAACACAAGGAGAAACGTACAAGCACAAACTAAGAAATTGCAGCAAGCTGGTCTCAGACGTAGTCTAATTTCTCTTTTAATTCCAGAGCTAAAAAGCCCCTAGAGCTGAGCAGATATGCATGAAAGATGATGCACAGAATTGCCAGCAGGATTTTTTTTTCCTACATGTTGCCAAACGCCAGTTACACAAAATTGTCATCAAGGGCCAGCTTATTACATTTTACAGGGCTACAAATCTCCTTGAATTAAATATTAATGAGTCTCTCTTGGAATATTGAATCCTGTGCTATTTCATAAGGAACAACAGAAACCTGCCTTTCAAGTACGTATTCTAGTATATAAACTATAACCGGATGAATTTGAATCATATTAAATCCATCATTATCTGTATGCATTAAAACAGCAAACCCCGTATTTTACATCCTTAGTTTCACAAGAAAACACACACAAAACATGAGAGCTAATCTAATCAGTAGAATTACAAGTCCCAGTGCCGGGTGCTGCACTTTGGTCACAACAACCCCATGCAGCGCTACAGGCTGGGGTCGGAGTGGCTGGAGAACAGCCAGGCAGAAAGGGACCTGGGGCTGCTGGTTGACAGCCAGCTGAACATGAGCCAGCAGTGTGCCCAGGTGGCCAAGCAAGCCAATGGCATCCTGGCCTGCATTAGGAATGGTGTGGCCAGCAGGAGCAGGGAAGTCATTGTGCCCCTGTACTAAGCACTGATCAGGCCACAACTTGAGCACTGAGTCCAATTATGGGCCCCTCAATTTAAGGACATTGAGACTCTTGAACCTGTCCAGAGAAGGACAATGAGGCTGGGGAGGGGTCTGGAGCATAAGCCCTAAAAGGAGAGGCTGAGGGAGCTGGGATTGTTTAGCCTGGAGAAGAGGAGGCTCAGGGGAGACCTTATTGCTCTCTACTACTACCTGAAGGGTGGTTGTAGTCAGGTGGGGGTTGATCTCTTCTCCCAGGCAACCAGCACCAGAACAAGAGGACACAGTCTCAAACTGCACCAGGGGAAGTTTAGGTTGGAGGTGAGGAGAAAGTTCTTCACAGAGAGAGTTGTTAGCCATTGGAATGTGCTGCCCAGGGAGGTGGTGGAGTCATCATCCCTGGAGGTGTTCAGAAAGAGATTGGATGTAGCACTTGAAGCCATGGTTTAGTAGTCATGAGGTGTTGGGTGATAGGTTGGACTTGATGATCTTTGAGGTCTTTCCCAACCTTATTGATTCTATGATTCTAATTCAGCATGTGCTTTGCAGTGCTTTTACTTTGCAAGCAGTAAGCTGGTGTGACTGAAGAAGAAAAAAAAAGGCAAAGTGGAAACAAACAAGTACATTGTGAGGAAAAAACCCAAACAAAACAGCCTGTAGTTTGTCTTTCAAGTTTGCCATAAAACAGACTTAAAGCAGCATTTTCAGGAGAATAATTTGGATAGTGAGAAGGGAAAACTCCCTAGGGAAAAAAATAAAATCAAAAAGCAGCATGCCAAAGGAGAAAATGAACAGGCCCTGTCTGCTCTCTGTGAGAAATTAATCCTGAAGTTCTGACTTACAACAAGCAAGTCAGTGGCTCTGGGTAAGAACAGGTTGAGTTTCACAAGGTAACCATTTCCTGAGCACTGCAACTAAAGGGAAAAGAAGTGCAGGCTGCATTTTAATGAAAGCCACTCAAAGAACTCCAGTTGCTGTAAAGACAAGTTGGTGTCCTCAGGAGCTACACTCCCATAAAAAACATTGGTTCTGCTACTGGTTGCTAATCTTGCCTTGTAACTGCAGTGAAAACACAACAAAACAATAGTTTGACCACATCAGATGTTTTTACCCATTCTACAGAGCATGACCACACAAATGTTGGCAAAAATGCACACTAGGTCTCTGGTTTGAATACCGGATTGAGCAACTGCTTTGAAGAGCATCTTCTAACTCCTTTGCTGCTGGCAGGGGGAACTTTCATTCTGTTACTGGCAGAAGAGTTTCAGACAATTACCAATCTCTACCACTTCTTTTTATTTCTTTCCTTCTCTTAAATGTTTCATTTCTTTAATTATACCAAATGTTACACTGCCTGATTTTGTAGCTATGTTGAGCAAGTAAGCAGCTGATGGTGCAGAGATTAAGGGGGAAGTAACAATTACAGTTTGCAACAACAAACGTCAACAGGTTTAGCAGCTTTATCATTGCTAAAAGCAACGTGGTGGAACTGAAAGAACAGTCAAGCAAAGCTTTTCCACAAATGCAGAAAACATTTAGAAGACAGAATAGCACTTCTTAAGAAAGAGAACTGCTTTTCATGGGGCAAATTCCCCATCCATCAAGAGAATACTGAAATGTTTGACGTGCAGACACTGGACAATTCTGGAAGAAGAATGCCTGTGCCGATTCACAAGAAGCTTTTCTTCATATCTGATATCCCTCTAAAAGGTTTTTCCATTTACTCAGTTTCCTATGCACTGCATTTTGCTAATGTCATAAAAAGACAATAGTCTTTCCTTTAACCTCTGGAACATAAAGCTTAGTATCCCCATCACAACAGAGAAGGACAGAGGGGAAAAAAATATCCAGTTCAATCAAGAATCTGTAACAACTTTCAGAAGGTATTTTATAAATCTCCTCCCACCTCCAACATAAAGTGAGTTTATCATCCCAATGTACACATCACTGAAGTGCAAAGGGAGAATAATGAGCATACCAGTATGAACCCTGTGCCAATAAACTGGAATTCAATGAAGCACTGTCCTATTTGTGAAATAACTTTAACAGAATCATTCAAAAATGTTCTCACAGCTGAGTGAGGGGAGGTATAGAGATGGCAGCAAAGTGAACAAGTGTCATCAATTCAGCAGGTACTCCAACAAGGGTCAGAGAGTTGCATGGAGCCACAACTCTCTTGACACCAAAATCAGTAAGTACCATGATCATTCTACAGCCTGTCTTGAAAAACAAACCAAACTTTTCCACTCTGTGTCATGCCCTCACAAGAAGGAGAACATGATTTTTTCAAAAAGCAAAAGCATGCATTATGCTATTTGCTATTATGCTATTTGCTGAAGCTAAATTATTCTAAAGCTTGGACAAAGAACCTGAACCTTACGGTTAGCAGATGAGGAGTCAGTTTTGGCAGAAAGATCCAGAAATTCAGTTCAAATGGAAACCAAAGATACCTCAACCAAAATAAAACCATGAGTGTGAAGAAAGGTCAGAAAATATATTAGGTGAAGTACCATTCCTCACTTACCAAAATATTGAAATATGTGGACCAAAATACTGAAATATGTGGACCTGGAAGCCCCATCCCTAGAATTTTTTAAGGCCAGGCTGGATGTGGTTCTGAGCAACATGATCTAGTGTGAGGTGTCCCTGCCCATGGCAGGAGGGTTGGAACTAGATGATGCCTGAGGTTCCTTCCAGCCCTGGCAATTCTATAAATGTTATTCTATGAAAGTTTTGTTGCATTAAATAGACAATTCTTAGGTTTTCAGGCTCCTAGGAGTATTCTTCCCTCAGCTGCATAAGTGTACTTGTGCTTTCAAACCGTGAAATTTAGGAAAATTGGGGGGGAAGAAAAAGAATAAGAATAAAAGTTTCCAAAGGGGCATTCAGCTCAAGCCCTGAAAACTGTTTGTAACAGTTGTAAAAAGACATGACAGAAGAATCTGCTCCCAGAAGGTATCATAAAAGATTAAATTTTTAGACTCCTGCTTGTAACTGGGGGCAGAAAAGGAAGATCATTAACGAAAATCAAGCAAACAAACAAAACCAACCAAACAAAAGCAAGCCAAACAAACCAACACAAACCAACCCCAGAGCACTCTAGGACACTAATTAGAACAGAAGAGTGGTATACAAAAGGAACAACAGTCAACTGTTCTATTAGGAACAGAAGGTAAGCAATTTTGTCTTAGGGATGGTATACGAATACTGAATGGTGTTTAACTCATTGCACAGGAGAGAATAGGACAAAGAGCAGTGTTCAAGGAACACTACTAATCCCTATCACCTATTCAAGCACCTGAAGACCATACTCACCTGTATTTAAATATGTACAATCCTGCAGAAGAGAACTGACAGTAAGAAATGTTCAGTGCAGGAGAAATGTGATTCTGTAATGCAAAAGCTGCCTGTAGGTTACCATGATATTGATGTAACACTTACTATAAAGAAACACCCCTAAGATTTTCACATCTCAAAAGCACTTCTTTTCATCCTCAGAAAAAAATAGCTGTTGTAATTTACCCTTAGGGCAATAACTGATTCTTGAACAGAGAGCTACATCATGACTTGATCTAAAATTTTAATGCTATCCAAAATTCTGCTCCAGCATAAGGCAGGTCCCACAGTATAAAGCTATTAGCTATACAGCTAAACACCCTTTTTTTTGCCCACCAAAATCAGTAACGCTCTACTTCAGTTCTTTACTAGCTGCAGGCTTTTTAATTAACCAAAACATATACAAGTGGAGTAGTATATATCCAGTTAAAATAAAGGTGGCATATCTAATGTAATTAAAAATATTATTAACAACTCTTGCCTTCTGGGTGCTAAAAGATTGAATAACTTTTTTCCCTCCATTTTTTTCCCCTGTCCAGTCCACTCACCATTAATACTCCTAAGGAATTAATCTGTATTTCCTTGCAGTGAGGCACTGCAGAGTTTCAGAAGTAATGGAGTAACACCCACCAAATTTGTTAGAGGACAAAACCCCACTTTTCTTGAAGGCCTAGCAAAATATGCAAGCAAATGTCATGGAAACAGAAGCTCTCTCCATGGTAACATCATCCCTGGTATGGTAGCTAACCACTCTGATTTCCAACATGCTCCAAGACAAGGTATTAGCTTCATTCCAGTTTTCACTTGTTATCTGTTCCATAACATTCCACATATCCAGTAGCTGTAAAGATTTATTAAAAACTCCAGAAGTTCACAAGCATGCAGTATCAAAGCCAGGCATAAGGGCAAACTGATTACCTGTGACAAAGCAAGTCTGAATAAAATGGTCTTTGGGAACAAAAAACAAACAGGAGACTGATGGCACCATAAAGAATCATTACATTACAGCTGGCTCCCATCATACCATCTGACGCCATGCAACAACTGTCAGATGTGCAATCGTGTTTCGCATGACATACAGATGGAGCTACAGAATAAAAAGGCACAGTTCATAATTACAGCTAAGCGATCCCTGGTACCTGCCTGCACCTCAGTGATCCCTGGTACCTGCACCTAAGCAACCCTTGGTACCTGCACCTCAGCGATCCCTGGTACCTGTACCTCAGCGAGCCTTGGTACCTGCACCTAAGCAACACTTAGTACCTGCACCTAAGCGAGCCTTGGTACCTGCACCTAGGCAACCCTTGGTACCTGCAGCTAACCGAGCCTTGGTACCTGCACCAAAGTGACCCCTGGTACCTGCAGCTAACCAAGCCTTGGTACCTGCACCTCAGCGAGCCTTGGTACCTGCACCTAAGTGAGCCTTGGTACCTGCACCAAATTGACCCCTGGTACCTGCACCTCAGCGAGCCTTGGTACCTGCAGCTAAGCGAGCCTTGGTACCTGCACCTCAGTGAGCCTTGGTACCTGCAGCTAAGCGAGCCTTGGTACCTGCACCTCAGCGAGCCTTGGTACCTGCACCTCAGCGAGCCTTGGTACCTGCAGCTAAGCGAGCCTTGGTGCCTGCAGCTAAGCGACCCTTGGTACCTGCAGCTAGGTGAGCCTTGGTACCTGAGCTAAACGAGCCTTGGTACCTTCACCTCAGGGAGCCTTGGTACCTGCACCTAAGTGACCCTTGGTACCTGCATCTAAGCGATCCCTGGTACCTGCAGCTAAGCGAGCCTTGGTACCTGCACCTCAGTGAGCCTTGGTACCTGCAGCTAAGCGAGCCTTGGTACCTGCACCTCAGTGAGCCTTGGTACCTGCAGCTAAGTGAGCCTTGGTACCTGCACCTCAGAGACCCTTGGTAGCTGTCTTCATAGACAATTTATTTTTTTTAATCAAACAACCCAGCAACCAAAATCTTCAATACCAGCTGAAGATCCTTACAAGTATTGTATCTGCTCTCCACAGAGACAGACTAGCTTAGTGGGTAGCAATCAGAGCCATGGGAATGGCTTTTAGATTAGGTCCTGTTTGTGACCTCTCTGTATGCAGCTCATGACTCTGACAAAAGCTACTACCGCAGCTCATTTTCAGGCAATAATTGCTAAGTTTATTTTCTGATGTGATCACCAAGGTAAGTTTCACTTATCTGATTGTGACTAGATACATGGCACATGGTACTCCATGCTCCTTGGGCCCAGAAAATAAAAACAGTCAGCAGTGCAAACATGTAAAAAAATGAATTCCCACAATATTTTTGCAATTCAAATACCAGGTCCTGCATAAACAGAAATAATAGCTTTTGCTGCAGAAGCCTCTTAAAATATGAACAAATATTCACAAAAATTATCTACTTGGTTGCTCTGCTTCATATGCATCTTATGAAAGTACACTCAAGTTCTTCACGTGTTCAAATGTTTTAACTCAATGTAACGTTTAAACCAACGAAAGCATCATGATTGTACGTTGTAGGCTAAGGGCCATCTGCTGGACCCTGAGGTGAAACTGAATTCTGGTGGGTGGAAAACCCAACCCAGGGGGTGGCACCAGATCATGTCATTCCCTTCCCTTTCCTGCATACCTTCTATTTAAGGGGCAGGAACGTCCAGAGTGCTCTCCTGCTTTTGCTTTTCCTGCGTGGTGGGCAGCTTCTTGTGGGCTGGGAGCTGTTTTGCCACACGGTGGGGCCTGATGCATTGCCGATTCTGGTTTTGTATATACTTCTGCATCTATTCCCTTCCCTGATATCTCTGTAAATCCTTTTTGCTTTACTACCTTTTATTTTCTTGGTAAAATTACTTTTAAACTTTCAATTCAGTTATCCCTTTTGTTACCCCTTTACCTTCCCCTGCTTATATTTTCCTTACAGGAGTGGTGGAAGGGGAGAGAGTGGGCTAGCCTACAACCTGGTTAATTCTATTCTATTCTATTCTATTCTATTCTATTCTATTCTATTCTATTCTATTCTATTCTATTCTATTCTACTCTACTCTACTCTAATCTACTCTACTCTACTCTATTCCATCCTATCCAGTGGGCTTTAGCCCTGGAAGCTCAAACCAGGATATTCTATCACTTAAGGTGTCTGAAAATGCAGAAAACCCCCAAACCTTTACCAACAGCCCTCACCTGAAAAATTACATAGAATACCTTCAGTTTTGTTCATCTAGCTCATCAAAAGGAGAGCTACCTTTTCTACAGCCTTAGAGCATGGAAACAGTACAGAGCTCTGTATTTTAAACAGTGTTGTTGATCCTCTTTAAAAAAAAATCAAATACATTCTTCCAAAAGCATGTTAGTGCTCTGAAAAAATGTCTTAAAGGCTTCAGAAATACAATCTATCTGATATGGTCCACTACACAAATGCTTACTTGTATTACAGAAAAATCTTTATGACCTAAAACTGCTCTTTCTTTTCTACAATATTCTGTAAATAACACACAAAGCAATAATGGTTATGTCTACTGTTCTTTCATATTTGGCCTTTAAGCCAGTTGTGTAGGGTGGGAAAAAACCCACAACCAACCACCAAAAGGCACACCTGAATTTGCTTTGCTTGACTTGAGCTGTTGCTAAGGCTGTTGTAAAGGAATAAGCTGCCCAAAAACTAGCCAAAAAATGACCTCTGCCATTCTTTTCTCCAACTAAACTTCCTTTTTTTTTCCTCACCTTTGCTCACTGTAGTATGTACCAAATACCTTGTAGAACACATTTAGACAGAAAATTGGAATGCTTGGGATGCTTGGTGCCATGGTTTAGTTGATTAGATGGTGTTGGATGATAGGTTGGACACGATGATCTTGAAGGTCTCTTTGAACCTGGTCTATTCTATTCTATTCAATTCTACTCTATTCTATTCTGTCTTTTTAAAACTAGAAGGATAAATAGTAAATTAATTGCAAATTCAGAATATTGGATGTCTGAGTGAGGCAGAAACAGGCTAAATGGAACCTAGGTCAAAACAAACAGTACATTTGGAAACTGTATTTTCATTCCAATCTTCAAATAAACTAGGTGGAGGTAGAGAGTTAAACATTGGAAGGGAGAAGCAATGGTTTGGGTTTTGGGGTGAACACAGCCCAGCGCTGGCTGAATTCCAAAACACTTCAACTTGCAACCTTATGGAAGGTGCTTCCTCCTGTATTCCTTCACTTTCAACAGCTTTGTATTTGCACCCTCTGATTTTACAGTATGGTGGTCTTAGAATTCTTTTCCAACCAAAACATTTCTATGATTCTACAGTTTTTCGTACCTGAAGAGAAAAGGAACAGCCTTTACATTCTTGTTCTGCTAATCACATGGCAAACATTTTTTCACCTGTTGACAGTACATCCTATAAGCACTGGATCCTGAGATCAACTTAAATCTGTTGAACAGCTGAATGTTTCAAAACTACTTAGATTTATCTTTTGATATTACACAGAATAGCACTGAATCACAGAATGTTAGGGTGTGGAAGGGACCTCAAAAGATCATCCAGTCCAACCCCCTGCCAGAGCAGGATCACCTAGACCAGATCACACAGGAACACATCCAGGCAGGTTTTGAATATCTCCAGAAAGACTCCACAGCCCCCCTGGGCAGCCTGTTCCAGTGTTTTGTCACCTTCACAATGAAGAAATTTTCCCTCATGTTTACATGGAAAATATGTACGTATTCTGTTGTTCCCTTTCCTCAGAACCCTTTCCTATTTTCCCCAGAACAAACCATTCTTTCCCGTAATAACAGCATCCATTCACAATCTGACAAGTCCCTAAGACACACATTTCAGTTGCTCTTGTAAGTTAAAAGTTCTCTCTAGAGAATCCTGTATTGCATAAATCACTTATTTCAATGGTTGGGTGAATATACAGATACTTGATTTTCTTGGGATTTCCAGTGATCACTGTTTGGAAACAAGCAGCCTACTGTTTGTCATTTCAAACTTGTCAAAACTTCAAGATAGGATTTAACAAGCAACACTAATTGTTTCCTTAAGGAACAATTCAAAGTGCACAGAACATTTGCATTTGGGAAATCTGGGATTTCCACCTAGGGCATTTTCCCCTTTTGTACTAAATCAGCAGCTATGTTGGGAGTTACACATTCCTCTAGGTCAGTGGAAAGCTTCTAGAACAACATGGAGGAGAGACTTTCATTTCAGAAACACAACTAGCAGTATGACAAGAAAACAAGCTTTTGTTTAAGGAATATCTGAACTAATTATCCAAGTAGTTTTAATCTTGTTTCTTATCTCTGACTTTTACAGTTATGGCATGAAGTCCAGCACTGCTTTTCTAACTCCATACTTAGAAGAGTATAACCTGTATTGTACAAGCACATCTGAATTATTCAGCATGCACACCAATGCAAGACAACAGATTTTTCTTTGAAGTAAGTTACAGCCTTCACATCAAGCTCAAGACTTCCATTGTTAATGGTACTGGTTCACCATTTTGCAAATGTTAAAGACAAAGGAAGCTGATGAATGGAAGAGAGAGTACAGTAACTGAAACTAAAGTTACTGGTGGTCAAAATGAGATCAAATTATCAGGACCGTGCTCTGTGGTACCTCCTCAATACAAAATACTACTCTGCAGGCAGCTCTCAGCCTTGTAGAGCATACTGGTCTGCACACTGCAGTGCCTATGATTACTTTAAATATATTGTCACCAAACACACACAGTTACTTTTGCAGATTTATCTGATAATACAGGCTAGGACATCACAAGTATATTTTTATAATGTCAAAACTTCAGTTACCTCTTGGTGATATTGTTCATCTGTTTACAAACTTTCTGTTTATAAGAACAGTGACCCAGTAAACATTTCCAGTCATAACTGGGTAACACAGAATAAACCATTATGCTTTTTAAACTGTTTTGACCATCCAGATACCACAACACTAGCATCAATACTACTCTGAAAGCAACCCTGCTTTCACAAAACTTAGGTAAGTATTTCATTTTCCTGAAATGCTGGGCTATTGCTTACAATAAAACACATCAGGATGAAGACCTAGCTAAATCACAGTATCACAGTATCACAGTATAACCAAGGTTGGAAGAGACCCCAAGGATCATCAAGTCCAACCCGTCCCAACAGACCTCACAACTAGACCATGGCACCAAGTGCCATGTCCAGTCTCCTCTTGAACACCTCCAGGGACGGCGACTCCACCACCTCCCCGGGCAGCCCATTCCAATGACGAATGACTCGCTCAGTGAAGAACTTCCTCCTCACCTCGAGTCTAAACCTCCCCTGGCACAGCTTGAGACTGTGTCCCCTTGTTCTGGTACTGGTTGCCTGGGAGAAGAGACCAACCCCCTCCTGTCCACAACCACCCTTCAGGTAGTTGTAGAGGGCAATGAGGTCACCCCTGGTCCTTCTCTTCTCCAGGCTAAACAACCCCAGCTCCCTCAGCCTCTCCTCATAGGGCTTGTGCTCAAGGCCTCTCACCAGCCTTGTTGCCCTCCTCTGGACACGTTCAAGTGTCTCGATGTCCTTCTTAAACTGAGGGGCCCAGAACTGGACACAGTACTCAAGGTGTGGCCTAACCAATGCAGAGTACAGGGGCACAATGACCTCCCTGCTCCTGCTGGCCACACTATTCTTAATACAGGCCAGGACGCCATTGGCCCTCTTGGCCACCTGGGCACACTGCTGGCTCATGTTTAGGCGGGTGTCGATCAGCACCCCCAGATCCCTCTCTGTTTGGCAGCTCTCCAGCCACTCTGACCCCAGCCTGTAGCTCTGCATGGGGTTACTGTGGCCAAAGTGCAGCACCTGGCACTTGGACTTGTTGAATGTCATCCCATTGGACTCCGCCCATCTGTCCAGTCGGTCGAGGTCCCTCTGCAGAGCCTTTCTACCCTCTAACTGACTAACATCTATTCCCAACTTGGTGTCATCTGCAAACTTGCTGATGACTGACTCAATTCCCTCATCCATATCATCAATGAAGATGTTAAAGAGGATGGGGCCCAACACTGATCCCTGGGGGACACCACTGGTGACTGGCCGCCAGCTGGATGTGGCACCATTCACCACCACTCTCTGGGCTCGGCCCTCCAGCCAGTTCCTAACCCAGCGCAGAGTGTTACTGTCCAAACCATGAGCTGACAACTTAGCCAGCAGTTTGCTGTGGGGGACGGTGTCAAAGGCCTTGGTGAAGTCCAGGTAGACCACATCCACAGGCCTCCCCACGTCCACCAGACGGGTCACCTGATCATAGAAGGAGATCAGGTTGGAGAGGCAGGACCTGCCCTTCCTAAATCCATGTTGGCTGGACCCGAGCCCTTGGCCATCCTGCAGGTGTGCAGTTATTGCCGCCAGGATAATCTGTTCCATCACTTTCCCTGGCACTGAGGTCAGGCTGACTGGCCTGTAGTTTCCGGGTTCCTCCGTCCGTCCCTTCTTGTGGATGGGGACCACATTGGCCAGTTTCCAGTCATCTGGGACCTCTCCAGTGAGCCAGGACTGGAGGAAAATGATGGAGAGCGGCTTGGCCAGATCATCTGCCAGCTCTCTCAGCACCCTAGGATGGATCCCATCCGGTCCCATGGACTTGTGGATGTCCAAGTGGCTCAGCAGGTCCCAAACTAGTTCCTCATGGATTTCTGGGGTACTACACTGCTCCCCAACCCTACTACCCAGCTCAGGAGGCCACTCATCCTGGACTCCTACCTTGCTGTTAAACATCGAGGCAAAGAAGGCGTTCAGGACCTCAGCCTTTTCCTGATCTTCGGTCACCGTGTTCCCCTCCAGGTCCAGTAAGGAGTGGAGATTCTTCTTGCCCTTCTTTTTAGCATTGATATATTTGTAAAATTGCTTTTTATTTTCTTTCACAGAGGTGGCCAGTTTCAGTTCCAACTGGGCCTTTGCTTCTCTAATTTTATTCCTACATAATCTAACCACTTCCGTGAACATACCTCGAGAAGCCTTCCCCTCCTTCCAAAGGTGATACAGCCTCTTTTTTCCCCTTAATTCCTCCAGGAGCTGCTTGCTCATCCAGGCCGGTCGCCTTCCCGCCGGCTCATCTTTCGGCAGATGGGAACCGCCAGTTCCTGTGCCTTCAAGAGCTCCCTTTTGAAGTAGGTCCAACCCTCCTGGACCCCTCGGTTCTGCATTGTCCTGATACAAACCACTATTTCTGCTGTACTGCTATGCTCCTGACTAATAAAAGGTCTCCATATTTTATTGACAGATCTTCATGGAAACCTAAGCGGTCAGTTCCCTATCTGGTTCTGGCATGTACAGGAGAAAGGACTGGCAGAAAGCAGTCACAGCAAGGTGGTTTTTCTAGGTATTTTTCCTGTATCTTTTCAGTTTGATAGAAATAGTATGGATAGAATAGAATAGAACACAATAGAATTAACCAGGTTGGAAGAGACCTTGGAGATCATCGAGTCCAACCTATCATCCAACACCACCTAATCAACTAAACCGTGGCATCAAGCACCCCATCAAGTCTCTTCCTAAACACCTCCAGTGAGGGTGACTCCACCACCTCCCTGGGCAGCCCATTCCAATGGCCAATCACTCTTTCTATGAAGAACTTCTTCCTAACATCCAGCCTAAACCTCCTCTGGCACAGCTTGAGATTGTGTCCTCTTGTTCTGGTGCTGCTTGCCTGGGAGGAAAGACCAACCCCCACCTGGCTACAACCTCCCTTCAGGTAGTTGTAGACAGCAATAAGGTCTCCTCTGAGCCTCCTCTTCTCCAGGCTAAGCAACCCCAGCTCCCTCGTGATGAATCATGTATGAAGCATTCTGTTTATTGATAGCTAATTCAGAGAAAGTGTTGACAAAATACATTAAATACTTTATCTTCCAGCTTCAAAGTAATTCCTGACCTAATGACTTGTATGTAATATTAGAATATAGTATTTCAATATCTGATGGGGACAGGAAGGCTGGGGAAGGACTGTTTAGAAGGGCTAGTAGTGATAGGATGAGGAGCAATGGCTTGAAAGTGGAGCAGGATAGATTTAGGTTGGACATAAGGAGGACGTTCTTTACAATGGGAGTGGTAAAATACTGGAACAGGCTGCCCAGGGATGTGGTTGAGGCCCAGTCCCCAGAGACACTTAAGATGAGAGTCGATGTGGCCCTGGGCAGCCTGATGTAGTTGAAGGTGTCCCTGCTGACTGCATGGGGGCTGGACAAGATGACCTTTGGCAGGCCCTTCCAACCCAATGCAATCTGTAAAACTGTAAAACGTCTCAGACCTGGAAAAACTGTTGCAACATCCAGAATGAGTAGGAACACTGTCATGAAGGCAACTGACCACTTCATTAGCCTATGTTAAGCATGAGAGCTGAATCAACTACTCTGATGATTCACTAAAGAGTTCTCACTGACTGGAAGCAGAACCTCTAGATTTCCCTAACCAGACACAGAAGACCTTTGTTTTCCAAAGCTGATCCACCACACATGTAAATTAGTGTAATTTATGGAATGCAGATTTACCCCCTTAAAAGCAAGTATGTTTTGCAGAAATTGAGCAATTGCTTTGATATTCTCACCCAGTATCACACTTACAGTATATTTTCCTAACATTTATTTTAGCTGGAAAGTTTGTGCCATCTGACACAGCTGGAAGCGTGATACCAATTGCACCCAAGCTCCTTGGCATCTAGCTATCCAAAAATCACATTTGACAGCCTTTGTGAATGATGATTCTGCCTATCCCAATGCAAAATAAAGTTTTATTTTCCCCAACATTTAGAACAGCAGCATCCAGAAAAAGTGATTGTTTTGCTCTCCCTAAACAACACCTGCAGAGAAATCACCATATTAATGTCAACTGACAATCCTGAGGATGACTGGGACATGTAATGCAAAACGTAACAAAGATCTTTCCTGCCTAATGCCATTGGCAGGCAGGATGATTAAACTGCACAAGAGAAGTTCAGGAACCTATTTAGACAGCATCCATAAATGGAATTCATTGCCTGAGAAACCAGAGAACATCAGATGGGATAGGTCATAAGTAAACAAATGAGCTAAAATACCAGCTAGAACTAATACTTTCCTTAGGTAATCAGACTCAGGGCACTGACATATTCAGACAGACATAACAAGGCAGTCACATTAACCAGTTTGGGCGAACAGCATATATATTTGCATCTCTAACACTACTAGAGGATCAACAGCAGAAAATTAAACAAGAACAATTTTTGCTACCCCACTGCCTTACCACATTCAGAGCTAAAAATGACTCATATCTCCCCCCCCGCCCCTTCTTTTTGGCCATTTTTTGGTCAAGTGAGTACACTAGGAGTTTGTACCTGTCAGAAATGTTCCCATTTCCTGATGTGTGAATTACCTCAGCTTCTTGGAGAGTAAGGGGGAATTCTACTATGTTCAAAAATAATCACATTTTTATCTAGGAGTGTTAACAATTTAATTAAATGAGTTCTAATTAATTTAACTTAGACCTTATTTCTTGCTGTCTAAAGTTAGCATTTCTGTTGCTATTTTGTCTTAAGTTTCCAGAGGGGGAAAAGAAAAAAAGTAGAAAACAAATCACTTCAAGACAGTAAAGACAAACTTGAATTGGAACAAAAATTTGACTTGCAGAGTCACAGAAAACCTGCCAAAGAAGTAATGTGCATTGCTAATAAATTTGAGCATGTTCATAAAGCATATGATAGAGAATGGTGTATTTGAGATATGACTAGCTATTTAAGAGATGAATTGCAAGGAACATTACCATGGAGATTGAATATAACAACTATTCATAGGCAGAAAAGAGTTGTAAAGCTCAGTGGCATTTCAGGAGATTGACAGCAAGCTCTCTGTTAAAGGAAAAACTATAACAGCACAAAAAGTGCACACTGACATGACAATAGCATCCTCTGACTAGTAAGAGATCCAGTCATGAAGATTCATTCCTCTAGCAGCAGAAATCTCATTTAGCAGAGATACATCTGAAGATACAAGAAAGGTTTTAGTAATGAGGGTAATGATGAAGCTTATTCTCTCTGGATTCTCGTCCCTACTGCTGCAAACTCTAGAGGAGAAAAAAACAATCCACCAAGCAGTCTTAGCATTTATGTGAAAGAATAGAATAAACCAGGTTGGAAGATACCTTCAAGATCATTGTGTCCAACCTATCATCCAACACCACCTAATCAACTAAACCATGCAACCAAGCATCCTATCAAGTCTCCTCCTGAACACCTCCAGTGATGGTGACTCCACCACCTCCCCAGGCAGCCCATTCCAATGGCCAATCACTCTCTCTGTGTAAAACTTTCTCCTCACCTCCAGCCTAAACCTCCCCTGGCACAGCCTGAGACTGTGTCCTCTTGTTCTGATGCTGGTTGCCTGGGAGAAGAGACTAACCCCTGCCTGGCTACAACCTCCCTTCAGGTAGTTGTAGAGAGCAATAAGGTCACCCCTCAGTCTCCTCTTCTCCAGGCTAAGCAACCCCAGCTCCCTCAGTTTCTCCTCATAGGGCTTGTGCTCCACGCCCCTCACCAACCTTGTTGCCCTTCTCTCGACACACTCCATCAAGTCAACATCCTTCCTAAACTGAGGGGCCCAGAACTGGACACAGGACTCAAGGTGTGGCCTGGCCACACTGTTCCTGATGCAGACCAGGATGCCATTGGCCCTCTTGGCTGCCTGGGCACACTGCAGGCTCATGTTCAGCCTCCCATCAACCAGCACCCCCAGGTCCCTCTCTGCCTGGCTGCTCTCCAGCCACTCTGACCCCATATTTAGGAGAAGCTGGCACTGCTTGATGAAATAAAACATGGCCTTTTGGAGATACTTTATTTGGTTGTATCTTTTGGAGATATTTCATTCAGTGTTAACTTCAGTGCCTCCAGTATCTGAAGGGGGCCTACAAGAAAGCTGGTGAGGGACTTTTTAGGATGTTGGGTAGTGATAGAACTAGGGGGAATGGAGCAAAACTAGAAGGGCTAGATTCAGATTGGATGTTAGAAGATCTTCCCCCTGAGGGTGGTGAGACACCGGAACAGGTTGCCCAGGGAGGTGCTGGAAGCCCCATCCCTGGAAGTTTTTAAGCCCAGGCTGGATGTGGCTCTGAGCAACCTGATCTAGTGTGAGGTGTCCTTGCCCATGGCAGTGGGATTGGAACTAGCTGACCCTTGAGGTTCCTTCTAGCCCTGACTGATACTATGATGATTTCTACAATGCTATGGTTTTGGATGAACTTTTACAATGACAGAAAATAACATAGCCTATTATACAATGGGATCAGCACAAATAATTAACAGGCAACCAAGCATTGCAGATCACCATTAAGTCTGCCAAGGGCAGGGAAGGAAGATACATTAAAAACTCATACCATGTTAGTCAGTAATGAAACCCTGTTCATTACTCTCCTTTTATATTAAAGGATAAGCTTTTTGTTAGTATTCAGTATGGAGATTTGTGTGTTAAATAATTCAGCCATTCTTTAAAGTGACACTTATCTTGGAAGAACAGAGCTCAGCAGCTGCCCAAAATCCCAAACCCACACAACTGGACTTTATTCCTCATCCAAAATAAGATCATGAAGAAGCACCAAACAGAGATCAGCCTGAGCCAATGCAAAAACATCACAGAACTCGGAAGACAAAGATGGAACAGAAGAGAATAAATTCTGATACAAGCTTTCCACAGATGCTCAAAAAACCTACCAACTTCCTAACTGATGGCCAGTGAGCCTTCTTTCAGGCAGGTCATGTGAGAAAATAATCCCTGCATCATTTTTCCAAGCATGAGAAAATAATAGCTCTAGGTAGCAAGAAAGTCAGTTATGAAAGAGATTTCTAGCATAAAAATTAGACAGTCTGAGATATCTAGCAAAGGTATGATTTACAAGGCAGATACCAAAAGTAATTTCACTGATGAGTGGGCATAGATCAGGGAGCCGATTCTGCCACTGCAAGATAAGAGGCCTTTTTTGAGCTTCCCATTAAAAACACACAGGCTGGCAAACTGCAAGTGCCCTAAAACAAATGCAGAAGTTGCTCACTGTTTTCAAGTAACCTTTTAGAAAGAAGAAAAAAAAAAAAAAAAAAAAAAAAGAAAAAGACTGAAAACTTCCAATCTTTACACAAGAATCCACAAACTGTGAATTATGTGTTTGGCTTTTACCTGCAAACTAATTCACTCCTTGTCTGGGGCATGATCACAGGGTGACATACCTGTCCATGAGGTTTCCTGCTGGCCTGTTTCACTCCTCCTAATTAGCACTTAGCTTCAGTCCCTGCTCTGCCAACCTGTTACACATAGAGGGATCAGAAAGCTGATCAGATGGAATGGAGCTGACTTAGCCATATAGGAGCTATATCAGTCTTAGCTCAAATGGATAGAAAATGATGCATTAGGGAGAAGTGACATAAAAGGGAAAGCATCAGGAATGTGGGAGATGGGCTACTGGATAGAGAGGATGCATGAAAAGGAAAAAGAGGAAAGGAAAAGAGTACAAAGGGAAGAACAGAAACAATAGTAAGAAAACATTGTCTTGTATTTGTCTCTCACCATCGAGTGGTTAGAGAATGGAAGGTTAATGCAAGGATGCGCAGAGGAGAACTATGAAGCACACATCACATCAACTCCTGAAAGGAGGTTGTAGCCAGGTGGGGGCTGGTCTCTTCTCCCAGGCAACCAGCACCAGAACAAGAGGACACAGTCTCAAGCTTCGCCAGGGAAGTTTAGGCTCGAGGTGAGGAGAAAGTTCTTCACAGAAAGAGTAACTTGCCATTGGAATGTGCTGCCCAGGGAGGTAGTGGAGTCACCATCCCTGGAGGTGTTCAAGAGGGGACTGGACGTGGCACTTGAAGGCATGGTTTAGTTAGTCATGAGGTGTTGGGTGACAGGTTGGACTTGATGATCTCTCAGGTCTTTTCCAACCTTATTGATTCTATAATTCTATGAAATCACCTACAAAGCATTTTTAAACCATGAATGAGGCAAAAAACCTCCACCACTTCCACTAAACATGCTCTTCTTATGATCTGCAAAAGCCTTCAGAGAGCCTTTCAGTCTCTGGAAAGGGAGTGAAGAGGAAGAAGGGAGGCCTCAGTCATTGCCTTTCAATTGTCAGTATGAAATTAAAGTACTTGTATACCCTGGGCAATAACCAACACAGTTAACACCAGTAACTGCTGGATTAGGAATAATAATGCTCAGTTAGCATGACCTTGCAAAATAAACTAACCTGCCCAGGCAGAAAACAATTTCCTTACTCCTTAATGTTGTTGCTAACATCGGCAGTCACCACGCAAACAACTTCTGCTTCAGCACAAGAATCTTGCTATGCTTAATATGAGTTTCAACAGGAATACAAACATAAGTCAAATAACCCTTTAATATCTACCTGAAGCCCTACATGTGGCACTCAAACTTCTTCACAAATCCCTTTTCCTTATAGCATGCCAATTTCTTAAAATGGAAACAGTTCACAGGCCTTTGACACAAAACTCTTCAAACTCAAAAGTGAGAAAAAGAAAGTGGCTAAAAGTGCAATTCACATCCCCAAATCATTCTGAATATTTTGATTTTTCCTGTAAATCAAAACCAAACCAAACTTAAAACCAATAAAAATTGTTTCTCCACCCACGTTGACTCCCATGACCAATGATGCCTATAGCTAGTGGGGATTATATCCATAAACAAAGGTCTAGATGCCTGTGGCTAAAGACTAGAGATCATGAGGAGCACCTCTGAAAAAAAAACACAGAAAAGGCTTTCAAACAGACTGAACTAATAAGCTCAACATCCTTCATATTACATAGTTGATTTCTGCTTTAACTAATAAAAGTATGTCAGGTATGGGTATTTTCTTGTCTGTAAATGGCCACATTCCATTCATTCTCCTCTGCTGCCACTTGATCTTTTTCAATCTGCTCCAGCTCCTCTCTACTTTTGTTTTCTTCTCAGATGGCACATGACACTTCAGGAGCTCCCAAAAGATGTTCTTAATTTTCCCTGAACTTCTAAACCTCAGCATCATTTCTGTCAGTCTGTTTTTCTGCAGGATCAAACCTGTCAATAAAATGGTTATTAGCAACTATTCTCTTCTTGATATGCCAAGGTCTCTTCACTTGAGACAAACTGGTTTTATAAAGTGCCATCATGACTAAAATTCAGGTCTCTACCCCAAATACAGCAGGTATGTTTCTCTGTGAAATGATGGTGATACATGAGAAATATAACTGCAACTATAACATAAAAATTATTTTGGTTAGCATTCTCAAGGGATCATCTCTGCATTGTTACAAACTGCTGCCCTTGCATTGTGGCCTATTAATTTATGCCCTCTGTAACACAATCTAAGAAAGCAGTACCATAGTATCATAGTATGAGTCAGGGTTGGAAGGGACCACAAGGATCATCTAGCTCCAACCCCCCTGCCATGGGCAGGGACACCCTACACTAGATCAGGCTGGCCAGAGCCTCATCCAGTCTGCTCTTAAACACCTCCAGGGACAGGGCCTCAACCACCTCCCTGGACAACCAATTCCAGGGCTTCACCACTCTCATGGGGATGAACCTCCTCCTCATGTTCAGCCTGAATCTCCCCACCTCCAGCTTCATTCCATTCCCCCTAGTCCTATCACTACCTGATAGCCTGAGAAGTCCCTCCCCAGCCTTCTTGTAGGCCCCCTTCAGATACTGGAAGGCCACAATGAGGTCACCTCAGAGCCTTCTCTTCTCCAGACTGAACAGCCCCAACTCCTTCAGTCTGTCCTCATAGGAGAGGTGCTCCAGCCCTCTGATCATCCTCATGGCCCTTCTCTGGACACATTCCAGCACCTCCAGATCCCTCTTGTAATAGGGGCTCCAGAACTGGACACAGTACTCCAGGTGGGGTCTCACCATAGATGAGTAGAGGAGGAGAATCACCTCCCTTGACCTGCTGGCCACACTTCTCTTGATGCAGCCCAGGATCTGATTGGCTTTCTGGGCTGCAAGTGCACACTCAGTGCTCCTGTTGAGCTTCTCGTCCACCAGCACCCCCAAGTCTCTCTCCTCAGGGCTGCTCTCCAGCCAGTCACTGCCCAGCCTGGATTTGTGCCTGGGATTGCCTCCACCCAGATGCAGGAATTGTGGTCTATATCAGCTTCACCCTTTTCAATTAGGTTTATTTGACAGGTATACAACATTTTATTTTGCTCTAAATATATGATTTATGTTTTCTCAACTACGAAGTCAGTGAGAAAATTGCACAGTGCTTGACCTAGGAAAAATCAGTTTAATAGCACACAGCAAGCTTCCATTCCATAAAGCCTGCAAGAATTCTGAAATGTGTACATTAAAATAGACTACACAAATATATCCTGTATTGTAAAGATTAAAAACCTTCATAAGCATTTCTGCAAAATTAGGGCCTTTGTTGGGTTATAAATTTCTCAGTGTGCTAAATTAGAAAACACAACTTCTCGAAAGATAAACCACACCAAATATTAATTTCCTGTAACAACAGCAGAGAGACATTATTCAGTAACTTCCTTTCAGCTAGAGAAGGTAATTTCAAATTTATCTGTAGTAACTCTACACAGCTTAACCTCTAATATTCATCAAAGTAGCTCTGAGAAGGCTTTACAATTGCTTTAGATTTTAACAATATTCTAAGACATAATCAGGACTTCTTATGAAAGTATTAATTTTCTTCCCCCTAGTAGTTTTGCTGTACATTGGCAATATTTACAGAATAGAGAATTAGCCCGGTTGGAAAAGACCTTCAAGATGGTTGAGTCCAACCCATCACCCAACACCATGGAATGGAATGGAATGGAATGGAATGGAATGGAATGGAATGGAATGGAATGGAATGGAATGGAATGGAATGGAATGGAATGGAATAGACCAGAGCAGGTTGGAAGAGACCTTCAAGATCATCGCGTCCAACCTATCATCCAACACCACCTAATCAACTAAACCATGCAACCAAGCACCCCATCAAGTCTCCTCCCGAACACCTCCAGTGATGGGGACTCCACCACCTCCCCGGGCAGTCCATTACAATGGGCAATCACTCTCTCTGTGTAAAACTTTCTCCTCACCTCCAGCCTAAACCTCCCCTGGCTCAGCCTGAGACTGTGTCCTCTTGTTCTGGTACTGGCTGCCTGGGAGAAGAGACCAACCCCTGCCTGGCTACAACCTCCCTTCGGGCAGTTGTAGAGAGCAATAAGGTCACCCCTGAGTCTTCTCTTCTCCAGGCTAAGCAACCCCAGCTCCCTCAGCCTCTCCTCATAGGGCTTGTGCTCCAAGCCCCTCACCAACTTCATTGCCCTTCTCTGGACACGCTCCAACAAGTCAACATCCTTCCTAAACTGAGGGGCCCAGAACTGGACACAGTACTCGAGGTGTGGCCTAACCAGTGCAGTATCTATGTACAATTTTTTTTGAAGTATGTGGTTTAATTCCTCAGCTAGTTCATGGTTAGCTGATGTAGAGTTTGTAACAGAGAAGTTAATCTTATTTTCAGATGCGAGTGCCATCATGCTTGCTAAGAGCTACAACACAGGAAGAAGACCAGAAAAAACTGTTTTATCTGAAAATTAAATACAAATGTTTTCTCTGAGTAACTGTTAAGGGTAGAAAAATCTGTCGAATTTCAAATGATCAGAAACAATTCCTTGGTTTACAAGCTAATAAAAAGCCAACACGGACGACATTACAGTCACTATCTATTCCAATATACAGTGCAATCTGCAATCAACAGGAGCACTAGTAGGATGGATGAGGCCATGCTACTAAGTTCATGTAAAGCCACTCTTCCTGCTAACACTACATTTTTCTGGTTGTCTGTAGTTCTTGTGACTTTTCCCCAGCCCAGTGATATCCCTTTATACTGGCAGACATGGCTCAAGAATTTATCATGCTTTAATCACACTAAAACTTGAATCACAGATTTTATCAAAATTTTAAACCTCTGAACATCTTTGAGAAAGCAAAATTATTTGAAAGCTTAAATTAACGGTCAAAAGACTCAGAGTAAGAAAAAAATCCTCTCCTATTTTCGCAGCACGTTATAGAACACACAGAGAAAACCCCACGAGCTGGTTCCTGAAAATTACCTGCATGAATGAATCTGAAGTCACACACACTGCAGAGTAGATTGCAACCAGTTGAATTTAACAATCAAAACAAACAGTGAAGAGTAATTCTCACCAAACCAAGGATCAGGTAGCAGATGGGAGGATAAGTGGGGAAGGAGGGTGAGAATTTGACTGCGAAGGGAGTAAAATCCACTTTTATGCTACTTACTCCGGTAGGCTGAAATATGAGTCCATCCACCTCATGGCTAACTTCTCTAGCAAAGCTTCCTTCCAGGAGCTGTAGAACAAAAGGAAAATAAATCTTTTTTTTTTTTTCCATAAAGAAACAATCAGCTTAGAAGACTGCACATCACAGCAGATTATACGCTACCACAGCAATCATCTGCTAGTAAACTGCTCCTTTAGGGTTTAACGTTAGAGCCTGGGAAATGTCAGCACAGAAAGCTTCAAGAGATTAGAAAGTTTTTGCAAAGAACATTCAAGGCTGAAACAAGTTTCAGGGAGATGAGCCTTACAGTTTTACTCAAGGAAAAAGCTTTTGTCCAAATAGAAATATGGAGAAACCAAGGCAATCCTATAAACTAAAAGATAAAGAGAAATCAGTTCTGATACCAGACATCACCCATTTGTGGTGCAATTAAAAACACATTTGCCACTTTGACACACAAGTGGAATTTACTTTATACTGAAAATATGTACTGAAAAAATATTTCAGGGTATCATTCAAAATTCACAGATTCATAGAATGGCTTGTGGTTGAAAGGGACCTTAAAGATCATCTAGTTCCAGCCCCTCTGCCATGGGTAGGGACACCTTCCACTAAACAAGGTTGTTTAATGCCTCGTCCAACCTGGCCTTGAACAGCTCCAGGGAGGGAGCATCCACAACTTCCAAGGGCAACCTGTTCCCGTGTCTCACCACCATTACTGTGATGAATTTCTTCCTAATACCTAGTCTAAATCTCCCCTCTTTCACTTCAGTCCATACCCTCTTGTCCTATCACTACAAGCCCTTGTAAAAAGTCCCTTCCTGGCTTTCTTGTAGGCCTTCTTCAGGTACTGGAAAGCTGCTATAAGGTCTCCCCAGAGCCTTCTTTTCTCCAGGCTGAACTACCCCAGCTCTCACAGCCTGCCCTGTAGGGGAGGTAGTCCAGTCCTCTGATCATTTTCATGGTCCTCCTCTGGACTCACTTCACATATGGCAGAGTACCTAACTGGGGCATGATCCATTAAAACAGCTGTGCTACTGCAGAACAACTGTCTGGATTCGTTTGAAGCTTGAATATTCTGTGAATTCCATGTGTAGGTGAATACATCCATCACAACACATTTACCAGAGAAAAATCACCTAACTAAACAAACTAATGAAAGCAGCTGGTCAACAGTTACGAGTATTGATGATGTACTTCCACGTTAAATTATGACTTGCCTAAGGAAAAGCAACTAATCAATGAGAACTACAATTGACAAGTAATAGCAAAAATTAGGAGAATTACCAAAACACCCCATTAATCATTTCAATTTATGAAGAATCTGACCTGAAGTTGCAGATGCTTTTAGTAACATTTGAAATCAAAACCACAAAACCCAGACTTTGATGTCTAAGAAACTGTATGGTCATAAAACACAGCAAATACAAAACCCAGAGTTACAAAATGCAAGGTAATCCCTCAATCTGACACCCGGTTTCAGACTCTAACTGTCTTTGTCCCCTTGTACGCAGCTCTGGTGAGGCCACACCTCCAGTATTGTGCTTGGTTTGGGGCACCTCAATACAAGAGAGATGTGGAGGTGCTAGAGCCAGTGCAGAGGGCAATGAAGCTGGGGAAGGACCAGAATAAATCTCATGAAGGGCAACTGAGAGAGCAGGGGCTGTTTAGTTTGGAAAGGAGGAGGCTGAGGGCAGACCTCATTGCTCTCTACAACTACCTGAAAGGATATTGTAGAATATACTGGTCTCTTCTCACAGGTAATTAGTGATAGAACAAGAGGGAATGGCCTCAAGCTGTGACTGGGTAGGTTTAGACTGGACAGCAGGAAAAAAAAAATTTTCATGGGAAGAATAATCGGGCATTGGAATGTGCTGCCCAGGGAGGTGGCTGAGTCACCAAGCCTGGATGTGTTTAAAGGTTGTTTGGATGTGGTGCTTGGGGATATTGTTTTGGGGGTGAACCTTGCAGAGCAGAGTTATTGGTTGGACTTGGTGATCCTGAGGGTCTTTTCCAACCTGAATGTTTCTGTGATCCTGTGATTCATTCTCAGTTTGGTGGTTCACAGTGTTCTCACTAAGACATCTCTTTCTAAGGGCCAATTAGATACCAAAGAAAAAAGGATTCTGAAACTAGAGCAAGCTTCAACAGGTAACTAAAGCTCTTTGTACTCTGCCTAGTTAGTTATTCTCCTGTCATTCTCAGTTATGCTGTTTCATTCTCATTGTGTCAGTTACAAGCATTTGGTAACACTCTAGTAAGGAATTTTTACTAGAAATGATTAGTGTCTGGGGCAAGGGGGTCAGAGAGGGAAGTGGGAAGCAAGGAATGGCAACAGCAGAATACATACACATTAAATATAGAAGAAAATATAGGTTTAACATATAAAGAAGTAATTTTTACACTGAAAAGAAACATTGCTATGTTTTCAGCTTTATGACTGTAGAATGCAGATAAATCAGTTCATATTTTTAAAATATTATGTCCAACTCTTCCCAGATGCCAAAATTCCTAATTAAGTTCAACAGTACAGTCCTTTTCAATCAGCACCATGATAAATGGCACACCTGCTTGACCAGGATGACTGCCAGGGCTCAGATAAAATGCAATGCATCTCAATGACATTTTATAGAAGATGGGTAAATGATGCATGTGAGCCAATTCTTCTGGCAGGCTAATCCTTGTAGCCTTGTGGCATCTTTTTCCACCTGTGAACCTCCTTGTTCACTCCTTGCATCTTCCTGCTCCCCCATTAAAGTTACAGTGAAGCCTATCCTTTTACTGTGGTTTACTCGTTCACAGAATCACAGAATGTGAGAGGTTGGAAGAGGACCTCCAGAGATGGAATGGAATGGAATGGAATGGAATGGAATGGAATGGAATGGAATGGAATGGAATGGAATGGAATGGAATGGAATGGAATGGAATGGAATAGAATAGAATAGAATAGAATAGAATAGAATAGAATAGAATAGAATAGAATAGAATAGAATAGAATAGACCACACCACAGCAGACCAGGTTGGAAGAGACCTTTCACAGTATCCTTAGGGTTGGAAGAGACCTCCAAGATCATCGAGTCCAACCTATCATCCAACACCATCTAATCAACTAAACCATGGCATCAAGCACCCCATCCAGTCTCTTCCTAAACACCTCCAGTGATGGTGACTCCACCACTTCCCCGGGCAGCCCATTCCAATGGCCAATCACCCTTTCTATGAAGAAATCCTTCCTAACATCCAGCCTAAACCTCCCCTCGGATTCATCCTATCACATTTCCCTAACTAAATACATCAGTAACAGGTAATGATGGAGTCATCATCCAAACTACAAGCATTGTAAAGTGCACCTTTTAAACATTACATTTTTAAAAGCAGGCATCCTGGGAAAGAATTAAACCTGCTGTTTGGGGGGGGGGGGGGGGAAGGGGGAGTATAAGCTTTCTTCCAGTTAATACGCAACTACCGTGCAATGCTCCAAAATATTATCAAACACAGCTTCAAGTCAGGCACAGGAAGCTGCTCCCTCTAAGCTAAGGTTGCAGCCTCTGCTCCTTCCTTCTCCCCAGAATCTTTACACTTTCCCCTGTCCTGCAGCATAATTTCTTTCTTGGTTTGCTTTGTTTCTAAAAGCAGAAATGGTATCAAGAATTAAACAGCTGCTTTCGGTCTCAAAGCCAAAAAGCATCAACTAGCATGTGAGTAACGATACACCAGGGAGGGAAAGGGTTCATACATTATTTAAAAACAAAGTTCAAAATCTCAAACTTTCCACAACCAAAAGTTGATTCATTCACATTTTTAAGAGAAATGGAACCTAAGATAAAGCGTTAAGCGAAGTTTTTGTTGTGGCTCATCGACTGTAATTACTGCAAATATATTATAAGCCTTTGCAAACTGTCTTTAGTGATTCTGGAGAATCCACTCCACGTTTGGGGGATTTAAAGGGAGCACACAACTTCTGAAAAATGGGGAAGAAATGGGAAAAAAAATCATCTTCAAACAGAATCCACTCAGTTTTTTATCTTTTTCATAGTTGAGATACCACCCACCTCACCTAGCATTAGCATTTGAAGTGAAATAGCTGACATAAACAAATCTTGTGTACATTAACAGTCTGGGGGGGAGACAGGAGAAGATCAAAGACATACCTCTGGCAGTCCCACTGCTCCCCTCTCTGCTCAAACCCAGACATAGCCTGGATCACCATTTCAGACTAACTTTCAGACACCTATGAGGATGAAACCCTCTCCTCTCATGCATATTTAAGTTCCTCTTCCAGCAATATACTCGAGTGCCACTAAATTTGGTTTGAAAACTGTGCAGTCTGAAGTTCCAGCACACTGTGATGGAGAACCACATTCTTCATGAAGTTTGTCTTGCAAAGTTTTCCATGTGCAATTAAAAATTAAGGCCTATTTCTCAGCTTCTTTTTTTGTGTTTTTTTTTTTAATTCCATCCATGTTTCTTCCTTGTTCCTCTATTTAGACACTGATCAAGACATCTCTTAGAGGCTTTGCAGACAAAGAAACAAAATTCATGTTTCAAACATTTCACAAGGAAGGAACAGAAAAGTCAATGTGCCCCTGTACTCTGCACTGCTTAGGCCACACCTTGAGTACTGTGTCCAGGTCTGGGCCCCTCAGTTTAAGAAGGACATTGAGACACTTGAACGTGTCCAGAGAAGGACAACAAGGCTGGAGAGAGGCCTTGAGCACAAGCCCTACTAGGAGAGGCTGAGGGAGCTGGGGTTGTTTAGCCTGGAGAAGAGGAGGCTCAGGGGAGACCTCATTGCTCTCTACAACTACCTGAAAAGTGGTTGCAGCCAGGCAGGGGTTGGTCTCTTCTCCCAGGCAACCAGCACCACAACAAGAGGACACAGTCTCAAGCTGCACCAGGGGAAGTTTAGGCTTGAGGTGAGGAAAAGTTCTTCACTGAGAGAGTCATTAGTCATTGGAATTCGGTGCCCAGGGAGGTGGTGGAGTCACCATCCCTGGAGGTGTCCAAGAGGGGATTGGATGTGGCACTTAGTGCCATGGTTTAGTCATGAGGTCTGTGGTGACAGGTTGGACTCGATGATCTTTGGAGTCTCTTCCCACCTTGGTAATTCTGTGATTCTGTGCTATTTGAGACCTGCCTGGATGCGTTCCTGTGTGATCTGGTCTAGGTGATCCTGCTCTGGCAGGGATTTGGACTGGGTGATCTTTCAAGGTCCCTTCCAGCCCTTAACATTCTGTGATTCAGTGATCAAGATGTAAATCTTGAAATATTTCAAGAATTTATACTCTAAACTCACAGTTGCCATTGCTGTCATCAACTGAAACCATCTCAGCCAGACTAGACAGGATATTCCAGAAGGGCTATAGCAGCAAGAAAAAACTGCTCTCCCTCTTCTCTTCCAGTGGAGTCTGCTTTCAAGGAGACCTCTATATACATGAACATTTGCCAGAGTATTTCACCAGCCAATGACTCATCACAGCTGGCTGCCTGACTCAAAGTGGCTCTTTCCAAATAACTGTGATGGCCCTAAAATCACGCTCCCTGGGCTCAGGTGCGTGACTTAACATATGGCCATACAAGTGTGCATGTCTGCTTGCACCTTGTGATGCCAAAAGCTGTAACTGGCATTTCAACATTAGCATGTATTTCTCTCACAGAAAATCCAGTGATCCTTCTCTCATTTATGTGACTTCATGGTTTTCTCCAAATCACCTATACAAATCATAGAATGGTCTGGGTTGGAAGGAACCTCCAAAGGTCATCTAGTCCAATCCCCTCTGGAGTCAGCAGAGGCATCCTCAACTAGATCATGTTGACCAGAACCCTGTCAAATCTTACTTTGAATATCTCCAGGGATGGGGCCCCAATATTACAATACAATACAATACACCAGGTTGAAAGAGACCTTCAAGATCATCGCATCCAACCTATCAACCAATCCAACCCACCTAAACAACTAAACCATGCAACCAAGCACCCCATCAAGTCTCCTCCTGAACACCTCCAAGGAAGGTGACTCCACCACCTCCACAGGTAGCCGATTCCAATGGGCAATCACTCTCTCTGTATAGAACTTCTTCCTAACATCCAGCCTAAACCTGCCCTGGCACAGCCTGAGACTGTGTCCTCTTGTTCTGGTGCTGGCTGCCTGGGAGAAGAGACCAACCCCTGCCTGGCTACAACCTCCCTTCAGGTAGTTGTAGAGAGCAATAAGGTCACCCCTGAGCCTCCTCTTCTCCAGGCTAAGCAACCCCAGCTCCCTCAGCCTTTCCTCATAGGGCTTGTGCTCCAAGCCCCTCACCAACTTCGTTGCCCTTCTCTGGACACGTTCCAGCAAGTCAACATCCTTCCTAAACTGAGGGGCCCAGAACTGGACACAGGACTCAAGGTGTGGCCTAACCAGTGCAGTGTACAGGGACAGAATGACCTCCCTGCTCCTGCTGGCCACACTGTTCCTGATGCAGGCCAGGATGCCATTGGCCTTCTTGGCTGCCTGGACACACTGCAGGCTCATGTTCAGCCTCCCATCAACCAGTACCCCCAGGTCCCTCTCTGCCTGGCCACTCTCCAAATATCTCCCTGGGCAACCGCCTCCAGAGTTCCACCACCTTCATAGTAAATATTTTCTTCCTAACATTCAATCTAGACCCACTCTTCTCTAGTTTGAAGCCACTGCCCCTCGTCCTATCACTGCAAGACTTTGTAAACATTCTCTCTCCAGCCTTCTTGTAGGCCCCCTTCAGGTACTGGAAGGCTGCTATTAGACATCCCCAGAGCCTCCTCTTTTCCAGGCTGAACAATCCCAGCTTCCTCAGCCTGTCTTTGTAGCAGAGGTGTTCCGGCCTTTAACATGACCTGGTTTCCTTCACATTACGCTCATTTCCTAAGCAAAACATGATATGCTGCCACTTCACGTCAAATAAACGAGGTAGAAACAGTATCAGTTGATGTGTATCTTTACAGCAGGTTAAAGTCCAATTCTATGATGCATTGTATTGGGCTATAATTGGTCTGAAAAATTTGGAAATTATTCTTTGCTGGGAAAACAGCAACAAAAAGGCAAGAAAGGAAATGCAGTCTGATAACTGAGAGTACAGTCAGAAATCCACAGCTAATACTAAATATTCCTAAGCTTTTCCTGGCCCATGCTAATGGTCTGAAATACACATAAAGGAAGAGTAAGATCAAAACCTGTGTAAAAGAATTTTTAAAATGAACTCCCTAAGAAGTAATTATTTAAAGAATGCTAATTAAAACCTAATACATAATGAAGAGTGACTGCTGCATTTTCAGTAAAGCAGTGAAATTATCTACTCTGCCCCAAATGCAAAAGGAATACAAAGCAAAAGCTTCTAATTGGCTTCACGGAATCACAGAATATACCTGGTCGTAAAAGACTTCCAAATCTTCCAGTCCAACTTTCAAACCAGTTGACCCCCTAAAGGGTCAATACTAAACCACAGAATTATAGAATCATAGACTCTATAAGGCTGGAATAGACCTCAGAGATCATTGAGTCCAACCTATCATCCAACACCTCATGACTAAACAATGGCTTCAAGTGCCACATCCAATCCCCTCTTGAACACCTCCAGGGATGGTGACTCCACCACCTCCCTGGGCAGCCCATTCCAATAGCTAACAACTCTCTCTGTGAAGAACTTTCTCCTCACCTCCAGCCTAAACCTCCCCTGGCACAGTTTGAGACTGTGTCCTCTTGTTCTGGTGTGGGTTGCCTGGGAGAAGAGATCAACCCCCTCCTGGCTACAACCTCCCTTCAGATAGTTGTAGAGAGCAATAAGGTCACCCCTGAGCCTCCTCTTCTTCAGGCTAAACAACCCCAGCTCCTTCAGCCTCTCCTCATAGGGCTTGTGCTTGAGACCTCTCCCCAGCCTCGTTGCCCTTCTCTGGACACGTTTAAGTGTCTCAATGTCCTTCTAAAATTGAGGGGCCCAGAACTGGACACAGGACTCAAGGTGTGGCCTAACCAGTGCTGAGTACAGTGGCACATTGACTTCTCTGCTCGTGTTGCTCCATGTCCCTAAGTACCAGGTCCCCATGACATTTGAATTCCTTCAGGGATGGTGACTCCACCACTGCCCTGGGCAGCCCATTCCAATGTTTGAGAACCCTTTCAGTGAGGAAATATTTCCTAACACCCAGCCTAAACCTCCCTGGCACAGCTTGTAAACATTTCCTCTAGTCTTGTTGCTTGACATCAAGGAGAAGAGGCTGCCCCCTCCTTGCTACAACCTTCCTTCAGATAGTTGCAGAGAGCAATGAGGTCTCCCCTCAGCCTCCTTTACTCCAGACTGAACAACCCCAGCTCCCTCAGATGATCCTTGCAGGCCATGTGCTCCAGGCCCTTAACCAGCTTCATTGCCCTTTATTACTTTACCTGCTGCTCACTTATTACTTTGAAAGAAATGTGATGCTCTTGGGCTGTAAAACGGGCACCCAGTTCAAACTGGATGAAAATTCTTTCTGAAAAATGTATGCCAAAAGGTCAAATCCTAACTTTCACACAGCCATCCACTCAAGATGCTAACACAAGACAGAAGCAGAGAAATTCAGCTGCAGACATTGCTGTCTCTCTGTGAATACATACATGTTGAAAGCACTGGACGTTAACCGACAACTCGGTGCTGAACAAGAAGAGGCTAAGTAAAACTCCAAAGGTTCATCTGTTCAACAAACCCACAGCTATTTTGAGCTGTGTGATCTGTGGCAACAGCTGAATTGTCCTGTGATGACAACTGTACCAAATGACTGCCAGAAGGCAGGTGGGAATTTCCTCAGCTGACAAAATCTTCTAAACACATAGGTTTTGCAAAATATTGTTTTATGAAAAGCCTTTTGGTTTGTTAATTGACTAGAAGCTCTGAAACCAATCATATTGAAGGAGTAAATAAAACCTCTTTGCCAAGTTAATCACACAGAACATTTTGGCTCAAAAGATATTAAAAACACCTAATTACTGCAATGGATTTGTTCCCTATAAGAATGAAAGCAGATAATGGCAGCAACGTGAGACTGATTTTCACTAATATGATCAGGTGACTAATTATTATCCATGAATCATTTGTAGCATACAGAACTTGATTAATGTCAGGTCAAGTTTAACATGTGATAGGTTTTATTAGTAATGCTTGGCTATCCCACAGCTTGTCAGTTGAAGCGAGTGCCATCTGTTAGGTGCAGCAATAGCCAACAGCCACAACAAAAGCACACTGGATACAACTGGTCACTGAAGAACGTTTGAAGAATTCCACAAGGGAGCTGCCCTGGTAATTTTAAATACATTAGACTACAATCCAGCTCACAAACACAGGAAATCTGTAGCCCCAAAACAGTGAACATATAAGAGGCTGTCTTTGCTCATTTTAAAGCTTGACCAAAGGCATGCTTAGAAATGTGGGATTTAGCTTCACAGATTGACTAGTCTCTAGTAATAAAAATTCTTTTGCAAGAGGAATCACAGAACCACAGAATCAACCAGGTTGGAAAAGACCTTAGAGATCATCAAGTCCAACCTATTACCTAATACCTAACACCTCATGACAACTAAAACATGGCTTCAAATGCCACATCCAATCTTTTAACAACTCCAGGGATGGTGACTCCACCACCTCCCTGGGCAGCATATCCCTCTGGCCAATTACTCTTTCTGTGAAGAACTTTCTCCTTACCTTGAGCCTAAACCTCCCCTGGTGCAGCTTGAGACTGCATCCTCTTGTTCTGCCACTGGTTAGCTGGGAGAAGAGACCGACCCCCACCTGGATACAACCTCCTTTCAGGTAGTTGTAGAGAGCAATAAGGTCTCCCCCTGAGCCTCCTCTTTCTCCAGGCTAAACAACTCCAGGAATGTGCAGAGCTTCCTTGCTATACTCCATCATCTTTAGCCAGCATTCCTATAGAGAATACAGGATGTTTACCCTTTAAAGTATCCCTCGTGGCATTCAGGTATGTATGGCACTAACTAAAGGGGAGGTTTAGGCAGGTTGTTAAGAATAAATTCTTCACAGAAAGAGTGATTGGCCATTGGAATGGGCACCCTGGGGAAGTGGTGGAGTCACTGTCCCTGGAAATGCTTTTAAAAAGACTGGATGTGGCATTTAGTGCCATGGTTTAGTTGATTAGATGGTGTTGGGTGATAGACTTGGTGATCTCGAAGGTCTTTTCCAACCTGGTTAATTCTGTGATTCTATGTAGCAAAACATCATTAGAAGACAATGGGCCTGAAATTCATATCCCACAAGAAAATGTTTACTGCTGGTCTCCCACTCATTACAATTACAGACAACAGCAAGAAAAAATCTTTTCACAGCAGGCTCACTTTCTA
This sequence comes from Picus viridis, assembly GCA_033816785.1. Taxonomy (NCBI): domain Eukaryota; kingdom Metazoa; phylum Chordata; class Aves; order Piciformes; family Picidae; genus Picus; species Picus viridis. The sequence goes on along the minus strand of CM066578.1, from coordinate 43,020,070 downwards.
GTATTTCACAGCACCTTGAGGGTGGTCAACTTTAGCAGGGGTCACCTCTCCCATGTACAGCCCAATGTACAGCTCTTGGAGCAAAACAGGAACTCACCTGCTACCATAAGAGTTCACCTGGGCACCTCCACTGAACCTCCATGAGCTCTGCACTAATAACAGCAGGAGCAGCAAGGCTGAAATAACATGAAGTGGCAACAGACAGGTGCGTGCACAGAGAGGAAGGAAGGTGACCTAATACTACCTGGGTTTGCTCCGGCACTTACCTACTCTCTGCTGGTCTAAAACTAGTTAGAAACTCAGCAGGGGCACTGAGAGGAACATTTATTTACCTCACAGGCATCACAGCTACAACAGCCCTCTCAGATGTATTTTAAATTTGTTCTCATTTGAGGGCTTTCTTGTTTACCAAGTGGATGAAACTGAAAAGCTGTGAATTAAGGCTACCACTAGTAGCATCAACACAGTCTGTACTTCAGCCCCAAGTGTCCTTCTTTCTGGCTAAGAGCATGATGGGCAGGGCTCACAGATTCTTTGACATCTTGATGCAAAAGCCCATAAATACTATCATAAGTCAAAAAAAGGGTAACTATTGTACATTTCATTCCTCAAAACATTTGTCCATATAATTTCACAGCCGATGACTGACAGGGTCCCAAACCTAGTGCCTGGGCATTAGCATTCTAACTGATAATATGATGATGATATGATACCACTCTTCATGGGTTGTCTTTTGGAAGAGCAGCTCTACAGAAAGTCTTTCCTAGAGTCTATTCATTCTTTCCATAACAGGAAGGCAACAGAAATTCCTGTTTATATTTCTGTGATCAGAAATAAGCAAGAAAGCCAAAGAGACTCATTTCTTCTACCTGCAACTTCCTTCATGTCATGATTGAAGCACTTAAAAAATACCAACGAGTTATTCCATATGCTGGACTCTCAGAGTTTTCCCAAGTCCTGCTAGAACTACCAGCTTCACAAGGGCCTGTTGCAGTCTGCTTTTTGTCATTGATAATTTACAGCAAGAGAAATCATATAGATCATCTTCTGAAACTGCTGCAGCCTAAATCTTTCCAGAAAAAGCCATTTCTAGGTACATGATGAGCTGGCAGTTACCATAGTCTGTGATGGGAAGCAGCTTCCGATACTGAGAAGGTGGAAGAACCACAGTAGCTAGATTTACCCAGACACAAGGGAAAAAATGCTATAGTAAACAATCAAATATATTGCAGAGGTGGCAAGGAATAAAGTTTGATGGGTTTGGGGATATTTTTAATCACTTCTTGCCTTTTCAGGAGATTCATGAACTGCACTCTTTAAAGATGCCTCTACCACTAGCTGTATGCTGTGATCCTTAATCATTCGGATAGAGACATTTAAGGAAAATGTGGAGCACGCTGCAGTGAAAGTCCCACTGAGCTCCCCCCACCCCCCAGTTTGCTATTCTGAGTGAACAAATCCAAAGGTCATGTACCTAATATATTCAAAACAATACCCAGGAATACCAGGGGCGTTATGTGTGCTAATGCTTAATGTGACAGCACATCTGCATTCGTGAATGCAAAATAAGCGTTAAGCATTTCTCCCTGTCAATCTCTTCTCCAAAGCACAATTGAGAAATTGACATCAATTAACTACAATGTTTTCAAATGCTTCAAAGAGGAGAAATAGGCTGCTTCACGAAACTTTAATTGACTTTTGTGAGAGCTTCAAAACAGGAGAAACATGAATCTCTTGAGGCTGTGAGGGAATGACCCTGCCAAACAGCAACGATATTCTGTATTTACTTGACCTGGTGAAGAAACAGAGCAATAAATTTCACAGCTTAGCCATTAATTTACTTTGCTCTTGCCAGTTCTCTGTTTCAACCTGCAAGGTACCCTAGGTTCTTCTGTTAGGGATTGGGTTATTGTCCACAGCATCTTCCCCATGCTCTCCTACCTGACAGGGCACACTTGCTAAAGATCAGAGTCCCGCTGGACCTGAAGGAGGTTTAATAGATGCCATTAGGAAATTCTTTGACCTATTTACAAATGATCTATGACCTGCAGCATTCCTGAATGGAATGGCTGACACAAAAAGTCTGTTGCCTGACGTCCTCAGCTGAGCATGCTTATGTTTAGAAGTCCCCTAATACTCCGTGTTTGAGCAAACATTCAAAAGCTGTTCTGATATGGGGAGGGAAATGACATCGAGTTGAGTGCAACTGGGCCAAGAAGACTTTAATTTGTTCTGTGAACAACCTTCCATCATTACAAACTTCATAGGTTTTATCTATTATCCAGCCCCTGTGTGAACTGCTACAACATAATCCAGTCTCTGGTTGTCAAGAATGCGGACAGGCCTGTTTTAATTACATCAGATAATTAAGGATTATGTTTTATTAAGCATTTCCACTAGGACTCATCAACAAAGACCAATTTGTATATACAACAATTCAATTAGACTCGAAAAGGATATTCAGGAATATGAAGTCTTCATACATTTATTGTTGTGACAATGCTGATTCAAACCCGGGCTAATGTATTCCACCAGGCACCAATGCAGTAGTTTTAACCCAATAATGAAGACAATGTTGCATTCTGGAAGCCTAAAAACATCTGATTCTTCTGCAGTGCAATGGCACTTAAGGGCTTTATTTGCTATGAAGTTGAAACTAACACAGTCTCAAGCTGCACCAGGGGAGGTTTAGGCTGGATGCTAGGAAGAAATTCTTCATAGACTGATTGCCCCTTGGAATGAGCTGCCCGGGGAGGTGGTGGAGTCACCATCACTGGAGGTGCTTAGGAAGAGACTTGATGGGGTGCTTGGTGGCATGGTTTAGTTGATTAGATAGTGTTGGATGATGGGTTGGACACAATGATCTCAAAGGTCTCTTCCAACCTGGTCTATTCTATTCTATTCTATTCTATTCTATTCTATTCTATTCTATTCTATTCTATTCTATTCTATCCCATCCTATTCTATTCTAAAACTAGCCACTGTAAGGTCATAACAGTAAAATGATAAGATTTTATTATTTCTTGGCTTTGAAGAAAAAATATTGCTTTTGCACAGTCCTTTGGGTTTGGTGTTTGTTGGGGGTGGGGTTTTTTTTGCAAAAATGGGAAAATCACAGGTAAAGAATAAGCTAGCAGGGATGTCCTGCAATGCACTGCTCTCAATTTCACCCCCAACCTTACAATTTTCCTTTGTGCTTTTCTTAATTTTCTCCAAACTGAGCACATGTCTCTCGAAACATCATTCCAAGGTGAGCAGGCTGATGGCTTCCTGCGGAGCTTTATTGCCAGGAGGCAGTTTGGAAAGTGACAGGCTGTGAAGTGGCACAACGGACAATATGAAACAGTTGCCCCTCAATTAATGAGTGGGGTGACCCACTTAGTCACCACAGCTGAGTCCTCCAACTAATTCAGAAGATATCAAATATACCAATTCAACTGCCCATGCTAGGAGACCAACGGGTAATTAGGTCCAAATAGATTTGCATTTTCCCTCTTTTGGTAATGCATCACAAAACTGGAAGTAGAAATCACTGTTAAGAGACATTTTCCCTACTTAGAAAGGCAAATTATTTCCACTGCAAGGAACACAGAAGAAATAATTTACAACAATGTTAGAATGTTCCAAGCTAGTGTTAAAATGCTAACTGAATATCTACCTTTCTGATGTGTAAACTCACGACGTGCACCAAGTAAAATTCTTCTTCCATATGCCTTTATTTTGCCACTGGTCTCATTGTTTTCTTTCCTCCACTACAGCTTGGCAAGTCAGAACTTAATTATGTTCCACATCTGAATTAGTCTGAATTCAATTTGTACCACTAGAAACATCTAACTAGTTGTAACAAAACATCCTTTGTGGAAACATTCAAGACTTTGTTTTAACTTCAGTAAATCATTCTCCAGGAAACATGAAATGTAACTGATATGTGAATAATTTCTTAAATCAAAAGCAAAAACTCATTCTTTTCCTAACCAAAAATTACACTGTGCTGAAACATTATACTTGGCCTTCAAAACCACAAATAATAACAATCAAAAGCAAGTAGCCTCATCCTCTTTTCTTAATTCTAGGAAATGAACACAGAGTCTTGTTCATGAACAGCTCTCCTCAAGTGACTCCACCAGAGCAAGGAGCAGTTAGCTCTAGCTGAGTCTTATTTTTTTCCCTAGCACAAGGGAAAATCTCTTGGTGTAAAACAAATCTAATCAAATAACTGCAGCCTCAGTGCCCCACAGAAAGCAAAGGAATCATAGAATCACAGAATGTTAGGGGTTGGAAAAGACCTCCAGAGGTCACTGAGTCCAATCCCACTGCCAAAGCAGGATCACCTAGGGCATGCAACATAGGAATGCATCCAGGTGGGTTTTGAAAGTCACTAAAGAAGGAGACTCCACAACTTCCCTGGGCAGCCTGTTCCAGTGCTCCGTCACCCTCACAGTAAGGAAGTTCCTCCTCATGTTGAGGTGGAATTTCCTGTGTTCCAGTTCATTCCTGTTGTTCCTTGTCCTGTCACTGGGTACCACAGAAAGGTGACTGGCACCTTCATCTCCACTGGCACCTTCATGTCCAGAACAAAAGGACATAGTCTCAAGCTGCACCAGGGAAGGTTTAGGGTGGAGGTTAGGAAGAAATTCTTCACAGAAAGAGTGACTGACCATTGGAATGTGCTGCCCAGAGAGGTGGTGGAGTCAACATCACTGGAAGTGTTTAAAATAAGACTGGATGAGGCACTTAGTGCCATGGTTTAGTTGATGAGATGGTGCTGGGTGATAGGTTGGACTTGCTGATCTCAAAGTTCTTTTCCAACCTGGTTAATTCTGTATTCTATATTCTGTACCTTGCCACCCACCTCTCAGATATTTATAAACATTAAAGAGATCCCCTCTCAGCCTTCTCTTCTCAAGACTAAACAGCCCCAGTTCTCTCACTCTTTCTTCACAGGAGAGATGTTCAATTCCCACAATCATCTTTGTAGCTCTCCGTTTTACTCTCTTCAGCAGATCCCTGTCTTTCTTGAATTGGGGAGCTCAAAACTGGACATGGTATTCCAGGTATGGTCTCCCTAGGGCAGAGTAGAGGCAAAGGAGAACCTCTCTAGACCAGCTGGACCCAAGAATACTCAGAGGCATCTGGACACCCCACCAACTTTGGCCTACAAAGCCCTTGCTACCCTCATCCTCCCACTGCTAGAAATTACATTTACCAAACAGTGTCCACATCATTCCAGTGAGTTTCCTGAAACAGCTCCAGTTCTAGCACTGAATTTTAAGTGGCAGTAACATTCAGCTCAGGAGCTACAGTTGGGTCACCTATTTCAGATTACAATTCACAAAGCTTCCATTTGGTCTCACTGGCTGTCCTCACCTTTAAAAATCACATGGTAAAATAATTTTTGAACAATGAGCTTGAAGTCCTACATGCTGGGATACAAGACAGCTGCCAAGAGAAGATTTCAAATTCTAATATAAGCATAAGGAAACATCTTTACATCTTCCTATTGACTGGTTGTTTACCAGGTTCCTTGGCTCAACCACTATTTGCATTTACAGGAAGAAGAAAAGGTCAACCATTATTTGCATTTACAGGAAGAAAAGCTCTCCAGAAAGATCTGAGTGAAGGTAACAGCTACCACCTAAGGGTGGAACAAGGCAATACTGCCTTTACAACATTTGACTTTCCATTTCTGGGGAGATGAAATAGAACAAAGGGTAGAAGAAATATACAAAGTAAAGAAATAAAAGCAAACAGAAACAAAAAAGTAGAGGGGTGATGGGCTAGTAGATAATTAAATGGGGGAGAGATGATAAGCAGGCCAAAAACCTGGAACAGAACAGATGGAGTGAGGACTATGGTGCAGGCCAGACGCTGAAGAGTGACTGCCAACTTCAGGAAATGCAGGACTGAAAGGTGAGTCGATCAAGCTACTCCTTAAGGCACAGAAAATAAAAACAAAAACAAAAACAGAGGAAACAAGTCTTTTTGGCATTAAAAACCATCCAGATGGTAACATTCCACCTCCAACAAGAGGAGGAATGAGGAATTTAATATCCCAGATAAACAGATAGACATTGTTTGACACTTCTGCTGCTGCCATTGTTGCCACTGACTGCTTTCATCTTCTGTCCCGTGACTGCAAACCTTCACCACATTTTTGTCTGTAAGCTACTCAGCAACATACAACAGGGTCTTGTGATCATTTATAGTCTGGTTTTGGTTAACAGCTCTTTTGGCAGACATGGATGACCTATCTCCACATATTCTCCCCAGCTGCCTGCAAAACACTTCACACCGCCGTCATCAAACTGCGTATTCACACAATCTCCTTCATCATCAGAGGTTCACAACCACTTAATTTTCCAAAGCAAACCACCTCAACAGTAGCTATAAATTTACTGGCACAAACTTTAAAACATTTCACCTTTCTTACCTACAATAACAACAGTTTAATAAAAACAAACAAAACAACCAACCAACAAAAAACCCCCAAATGTCAAATAAACCAGGAGAACAAAGTACGTGATCTGTCAGTTCACAGACTGACTGAAAACTTTCAAGATCCAAGACCATTTAATCTTCTTGCAGAGATTACTCACCTTCATTCTAATCCCTCTAGGACAAGCTGTCATTTTAAAAGCAGATAATAGTCTTAGAACTGACAAGTCATTGACATAGAGCATGCTAACATTTGAAAAAGGTTGTTCATTTGACCTGTATTATTGTTTAACCTTTAGCCCTATTGTTCCATTGAGACTGATGGGCATAATTCTCCATGGGACCATGGACTGCACAAAAAGGAACTTTTTTTTTCCCCTACTCCTGCCAGACAGCATTTTCACGAGACTACAGGCTTCAGTGATGACATCCAGGCTGGGACTGACCACACAAAAAATCTTTGCAAAAGGATGTGGGCTGGTTTAGGCAATGAAAGTCAAGACTTGCATTACATTCACAAGTTTCATTATTTCTGTGTTCCTGTGTTTCCTGTTTAATATAATTAAGACAATTTCTTTGTTGAAAATACTGAAATATTTGCATAAATAGAAGGCCAAGGCTCCAAGGCTAAGAATACAAATACAGGCTGGGCAGTGACTGGCTGGAAAGCAGCCCTGAGGAGAGAGACTTGGGGGTGCTGGTGGATGAGAAGCTCAACAGAAGCTCTCAATGTGCACTTGCAGCCCGGAAAGCCAATCAGATCCTGGGCTGCATCAGGAGAAGTGTGACCAGCAGGTCAAGGGAGGTGCTTCTCCCCCTCTACTCAGCTCTGGTGAGACTCCACCTGGAGTACTGCGTCCAGTTCTGGAGCCCATATTACAGGAGAGATGTGGACGTGCTGGAGCGTGTCCAGAGAAGGGCCACGAGGATGATCAGAGGGCTGGAGCACCTCTCCTATGAGGACAGACTGAAGGAGTTGGGGCTGTTCAGTCTGGAGAAGAGAAGGCTCCGAGGTGACCTTATTGTGGCCTTCCAGTATCTGAAGGGGGCCTACAAGAAGGCTGGGGAGGGACTTCTCAGGATCTCAGGTAGTGATAGGACTAGGGGGAATGGAATGAAGCTGGAGGTGGGGAAATTCAGGCTTGATGTGAGGAGGAGGTTCTTCACCATGAGAGTGGTGAAGCCCTGGAATGGGTTGTCCAGGGAGGTGGTTGAGGCCCCATCCCTGGAGGTGTTTAAGACCAGGCTGGATGAGGCTCTGGCCGGCCTGATCTAGTGTGGAGTGTCCCTGCCCATGGCAGGGGTTGGAACTAGCTGATCCTTGTGGTCCCTTCCAACCCTGACTGATTCTATGATACTATGAATACGCAGCATTAGCCTCACTGCACTTTCATACTTTAGCATTAAAAGAGTCTAAACCTTCAGCTTCCTCCATAGACTGCTGCTATTGTATGAGGAGTGGGAGAGCTGGCAGATTCGACCATGTCATGTCCTTGAATTCTGATGCAAGCTAATAAATGAAAATAAAGTAACCTTATGCAACAAAAGTGACCAATCAGGTAAGTGTAGTCACAAACAGCAAAGATCCAGCATTGATCAAAAACATCTTTCCAAAGGAATTTGGAAGTCACATTAAAAAGCAAAATTGCTCACAGAGAACAGATATTCCCATTTTAAACCAAAAGAATAAACTGTGCTAAATCACAGAAAGTTGGAGGTTGGATGGGACCTCCAGAGATCATGCAGTCCAACCCCCTGCCAAAAGCAGGATCACCTAGGGTAGTCTGCACAGGAATGCATTCAGGTGGGTTTTGAAAGTCTCCAGTGGAGACTCCACAACCTCCCTGGGCAGCCTGTTCCAGGGCTCTGTCACCCTCACTGTAAAGAAATTTCTCCTCATGTTGAGGTGAAATCCTATATGTTCAAGTTTGTATCCATTGTTTCTTGTCTTATTACTGTACACCACCAAAAAGAGCTTGGCCTCCTCCACTTGACACCCACCCCTCAGATATTGACAGACATTGATCAGATCCCCTCTTGGTCTTCTCAAGACTAAAGTGCCCCAGGTCTCTCTTCATAGGGAAGGTGCTTTGATTACAGAAGCAGACAAATCTAGTGATACTGCTTTCTACATCACCAGTACCAACATTCAACAAGGTAACACTTTGAGAGACCTCAAGCATACACAAGCTGTCCTCAGGTGACTGCCCCATTATAAAGCTGTAACACTGGAAAGATATAGCCCTTATCTCCAAAATCTAGTGCCCACAATAAATGTTGAGGCACTACTGCAAATGCTGTCATATTTTACAATTGCAATTTTAAAGTCTGTTTCATTTCAGAATAAATTGGGTTTCAGATTAGAGAGAAAAAAATAATCCTCCATCTAAGAACAATTTCACTCTTGGACATAAAATATAACACAGTAAGGAGTTTACTGCTGGTTCAAGTAATTAATTGCACATTTTCACTGTAAATAACTAAACCTAGGTTGGACACTTTCCTGGTATAATTAAAAGTATTCTGCTATTAAATACAGCACTGAGACTCCTGGCTTACAATCCACTCAAGCTAAGGGACATTTACTGATGCCCACTATTGTTAATAAGAAGAAAGGCCAACAACAAGCTTTCAATTTGGAACACTATGTCTTAACTCAGGTCATAGAAAGGAATGATGGAGGGAGCCTGTGAGGGGAGAAGCCTACAATACTTCATTTTCTAAGAACAAAACTCAGATGTGTTGTGTGGTTCCAGCTGCAGTAATTCAGAAGTACACTTGATTTTTTTTTTTTTTCACTTGACCCTAAGGAAAGCCCAACTATGCTTCAGAAAAAACTACTCCAACAATTCTGACCACTGCTATGGGTTTTCTCCAGTGTTTCCAGTCTTGAACATGCTGTTGCAATCACACATCCACCTTATCTGTGGCCAAAGACCAGTATGTCCACTGACCTTTCTTTGGAAAGAAATTCTTGGGGGGTGATCTGAGAAGCTGTATCTTCCTTCTGTCAGAGAAATACAAGAACTAGAGCTAAGGAAGAATCTCATGATTAAGAAAATTCTGTGATCACTCAAGGGTGTAATATATTTAAGGAGCCATAGTCAAAAAAGGAAGGATCCTGCTAGATCCATTCTAAAGGTGAAAGGATTCTAAACAGCTAACTGAACATGAAGAACTGATCTACCTATGCAAGTCCCATTTGTCAGTCCTTCAGCATCCATTCAGTTGCCACCATCTCTGGAGACAGATTGATGGATATGCTGAGTTAATCTGAGCATAAGCAGATTTAGAAAGTAGAAGACATCCCTTGTCTCCCTGCAGACCTTACTGTGCTGCACAGAGAGTTGGTAAGCCCTGTCAAGACATTTGTCAGTGATGCAAAAGAAACCCAGCTTGCTCTTTCAGCTATAGTAATGAGATATTCATCACCATGAGGACATTTGTTGCTATAGCTGCAGAGATGACTGAATAAACACAGGAAGAAGATCTTTTGGGTAAAGCAATCCTGGTTTTCAAGAGACCTCTTTCAGAGTGGGGCAATGCTTCAAAACAATAGTCTGCTCCAACCATACACATGGAGAAATTCTGTTCATGGAGCTGCGATGACTACGAAGGTGTAATCCCTATTTCATTATCTCCCTATTTCATTATCCTAAGGAATCACACTAAGTCCACAGAAGTAAAGAAACAACAACAACAACAACAAGTTATTTTTGAGGTAAATAGGAGCAAGAATAATTCTTGGTCTAAATAGTATTCTTTTGAGACCATAATTTGATGGATACTAGCCTTTTCACTGGAGATTTCAAATATAATTTGAATCTATGATAACTTCACTTAAGCATTTACCAATATTGTCTTAGAGAAATTTCCACATCAGTAGTGGTAGTACTATCTAAAACCTCTTACACTTATCATAAGGCATGTAAACAACTCTTAAATATTGACACAAAGCTTCTTAGTTACTGAAAACAATGATCAGATGTAAGGCCTCATTAGAAGCCTTTATTTATAACACGAGCATAATAAACACATTTCACTAGATTATGGTGACTTCAAATGAGGACAGGGATTGTTTAAAACCTGTAATGTACCAATGTGGAAGAAGAAAATTTTAAAACCTGTGCTTCTTTCAAACACAAAATGTAGAAAGCTTTAGAATCTGCCCTGGTTGCCACCTCAAAATCAACCAACCAAAACCATCCAACGACAAACAAACCAACCAACCCCCCCCCAAAACTATAGAAACAACAACCCCATACTGAACTCAACCCCCCAATAAATTAAAAGCATACAGACACTCTTATCTCAAAGATGCTTTTAAGGTTATAGCACATCAGGGTGTGAATTTGTTGACTGAACTGCATTTGCAACACAATAATCTCAAATGTAGGTTGCAATGTCCTTGAACTTTGAGCTGGGACTGCAGGCTTCCTGATACATTCAAACACTGTTTTTCACAAGCTTGAGAGAAGTAACAAAAGCCACAGTGACAGCTACGCTTCACACTTTCAGATGCCCTGCTCTAACTGCATAAGCCACCACTGTATTGTTCCAAGAGTACATCCAAAAGCAGCAAAACTCTCAGACGAAAAGGATCTCTTAGAGAAAGAAAAGGCTGGGTGCAGAGCAGGTTAAGAGTAGCTCTGAAGAAAGAGATGTGGGTGTATTGATTGATGAGAAACTCAACATGAGCCAGCAGTGCGCTCATGAAGTCCAGGAGACAAATCGTATCCTAGGCTGCATCAAGAGGAGTGTGGCCAACAGGTCAAGAGAGATGATTCTGCCCCTTTACTCTACTCTTGTGAGACCGTGAATACTGCATGCACTTCTGGTGTCCCCATCATAAGAACAACACAGAGCTGCTGGAGCAAGTCCAAAGGAGGGCCATAAAGATGACCCAAGGGCTAGAGCACCTCTGCTATGAGGACACACTGAGGGAGCTGGGGTTGTTCAGCCTGGAGAAGAGAAGACTCTGCGGGGGACCTTAGAGATGCCTTCCAGTACCTAAAGGGATCCTACAGGAAGGCTGGAGAGGGACTTTCCATAAAGGTGTCTAGCAATAGGACAAGGAGGAATGGTTTTAGGCTGAGGTAGAGTAGGCTTAGACTGGATCTTAGGAAGAAGTTCTTCAGTACAAGGTTGGTGAGACACTGGAATAGGCTGCACAGGAAAGCTGTGGATGCCTCCTCCTGTGGATATTCAAGGCCAGGCTCAATGAGGCTTGGAGCAGCTGAGTCTATTTGAGAGGCATCCCTACCCATGGAAGAGAGGTTGGAGTAGGTGCTCTTCCAACCTAAGCCATTCTGTGATAAGTGTAGCACAAAGCAGCCACTGACTCACTCTAAATGGGTGTGACAGTTAGCTCATGAAAAGCAGACTTGTTGAAAAATCAGTAATTTCTGAACATGTATAGTTTAATAAACCCCAAGATATTACTCTTCCCCTTTATTTTCCTACCAATTTACAATGCTGCTCTTAAGACAATTCAAAAATGTTAACAACACAAATGTAGAGAAATTATCAAAACATGTATAGCACTTTATTCACACTAATTTCTTGTCAAATTGTGATTTAAAATTACCCAGGACTGTTACTTGGACAGTTTTTCTTTGTTTGTTTTTAAAGAGTAGCTTACGACTCATCTCTTTGTCTACTTTTCAGCCACCATTGGTACAGCCAAAACACCATTACTGGCCCTCATGGGGCAAGATTTATTACCAGCTACAGAATCAAGAAAATGGCAAAAGTGAATAGAAGCCACCGATATGGAAACAGACTGAGAGTTGGGGCTATTCAGTCTGGAGAAGTCTCCAAGGAGACCTTATTGTGGTGGTCCAGTATCTTAAAGGGATCTACAGGAAAGCTGGTGAGGGACTTTTTAGGATGTCAGGTAGTGATAGGACTAGGGTGAATAGAGCAAAACTGGAAGTGAGTAAGTTCATAGATTCATAGAAGGGTCTAGGTTGGAAGGGATCTTAAAGATTGGATGTCAGGAAGATCGTCACCATGAGGGTGGTGAGACATTGGAATGGGCTGCCAAGGGAGGCAGTAAAAGCCCTATCCCTGGAAGTTTTTAAGGCCAGGCTGGATGTGGCTCTGAGCAACCTAATCTGCTGTAAGGTGTCCCTGCCCATGTCAAGGGCGTTGGAACTAGATGATCCCTGAGGTCCCTTCCAGCCCTGACAATTCTGTGATACTATGATTCGATTTCCTTGCTTTGAGTTGATCGCAGTATCACATTATCACCAAGACCTCAAAGATCATCAAGTCCAACCTGGCACCACAGACCTCATGACAACTAGACCATGGCACCAAGTGCCACGTCCAGTCCCCTCTTAAACACCTCCAGGGATGGTGACTCCACCACCTCCCTGGGCAGCCCATTCCAATGACAAATGACTCTCTCAGTGAAGAACTTTCTCCTCACCTCAAGCCTAAACTTCCCCTGGCGCAGCTTTAGACTGTGTCCCCCTGTTCTGGTGCTGGTTGCTAGAGAGAAGAGGCCAACCCCTTCCTGGCTACAACCACTTTTCAGGTAGTTGTAGAGAGCAATGAGGTCTCCCCTGAGCCTCCTCTTCTCCAGGCTAAACAACCCCAGCTCCCTCAGCCTCTCCTCATAGGGCTTGTGCTCAAGGCCCCTCACCAGCCTTGTTGCTCTTTTCTGGACACGTTCAAGTGTCTCAATGTCCTTCCTAAACTGAGGGGCCCAGAACTGGACACAGGACTCAAGGTGTGGCCTAACCAATGCAGAGTACAGGGGCACAATGACCTCCCTGCTCCTGCTGGCCACACTGTTCCTGATGAGACACGGAACCACTTCCAACAGCAGTGCTGAAAAAACCCAAGATCCTCTAGATGAAAATATTATCCAGGAGCCATTTAATTCACAGAAGAGAATAAAAGTATTTTAAAGAATGTTAGGGTATGTCTATACTGAAGAAAAAAGTCCACAATGAAAGGTAGGAACCATATATATTTGCAAGTCATATGCATTACTTGAGAAGACCTAGGGTGTTTTTTTTAATAAGTTAAATGTGGAGACATTATCTAGAATGGGCTCTTAGTAATCAAAGTGGGAGTTTGAAGCACAACTCATGATCTTAGACTATGGCCAAATGGAGAATGGAAGTAAAAAGAACATTATATTCCCACCTACAAAGGAGGACAGTGTAAATAACATAGCTCTCAGACATTCCATTGAGCTTAGAGACATTTTGGAGCTATGCTATTACCTTCCATATTATCACTCAACGTTATGGAAATAAAGAAGTGGGGTTTGCTAAGGGACAGTTTGTAAATACAGATGGCAGAAGCAATAGGTAGCCTAAAACCACTTCCCAGAATATACCAGAATCATAAAATGATCCAGGTTGGAAGGGACCTCCAAACGTCATCGAGCCAAACCCCCTGTGCAGTAAACAACTACATCATGTTGCCCAGAGCCCTGTCGAGCCTCGAATATCTTCAGCAAAGGGGCATCAACCACCTCCCTGGGCAACCTGTTCCAGTGTTCCACTACCCTCATGGTAAAGAGCTTGTTCCTAACATCCAAACTAATTCTGCTCTTTTTCCAGCTTGAAGCACCCTCGTCCTACCACTGCAGGCCTTTGTAAACAGTCTCTCTCCATCCCTCTTGTAAGCCCCCTTCAGGTACTGGAAGGTCATTATTAGGTCTCCCTGGATTTTTAATTTCTGAGTTAAAAATGTCAAACATCCCCCTCAGATTTTACTGGACATTCAGCTAGCAGAGGAACTCTCTGGAAGCTAAAAAACCAGAGGTGTAAACCAACAACAAGCACTGCTCTGCTGCCTTCGGTGCCACAATAGAAACACCAGAAATCAAGGTTACCTTTCTAGAAGCGTAGATGTCGAAGAATGGTTTGTTCCGAACGCTGAATGGTTCCTGTGCTTTGTCAATAAGACCACTTTTCACCTTTTCATGTCGTGGAAATATGATCTCTTTCTCTATGCATGCAAGCCGAACGTTAAAATCACAGTCTCCAACAGGCTGTCCCTGCCAAGTTACAAACATCACTATTAAAACCAAACACAACGTTATTTGAACAGCCTAAGCTTTCCTTACACAACAGTCAGCGTCATAAGCATACATAAAAACATTATCAAATCACTATGTGGTTTTGACAAGTAGAATCATACTTCATTTTCATACTTTGTTTTCAAGCATTTGTCTCAGGCTTTACGAGATTTAATCAAATCAAAGAGCACAGAAAGATATAAACCCATAATACATGTTCTAGTGCATACGAGTTAAATACCTAAGCGCAGTTAAGGACAACAATTTAAATATTCCCTAATTGAAGCTTTGGATATAGCAGCTACACACTTGTCCACACAGGTTTCCTCTGAAGCCATTCACAGAATCGCCAAGGTTGGAAGAGACCTCAAAGATCGTCAAGTCCAACCTGTCACCACAGACCTCATGACTAAACCATGGCACCAAGTGCCATTCAGCTTTATTTTGTTCATAATATCTTTTAATGGCAATGCAACAACATAATTTACACAGGTCAGGATTCTGATTGATTTAAATGGCCTATATTGGTGCCTTGAAAGAAGCCTTAATTACAGAAATGTTCACTTTTCTGTCATAGCAAAGACAAAAAACATACCCGCAGTGGGAAAATGTGCCAATAAACAAACAGTGGCTGTAAAAACCGGCAAGGTATGTGATGGTTCAGGTGCATGGTGCCACATCCAGCTGGCGGCCAGTCACTAGTGGTGTGCCCCAAGGACTAGTGCTGGGCCCCATGCTCTTTAACATCTTTATTGATGATATGGATGAGGGCATTGAGGCCATCATCAGTAAATTTGCGGACGACACCAAGCTGGGGGCAGGAGTTGATCTGCTGGAGGGAAGAGAGGCTTTGCAGAGGGACGTCGACAGGCTGGACAGATGGGCAGAGTCCAAGGGCATGAGATTGAACACCTCCAAGTGCTGGGTTCTGCACATTGGCCACAACAACCCCATGCAGTGCTACAGGCTGGGGTCAGAGTGGCTGGAGAGTGGCCAGGCAGAGAGGGACCTGGGGGTACTGGTTGATGGTAGGCTGAACATGAGCCTGCAGTGTGCCCAGGCAGCCAAGAGGGCCAATAACATCCTGGCCTAGATCAGGAACAGTGTGGCCAGCAGGAGCAGGGAGGTCATTCTGCCCCTATACGCTGCACTGGTTAGGCCACACCTTGAGTCCTGTGTCCAGTTCTGGGCCCCTCAGTTTAGGAAGGATGTTGACTTGCTGGAACACGTCCAGAGAAGGGCAACAAAGTTGGTGAAGGGTTTGGAACACAAGCCCTACGAGGAGAGGCTGAGGGAGCTGGCGTTGCTTAGCCTGGAGAAGAGAAGACTCAGGGGTGACCTTATTGCTCTCTACAACTACCTGAAGGGAGGTTGTAGCCAGGCAGAGGTTGGTCTCTTCTCCCAGGCAGCCAGCACCAGAACAAGAGGACACAGTCTCAAGCTGCACCAGGGGAAGTTTAGGCTGGATGTTAGGAAGAAGTTCTATACAGAGAGAGTGATTGCCAATTGGAATGGACTGCCAGGGGAGGTGGTGGAGTCACTTTCATTGGAGGTGTTCAGGAGGAGACTTGATGGGGTGCTTGGTGCCATGGTTGTTTAGGTGGGTTGGATTGTTTGATAGGTTGGACGCGATGATCTTGAAGGTTTCTTCCAACCTGGTCTATTCTATTCTATTCTATTCTATTCTATTCTATTCTATTCTATTCTATTCTAGAAGGTAGTAAAAACCCTTCTCTAAGTCTCAGTAGTGCACCTAGGACCTTTTAAGTTCTTAAATAAAACAGCAGCTTTACATTGCTCTTTATAGGTTTGGTGCATTGCACCAGATCAGTATGAGTGCTCAAAATGCACATCTGTCAGATGAATAATTGCTTGTAACAGAGTTTATTGTATGCTGAGCATTTGGAGGGTAGGTCATAAGGGAAACACACTGTAGGTATTGCTAAGAGAAAATAAGCAAATAGCAACTTATGAATTCTGAAGTTAATTTCAATCAGAAGTGTGAGTTCCATAGCAATCAGGCACAAAACTCAAATTTGCATTGTTACAAGCATGATCCATCACTGGAATTTATTTACCTGAGATCATTCTGCATTTTGTCACCCCATTAATATTAAAAAAAAATAATAAAATTCCAAAGCCATCCCTTTCATGCTCCACAGAGAATAAGATCATAAAGCTTTGACTTCAAAACCAGAATTTTTCAGAAGTTGAAAGCAAGGAGCACAGCAAACTGAGAAGACATGGGAACTGAAACACCAACGGCAGCCACACAGATGCACAGGAGAACCAGCAACCAGGCATTTCCTGTACTAAACACAGCTAGAAGAGATGTGGCAAGAGAATCTGAAAGGAAAACAAGCCCTGCTCTAGCATGCATCAAAGAGAATCAGAGCTGGTCCACTGGAAAGAACACAAAGTAAAAGGCAAAATAACATACTGAGAAGGCATACAAACACCAGAGAAAGGAGGAGCAGCACCTAAACAGATCCTTTTATGAGGAGAAAACTGGATGCCCATTTCAGACCAATATAGTTTAATCATATTCTTTCCAAACTCATCCTGGCTTTAACCACAGCGTTCTGCATGCCCTTCTCCCACAGGACCATTAAGTTTCTCTTAGATTTCTTGCCCAGCATGAGATCCTTGCTAGACCTCTATCTAAAGTCAAGTGCTCACTGCAATAGCTTTTAAGAACTATGCATTGCTCCCATAATGTATGTAATTCACAACCACTTTATTTCAGGACTCAGCAGGGCAGACTTAGGGTAGACATAAGGAGGAAATTCTTATCAATAAGTAAAATACTGCAACAGGCTGCCCAGGGATGTGGTGGAGGCCCCATTCCTGGAGGCATTCAAGGCCAAACTTTAGGGGGTCCTCAGCAACCTAACCTAGTTAACAATGTTCCTGCTTACTGTAGGGGTGTTAGACAAGATGACCTTTGAGGGTTGCTTCCAATGCAGTGCATTCTATTTCTATATAGAATAGAATAGAATAGAATAGAATAGAATAGAATAGAATAGAATAGAATAGAATAGAATAGAATAGAATAGAATAGAATAGAATAGAATGGAATAGACCAGACCAGGTTGGAAGAGACCTTCAAGATCACCGTGTCCAACCTATCATCCAACACCACCTAATCAACTAAACCATGCAACCAAGCACCCTATCAAGTCTCCTCCTGAACACCTCCAGGGATGGTGACTCCACCACCTCCCCAGGCAGCCCATTCCAATAGGCAATCACTCTCTCTGTGTAGAACTTCTTCCTAACCTCCAGCCTAAACCTCCCTGGTGCAGCTTGAGACTGTGACGTCTTGTTCTGGTGCTGGTTGCCTGGTATACTAGGAGGTAGCCCAGCCTCCAACACTTGAGGGGAAGCACAGCCTGCACAAAAGAAGTGCTAACAAGGGTGAAGTGTCTCCTAATCTCTAGTCATTGATCCACACTTGTGAAGAAGAAGAAAGCCTATCTGGCTGTTAATTTTACCTTCAGTGCTGCCTTCGTGCTATTCGCAGAGAGCCATTCAAATTAATAGAAAATTAGAGCATGGAAAAATCCAAGGAGCAGGAGAGTGGCTCACTCTTTATTCATTTGTCACAGAACACAGCTGCATGATCTACACATTTTTAAGTGCCACAGACAAAATTCTGGAGAATCGTTCTTTCTTCCCCCACGTACAGCACGCTTGAGAGCTCATCTACACAGTGATTGTCCTGGTTCAAATATCTAACTGAAATACAGACAATGCATCTTGACCTCTGTAACAATTGACTGAAGAAGTGATTGAAGAATTCTTTCCTGGGAAATGTATATATTTATTTTTTTATACTTTCCAAAACCACCTTAAACTGATGTCTAGATACGCTGCAGCAAGATCTCTCGAGATCATCCAGTCCAACCTCTCTGCTAAGTATCTTTTTCTACTCAGATACATTTTATGAGTAGGCCTGGAAAAGCAAATGAGCTAATTAATGTTTCAAATATCTGAGCTTCCAACAAGCAGGAAAGTTACTTAAAGATCTTCTTCATTCAAAAATGCATAGCAATTCAAATTTATTTCAGTCCCTTAATAGTTAGATTAAAAGCTGAGACCATTTCATATGCACCATAAACCAGCTGAATCACCTTCTTCTCCTTTAAATAATCCTTCCACTTCTCCCATCCACTTGAAACTAATTATTTCCGGCAGCTCTGCCAATCATATATTTTTATTTCAAAGGTTGTTTAGCACAAGGGTATATTACCACTAGGTTCCATATTATAAAGGTCAGAGCTAGGTTGACATAAGGCTATACAAGATGGGAAAACACAGATAATGCTGCTTCAAACTTCTTCAAACAGGGAACTACTTGAGACAGTCAAGCACAGAGCCACAAAAATGATAAAGGAAGTGAACATCTTCCTTATGAGGAGAGACTGAGGGAGATGGGGCTCTCTATCTTGGAGAGGAGGAGATTAAGGGGTGAAGTCATTAATGTTTATAAATATGTAAAAGGTGAGTGCCAAGAGGATGGAGCCAGGCTCTGCTGGGTGATGCCCTGTGACAGGACAAGGGGCAATGGGTGGAAGTTGAGGCACAGGAAGTTCCATGGAAACACAAGGAAAAAATTTTTAAACTGTGAGGGTGACAGAACACTGGAACAGGCTTCCCAGGGGGGTGGTGGAGTTCTCCCTCTCTGGAGATACTCAAGACCCACCTGGATGTGTTCCTGTGTGATGTGGTCTAGGTGATCCTGCTCTGGCAGGGGAGTTGGACTGGATGATCTTTCAAGGTCCCTTTCAGCCCCTAACATTCTGATTCTTCACCAGCCAAGTAAACTAAGATGTTAAGTAAGGAGTGTTTCAATCTCACAAAAGCATGGGGCAATGGCAGTAAGAAAATTATGAGATAACACTGAATTTGAACAGAGGACATGCTGAATAAAGCCAATATTGGAGGAGATGGGGCTTTTCTTTGTTGTTAGGCACTTCTGACAATTACCAAAAATGTTGGTAATATACAAGTATGTATGCCAGACAAATCCAAACCCTTCAACTTCCAGCTTTTAGCAAGTAAGTAGGAAGGTAATGTAGGTTGCAATAAATAATTCACAAACCTTGACAAAACCAGGAAGAGATTATTTAGTATATAAAGCACACTTGTAAAAGTTGTTCACAAATAAGACACTGATGTAAGTGTAACCTACACTGAGGCACCAAATACTAATGTGTTTTTAGGCAATGTATTTGTTTTATAATGGTGTTATATCAATGTGTAAGTTTTCACTTGTCTAAGAATGGTGAGGGTCACTACTGCCCAACAGCACAGTTACTGAATTGCATTACATGATAATTCTTGTCCTAGACATTTTTAACCTCAAACAAGTTTGTTAGCAAGGGGTAAAACAAAATTAACTTGTAGCATGTGTTTCCCATCTATGCTAGAAAGTTACACTCCCCCTCTCCGTAATTAAAATGCATCCTCAAGCATTTAGACAAGCCTCAAGAGAGGAGTCATCTGTTGAGTCAACACCTCTTCCTTGAGCAGCTGAATTCTCTTCACCTGCTGAAACCATGCACTGCACCAAGAGGTCACAGCAGGAAGTGGGCTGTGATGCTTGAAAATACTACTCTGGTTGCAAGTGCAATCCTCCACACACCCTCAAGATGAGATTTCTAGTGAGCTTTGAAATCCACTCAGAACTGAATATTTCTGAAGTTAAACTTACATTGTACCTCAAAGAACTTCTCAACAGAGCATATTCACAATAAGTCACACAAGAACCCACTGATCCACAAAAATAGAAATATGTAATAGAACAGAATAGACCAGGCCAAACCAGGTTGGAAAAGACCTTCGAGATCATTGAGTCCAACCTATCATCCAACACCATCTAATCAACTAAACCATGCAACCAAGCACCCCATCCAGTCTCTTCCTAAACACCTCCAGGGACGGGGACCCCACCACCTCCCTGGGCAGCCCACTCCAATGGCCAATCGCTCTTTCTGTGAAGAACGTCTTCCTAACATCCAGCCTAAACCTCCCCTGGCACAGCTTGAGACTGTGTCCTCTTGTTCTGGTGCCAGTTGCCTGGGAGAATACTAAAAATAAAGTATACAGCTTATTTAATATCTATTGTCTTGAACTGTAGGAGAAGGGCTGCTTTCAGATAGCTTTGGAACAACTATGTTTTGCCCCTGAGTTAGGAAAGCACACCTTATCAGTAACTGAGAGAAAGAAAGAGGAAAATGTAGTGGAAGATTTGCTTTTGCTCGAATTAGAGAAGGTTATATATGGTCTCTGACTAAGCAAAGAATGTAAACATCTTGTAGCTGAAGGGAGAAACTTGGCAGAATTTGGTTGTATGCGTTAGAATATTGTTTTGTTACTTTAACCTGTTGTATATGCCTTACTTACATGCATGCCAGTAGAAAATAACCAATGAAGATGTGACACATGTGCCTTCTGATAGAGTATATAATTTTGCTGTGTAACATAATAAACATCTTCCCCTCCTAACATCTCAGCCTGGAAGCTGTACTCTAGGGTGATCGAACACCTACACGCATACTACAACATTGAAAGGGTGGGGAAAGGCAATTTATTTACTGAGATGAGGTAAAACAACCAAAAAACCACAGCTATCAGTCCCAATAATATTCCTCCAGATGGATGCTTAAAGACTGAATTTGGTCAAGTGTTAGGCTGTTCTCCTGCTGTAGCTGCTCTCCTTCATAATAGTCACAGTCATACTGACACAGCTACAAGGGCTGGAAAGTAACTCAATTTGCAGGTCATCAAGGAAGAGCACAGGAATCATTCAGACAGATCCAAGGATTTCTGCTGCATACCCTGCCCCAGTCCCCTCTCTGCAAAGGGAAAGATATTGAATAGAATAGAATAGAATAGAATAGAATAGAATAGAATAGAATAGAATAGAATAGAATAGACCAGGTTGGAAGAGGCCTTTGAGATCATCGCATCCAACCTATCATCCAACACCATCTAATCAACTAAACCATGCAACCAAGCACCCTATCAAGTCTCCTCCTGAACACCTCCAGTGATGGTGACTCCACCACGTCCTCAGGCAGCCCATTCTAATAGGCAATCACTCTCTCTGTGTAGAACTTCCTCCTAACCTCCAGCCTAAACCTCCCCTGGCACAGCTTGAGACTGTGTCCTCTTGTTCTGTAGATAGATACCATCACCCTTCAGGTTTGAGTCTCCCTCCCCTGCCTCTAAGGTTGCCCTAGTGGCTACAGCTCAGTAAATTTGGTGAGCCTTACATGGCAAGTACTTTACCTACATGGATGCAGTGCAGATAACAAAAGTTGGTATGTAGGTGCTACATTCCATCACAGTAACTTCTCCCAGAATTTGATACTTTTCAGCTTTTCCCCCAATACAGCTGTAGGAAAACCAAAAATATAACACCTGAGCCTGTGTAGAGAGCTGATAACCAGCTTGGTTTGGGATAAACTGAGAATTTATATTTTCTCCCTCCACGTGATACAGTTTGAAGCCTACCTGCCAGGAAAGTGTATGTCAGCTGCTCTCCCAGAGCTGTACCTTGGAGATGTCCAGCTGATAACCAGCTTGGTTTGGGATAAACTGAGACTTTATATTCTCTCCCTCCACGTGATACAGTTTGAAGCCTACCTGCCAGGAAAGTGCATGTCAGTTGCTCTCCCAGACCTGTACCTTGGAGATGTACAGCTGATAACCTGTTTGGTTTGGGATAAACTGAGAATTTACATTCTCTCCCTCCACGTGATACAGTTTGAAGCCTACCTGCCAGCAAAGTGCATGTCAGTTGCTCTCTCAGAGCTGTACCTTGGAGATGAATAATTCAGCACACGCATGCAGATGATCCACACACAGCTTCACTTACTCAGCCATAGCAGAACATATGTCACAACTGTCTTGGCTTTCATGAGTTTGAGAGAGGAATAAAGAATAAGCTCAGGCTGATAGTCTACCCTGTGTTTAACATTATTATTGACAATTCAAGGCACCCACAGCTGACATCTGCATTTCCAATGGAAGCCCATTATCAGTTCTCGCATCTTCTGAAGAGCAGGCAGTCTAGTGTTTTGCAATTTATATTAATGGCCTGGCACACATCTCTTCTGAGCCTGATTTACAGATGCAATTTTTTGATACACATAGCTTCATGTAAAAACAATCTGAATAAGATTATTACTATATTCAATCACCTAAAAGGTTTTGTTTGGGTTTTTTTTTTTTTCCTTTTCCAACATTTTCTTTTTAAAACAGGATTAAAAGTAAACTATCAGAGAAAGTAAAAACTTTGCAAGTTATGACTCAAGTTTTCGTTTCTAAAAGGCTATGTCCTAACCATGGAGATTGTTAGGTACCAGAGTGTACAAGGAGCTGAATGGTCCAGCCCCAGAAGGTGGACAGAGGAAATTGTTATTCCATCCCATAACATTTCATAATGATCTTCCCTTAATAAAGGAACAGTGCAAGCTGTTTGGCCCCTTCTCCTCTCCCTGCTCCCTTCCCAACGCGGACTGCTATCTGTTGTGATGCAGGAGAGTGGGGCATGGTGATGGCAAGCTGAATTTTTATCTACATCATTAAGCTCTGGGCTTAATGAGGTCCTGTGGTAAGCCCAGAGAGAGAGTTAGGCTGAGACTGCTTTGGGTTTTTATGTTTTTGTATTCCTGTATATAGTTGTGAATAGTACTTCCATTTAGAACTCCAATTCTTTCCAATCCTGTGGGGAGTGTTTTCTTTTACCCCTTTTTGGGAGGCATAAAAGAGTATCTGTCTCGCTCCTATAGGCTATAGGCTATAATTGTAGCCTTCCAGTATCTGAAGGGGGCCTACAAGAAGGCTGGGGAGGGACTTCTCAGGATATCAGGTAGGGACAGGACTAGCGAATGGAATGAAGCTGGAGGTAGGGAGATTCAGGCTGGACATGAGGAGGAGGTTCTTCCCCATGAGAGTGGTGCTGCCCTGGAATGGGCTGTCCAGGGAGGTGGTTGAGGCCCCGTCCCTGGAGGTGTTTAAGCCCAGGCTGGATGAGGCTCTGGCCAGCCTGATCAAGTGTGAGGTGTCCCTGCCCATGGCGGGGGATTGGAACTAGATGATCCTTGTGGTCCCTTCCAACCCTGACTGATATTATGATACTACTATGATACTATAAAACTAAGACAAAGGCAAAAGGCAAAACAACTTTAATAATCTGAAAATACATTTTAAAGTAGGGTGTGTTTTTTTTTTTCTAACTTTTATCACTCCCATACTCCAAACTGATATGGTAATGGCAGTGAGTTGTAGAATGGTTTCTAAAATTTATCCTGGCATCAGTGAGGTACAGCATGTTTCAATTGTAACAATTCAAGCCATGTGCTGCAGGAACATAATTACTATTTATATGTTGTCAGCTTATACAATGGAATATCACTTTGATTCACTACAGAACAAAAATGGGTTGGGGAATCTGACCTATAAAAAAGATATTGTTTAAGACATGTATTCCATTATTTGTATTTCCTTTAAAGAGAAATAAAAATCACTGAAGATACACTCAAATATGTATGAAACAAAGAAGTTTGTAGCCCCTGTATAAACTTCAAGGCCTAACAGAACATCAAATAAAGCTCCACATTGGTTTGTTCTGTTGGGTTTTTTTAAGTGAGCAAACATAACTTGAACAAAACAGGCAGATTGTCAAAACTGTAATTAAACAGGTGAGATCACAGTATCAGTCAGGGTTGGAAGGGACCACAAGGATCATCTAGTTCCAACCCCCCTGCCATGGGCAGGGACACCCCACACTAGAGCAGGCTGGCCAGAGCCTCATCCAGACTGGTCTTAAACACCTCCAGGGATGGGGCCTCAACCATCTCCCTGGACAACCCATTCCAGGGCTTCACCACTCTCATGGGGAAGAACTTCCTCCTCATGTCCAGCCTGAATCTCCCCACCTCCAGCTTCATTCCATTCCCCCTAGTCCTATCACTACCTGATAGCCTGAGAAGTCCCTCCCCAGCCTTCTTGTAGGCCCCCTTCAGATACTGGAAGGCCACAATAAGGTCACCTCGGAGCCTTCTCTTCTCCAGACTGAACAGCCCCAACTCCTTCAGTCTGTCCTCATAGGAGAGGTGCTCCAGCCCTCTGCTCATCCTCGTGGCCCTTCTCTGGACACCTTCCAGTACCTCCAGATCCCTCTTGTAATAGGGGCTCCAGAACTGGACGCAGTACTCCAGGTGGAGTCTCACCAGAGCTGAGTAGAGGGGGAGAAGCACCTCCCTTGACCTGCTGGCCACACTTCTCTTGATGCAGCCCACGATCTGATTGGCTTTCTGGGCTGCAAGTGCACATTGAGAGCTCATGTTGAGCTTCTCATCCACCAGCACCCCCAAGTCTCTCTCCTCTGGGCTGCTCTCCAGCCAGTCACTGCCCAGCCTGGATTTGTGCCTGAGATTGCCTCGACCCAGATGCAGGACCCTGCACTTGGTCTTGTTGAAGCTCATGAGGTTGGCTTGTGCCAACCTCTCCATCCTGTCCAGGTCCCTCTGGATGGCATCCCTTCCCTCCAGCGTGTCTGCTGCACCACACAGCTTAGTGTCATCAGCAAACCAGGAAAAGCAGATCATAGTACAAACATCACTCCCTTCCTCACTCTTCTCCTTGGATTGCTCAAAACAGAAAACAAATGCAAGATAAAAAACAGTATGACTACAAGCAGATGAGAGCTTTGCTTCACGGGTGTAAAGGCAACACATACAAGGTGGAATACTTACAATCAGCTGAAGTGACTGAATTATGATTTTCACCATTAATGGTGTGCAGCAGAGGCAGACTTGCAGAAATGGGCATCTCCCCTGGATGAATACCTAAGACTGTCTTTTAAAAACTGGGCTCCAGTTAGGCGTTGAAAGCTTAGCAGATGCTCTTTTAGGAGCACAGACAACTCAGTCCACTTCATTGTCTGTTTTCATGTACAGTGGCTTCACTTAGGATCTTTATAATCCTTATAAATCCTTCTGAGCCTTCAAAACCACAACTCAGTAAGGGGATTTTACTGGGAGTTAAATGATTAAAACGAAATGGAATTGTGTTCCGTCTAGACTGGCTGCCTCCCCCAAGTAACCTGAGCAGACCACAAACTTCCCACTTTAATTACAGAAGTAAATGTCATAATTTCAGTAATCCAAAACTATAAAATGGATTTGCCATCATCAGCATTGGATATCTGCACACAAGATGACTGCACATGGCTCTCCCGGGGGAATATAAATTTAACTCATTTAGTTTGCACAGAGTTCAGGCTCTCTGCAAAGTCAAAGAGTGAACACAGGGCTTTACTGCTACTGGGGTTCTCCCCCATTTTTCCTAGTGCTGCTGTTGCTGGAGGGCCGAGCCCAGAGAGTGGTGGTGAATGGTGCCACATCCAGCTGGCGGCCAGTCACCAGTGGCGTCCCCCAGGGATCAGTGCTGGGCCCCATCCTCTTTAACATCTTCATTGATGATATGGATGAGGGGGTTGAGTCAGTCATCAGCAAGTTTGCAGATGACACCAAGTTGGGAACAGATGTTAGTCAGTTAGAGGGTAGAAAGGCTCTGCAGAGGGACCTCGACCGACTGGACAGATGGGCACAGTCTAATCGCATGGCATTTAACAAGTCCAAGTGCCGGGTGCTGCACTTTGGCCACGGCAACCCCATGCAGAGCTACAGGCTGGGGTCAGAGTGGCTGGAGAGCTGCCAAACAGAGAGGGACCTGGGGGTGGTGATTGACACCTGCCTAAACATGAGCCAGCAGTGTGCCCAGGTGGCCAAGAGGGCCAATGGCATCCTGGCCTGTATTAGGAATAGCGTGGCCAGCAGGAGCAGGGAGGTCATTGTGCCCCTGTACTCTGCATTGGTTAGGCCACACCTTGAGTACTGTGTCCAGTTCTGGGCCCCTCAGTTTAGGAAGGACATCGAGACACTTGAACGTGTCCAGAGAAGGGCAACAAGGCTGGTGAGAGGCCTTGAGCACAAGCCCTATGAGGAGAGGCTGAGGGAGCTGGGGTTGTTTAGCCTGGAGAAGAGAAGGATCAGGGGTGACCTCATTGCCCTCTACAACTACCTGAAAGGTGGTTGTAGACAGGAAGGGGTTGGTCTCTTCTCCCAGGCAACCAGCACCAGAACAAGGGGACACAGTCTCAAGCTGTGCCAGGGGAGGTTTAGACTCGAGGTGAGGAAAAAGTTCTTCACTGAGCGAGTCATTCGTCATTGGAATGGGCTGCCCGGGGAGGTGGTGGAGTCGCCGTCCCTGGAAGTGTTCAAGGGGAGATTGGACATGGCACTTGGTGCCATGGTCTAGTTGTGAGGTCTGTTGGGACAGGTTGGACTTGATGATCCTTGGGGTCTCTTCCAACCTTGGTTATACTGTGATACTGTGATACTGTGATATAGTATGGAGGCATCTTTATCTTAATTGCAACAGGAGCTCAGTGGCCCAGTCAATATTTTCTCTCTCTGCTTCTACTCTCCTCACACTCTCTTCCTTCCTACCAGCCATTTTCATTGCCTATTCAAGAGTAGTTTTTACTCAGGTTGATGGGGTTTTACAGGACTGTCTCCATGACAAAGAATTATCACTCCAGGGAATGAAAGCACCACAGGAAAATTCCTACATCTTGAAGACATTATTCATGGTGTTTCATATTTGGAAAGATTGTGACACTGGTTTGTTTGTTTTTAGAATATTTATAATTTTTAGAATATTTAGAATATTGTTTTTAGAATAGGAGGGAGGTTGTAGCCAGAAGGGGCTTGGCCTCTTCTCCCAGGCAACCAGCACCAGAACAAGAGGACACAGGCTCAAGCTGTGCCAGGGGAAGTTTAGGCTGGAGGTGAGGAGAAAGTTCTTCACTGAGAGAGTTGTTAGCCACTGGAATGGGCTGCCCAGGGAGGTGATTGAGTCACTGAACCTGGAGGTGTTCAAGATGGGATTGGACATGGCACTTGGTGCCATTGTTTAGTCATGAGGTCTGTGGTGATGGGTTGGACTTCACGTTCTTTGAGGTCTCTTCCAACCTTGCTGATGCTATGATTCTGTAATACAAATCACTTCATATTATTTAAAATAAGACTGCCCAACATGGTAAGTATAAAGTCTCCTAGAAACTAGAAAGATAAACTAGTAACAATCAGCACTTACCCATAAATATCTTAGAAAAGGATCCACCTACCTTTCCTAAACCATGACAGAACTAAAGTACCTGCTTCTAATAGATGTTAGACTCCTGAAGACTTCTAAAGAATCCATGACTTCACAATCTCTTTAAGCTATTTAGTTAATCTTGTGCATGGTTAGCTTATGAGTAAGAATTGCCACTTAATTACTATTGTTTCAAATGAAAAGTGGTATTTGCCTTCACATTTCTAGAATGGAATGGAATGGAATGGAATGGAATAGAATAGAATAGAATAGAATAGAATAGAATAGAATAGAATAGAATAGACCAGACCAGACCAGACCAGACCAGGTTGGAAAAGACCTTCGAGATCATCGAGTCCAACCTATCACCCTACACCATCTAATCAACTAAACCATGGCACCAAGCACCCCAACAAGTCTCTTCCTAAACACCTCCAGTGAAATACTTTACTAAAAGTATTTTTAAAGCTGAAACTGTGAGGCAGAGACCTGTTTAGTAAAATATTGAGAAAAGCTCTTTAAAGAGACCTTGTAAGAACAAAACCCAACTGTTTATGGACTTTAACCCCTAAATTGTATAAGGTTTGAAGTAATTAATTTACAGTACAACTCAAACTTCCAGGTTTTGTTTTGCACTTCTGTAGCAAGTTTCATAGTTTGCTGAAAAAGTGTCACAACAGAGTAACCAGAAAAATATAAAGTATTTAATATTGTGGCATCTTCTAAAGCTCTCTTGGAGACCTACTTGTCCCTGTATCTCTCTCTCAGGACCAGCACCCTGTGCTTCATCCCCTGACAATTATACCAGTGATAATCGGCTATTCAAAAAGGTTTTCTTAAGACATACTTCATGTTAGTGTATGGAAACACATTCATGAAATAAAACAAGATATGACAAAATGTAATACATTCTCTTTACTTGTGTATAATATTGCATTAAACATCCTTTATTCTAGAAAATGTGGAAAGCAAACCACCTTCAGAATCACAGAATCACCAAGGTTGGAAAAGACCTCAAAGATCATCAAGTCCAACCTGTCACCACAGACCTCACAACTAGACCATGGCACCAAGTGCCATATCCAATTCCCTCTTGAGCACCTCCAAGGATGGTGACTCCATCACCTCCCTGGGCAGCACATTCCAATGGCTAACAACTCTCTCTGTGAAGAACTTTCTCCTCACCTCAACCCTAAACCTCCCCTGGCACAGCTTGAGACTGTGTCCTCTTGCTCTGGTGCTGGTTGCCTGGGAGAAGAGACCAACTCCCTCCTGGATACAACCTCCCTTAAGGTAGTTGTAGAGAGCAATGAGGACTCCTCCGAGCCTCCTCTTCTCCAGGCTAAGCAACCCCAGCTCCCTCAGCCTCTCCTCATAGGGCTTGTCCTCAAGGCCTCTCTCCAGCCTTGTTGCCCTTCTCTGGACACATTCAAGTGTCTCAATATCCTTCTTAAACTGAGGGGCCCAGAACTGGACACAGGACTCAAGGTGTGGCCTAAGCAGTGACTTCCTTGCTCCTGCTGGCCACACTATTCTTGATGCATGCCAGGATGCCATTGGCCTTCTTGGCCACCTGGGCACACTGCTGGCTCATGTTCAGCCAGCTGTCAATCAGCATCCCCAGGTCTCTTTCTATTTCACTGTGATCCATAGTGCCTCCTGGATTGGGAAAAGGAGGATCTAACTCAGATGTGCAATGGAAAAGCAGTAGTGAGATGTATTTTTCACACAATCTAACCAGCAAGTAAACCACTCAACCTTCAAACTCCACTAATTACAACACTAAGGAATTGTTCCCCAACAAGAAGTAGCTTTTTAGACAAAAAAAAAAACAAAATGAAGAAGACAAAAAAAAACACAAAAAAAAATCTCCTGGTCAGCATGTACTACTTATCACTCTTCAGCAATAATTTACTTCTTGTAGGCATTATAGCAAAGGAGAGTTTTAAAAAGAGGGATGCAAAGATGCATAAAAATGCCACTTTTCAACTGCAGATGCACTTTGCTCCTCGACAAGCTGCCCCTGCTCTCAATAAATTGCATTATAAAAAGAGGCAGCGGAGGGAACAGCCTCCTTAATGCATCTCCCCGGTGTGACACCATCAAGCAGAGCGAGATCCAATTGAGTACACGCTCTTTATTTCATTTACCTGACACCTCTGAGCCGTGACAGAATTAAGGGATATACACAGATTTGGAGAACTTAGCATGCAGTAGGAGCACTGACACAAACAGATGCATCCCACAGTCCCGAGGGAATCGGCTGATGTAGTTGCTGAACCACTCTCTGTGGTATTTGCAAAGCCCTGGCAGTCAGGTGAGGTCCGTGGAGACTTGGAAGGGAAACACTGCACACATTCATAAGAGGCATAGAAAGGAAGACCCTGGGAAATACTGACCTGTCAGCCTCATCTCTACGCCTGGAGAGATACAGAATACAGAATTAACCAGGTTGGAAAAGACCTGCGAGATCATCACGTCCAACCTATCATCCAACACCAAATAATCAACTAAACCATGGCACCAAGCGCCCCATCCAGCCTCTTCCTAAACACCTCCAGTGATGGTGACTCCACCACCTCCCTGGGCAGCCCATTCCAATGGCCAATCTCTCTTTCTGTGAAGAATTTCTTCCTAACATCCAGCCTAAACCTCCCCTGGTGCAGCTTGAGACTGTGTCCTCTTGTTCTAACACAGGTTATCTGGGAGAAGAGACCAACTCCCACCTGATGACAACCTCCCTTCAAGTAGTTGTAGAGAGCAAGAAGGTCTCCCCTGAGCCTCCTCCAGGCTAAGCAACCCCAGCTCCCTCAGCCTCTCCTCATAGGGCTTGCGCTCCAAAGCCCTCCCCAGCTTTGTTGCCCTTCTTTAGACACATTCCAGCAACTCAACATCTTTCCTAAACTGAGGGGCCCAGAACTGGACACAGTACTCAAGATGTGGCAGATAATAATGGAGCAGATCCTCCTAGAAGCTGTGATAAAGCACATTAAAGACAAGGAGGTGATTTGCAACAACCAGCATGGCTTTATTAAGGGCAAGTCATGCCTTTCCAATGTTCTAAAATTCTATGGGCAACAAAATTATTTTGAACCCGCATTTTGAGGTGGTGCCATCTGAGAAATAATCTCAGAATTCAAAGTAAGAGCATAGGTGTGACTGGCAACCAGGTGCATCTGTAAACAGAAAAGATGCAATCAAGCATTTGTGTCTCTGAACTGTGCCCTCAGAATTGTCACTGTACTTCTTTTGAAATAAGTTTAATAGGCTGATAAATGAGACACAGCATGCACTGAGAGCTCCACATCACTTTCAAATGAGGTTTGCATAAGAACATTCAGACATGCTAATATTTTACAGGGATTTAAAAGCAAAAAAAAAGAAAAAGTAGTCATGAATTAATTCAATGAGCACATTGGCCATGGGCAGAATTTATGATCAGCATATATGTCTACCATGACAAATTTTATCTACTACCTACATCATTTTTTTTTAATGCAGAATGGCAAGCAAAGTAATCATGCTCTTGACTTAATTTAATGCACAGACTATTAGGAAATTTAATCAAAATTATACTGCCTTTCTAAACACTAAAATAATTACTCTCTTTCAAGAATTCAGTCTATTCTTACCACTGCAATCTGGTCTCATGAAAACTTGGCTAGACTTTAAAAAATGTAAAGGCCAGGGAAGCAAAGGAAAAGGAAAAGTATTCATCTTCAGTGTTTTAGTTAAGAATGCACTAATTAGATCCCATATTATGCCAGTGTTACTTTTTTTTTACTTAACTTGGGGGAAAAAAATAGTTGCTTTAAGTTTAGTGTCTGTACATCTACACATAGCAATTGAATATGATCTGAGAAAAGGCTTCTCAAAATAGTATTTCTCACAGGAGCATAGAATCACAGAATCACAGAATCAATATGGGTGGAAGAGACCTCGAAGATCATCGAGTCCAACCTATCACCCAACACCTCATGACTAAACCATGGCACCAAGTGCCACGTCCAATCCCCTCTTGAACACCTCCAGGGACCGTGACTCCACCACCTCCCTGGGCAGCACATTCCAATGGCTAACAACTCTCTCTGTGAAGAACTTTCTCCTCACCTCGAGCCTAAACTTCCCCTGGTGCAGCTTGAGACTGTGTCCTCTTGTTCTGGTGCTGATTGCCTGGGAGAAGAGACCAACCTCCTCCTGGCTCCAACCTCCCTTCAGGTAGTTGTAGACAGTAATAAAATCTCCCCTGAACCTCCTCTTCTCCATGCTAGGCAACCCCAGCTCCCTCAGCATCTCCTCGTAGGGCTTATGCTCAAGGCCTCTCAGCATATCCCTAAGCTTGTAGAGTTGCACAGGATTGTTGTGATCCAAGTGCAGGAGCCTGTCACTTGGCCTTGCTGAGCCAAGTGCTGATCTATGGGTCTTGGCCCCCAGATCCAGCCTGTCCAGGTCTTTCTGTAAAGCCTTGCTACCCTCAAAATATCAACACTCCAATCCAACTTGCTGTCATCTGTAAAATTCCTGAGGTTGCACTTGATCCTCTCAGGCAGATCATTGACAAAGATATTAAAGAGAACTGGCCCAGGCATTTGAGCCCTGGAGAACACCATCTGTGACCATCAACCAACCGGATTTAACCCCGTTCACCACCACTCTTTGGACCTGGCCATCCAGCCAGTGTTTTTATCCAGTAAAACATTCACTCATCCAAGCCATGAGCAGCCACTTTCTCCAAGAGGATACTGAGGGGCACAGTGTCAAATGCGTGCATAAGCAACATTCACAGCCTTTCCCTCATCCACTAAGAGCATCAGCTTGTCATGGCACTTATATATGCTCCATAACCTCTCCTGGAAGCAAGGTCAGATTGACAGGTCTCTAGTACCCTGGATCCTCCTTCTGGCTCTTCTTGTAGACAGCTATCCCATTTGCTAACTTAAAGTCAAAGGATTCCATCATCACTCCTGAAGATTGACTTTTGCAGCAGCTATGGGTGATAAGCATCAGAACTGAGTACAAAATTTATCTTGGAAAGAGACAGCCAAAACAGATTACCATGTTTTCCCTAAGAACTCCAATATAGGTCTCTCCAAAAACTACTGAAATTCAAATCTTACTTTTCATTCTTCCTCAGGCTTTTCCTGTGCAGCCATCTAGAAGTAAATACACAATCAGTCTGTTCTCTCCAGTTCCTTTGGTACTTTATAGGAGGCTGCTGTAGCCTACACCTAAGGCACAGTGAGTCTTACTGATAACAAGGCAGAGGAGAATTTGTAAAAGGTAGGGGTTTGCCCATCTCTCATTTTTCTCCCTTGATATTCTCTTTCACTTGTTTCTGCTGCCTCTACTCACTGTTAAGTTTTTGTTACCCTAATGATGAACACATCAACCTGGAGCCCCTATTACAGGAAGGATCTGGACACGATGGAGCCTCTCCAGAGAAGGGCCACGAGGATGATCAGAGGGCTGGAGCACCTCTCCTATGAGGACAGACTGAGGGAGTTAGGGCTGTTCAGTCTGGAGAAGAGAAGGCTACGAGGAGACATTTTTGTGGCTTTCCAGTATCTGAAGGGGGCCTACAAGAAAGCTGGGGAGGGACTTTTTAGGGTGTCAGGTAATGATAAGACTAAGGGGAATGGGAAAAACTAGAAATGGGTAGATGCTAGGGATGCTAGGAAGAAGTTCATCCCCATGAGGGTGCTGAGGCAGTGGAAGTGGTTGCCCAGGGAGATGGTAGAAGCCTCATCCCTGGAGGTTTTTAAGGCCAGTCTGGATGTGGCTTTGAGCAACCTGATCTAGTGTAAGAGGTCCCCTATGATATGACATTAGTTTAGGAAGAGACTGGATGGGGTGCTTGGTGCCATGGTTTAGTTGATTAGATGGTGTTGGATGATAGGTTGGACTCGATGATCTCAAAGATCTCTTCCAACCTGGTTAATTCTATTGTATTATTTTGCTGTGATCTAAATATCAATTCTGTGTACATGTTAGCAGCTTTCATCACACTACAGTCATCCTGAGGAGCATAAGTTGACATGTACCTAACTATAAATACCTGTTGCATTCTGAAATAAAACTACAGATTACCTTAGTTTAGTACTAACCAGTGGTTTGCTGTTGATACTGGTGATTCCAACACTCAGATTCTCAAGCAGTATCAGTAATGCACAGAAGTCTTTGGGATTGAATGTGGAGTTTGTGAATGCAACAATTCACAGAATCACAGAATGTTAGGGGTTGGAGGGGACCTCAAAAGATCACCTCGTCCAACCCCCTGCCAGAGCAGGATCACCTAGAGAAGATTACACAGGAACACATCCAGGCAGGTCTTGAATATCTTGAAGGGCAACAAGGCTGGTGAGAGGCCTTGAACACAAACCCTATGAGGAGAGGCTGAGGGAGCTGGGATTGTTTAGCCTGGAGAAGAGGAGGCTCAGAAGAGACCTCATTGCTCTCTACAACTACCTGAAAGGTGGTTGTAGCCAGGAAGAGGTTGGTCTCTTCTCTCTGGCAACCAGCACCAGAACAAGAGGACACAGTCTCAAGCTGCACCAGTGGAGGTTTAGGCTCGAGGTGAGGAGAAAGTTCTTCACTGAGAGAGTCGTTTGCCATTGGAATGGGCTGCCCGGGGAGGTGGTGGAGTCACGGTCCCTGGAGGTGTTCAAGAGGGGACTGGATGTGGCACTTGGTGCCATGGCCTAGTCGTGAGGTTTGTGGTGACAGGTTGGACTCGATGATCTTCGAGGTCTCTTCCAACCTTGGTAATACTGTGATACTGTGATACCTCACATAGCAATCTGTCAAGTTATTTGGGGTTTTTATTTGGAGAGGGAGTTGTTTGTTTTGGAAAGGTGGGGGAATGTTTTTTGTCTTTGAACAGGACTGCTGCTGTGGGCAATTATTTGATTTGAAGCTCTGCTAGGAAACAACTTAAGAAGGAAGTTATCCTGTCTTGCCAATTACAAGCTTTTAATACATTCACCTCTCTCGGTGATAAAACTCTGTTGATCACTTCTTGCCAAGCCAAACATTCTCAGGTGCCCATTTTTTTAATTAAGCTTCTAAAATTAACCTAAAAAACTCTTGTGCTTTTTAATCTTTGTAGCAGGACCATTGCTACTGCCTCCTCGCAGATGAAGCCCTGCTTGTACTCATACTGATAACATGATCTTAATTTGTCCTTGACATCAAAATAGTACTGTGTAATAGCTCTTCCCTCGTTCCCAGTCCATTTAAAACACAAACAGCAACAAAAAATAAAACCTAAACAAGCTTTAAAGCATTTACAGCCCTGCTCAAAAACAGCTTTTACCCACACCTTAACAACCTTCTAGAAACCTTCTGATCATGTTTTCCTGTTTGCCAAGTGCTATTCACAAAATCATAGAATGGTTTGGGCTGGAAGAGACCTCCAAAGGTCATCTAAGTTTGTCCAATTCCCCATCAGTGAGTCAGGGCATCCTCCACTAGATCAGCTCCCTCACCCTGTCCTCATAGCAGAGATGTTCCAGGCCCCTGACCATTTTTGTGGCCCTCCTCCAGACCCACCTCAGCAGGTCCATATCCCTTCTGTTTTGAGGGCCCTAGAGCTGGACACAGTACTCCAGGTGAGGTCTCACAGGAGTAGACCAGAGGAGCAGAATCACCTCCACCACCTGCCCAGGGAGGTGGTGGATTCGCCATCATTGGGGGTGTTTAGGAGGAGACTTGATAGGATGCTTGGTGCCGTGGTTTAGTTGATTAGATGGTGTTGGATGATGGGTTGGACTCGATGATCTTTAAGGTCTCTTCCAACCTGGTTTATTCTCTTCTATTCTCTCTCCATCTGATGGCTACACTTCTTTTGATGCAGCCCAGGATGCCATTTGCCCTCTGAGCTGCAAGTGTGCATTGTTGGCTCATGACCAACTTCTCATCCACCATTATTCTTCATGTTAAGTCTGGACACTTCACTGTAAGTGAGGGTTACTTCCCTCTTCCCCTCACAAATGTTTCACCAAAATAATAACTTTTGGAAAGTGTTGTTTTGTTAGAAGAGTTTATGTATATCCCAAAATGAGAGAAGAATGAGTCTGTTCACTTCTTACCATACATTTATTTTTCAAAGGGAGAGTAACAGTAGTGAATGACAGGTTAGACAAAGTCTGAACAGAGTCAAGGAAAGACATCAAGGTAAATAAACATGAAATCAGGAACAGGTAAGAAAATTCAAAGGGAAAATGAGAACACAGAAGTGGTTACAGAAGATTGTATTTTTCAGAAGTCTAATAGGAATTTTTGCTTACTGGCAAGTCCTGATTATAGGAGGGATGCAGGAAACTAACACCTACTTTTCAGAAAAGGCTAAAGAAAAGACCAAGATGAAGAATTGAGGTCAGGTAACAAAAAGCTCTAACAGGCACCCCCCCACAGGCACCCCCCACAAACTATTACTTTTTTAAGCAGCTGTCCTAAGTCACACTCTGACTACACGTCACACTTACAAGAACAACAAAGTCCTTTTTGGTGACTAGTACCATGCCTACATCTGCAATTTCCACTTGCATTGAACAGCCTACTCAAGCTCAATAGTATTTTATTCAAGTCTGGAAGAGCCAACAGTAGTTGACTCATTCACAGTGGTTCATTAATACTGTTTGTTCTATTAGAAGCACAGAAACAGTATTTTTGTGTTTTTTTCCAGAAGCACTAGCAGATACCAGTGTGTTTTTCCATGGACTGTCACAGGTCTAGTGACTAAATTTAACATATTGTTCTGGATTACCTACAGCAGATAGCTACGCCTCACACAGCCTCTTGCTCACTCCCTTCAGAACAGGATGGGGGAGAGAATTGAAAGGGTGGAAGTAAAAATCTTGTGGGTTGAGATCAAAACAGTTTCACAGGTAAAGCAAAAGCTGCACACACAAGCAAGAAAGAACTTCCCATCAACAGGCAGGTGTTTAGGAAAGCAGGGCTCCACCACACGTAATGGTTACTTGGGAAGACCAATCTCATCACTCCAAATGTACCCCTTCCTTCTCCTTCCCTCAGCTTTGACTGAGGAACATGACATCATATGGTATGAGGTATCCCTTTGGACCGTGCGGGTCAGCTGTCCTGGTTGTGTCCCCTCCCAACTCACTGAGCAGCCTCAGCCTATTCACTGGAGTAAGCACTCTGTGTAAGATCTGCTCAGCAACAACTAGCACAGCACTGTTGTGCTCCCACATCTAAAACACAGGGCCCTATGAGCTGCTACGAAGAAAATTAACTCTATCCCAATGAAACACAAAATCCAGCACATACTTTCTGTTTCACTAATTATTGTAAGCACTGTTTTAAAAAGATACATATTGTTGAATTAATCCTTCCTGAAAGACATTTGCTCTTCCTCAGATGTAACAGAGAAATCACTGGAAAATTGATTTCTATAATAAGGACTAAGAAGTGGAAAACATTGTCAAGGTTAGTTCTTCAAATACACTTCAGAAGGAGACACTACCACAAGATCCCTGACTAACTCCAAACTCCACCTATGTCATGCCTTTTGGGGGGAAAATACAAGAAATTTAACAACAACAACAACAATCTACAAAAGGTAACATACAAGAGGCCCTTTGGTGACATTCAAACCTTTACCATCTTTGACAGCTGCTTTAAAGAAAAAAGTTTCTTATTTTCTGTACTACTTACCAGCTCATTCTTGGGAGCACAGAAGGCTTCATTCCTAGCTGTCAACAAAGGCTTCTCCTTTTTCACAACTTCCACAATAGATTTATTTATGAAGTATTTTCCCTACAGCCAGTGTAAACAGGGGAGCCTGCTGCTGAGGACTTAGCAGAGGACTAGTTGCCTGGTTTCTAAGATACATCTGAGAAAGAGGTGATGGAGCAACTTAAAAAGGAGTGCTGTGATGCTCTGGTAATAAATGTGCCACTCACAGCCAAATTTCCCCATCCCTACTCAATTTATCTGCCTAAATAGTTCAAGCATGATCCAGAAATGGGAAATCTTCCAAGAATGTTTAGCTGACTGCTTCAAATCACCATCTTTTCTTGAGCAGGTCAAAATAAATCAACACTTATTCTATGGCTGCTTTCAATCTCGAATGCGATTCATTGCTTGCTGTCGAGTCACAAAATACCCAAACACTTTTGGTGTTTAAATTTACTCTGAAGCTCTTACTTACACAAGTGAGATTAAAATAGAAACAAGATGCAATAACTAATGATAAAAGCAATAAAACTGAAAGTACTTACATTAAACTTAATAATGTCATATATCAAGTACCGAGGGACAACTTGTCCATTAACCTTGTCGATGATCATTTCCTTAAAAGAAAAAAAATGACATTTGCAGTTAGTTCATTAATATAGAAGAATGCCAACATTTGTATACTTAGTGCAAGTACCTGTAAGAATGATGCAATCAAACACTGGCAACAAAGGCAACAAAGTTGGTGAGGGGTTTGGAGCACAAGCCCTATGAGAAGAGGCTGAGGGAGCTGAGGGTTGCTTAGCCTGGAGAAGAGGAGGCTCAGGGAGACCTTATTGCTGTCTACAACTACCTGAGGGGAGGTTACAGACAAGTGGGGGCAGGTCTCTTCTCCCAGGCAACCAGCAACAGAACAAGAGGACACAGTCTCAAGCTGCTCCAGGGGAGGTTCAGGCTGGATGTTAGGAAGAAATTCTACACAGAGAGAGTGATTGCCCATTGGAAGGGGCTGCCCGAGGAGGTGGTGGAGTCACCATCATTGGAGGTGTTCAGGAGGAGACTTGATAGGGTGCTTGGTTGCATGGTTCAGTTGATTAGGTGGTGTTGGATGATAGGTTGGACACAATCTTGAAGGTCTCTTCAAACCTGGTCTATTCCTTTCCATTCTAGTCCATTCTTTCTTTATGATGAAAAAGGTTTTAAAATAGGGCAAGATTATAAGCATAATTGGGGTCTCAAATGTCTTTCACGAAGCACTCAATATGAAGCCAGGAAGCTGTACTCAGGTTCCACATTCTGATGGGCAACATTCATATGTCATTTTTCCCACAGCTTTCAAAATCACTACTTCTGAGTGAATAAAGAGCTTTTAGAAACCTCAGTAAGAGCTGCATTCCCAAATCAAGCAAGCATTTTTGGAAAGTGTAACAGCGAGAAGTGAGGAACAAGCGTTAACATCCATTTTCTATGCCCAGGTTGGATATTTTCATGTTAAAAGCATCCTAGGCAGCACTGACAACTGCAATTTGCTTGAATGTTGCATTGTGACTAAACAGCAGGGTTCCTTCAAATGGAAATATCCCAGATTCTATCTGTATTACATGAAATTAATTAGCTTCCCAGATATGCTGGTAAACCCTCTTGAAGATATGTCAGCCAGAAGAAAGCCTGTTCTAAACAATCAACATCCAAACACATAAGTGCTTTCAGAACTCAGTGGTACACACAAATATGTACATCTTACACGCTGCTGCTTACATCTGTTACACACAGGCTTCCTATAATATCAAGTAGGCATTGTTCATTTGATAAACTAACAAAGAATATTTAGTTTCACATATATTAGTCATGATCAGAAATGGTAACAATCAACCAATTCATTTTTCAGACTCCACTTCAAAATGTTCACTTCTCTAAATGCAATCAATCTTCTCCCTGCTTCCCTCCCAGTTCTTGGGTCATAAGTTAGTTGTATTAGCTAAGGACTTTTTGCTGCCAGTATGACATTTAAATCTCCAAATTCACACATACAAGATAAGGCAACTGGAAAAATGGTGAAAACAAAATTGTGACCTGAAGAATTACCCCAAAAAGAGAACCTTATATCAACTCACATTAAGTTTGTTTCATTTGTTTATTGCTAGGTCAGTAGCATTTTTCTCTTTTAACAAATCTTTTAATTGCTCTTAGAAACCATCACTTCTACCAAGTAAATCCAAACACAAGTCATAAAGCAAGACTGGTTTTCAGTCTGCAGACATAACAAACTTCTTGAACTGCACCTTGCATTTGATTATATTTGGCTTTGAAAATAAGCAGGCAGTTGTAAAAAACATTAGAGAAATGCTTTAGGGAAAACACAAAGCTTGCAGCATTTCCATGGTTTAGTCATCAGGCCTGTGGTGACAGGTTAGACTTGATGACCTTTGAGGTCTCTTCCAACCTTGGGGATTCTGTCATTTAAAACTAAACTAGAAGATACAAATCTGTTATCAATAACCACTCGGAACTGTAAGTTGCCTACTTAATATTTTGGAATCTCCTCTTCTGCCAACACAATACTGAGATGGAGACCAGGATTTCACAGACAAATGCAGCTTTCAAATGTGTTGTGAATGACTAACTGAGGTGACCTCACACATCTTGAAAAATAAAGAAATAAATAAAAATCAATGAATGAAAAATACTCCTTTGTTAACAGAAGTTAACAAAAGTCTGTTCTGCTACTTTCCAGTATTGAGGTAAGATACTGGTGAGCTATCAAAAGAACAGCAGATGCAACATTGCAGTGCCTTCTTTAACAAATGTTGTCACTAGCTGCAAGAACAGATGGAGTAGGTCCACGCTGAGAGAGAAAGAAGGTGAAATGTTCAAACCTGGAAGTGTGTATAAAGACATAACGTTGGGAGTGGGGGAAGGAACAACAGCACAAACAGAAGAAGAAAATCAACAGCAACACAAAAAGGAAAGAAAAAGGGGGGAATCATATCCAGAATTCTTGATAACAATTAGTAATCAGGAGAAATGGATAGCATAGCAAAAAAAAAAAAAAAAAAAAAAAAAAAACAAAACAAGAATGCTACTGTATTAAAGTAATTAGCTGGTGAAACAGCTGGTGTACTCAGCTCTGGTGAGACCCCACCTGGAGTACTGCCTCCAGTTCTGGAGCCCCTAGTACAAGAGGGGCATGGACGTGCTGGAATGTGTCCAGAGAAGGGCCACGAGGATGATCAGAGGGCTGGAGCACCTCTCCTATGAGGACAGACTGATAGAGTTGGGGCTGTTCAGTCTGGAGAAGAAAAGGCTCAGAGGTGACCTCATTGTGGCCTTCCAGTATCTGAAGGGGGCCTACAAGAAGGCTGGGGAGGGACTTCTCAGGATATCAGGTAGGGACAGGACTAGGGGGAATGGAATGAAGCTGGAGGTGGGGAGATTCAGGCTGGATGTGAAGAGGAAGTTCTTCACCGTGAGAGTGGTGAAGCCCTGGAATGGGTTATCCAGGGAGGTGGTTGAGGCTCCGTCCCTGGAGGTGTTTAAGGCCAGGCTGGATGAGGCTCTGGCCAGCCTGATCTAGTGTAGGGTGTCCCTGCCCATGGCAGGGGTTGGAACTAGATGATCTTTGTGGTCCTTTCCAGCCCTGACTGATACTGTGATACTTCTATCTGGATGTGTACCTAAGGCTTAAGGACTCATTTCCTCAGTGTGCACATTCAGCGCTTCAGCTTTGATGCAAAGCTACCATTGATATATAAAACTCTGAAAACATTTCAGTGCCTGGCATTACAAGATTTTCTACCCAGTCTTCAAAAGCTGAATCTCTGGATATTCAGCTTAAGAATAACTATAAAATACAGCCAAGAGTGATTTTTAAACCTTCTCTGGAATATTCAGTTTCAACACAGAATTAGTATGTAAAGAAATCTTTTTTCTCTACTACTTCAGTCACATTAATACCTCTTTGACTCTATTACTAGTCAAACTAGTCTCTTTCCTCACATCTTCACTTCTTTCCTTCCTCCCCTGCCTCTTGTTCTCTTTTCACATCCTGACCCAGCTACCAGCAAATAAACAATAGCACAATATGCCTCCGAAGTAGAGATGACAAATTCTTGTGCTGATCATCTCCACCACAACAACATTCACTGCTCCATTAGTTACACCAACACAGTTTCATCAGGCAAAAGCTGTGAAGTGATGATCAGAACGATTCAGGTTAGAAATGCTCTAACACATCATTAATTAACAGTCTGGTTTCAGAATCCTCCTTGAAATTATGAACACTGAAAAATACTTCAGGGAATAGACCTCAAAAGCAAGTTCAGAGACTACTGGGAAAACGCAGTACTTGAGAACTGATCACATTCAAACTCGCTCCCTCTGATCTGCGCAGTAACACGATACTCTGAGACCATATTTGAGATCATTTTTAGGTAACTAAAAACTTAGAACCACTCCCATGGCAGGATAACAGAACACAAAAGAATCTATAAAACCCACCTGCATCCATGCATTTCCTTTTATAGAGCCTATGCAGATTTACAGCCACTACACTGTGTCTCAAAATTTCCAGTGCTTTACCACCTGCCTGCTAGCTGCTAGTTTAGGTATGAGTTAACCTGTGGGCTCACAGAATAAAGTCCAACGGACAATTTCTTCAATGTAATCTGGCAAAACTGTGCTGCTATTAATCTTTTCTTAATCTTCTGGTGCTGCAGAGCATAGACTTGCAACACACTAGAAACAGCAACTGTGCTAAGGGTTTTTGAGTTGGACAATAACCAAAAGAACAATGCTAGACTGACAGCTCGTGAACTCTTTTTTTCCCCTTTAATCACGTACCTAGCAAGCAGCTTGCCCTTAAAATAATCCAAAATTTAATCACAAAGCAAAAGATGTCATTTGACCAGCCATTTGCAGAATGACTTCTTTTATTGACACGGTGTATGGAATCAGATCTAATCACACATCTGCTTGTTGTTGCTTTTCCTCCTGTGCTTTGCCTTTCTTTTGTCTGTTTACCTTTAACACAATTCTAGTTATTGCTGTACCTCAGGAATGAAAACAGCTTTAGAGAAAAAAAGAAAAACAACCTTGTGCCAGGTTGAGACAGATCCTCTCTTACCTCCCACCAGGGCAGAAAACATGAGACTCAGACAAATGGACTGCAGAAGTGATGGAAAGTTTAAATGGAAAATCAATGAGTGTTTTACAGAGAGCTACAAGCACAGTGACAAAAGAGATCCCAAAGCATACCCAGAAACCTTCCAGCACTCCCCTTCTCCCTACCTGAGGGTACACTCAGAACCCCCAGGGCTCCTTCTTCTCCCCCTCCACTGTTAGGCTAATCTCAGCTGGCCAGATCTGATACCGCCCTTCCCCCTTCTCCTGGCATTAGGCCTAGCTAGGCCCAAGAGGCCTTGAGATAACTCCCCTTCCATTACCAGACAGGGAGCATCTCCCACGGGAGCAGCAAGGGAAGAAAGAGGAAGTGAGAGACACTGCTGATAGATTTATAAGGAGCAGGACATGATGGGTATGAAATACACAGCTTCCTGTGTCCACCCACTGGGCTGGACACTCGGGACACCAGAGGTGCACACCGCGTGGCAGCAGCAGGAGGCACCCAGCCTCAAGTACCACAAGCCTAAAAATCTATTTTGCACAAAGTACCTGTCTTTGCAAACTCAAACATTCAGTTTTAAGTGATGCCATTTCTGAGAGAGACTGCAAACAAGCGATGTCTGTACTGACACGAAACCACAAATCAATTGCAATCTCACCATTTTTGGAGCACTTGGCCCTGCTAAGTCTTCAAGTGTGACCAATATTTTATGCACAAATAAGATTCATGTAAATTTGTATTAACATTGTAAAAAAAGCATTTCAAGCCTAAGAATGCCTCTGCATTTTCTACTCAGCTGCTCCAAAGCTAAGCAGAATGCCAAGAAAGTCCCTGGAAATAACTAATTAGTTTTCTTGCATGACAGCCAAAACATTTGAACAAAAATCTATGTATTCCCTCAAATAGCAGAGAGGATGAAAAAGCTTGGCTTCTGCAGGAATATTTCACATTATACAGTCATCTGTAGGTAATATTCAAATTAGCTTTAATGAGCTTTGCAGAAGACTTTCTTCCACACCAGGAGAACAATCACAGCTGAAGAGCTGGAGACGAGCACATTGCCCAAGATGTAACTGATCATAGTAAGAACTGTTTGCAAGTCATTTCAGCCTGAAGTGGACTGTAAATGCATTTGAAATTTTCAAAGACATCCACATGAAAAACTTATCCCAGAAGCCTTAAAGCAAGTTAATAGATCACTGCATTCATGGAAATGGCTTTTATAAAAGTTTTCTACATGCTATCATTCTAAATAAAGTTAGGAGAAATTACTTAGTCTTATGTATTCATAACACAACAAGTTGTTTTGCTGCGTGGGATCTTTGAGGTCTCTTCCAACCGTATTGATTCTATAGCACCAAGATCTCTGTTTTGGCTTTCCTCCTTTCTCATGCTTATTAGATCAATGTAAAGGAATGCAAACTGGGCCACCTTATTCTAAACTTTAACTCTCTGAAAGAGAGAAAGCTACTTTAAGGGCAGTAAGTATGAACGACTTCAACCTGTAATAAAAGAATTTGTGCAATAGCACAAAACTAATTAGCAAAATATGTTAACACCAAAAAAAAGCCAATTTTTCCTTCCCATAGATTAGAAAAAGAAAGAAATCACACCTATATCCAGAATAAAAGAACAGTCATGGAAATTATCATTTGGCATCAATATTAAACAAATCACAGAACCACAGAAGTGTCAGGGTTGGAAGGGACCTCAAGGATCATCCAGTTCAAACACCCCTGCCATGGGTATAGACACCTCACTCTAGATCAGGTTGCTCACAGCTCCATCCATCCTGGCCTTTAAAACCTCCAGGGATGAGGCTTCTACCACCTCCCTGGGCAATCTGTTCCACTGTCTCACCACCCCTCATCATGAAGAACTCCTTCCTGATGTCTAATCTAAATCCCTCCTCCTCTAGCATGGATCCACTCCCCCTAGTCCTACCTGACACCCTAAAAAGTGCCTCCCCAGCTTTCTTGTAGGCCCCTTCAGATATTAGAAGGCCACAACAAGGACTCCTCGGAGCCTTTGCTTCTCCAAACTGAACAACCACAACTCCCTCAAGCCTGTCCTCTTATGAGAGGTACTCCAGCCCAATTACAAAGTTAAGCTGTTCTGATGCTTCCAATAATAAACAATTTTATTCTTAAACCGCCTGAAAAGAATTTTGATTGAAAAGAAAATATTCCATCAACAGCTATTGGTTTTGAAACTGATCATACTTAAATTTAGAAATCTGTCCTATGGAAAGTATTTATCCATTGAAAGGTTTCAGTTTTATCTCAAAGTATTTCATTCAAGTAACACTTGTTCATTTAATATCATTTTCCTTTGCACTTCATGAAAGAAACTGGGGAGTAGGGGGG
Source organism: Picus viridis (assembly GCA_033816785.1). Taxonomy (NCBI): domain Eukaryota; kingdom Metazoa; phylum Chordata; class Aves; order Piciformes; family Picidae; genus Picus; species Picus viridis. Next base: position 42,975,234 of record CM066578.1, on the reverse strand, counting down.
ATAAATCACAGTAAGACTACTTTTATGCAAATGAAGAGCAATAGTGAAATGCACTCTAACAGTCAAACTTTCACAATGCAATACATTAATTGCAGTTACAGTCCATGACTTGTGTAACTGAGAGAACTTCATTTATTCTTAAGAGACTTACACTGTACATCTGGGAAACACAACACACCAGATCAGAGCCCTTCTCCCAAGCCCCACAGCCACATTTATGCATGTATCTCATAATGTGTGTGCAGCCCTGTCTTCCACCATGTACCTATTTGTCATCCTTACTAAACTGTGTTTTGAAACACACAAAGAAGAAGAACAGCACTTTCCCTGAAGCACACCTAGGATTGCACCATATGGTCACTGGCAAGCCATTACTTTTACTTTCTCAAGAGCCTTAGAAAGAGCGGGGGAGGGGGGGGAAGTACCAGGCTTTGTATCTCGGCACTATGGAACCTAATGTATGTTATTAAGAATACTATTATGTATGTCATTAGGAAGCTGCCTGGCTGATGAGGCTCCTACCAGACATGACAGCTTGTGCAACCACTTTTGAGCTGACAGCAGGGCATTCCTTGAATTATGCTCTGAATTTTTCAGTGAAACAGAGGTGGTGGGACATATTCCATTATTTTCTCCTCTGTCCCCGAGACAGTGCATTGTTCCTTGCAATAATTATCCTCACTGACTCAATTTATACATATTTCACATAGAAATGTGTGTTCAGGAAGACAGATCACTCACAGAAGGGACATTTCATGAAAGACACTGACAACAAAGGCCTGAGAAAGAAAAGACATTTAACAATGACAATATGGTCTCTGGGTTGGAAAGGTGAGTTAGGCTTCAGAAGACCAGTACAGAAGAGCACCTCAGATACTCAGCATTTCAGCAAGTAAGAGTGACAGAAATGAAGAGAGCCTCCAATGCTACTGTAACATGGCAGGAAACTCTGTCCATCTACACTGACAGGTATTCAGTGGAAGAGCTAGTTAAATTCTTGTGCTTCTGTGAAATAGGAAGGTCAGGAAAGGAATAGTCTTTTCTTGTGGCTACTGTTCTGAAAAGCTCACCAAGAACAGTACAGGCCAGCCTTCAAGCATCCAATACAGGAATTTTACAGCTTGTTTTACAATTAACTTGAAAAGTTCACTAGCAGGTTACCATAATTTAAATCAGTATTGCAACTTAGAAATTTTTTAATCTTAAATAAATACACTAAGCCATTTCTAAATCAGACAATTCAGACAAACTCAAAACAAATATGACAAGCAATGACACACATCCACAAAAATCTATCAAAAGATGACGAAAATGTTACCAAATGTCAGAATATTGACATTCACTAGATCAAACTGACCACAGAAACATAAAGCTACAACAAGAGATGAGGTTCTGCAATAATTTCTTGAGCTTCTCTTCAAGCCTTTTCACGTATTCAGAGACTGCCACCTCAACACCTTGCTTTATTTCAAAGACAAACAGCTCCCCCAGAGCAGTCACCACTGCTATTCTGTAGATAAGGAATGACTTATGAGGTATGATTCCCACATTCAGCCAATGACTGGACATATATTACACCTGAAATCCTCTGACTCACTGATCCAGGCAACAATTCAAAAATGTGGGTCTTTACGTTCCAAATTAGACACATGAAAAATAGAATTGTCTCTATCAATCATATAAACTTCATTCTTCCCATCAATCAGCATCATGTACCTGCAAAGGCAACATTAAAATATTATAGTTAAATCCTGTAAGTGCTGTGTGATCGGTATAGCCTCTAAATATCTACTAGTTTGATTTATATTAAGCACTAAAAAACCCAACAATCATGATAGAGTTCATTAAAAAAGCAATTTGGAACATTTTTTTCTTCTTGCTACTTGAATTGCTTCAAAGGAAAGCAGATAATTAGAATAGAATAGAATAGAATAGAATAGAATAGAATAGAATAGAATAGAATAGAGTTGGAAGAGACATTCAAGATCATCACGTCCAACCTATCAAACAATCCAACCCACCTAAACAACTAAATCATGGCACCAAGCACCCCATCAAGTCTCCTCCTGAACACCTCCAATGATGGTGACTCCACCACCACCACGGGCAGCCCATTTAATGGCCAATCACTCTCTCTGTATAGAATTTCTTCCTAACATCCAGCCTAAACCTGCCCTGGCACAGCTTGAGACTGTGTCCTCTTGTTCTGGTGCTGGCTGCCTGGAAAAAGAGACCAACCTCCACCTGTACACAACCTCCCTTCAGGTAGTTGTAGAGAGCAATAAGGTCACCCCTGAGTCTTCTCTTCTCCAGGCTAAGCAACCCCAGCTCCCTCAGCCTCTCCTCATAGGGCTCGTTTTCCAAACCCCTCACCAACTTCGTTGCCCTTCTCTGGACACGTTCCAGCAAGTCAACATCCTTCCTAAACTGAGTGGCCCAGAAGTGGACACAGTATGCAGTTAACAAAAAGACAGTATTTCAAAGATAAAAGTTCAGAATACATGTACATATATCATAATTTTGTTGTGTCCAGATAAAGCAATGCCTGAAAAAACTATTGCAAATAACAGAAGTTTTAATGCTTTAAGAAACACAGGAGGCTAATAAAGCTATATTCAGTTAAACCCCAAGCAGTGTTACAGGTCGGAGTCAGAGTGGCTGGAGAGCGGCCAGGCAGAGAGGAACCTGGGGTACTGGTCGATGGTAGGCTGAACATGAGCCTGCAGTGTGCCCAGGCAGCCAAGAGGGCCAATGGCATCCTGGCCTGCATCAGGAACAGTGTGGCCAGCAGAAGCAGGGAGGTCATTCTGCCCCGGTGCACTGCACTGGTTAGGCCACACCTTGAGTCCTGTGTCCAGTTCTGGGCCCCTCAGTTTAGGAAGGATGTTGACTTGCTGGAACGTGTCCAGAGAAGGGCAACAAAGCTGGTGAGGGGTTTGGAACACAAGCCCTATGAGGAGAGGCTGAGGGAGCTTAGGAGGGACTAAGTTGCTTAGCCTGGAGAGGAGGAAGCTCAGGGGAGACCTTATTGCTCTCTACAACTATCAGAGGAGAGGTTGTAGACCGGAAGAGGTTGGTCTCTTCCCCCAGGCAACCAGCACCAGAACAAGAGGACACAGTCTCAAGCTGTGCCAGGGGAGGTTTAGGCTGGATGTTAGGAAGAAGTTCTATACAGAAAGAGTGATTGCCCATTGGAATGGGCTGCCTGGGGGGTGGTGGAGTCACCATCATTGGAGGTGTCTATTCTATTCTAAAACACCTCTTACTCCACTCTTTCCTCCATTAAGTGGACCAGAATTTTGTCTGTTACAGATCTGCAGAGTTTCAGTCAAAAGGCACACCCCTCCCGCCTATCACTGCGCTACTGCAAAGTCCCAGCCAGCTACTGGGCCACTTTTCATTAAAACACAAACTCAGCCATGGTACATTCCTCTCACAATTATGCACAAAGAATACCCCAAACCTTACTACACTATCAACAGCAATTTATGAGCTTGGTTCAGCTGCAGGCATCTGAACTTTCTAAAATTTTCTTTACACTATGACAGTATCTGGGAGCTCAAATCACTCATTTAGACCTAATCCCACAGAACACTTCTCAACACAGGTAACATTCTATATACAAGAAAAAGAAAAAACACAAAGCCAAGAGAGATAATAAACAGCACGATAGGGGTAAGACACCTTAGTTATTCCCCTTAGGAAACACCACAGCTTAATAGCATTGCAAAGCATACAAGGGACAAAGCTGGCATAAAGGAGACTGAAGGGTGACCTCGTTTATGTTTATAAATATGTGAAGGGCAAGTGTCAGGAGGACAGAGCCAGGCTCTGCTCAGTGATGCCCAATGATAGGACAAGGTGCAATGGATGCAAGCTGGAGCATAGGAGGTTCCACATAAGGAATTTTATTTTCACTGTGAGGCTGACAGAACACTGGGACAGGCTGCCCAGAGAGGCTGTGGAGTCTCCTTCTCTGGAGACTTTCAAAACCTGCCTTGATGTGTTCCTGAGTGCCTACTCCAGGTGATCCTGCTCTGGCCAGGGGCATGGACTAAATGATCTTTTCAGGTCCCTTCCAACCCCTTTAACATTCTGTGTGATCCAGTAATTCAGCAATTTCTCCTTCCTTGGGAAGTTCTGGTTATGAAGAAAAATACAGGCTATCAGTAGTCTTTTCTAAAACTCATCATTTGCTCTTACAAACAATGCCCACAGGATTTTTGCTGCTACAGAAGCATACATCTCCCAGAAACCCTGCAGGAGAATGGTTTATGCAGGCAGCTGTCCTGTTGTCCACAGAGATCCTGCCTCAGGAAATCAGTAGATGGATGACAGGAGCACAGTACCACCCATGCAGCTTAAATACATTCTCCTAGTATTATAACTATAATCATAACTCCCTACAGATCAGCTCAATTAGCCTTTCTGCACACACCAGACTGCAGTAACTTTAAGATGCTACGTATCAGTTGTGTCGTGGTTTAACGAGGGGACAGACTGCTCTATTGCTCCAAAGGGGGCAAAAGAATAATGCTCACACAAATGGACTGGATGGCATTGGAAAGCTTAAGTGGAAAGGCTATTAACAAACTACAATGCTACAGTTACATAGTGGTGAGCATGCATAAAATACAAAGAAATCCACAGCCTTGGCTTATCACACAAGCTCATTAAGCCAATACTTTACACAAAACTCCCTTTATACCAGGCCAACCAATTCAGACCAAAACCTCAGGTCTCTTTCTTCCCCCCATTGCTAGGCTGGTTTCAGGTTGGCCAGGTCCAAACCACCCCCTTTGTTTCTCTCTCAGTTTAGGAAGGATGTTGACTTGCTGGAACGTGTCCAGAGAAGGGCAACAAAGCTGGTGAGGGGTTTGGAACACAAGCCCTATGAGGAAAGGCTGAGGGAGCTGGGGTTGCTTAGCCTGGAGAAGAGGAGACTGAGGGGTGACCTTATTGCTCTCTACAACTACCTGAAGGGAGGTTGTAGCCAGGCAGAGGTTGGCCTCTTCTCCCAGGCAGCCAGCACCAGAACAAGAGGACACAGTCTCAGGCTGCGCCAGGGCAGGTTTAGGCTGGATGTTAGGAAGAAGTTCTACACGGAGAGAGTGATTGCCCATTGGAATCGGCTACCCGTGGAGGTGGTGGAGTCACCTTCACTGGAGGTGTTCAGGAGAAGACTTGATGGGGTGCTTGGCTGTATGGTCTAGTTGTTGGGTGGGTTGGATTGTTTGATGGGTTGGACGCAATGATCTTGAAGGTCTCTTCCAACCTGGTGTATTGTATTGTATTGTATTGTATCAAGGCCATACCACACCCCCCATGCCTAGGCCATAACTGTGCAGTAAAAATACCAGAAGATGAGAGGTGCCTCCTACAGGACATGAGAGGGAAGAAAGAGGAAGAAAATAACTTTGCAGTCACATTTATAGGGCTACAGGATTTATGGGAAGAAACACAAAGATTACACCTTCCCAGTACACCTCCTGGACACTCTGCCTCCTGGGGGTGCCAACTCTGTGGCCCTCTTGAAGGCACCTAGGCTCAAATGGCCACAAGTCACAAAAAGAAGCAAAAAATACCGTGGACAAGCAGAAAAAAGGAGAAGGGAAGGGAGTGGATTAGATCAGTGCAACATTAGGAGAGCTGAAAGATGCATGTTTCATTTTAAATAAATAAATATATTCATTCAACTAGATAATTTGGCACCAGATCTTCAGAAGAAAGAAAAATCTACAGACAACATTCAAGCCGTGTACCTTTATTCAAAACTAAAACTAATTATAAAGAGCATGTTGTGGTTGTTTGGTTTGGTTGTTTGGGGTTTCTTCCTTCACCAATTAAAGAAACCATGGGCACACCTTTATTTACTTTTCCTTTTATAAATAAGCTTAATTGGTGATCTCTGCACTCCGATATTCACTGCTGGTTTAAGTACACTCTTTCTTTGTAATTTGCTTTACTGCTTCCAGGTCTGGAGGCCCCTATTACAAGAAAGATCTGGACATGCTGGAACACGTCCAAAGAAGGGCCATGAGGATGAGCAGAGGGCTGGAGCTCCTCTCCTATGGAGACAGAATGAGAGAGTTGGGGATATTCAGTCTGTAGAGGAGAAGGCTCTGAGAAGACCTTATTGTGGCCTTCCAGTATCTGAAGGGGGCCTACAAGAAAGCTGAGGAGGGACTTTTTAGGGTGTCAGGGAGTGACAGGACTAGGGGGAATGGATCCAAGCTAGAGGAGGGAACATTTAGATGAGGCATCAGGAAGGAGTTCTTCATGATGAGGGTGGTGAGACACTGAAATCTCACTACATCTACTGACAACACCAAGTCAGGAGGGACTGTTGATTGAGTACTGTGTCCAGTTCTGGGCCCCTCAGTTTAGGAAAGATGTTGACTTGCTGGAATGTGTCTAAAGAAGGGCAACAAAACTGGGGAGGGGTTTGGAGCACAGGCCTTGTGAGGAGAGGCTGAGGGAGCTGGGGTTGCTTAGCCTGGAGAAGAGGAGGCTCAGAGGAGACCTTATCGCTGTCTACGACTATCTGAAGGGAGGTTGTAGCCAGGTAGGTGGTTGGTCTCTTCGCCCAGGCAACCAGCACCAGAACAAGAGGACACAGTCTCAAGCTGTGCCAGGGGAGGTTCAGGCTGGATGTTAGGAGGAAATTCTTCCCAGAAAGAGTGATTGCCCATTGGAATGGGCTGCCCAGGGAGGTGGTGGAGTCACCATCACTGGAGGTGTTTAAGAAGAGACTGGATGGGGTGCTTGGTGCCATGATTTAGTTGATTAGATAGTGTTGGTTGATAGGTTGGACTCGATGATCTCGCAGGTCTTTTACAACCTGGTTAATTCTATTCTGTTCTATTCTATTTGCTTGAGGGTAAGAGGGCTCTACAGAGGGATCTGGATAAATAGGCCAAGGTCAGTTGTATGAGGCCAAGTGCTGGCATTTTTTTACTTTGAAGAAAAAATAAATAAATAATTTTTTTATTTCTTTTTAAACAATGCTTGGTCTTAGGACAATAATTACCTCAATGCAGACCTGTTTGTGGTGAGTCTTATGACAATATATTTGCCTAAATTAGAAGTTGAACAAGTTGTCTGCATGAGAAAGACATCAGACTGATGCAGCTATGCCTGTTTTGATGTGGGTTCGTTTTGTTGGCTTTTTTTAAGCTGGAAGCCTGAAAATTGCTTCACCCTCCAACTTAATAAATTACTGAAGAGAAAGAGCAAAACCTCTAAATGTGGTCCAAACAGCAGAATTTGTCAAAATTCTTATTATCACCAACATTCTAATTAGTACCAACAGACAGAAGACACTTATTCAAGAATGGAATGATGACCAGAAGCGTTCTATGAGCAGGAGATAACTGAAAGAAGCAAGAGAGATGTGTGACCATGCCAAGGTTTTGCTGCAATGGGATTTGTTCATTAATGAGGGGGTTTGGTTGGTCAGCTGAGTTGGTTGGCTTCCTTGTTTAACTCCAAAAGGCTAAGTTCATGTGCCTAATGTTGGGTTTTAAGTTTTACCCAGACGACACTTGAAGCTTTCTTGGCAGAAACCTTCCAGACTGCTGAGCAGTATGTTACTGAATATTATTTGGATGTGCCCTGACCAGACTTATTTTAGTAAGTTAACTGAGGTATTTGCACCTGTATCAGAACAGAGAGAGCACCTCTGGGCAACACCACATAGGCAAAGAAAGAAGAGCAATGACTTCTCAAATACATCCACTAGGAACTAAAACAGCACCCAGGAGCTTAACTGTCATGTATTATATTGCATGCTGTGAACACTATTTGCTACTACAGCTGTACACTTATTACTAATTATCTCTATTGTGTGAGCACCCAAAAGATCCAATTAGTAACCAGGCCCCATTGAATTAGATTCTATGCAAGTACACAAGATGACATGGTCCTGTATCAGATGGCTCAATCTGAATTCAGGACAAGTGAATAACAGAGCAAGAGCGGAGCAGCATTAAGAGCAGCAACAGAATTGCTCATTCACTTCTGGTAACTATACAGGCAAGCATGGAACTGTGTCTGAGTCACAAACATCATCTCTCTAAACTGCCAATCCAACCACAACAAAACAGCCAGTGTCCGCTGCAACAAAAGTTCTGACAAGCCAGTTAAGGAGAAAAGGGTCATGGTGTCCACACAGATTAATGCCACAAGCAGATAAAATACCTAGTTATAGAAATGTTACCATCTAAAGTTTCATTAGAAGCTATTTCTTACTCACTTCTAGTCCCGAGGCAAGGTCCGTTATTAATTCTAATTGGACATCAGCATTAACAGGCTAACACAGGAAATAGGATGAGAATTTCATTAGCAAAGAGTTACAGCTCTTGGCATTACCACCCTCCCAGAGTATTCATAACTTTAATCTTTAAAATTTAAAAAATGCCAACCACCAAATACCATTTTGGAAAAAAAAAAACCCTAAAAAATTTTTCTTCACAAACCAATTATTTTTAATATACCTAAACAAAGGCAGCTGTTACAAAGGCTCATTTGCCCCCACATATACTCATAGTGACAGTCAGGGTTGGAAGGGACCACAAGGATCATCTAGTTCCAACCCCTCTGCCATGGGCAGGGACACCCTGCATTAGATCAGGCTGGCCAGAGCCTCATCCAGCCTGGTCTTAAACACTTCCAGGGATGGGGCCTCAACCACCTCCCTGGATAACCCATTCCAGGGCTTCACCACTCTCATGGGGAAGAACTTCTTCCTCGCATCCAGCCTGAATCTCCCCACCTCCAGCTTCATTCCATTCTCCCTAGTCCTATCACTACCTGATACCCTGAGAAGTCCCTCCCCAAGTCTTCCTGTAGTCCCCCTTCAGATACTGGAAGGCCACAATGAGGTCACCTCGGAGCCTTCTCTTCTCCAGACTGAACAGCCCCAACTCCTTCAGTCTGTGCTCATAGGAGAGGTGCTCCAGCCCTCTGATCATCCTCGTGGCCCTTCTCTGGACATCTTCCAGGACATCCATATCCCTCTTGTAATAGGGGCTCCAGAACTGGACGCAGTACTCCATACTGTGTTCATGCAGTCCACATCTGGTGGGCCCAAAAATATATGCTAGAAGAATTAATTTATTAAGCTTTCCTTTTTAGTTTGTTTACTGATGGTGGTAGATTTTTGTTGGTTTTTTTTAGCTGACTTAAGCTACACTGAAAATGAATAGTTAAAAACTGAGGTTTCTCTTTTGGGTGAATTCAGTATTTTTCAACAGTTAATTTAAAATTATATTTCAGGAAAATATTATCTAAGGCAGAAGAAGGGAAATGACTTGGTCTCCCTCAACTTAGTTATTCAATGTCAGGAAGAAGAACAGAACTGTGTCTCCCAAGCTCCAAATCCAATACTGCACTCAGCAGAGCATACAGCCTCTATCCTCTTTCCCAGCTTATTAGGATTCACAAAAGCAGCTTTGAAAACACTTCCCAACACACATCCAGCCTAGTGCTTGCCAAAGCACACTTACCCCGAAACTGATCTCCTACAAGTTCACAGGAGCTCTGCCACTGACTTCAATTTTACGATGTGCCTTACCTATGTTTAATTTATTTCCCTCAGATAAAATCCCAGCAACTATCCCAGGAATAAGGTGACATATGTTAATGTTGCACTTTCTATTCATTTTATAAACCTTAAGTGCACTTTTAAAACATGGCACAGCTTCCTCAAACTTTGAGACTTTATCTTCTGAGTTCAACATGCAACTAATTATTTTTTTGGGGGGGGGGAGGGGGAAGTCTTCAAGTAGCAAATGGCTTAGAAATTATTTTTTTTTCAGAGGAAGCTTAAAAAAAAAACAGGTCCTACAGGAGCTTTCTTTGCCCCACAGTGCTTCTTTAGCCAGGCTATATCAAAGAAAATTATTTATTTCCATGTGGTATCAGCGTTGTCGCCGTTTATTTTTCTTCTTCCCTTTTAAATATGCTTCTGTCTGGTTTAGCACATTAAAGAATGCAAAAGGGAAGAAACTCCATCATCAACTCTAAGCACAAAATACGAGGCAGCTCTCCATTCCCAGAGGAGTTCATTACACAGCCTAGAACTCAGCCTTCTGAAAGCACTGCCCTCCCACACAGATAAGCATCACCCAACACAGAACAGCAATTAGCATCCCTAACACCATCGCTGATGGAGAGGCAACAACAAAATCCTGCAGATCTCATTTTCAGTTTCTCAGTTGCCTTTTCAGGATTGGCAACACTTCAAAGTCGTGAGCGTGTCACCACTCTGCAGACCTAGGACAAGGCTAAGTCACTTTAGCACTTTGGACTCTGTCACTACCTCCTGGCAAGACAGCATCAGCTTCTGGCCTGACACATCAAATGTTGTAGAAAGAGCCAGGAGAATGAAAATTAATGATTGCCCTCTATCCACTGACAGGAGGAGATCATTTGTCAGTGTCACTAAGCCGCTGCAGTTCCATGTCCTGGACTCAACCCAGACTGTGCTGGACCTGGAGTAACAGTTTAAATTAGACAAGTCTGAAGTTGGCCTGTGGCAGATAGAGCAATACACTGTAAAGTCCCAATAAACGGAGAAGGCTCCGCTTGCCGCCTTCTCTTTATAAATACACGAAGGGCAAGTGACAGGAGGAAGGAGCAAGGCTCCTCTCAGCGATGTCCCATCACAGGACAAGGGGCAGCGGGTGCAAGCTGCAGCACAGGAGGTTCTACGTGAACGTAATGAAAAAGTTTTCCACTGTGAGGGTGACAGAGCACTGGAACAAGCTGCCCAGGGGTTGTAAAGTCTCCTTCTCTGGAGACATTCAACACCCGCCTGGATGCACTCCTGTGTGACCTGCTCCAGGTGATCCTGCTCTGTCAAGGGGGTTGGACTGGATGATCCTTCAACGCCCCTGCCAACCCCTAACATTCTGTGATTCTTGCATTATTTATGGCAGGTTCAAAACATGTCTTCTGAATGGTAAGACAGCCTGGATACAGGAACACTAACACAGGAATCTATGTGAAGACACATTACCATTTACAGCATGTAAAAAAAACAGACAGGAAAATCACAGTGACAGCTCTGTCACAAACATCATTTTCACAGCTGTACATGCCTTTGCACTTGCACAATTACACAGCACATCAGCCAGCCACAAACACTGCTGCACATAAGCTGCTTGTACAACCCAAGTTGTGACTTGATAATCCAAATTCTAAATAATATGTTTTTAACCTACACACACTGGCCTATGGAAGTCAGTCTGCTCAGAATATACCAGCACTTCGCATTTCTCTCACATACTGTTAGGTTAAATTTTTCCATCAACAGCCTCCCAGAATTTTAAACCAAAATAAAAAGTCTGTTCATTTCTGACTGACAGTCATTTCCAATTAACAATCTCCAGCTCCCAATATGTCTTATTCATGACTTTGCATTTTCTACAACTAAATAGTCTTCCACTCTTATTATTCTGTTCCTCAGTGAATTGAGTGGCTTTTCTCCCTCCACTGTCAGAACGTACCTGCTTTCTGATTCAAAATTCTTAATGAGAATATAAAATTAATATTCAGGATCTCCACATGTTGCTTTCTGTACATTTTCTTCCAAAGCCATCCACTGTCCTTTTCTATGTGCTGCAGAGCACAGAAAAATACAAAAGAATGATGGAAGCTGGTTTTGCTCCTAATGAAGTACCATAGTTTAGACTAAGTTCAAACTTTAGTTTTTCCTGTTTTATAATCAGGGATAAAGATGCCTTTAACTAACAGATGGCAAATTCAACATTTTTCTATCTGAGGTATTATTAGACTGTGAAACTCTGCAACAGAGCTGGCAAACCCAAGAATTCAGCAAGGTTAAAAAAGAATCTCCAGCTACAGAGCTTGTCTTGACTGCCTTCCAGGGTTTTAATTAACTTTAGAGTGCTGTAAGGGTTTTGTTCCTTTATTTCTAAAAGGATATTAAACCTTATGGGTTAAATTTGAAGTCATCTTGTTATCATCATTTACCCTACAACAAAGGGTAAATTAATCTAACAACTACTATCTATTGAAGAGTCCTTACAGCTGCACCAGGAGAAGTTCAGACTCGAGGTGAGGAGAAAGTTCTTCACAGAGAGAGTTGTTAGGCATTGGAATAGGCTGCCCAGGAGGTGGTGGAGTCACCATCCCTGGAGGTGTTCAAGAGAGGACTGGACATGGCACTTGGTGCCATGGTTTAGTAGTCATGAGGTCTTGAGTGACAGGTTGGACTTGAGGTCTTCTCCAACCTTATTGATTCTATGATTATGATGCACCTAGTGTAAAACAAAAGAATCATTGCCTAGCTAGAAAGGGTATCGCCCAGTAACAGAAACAGATTCATTTTAAATACTGAGTTCTCTTTGTTTCCCCCACATTGTAATGATGCTAAGTGGTCAAGTACATATTAAAGTACATGTCTACATTAGAAGGAGGAACACTAGTGGAAAGCAACCATACAGTATGATGTTCTGATTGCTTTTTTGAAAGGCGATTAATGGAACAAATTACATCTCAAGTTTGAACTGTTGAATTCTCTTGCAATTTATTATTATTAGATATTGACCTTTGAGCTTACTTAAAAGGACATCCCTCCTCCACAAATTTTAGTTTGAAAATATCTTGTGGATTTAGTGGGAAACTAATGCCTGAAGCCTGAAGTTCAGAGACTTGATAGGGTGCTTGGTTGCATGGTTCAGTTGATTAGGTGGTGTTGGATGATAGGTTGGACACGATGATCTTGAAGGTCTCTTCCAACCTGGTTTATTCTATTCTATTCTATTCTATTCTGAAAAGAAAAACAAATTAATTTAATGTAGTGTCAGCTGAAAAGTAGTTTCATTTCTTCTTTCCCCAAGCAAGGGAATCAAGATGTCTCTCATGGAGGCCCATAACATAGCAGTCCAGAAAAGAGTATCAGAGATTTGAAAAAAGAAGGTTCCCTTAACTTTGAACTGATTTATGACAGAATATATGCTGGGTCAATTCTGTCCAGATCACAGGCACAAGCCACAGAAGAACACAACTGTCATTTGTGCTCGTGGGTTAGATGATCAGCTCCAGGGGAAAGGACTGCCCTAGAAATCTGTACAGTAAAATTTCACAAGCTGAATGCCATTGTTCCCTGAATGATCTTAAGCCACCACACTTCATGGAGGTGCCCATACTCTCCCCAAGAGAACCAGCAGCACAGGACATGATGTTAGAAGTGGTAGGAGAGAAAGAAAAATAGCTGAACAAACCAGTAATCACTGATACTTGTCGCTTGGTCATCAAGTACACACGCAGGCATATCATTTGTCTTGATCTAATTAGAACATTTCAGGATTACAGTTGAATACTCTAAGATTAGCATTCATAGCACAAGCTACATTATAAGCATTTTAATGCATTAACTATTTATAAATAAAGATAAGAGCTTCCTCACAAGACATTCTGTTCAAATATTCAAACAGTTATATATGAATAATCAGTTAAGTGGCACTTTTCAAAGAGCTCAGAAGTATGACCACAAAACTTGGTGAGGTCTCAAAAGGCCACAGAACTGTGAAGAATCAAGCCTGCTACATCACAACATACTACTACTGCTACCTCCTATATGGTATCACATCAGCAGTGCTCCTTAGCCGCTTAAGAAAGGGACACAGAAACAACAGCTTCATACTATCACTTCTTTTCAGTTTTGACACTGTTGCAGGCACATATAAATGAGGAACCACAACCTACAGTAAGAATTCCTTCCTTGGTCAATCAAGACCACTTGGATTCAGACTGGGGATGGTAAGTTCTGTCACATCTAGTTATTAATTCCTTTATATTGATTCAATGATTTAAAAAGCAGACTTCAGGAGACGAAGCAGCAGCACAGAGATACGGATGTGCCTTAGTAATAGATAAACACATATAATATAATAATACAATGCAATACACCAGGTTGAAAGAGACCTTCAAGATCATCGCATCCAACCCATCAACCAATCCAACCCACCTAAACAATTAAACCATGCAACCAAGCACCCCATCAAGCCTCCTCCTGAACACCTCCAATGAAGGTGACTCCACCACCTCCACTGGCAAGCCAAAACCATGCCACCCCAAACCACCCATCCCAAACTCAACATTAAGATAAAAATCAATTTCAGCATAGTCCAACAGCTGTGAAAGAAACGGATGTGATCTATAATAGGCATTTCCACTTTAAACAACACTGCTTGTCGTGGATTGACTCGAACCTGCTCCTGTTATTCATACCACGCTGCAGTCATGCCAGCTTCAAAAATGAAAGTGAAGCTGAAGCGAAGTATTATGGGGCTTTAAGTTCAGGTTGCAACATGGGAGGCTTCCTGTTCCAGTTGCTGCCTTTGGGTTCCAGGGTTTTTGGGAGTGTTTTTTTCCCACTGGGATGGTTGAGGGACAAGGAGGGTTGGGGTAGTAGTTTTCTGGCTTGTTTTTTTGGCTTGCTTCTTTCTTCTTGCTGCTGCTCTGCACGGTGCTTTTTCTGGCTAAAGTAATTATGCATTTTGTACCATGTTTATCTGATTTTTGATCAGTAAACTCCACTCTTCTCTCACTTTTTTCCTGCCTCAATCCCAGTTATTGTGTGTTACTTTTCCCTCACCTCTGTGCTGGGAAGAGAGCCAGGTTAACCTGCTGGTTCAGTTTGACACATTCTGTTCTGATCCAAACCATCACATGCCTGGTGGGAACATCTTAGGAGCAACAATGTTTACATCTAATAGTTTCAAGTATTAGTCTAACACCTTAGGACACTGTGTGCTGCTTCATTTGACCAACAATCTCTCAACCAAGAGAAAGCTCTCCTCATTCATATGTGACATAGTTAAACAGAACCAGTGAATTATCTGGTGATGTCTATGCGTGTGGCTACCAAAATAGGACAACTCCTTTTCTTCTCTTCCTTTTCAAAGTCAGTCTGCTAGCCAAAGTCTGGGCATGCTCTCATTCCCTGTACAATAGGTTTATAAAAAAGAGAGAGAAAAAGACACCATGCCCTTTGACAACATGTTGACATGGAGAGATGAGGCCATCTTGTGCTAAAGCTTATTCACCCTGAGCTAGAATGTCTCTGCCTTGAGATAGAGCACATGCTAAATATGCTGTTAAGTGCTCTTAATCCTACCTCAATTTATCAAAGTTTTATTTTTGCACTTTCAGATAAGTGACTTACTCCAAACTCTGTGCTGTTTGCATGCTACATTTGTAAGGAAAATACAGGTTTTGTTCACATGGCATAGTCCCTTGTGATCCTTCTTTATAACTGCTTTAACTAGTTGTTCCAGAGAACATAAGGTCACCAATTTTTACAGTAGTCCCATAGCTCTATCGCTGGAAGAACCTTAGTTTAGGATGAGTCTGGAATCCATGTGGGATTTATTTCATTGACTTTATTCAGTGTCCCTGTGGGGACAGGCTGCAAGAGCTGGGGCTGGAGAAATGAAGGCTCCAGGGGGATCTTACAGCAGCCTTCCAGTACCTGAAGTGGAAACAGAAGTAAGCTTGGAGGTGACTTTTTACAAGGGCTTGTAGTGATAGGACAGGAAGGAATGGCTTTAAACTTGAGGAGTATAGATTTAGACTGTATATTAGGAAGAAAAGACCTTACAAATGTAGCATGCAACAAAACAGTGCAGAGTTTGGAGTAAGTCACTTTAGCCTTTAACTACGGGTTTTATTCCAAGTCTTTAAATACCATCCCTGTCTGACAATTCCATGGGAATAACACCAGAAAATGTCTTGAGTGTCTCCAGGGACGGGGCATCAACCACTTCCCTGGGCAAACAGTTCCAGTATTTTACCACTCTCACAGTAAGTAAAGAACTTACTCCATATATCCAACCTAAATCTACCCTGCTCTAGTTTCAAACCACTGCCCCTCATGCTATTGCCACAAGCCCTTCTAAACAGTCTCTTCCCAGTCTTCCTGTAGGTCCCTCTCAGATACTGAAATGTAGCTATAAGGTCTCCCTGGAGCCTTCACTTCTTCAGTATGAATTGCCCCAGTTCAGCCTTTCCTCACAGGAGAGGTGCTCCAGCCCTCTGATCATCTTTATGGCCTTCCTCTGGACCTGCTCTAGCAGGTCCATGTCTCTCTTGTGTTGGGGGCCCACAGCTGGACACAGTACTCCAGGTAATATAAAGGTAAAATAAGAACATCTCTGTAGTTAGCTATGCTGTTACAAACACCTTTTTGGACAATTAGCAGCAATTCTCATAGAGCTGCTTTCCACTCTTTATCTGCTTGCTTGGCTTTAGATATTTGCAAGCCATCAAATCTGCATGAGTATTTCTCACATGTAACAGTCTTTGGCAAGAACTACCTGTTCTACATTTTTTTTTAGTAGCTGCTTTACCATAATTGAACAGCCACACTATTATGATCAGATTTATTACTTTTCACTAAATCTGCATGTGTACAGATGTGAAAAAAATAAGAAGGTACTCATGCAAATGCAAGAAAATTAGTTACACCCCTTAATAGCTTGCATTCAGTTCAGGTCACATTTTACCAGTATAAAATCTAGTCCTGTTTGATTGTATTAATTTGAATTATTCCACAGACACTTAAAAGCTTTTTATTATTCTTAGTGGTAACAGCTTTTTTTATTATTTTATTTTTTTCCTTCAAAACTAGTGTCTCATTACTTTTACCAACCCTACTCCTGTCTGAACATTCAGCACCACTCATTAGGAGAAACATCTGCTACAAACAGTATTAATGAGATACATATCAAGGGATGCAGCAGGCCGCTAACCACCTGGGTTAATCACTTTACAGTACAAAATTGATAACACAGAGTCACAGAGTATGCCTTGAACACACTGTTACAATTAGCATATTCAGATGGCAACTACTTTTTCAGGAAACAGAGCACTACCAAATTGAATACATTTGCATAGCCATCCCTACCTTGTAGCCTCTGCTAACATACAACACACATTTCACCTCAAAGCCAAAAGGCATGATTTTACTAGTGGGAAGACTGTACTTGGGAATTTCTGTGCTTTATGGACAGATCAGCATTAAAATTATTTTTAAGACACCAAAGGTTTGACAACTGTTCAAATAAATATAGAATCACAGAATTAGTCAGGGTTGGAAGGGACCACAAGGATCATCTAGTTGCAACTCCTCTGCCATGGGCAGGGACACCCCACACTAGAGCAGGCTGGCCAGAGCCTCATCCAGCCTGGGCTTAAACACCTCCAGGGACGGGGCCTCAACCACCTCCCTGGACAATCCACTCCAGGGCTTCACCACTCTCATGGTGAAGAGCTTCTTCCTCATGTCCAGCCTGAATCTCCCCACCTCCAGCTTCATTCCAGGATTCACATGCAGGATAAAACTCCAGTAAGAAAGATTACAGGGTAAAAGCAGTAAGAATAGCTGTACACTTAGCTGATATTTTAAAAATAAATAAATACCTCAAAGCAATATAATTTTAGAGGTCTTTTTCCCCCAAAACAGAGTTGCAGACAATGTTTACATATACACAAAGAGCTGGCACAACATTTTCCAAACAGAGAAAATGTTAAGTGAGCTTCAAAGCTCTTTTTCTTACAAGTTTGTTTACATCTGAAATGCAAATGTACACATCTTTACACAGAGGCATTTATCAAGAGGAGGGGAGAAGGAGTCATTCACACTGCATGTTCCTTTGGAGCCAACATGCTCCAGAAGGAAAGATGGAGAAAGCAGGAGGTATGCCTTGGTTCCGCAAACCAGCTACAAAACAACCAAGACCACAGTGCAAGCACAAACTGTAAATCAGGAGATTAAGCAGGAGGAAGCCAAAAGATTTTGAGCTTGGGGCTTGTCACAGATTGGAACTAAAATTTCAATTGTAAACAGAAGTTCCCAGAGGGTACAGGCAGTTCAAGAGGGGTGGACTCCTCAGAGTTCATATTATAATATTGGTAAGTCCATCTCAGTCAACTGGCCTGAAGAAATCTCTTGTAGTTTGCAGAACCAGATGCTCTCTTGCTCGGTGCTCCTGCTTAGGCTTTCAGGCTGTGCTATTCTCCTTCTGACCTTGGGGCTTCTCTATTTTGGCTGCTACAAAGATACAGGGGCGTGGAGAGGGAACACGTGTGGCTGTATAGCTTTCTTTGTCCCTAAGAGAGGATGGGGGAATGGCCTAGGGGGCGCGTGCTGTTGTTACATTGTACATATATATGAAAATATACTTTGTGCATGTTCATTGTTTGTTGTACTTTTGTATTTAGGCTCTTCTGTAAATACAATTACATTTTTACTTCCAAATTCTGTGTGGTGAATTTGCTCTCTGGGGCAGATTCCAGAAACATTGCGGGGGGGAGCAGAATTCAATCCAACACATAACAGGGCTCCAAGCTAATGGAGGAAGATGAGGTTTTATCTAAATCAGGTGCAAAACCCACACATTTAGAGAAGCATGTAAGATATTACTCCACTAAATTTCCCCAAGAATATTTTATAGAATCCATGTCAAACAACTGAATCAATTTGTTTAGTCAATACATGATGGTAATGTTCTTTCATTTAGGGAAATTGTTGCTTTGTCACAACAACAAAATGGGTAGAAAAATATAGCAACACTAAGAAAGCAAGAAAGTACACACTGTTCTACCACAAATAAACAGAAAACAGCCAACAGAACAAAAACACAACAACAAAAACACCAGCAACACAGCTCTTAAACCAGAAGTATGAAAGTTCAGCTCCAGCTGAAATCTAGGAATGGCAAAAGCCTTTGCAGACATGGAAAGTCCTCAGTGAAGTTAGACTTTACATGTCAGTCAAAACACTCTACAAATGAAGGCTTCAACCATGAAACCTCCAGAGAAAACTACTGCTGCTGGAAGGTATTTAAGGATGGTGAAATTTAACAAGCCTGTGTAAGCTGAGCAACTAACTCAGATGAGTTATTTAACCAAGGTAAGATTTGTTTTACTGAAGTATAATATAACGTTATTAGTTAAGTATCTACACTAGTAAAAGAATCTAGGACCATTCTATTATCCTATGATTAAATCACATCAGGCTGCTGAAACAGCTGTGAGAGAGAAAGAATGAAGCAAAGCAAAAAATTATGCAAGCCAAGTAATAATGTAACATGCAAACCCTAGACTGCTGCATCTTAGCCACTCTTGACAGAATAGCTTCAGAGATATTTGATGACAAGGGTTTCATCTCCAGATAAGTAAGCAGGAGATCCTTAAACTGATCTCCACTAGCTGATGTCTTAATATTAAATTCAGGAAGGTCATGCCTGTCAACTCAAGCATTCAGAATAATTAATGAAAATCTATTTAATTATCTATGGAGTCTGGATCATTGGAGAACAAAATAATCAGAAGCGTGTCCAACGTAAAAGCTGTCGTAGTCATTTGTCATTGCTGATTAGGGCTAGCTATCATGGACAGAGTCTGAATGTCCAAATAATAGGTCAGGTTTTCATCTTTAATCTGTTTATCACAATGAAATTCAGCTGAAAGAATGCTAACACTGGATCTTGGCAGCACCATTTTCTTCTCTGAGTACACCTATCAGCCCGAGCATCTCCATAATCTACTTCAATTTACTGTTTTGAGAATATTTAAAATATCTATGTATTTCCTTCAGTTTTATTCTTCATCCATTCTGTTTTGTCACCACTCTAGAACTCCAAAGCCACAGGAAAGAATGTCCATAATGCTGAAAATGCCCACCAAAAATTACATGTGTGCTTTAATTTCTTTCTCAAAAGGCAGTATTCCAAGTGCCCTAATTATTCTAGTACGCAGAATAATATAAGTGCATCCTGTACATTTGAGTAAGAAAATGAGACTATTCCACAAGACTTCCATTTTCCTAATGAGTAACAAGCCAAAAAGAATAACCAATGTGGGAAAGCAGCTTAGAACCCTATGGAATGCACTAATTATAGTTTTACAGCATCTTAGTACTTATTCCAAGACACACTGATCTGTATTAGCTAATGACCTGCAGTTCTGAACAGATTATTCTTCAGTGGCAATACACAGTAGAGTCACTACACATGAAGTATTTCTTTCCCTTGATATCAAATTGCCTTCTATAGAGCAATTATTTTAGAAACATTATTATCTGTTATTACTACTTCTTGAAGCAACAGCTTTCAATTACAAGAAAACATTTCCATAACCTGTCTTTAGTACATACCAAAATACCAGTGTGAACCAATCTCTAAAACAAAGGCTTCCTGAAGGACTAAGCTGCACAGGACATTAATACTTTGTATACATATTTTCACAGTTTGACAAGTCAAGTCCATGAGCAGAATATCTGGCTTGTGGATTAAAAGCATAATAAATGCAAAGACTCCCACCTGGCTCTTTGCATGGTCAGTTTAAGTTGGCTGAGTTTATTTGTTCAGGCTCAGCAGTTCTTGAAGGCACTGTACTGCTCTGAGCATAAGCCTGGATCTCCCAACACCATGTTTCTGTAACCCTGCACCCTGTGAGCACCTGCATCACATTACCCAAGTGTTGGTGTGCAGCCAACCAACGTCCATTAACCAAATATTCCCACCCATTTCTTAATGCCTGGATGCCATACTGAGTGCAAAGTCATGCTGGATTTTCATACCACACTTTGCCCAAGCTAACAAATCCTTCAAGCACAAACTCCAAAGATGAGAAAAACCTGAAGGTGTTTTTTTCCCATTGGCTGAATAATGCTGAATCCTGACTGACTCCATGTGGACCCACTTGGTAATTTTCCTAAGACACCCAATTCCCCATATTCTCCAGGCTTTCAATGATTTAGGACACTCCATTCTATTACTAAAGATAACAAAACTAATAAACTAAAGAACGCAGGAAAAACTTTCCGAGACAGCCTACACTGTTTGTTTCTTTAGTAGAAAAACTTCACTTTGCTGTCTCAGCACATGGAAGAAAGAATGTTTTCCACTGCACTGCTAAAACAAAACTTCTTTTGTCTATATCTATACATGAGACCAAAGTTTAACCTTACCAGTCTGAAAACAAAAATTCTCACCTCCTGGTTTTTAAACACAATCGAAGCCTTACAACTTTCAAAACATGTTAACACTGATCCCTTTTGCTAGACTAAGGCACTGTGCACAAATGAGCATTAATAGTCCTCCTCTTACTCTGTATATTCATTGTAATTGCACTTCCAATCAAGTTAAAGCAGGTATAAAAATCTATTCATCTGCTCTAAGTGAATAAAAATTAGTCACTCCACTTAGCAAAGCTTCCAATTGCTTAAATACTACTATATGTGAAGAACATCTTTTAGAAATAAAAGTCAAGCTACTGAAATTAATGTGTCACACAATTCAGATTCTTCCTGTTACTCAGACACTAGTGACTATGATGTAAGAAATTACATTGTGCACATTACTACCTTAAGATATTGCCCACAGCAAAGACCATGATATGAATGCTTTTGAGTAGCATGAGTTAAAAGCAGTTCCACTAATAGCTGGGATTCTTGATTTTAGTTTTGAAGTCAGAAGTACTGATGAAAAACAAAAGGCTAGAGTATGGATCCCCACTGATACAATACAATACAATACAATACAATACAATACAATACAATACAATACAATACACCAGGTTGGAAGAGACCTTCAAGATCATCGCGTCCAACCCATCAAACAATCCAACCCACCCAACAACTAGACCATACAGCCAAGCACCCCATCAAGTCTTCTCCTGAACACCTCCTGTGAAGGTGACTCCACCACCTCCACGGGTAGCCGATTCCAATGGGCAATCACTCTCTCCGTGTAGAACTTCTTCCTAACATCCAGCCTAAACCTGCCCTGGCGCAGCCTGAGACTGTGTCCTCTTGTTCTGGTGCTGGATGCCTGGGAGAAGAGGCCAACCTCTGCCTGGCTACAACCTCCCTTCAGGTAGTTGTAGAGAGCAATAAGGTCACCCCTCAGTCTCCTCTTCTCCAGGCTAAGCAACCCCAGCTCCCTCAGCCTTTCCTCATAGGGCTTGTGTTCCAAACCCCTCACCAGCTTTGTTGCCCTTCTCTGGACACGTTCCAGCAAGTCAACATCCTTCCTAAACTGAGGGGCCCAGAACTGGACACAGTACTCAAGGTGCGGCCTAACCAGTGCAGTGTACAGGGGCACAATGACCTCCCTGCTCCTGCTGGCCACACTGTTCCTGATGCAAGCCAGGATGCCATTAGCCTTCTTGGCTGCCTGGGCACACTGCAGGCTCATGTTCAGCCTACAATCAACCAGTACCCCCAGGTCCCTCTCTGCCTGGCCACTCTCCAGCCACTCTGACCCCAGCCTGTAGCACTGCCTGGGGTTGTTGTGGCCAATGTGCAGAATCCGGCACTTGGATGTGTTAAATCTCATGCCATTGGACTCTGCCCATCTGTCCAGCCTGTCGAGGTCCCTCTGCAAAGCCTCTCTGCCCTCCAGCAAATCAACTGCTGCCCCCAGCTTGGTGTCATCTGCAAATTTACTGATGATGGACTCAATGCCCTCATCCAGATCATCAATAAAGATGTTGAAGAGCATGGGGCCCAGTACTGATCCCTGGGGCACACCACTAGTGACAGGCCGCCAGCTGGATGTGGTGCCATTCACCATTACTCTCTGGGCTCGGCCCTCCAGCCAGTTCCTAACCCAACGCAGTGTGCTCCTGTCCAAGCCACGGGCTGCCAGCTTGGCCAGGAGTTTGCTGTGGGGAACGGTGTCAAAGGCCTTGCTGAGGTCCAGGTAGACCACATCCACAGGCCTCCCCACATCCACCAGGCGGGTCACCTGATCATAGAAGGAGATCAGGTTGGTCAGGCAGGACCTGCCCCTCCTAAATCCATGCTGGCTAGGCCTGAGCCCCTGGTCATCCTGTAAGTGCTGTGTGATCGCACTCGAGATGACCCGTTCCAATACAATACAATACAATACAATACAATACAATACACCAGGTTGGAAGAGACCTTCAAGATCATCGCGTCCAACCCATCAACCAATCCAACCCACCTAAACAACTAAACCATGCAACCAAGCACCCCATCAAGTCTCCTCCTGAACACCTCCAGTGAAGGTGACTCCACCACCTCCATGGGTAGCCGATTCCAATGGGCAATCACTCTCTCCGTGTAGAACTTCTTCCTAACATCCAGCCTAAACCTGCCCTGGCGCAGCCTGAGACTGTGTCCTCTTGTTCTGGTGATGATCGGAAAATCTCAAGCAAACACTTGTCATCATATAAATGTTCCAATCTGTTAGAAATATTTGGTCTCATGAATTCCTTTGGAATTTTACTCATGGCAGATTTATACGAAGAACCACTATACCTCTTTGCAAGTGTATAATGAAATAAGGCAGTTAACATCTGAGGTTGTATTTCAACATGAATAGCAAGTACTTTCTATACACCATCCAAGGTGCTGGGCACAGGGGCAAGAGAGACCCTGCATGACATGGCTTTTCCATATACGACAAAGAAATTGAGAGGATACCAAATGATACCAGATGCAACATTCAGACAACTGAGTTTCATGCAGTTGAGACTGGCCTATAACCAGTTACAAACAGAGAAAAAGAAATGCTTTCCTATTCTGTATTTGACGATGTGTGGCATTTCTCCTACTTTGAAATGCTAGCATGAGAACGCTGGAGAAATTAAATACAAGGATATATTTTATTATGGGGTTAGGACTCAGGAGGCAGGTTTTGGAAGGCTTTGGCTTGGTAGGCTCAGGTGGAGAACTGGGCCTAATTTGTGTATATATTCCTTTTCCCTGGATACCTGCTGTAGTTCTGAATGTATTTGTAAACAGCATTCATATTTAACCTCCAATTCTGTGTGTTTTCAGTTTACTCCCTTCGGGGTAAAATACGTTTCTGTCATTTTGTCCTGAGCAGCAGCCCATGGCTCAAAACAAGGACACAATTCAAACCAGAAATAAAGACATTAAAAAAGTTCAATGCATCAATCCAGTCAGGCTGTATCCTGTTACAAATAACCTCTACAATGAATGTAAAAGAACTGGTGAGGGAAGGCAGAACTCTCCATTCTTTGGCTGACCACAACTAGAAGTTTGAACAAAGGCTCACAGTATGAACTGAAAAATACTAGCCAGCTTCTGAAGGATCAACTAGAAGTTTTAATTTAGCTTTTACAAACAAATTCTTTAGCTTAACAAACCTTAGTGGCAAGACTTGGCTGACAGACAGGAAAGGGTTACGGAGAAGAATAAAAGTTCATATATTTAACAGTCAGTCTGCAGAACAGTTCCTAAAAAGAAACTCAGCCACCAACTCCAGCATATGTTGTTGGGTACTAATATAGCAAATAAATTTATCTCTGGAGTCAGTTTTGTGGCTAGAACATACTTTGTCCTCTGTGCAAGTGAATTTGCTTTCCCGAGTAAATACAAATCACCTACCCAATTTGCTGTGGTGTTTGTGTTTTGCAGGTAAAATGAACTCACCGAGTGCCGTCTGCTTTCCAGCTAACTTTGTATGGCTTCTGCTCCAAAAACTTTATATTTTGTTTGTCCATGGAAACAGGCTGTGCTCCAGGGAATCCAGACCTGAAAAGAAAAAAAAAAAGTTTATTAATGTTCTGCAAGTAAATAGTTACACAAGGCAATGAGTTCTCTGTACGTTAAACTGATGTCACACCTTGTACCAGACTTGCTGCAAGGTTAACTTTGAGTGTGCAAGAGGAATGAAATGTGTGCCTGATAAGAGCATTTGCTCATGACAAAATAGGAAACTTTGTTGAACTTTGAAGTTTTAACTTTCCAAATTACAAGCACTAGAAGAACTCATAAGCACCAGCAAGGTAGGAAACACTGTGAGCAACTCCTTAGATCATCAGCTTTAGAAGTAGGAGTTCAGTATCTGAGATACTAAAACCTATGTTCTCATTAACACTGGACACAATCCAAGCCAGGTATAAAAATGAGCATTATACCTCAGTAAGAAAGTGTACCAGTAGTTGTATAAATTAGATGTGAGGAAGAAATTCTTCACCACGAGAGTGGTGAAGCCATGGAATGGGTTATCCAGGGAGGTGGTTGAGGCCCCGTCCCTGGAGGTGTTTAAGACCAGGCTGGACGAGGCTCTGGCCAGCCTGAACTAGTGTGGGGTGTCCCTGCCCATGGCAGGGGGGTTGGAACTAGATGATCCTTGTGGTCCCTTCCAACCCTGACTGATTCTATGATTCTACGATATGTCTGCTGCTTGAGCAAGCACTATATTTTACACAAATAGCTGGACTAGACTATGTCTGGAATTTGCAAAGCAACAATTCACCTGCAAATTTATGTCAGTGGAAAAACAGTTTTAGGGTCTCGGTTCTTAATATAAATAGCTGGTCATTCCATCTCATGTTACAATACAAGATGCTCATCTGTTTCACTGCTGTGTGGTTTTGAGGCTTGCTTTTTTTTTTTTTTTTTTTTTGGTAAAAGAATCCATCCAAAAATACTCATCCTTTTTTTTTTATTTTTACAGTGAGCTGTTTCCTTCTGCAAAACTAAAACCACGACCTTTATTTCTAGACAGTATAAATAAAAAAGTTCTACATGTTCTCATACCCTTCCCATCCACAGAACTGCTGACATTTTTGCTGTATTCCTCCTAACTTTGGTTGTGTTGTCACCTGGGTCACACATTTAACTGTTATTCCTTCCAAGAAAACAGCACCCTAAAAAAAAAAAAAAAAAAAAAAAGAGTAGTAATAATATTAATAATAATTATTATTATTATTATTATAATTGACAATAACAAACTTCCACAAAGCAGATCAGAACATGTCCATACAAGATGGAACATGTTTTAACAACCTGATCCTCACAAGCAATACTAGTTTTAACATTCCTTGAAAATTTATCCCCAAATACCAAGATAGATCAACTGAGCTTTGCCAGTACAGTCACTAGTGAGACATATTAGGAAACCAGGAACTGAAAGGAGTTATTTATGGAAGGGGAAATAAAAATAATATCTAAAATCATTTTCAGAGGAAGCAAATTATTTTTTCTTTAAAAAGACAGCATACAAGTCAAGTATTTCAGAGTAAACTGGTCACATAAAAAATTTGCAGTGATCAAATTAACCATCCTCAGTATTAGAAAGTGTGATATAATTATTAGGTAGTGCAAGACACCTATTTGTGGATACAATACAATACACCAGGTTGAAAGAGACCTTCAAGATCAGCGCGTCCAACCCATCAACCAATCCAATTTAATACAGTATTGTAAGCCTGGAGCAAATCACTGTCTGGCAGAAGGCTTTGTGACACCACTTTAAGTGTGTCAAAATGATGGCCTCAAAATAGGTAAACTGGAAACTAAAGACAAAATCGGCCTATGAAACATTAAAAGACCTCTTTTTAATATATAAGTAGTGCTACCACACCAACAATTCTGTGTTTTCCTGGATTCATGGAAAGTAAGAGCTGCTCGCTGTAACACGAGAGATAAATGTTAAGTAGCTTGATAATTAAACTACTAGGAATCATTTTTAGACATGAGGGTTTTGGTGTTTTGTTTTGGTGGGTTTTTTTACAGTATCTCAGCAGATGAAGTCATTAAGTCCCACTTCACTCTCTCTCCAAATCTTTGAGACACATGTTTTCAATTAAATACGTTAATTATACCAGACCAATGTGGTATAATGAACACAGTAAGTTCAATTACATGGATTTCACCTTGCTGTGTGTTAAGGCTTGCAGGGGGTGGAGGTAACCTGACTCCTCAGGTGGACAGAGAAACTTGACCCAGGCGGGTGGGAAACTCAACCCTCCTGGGGGAGAGGTCCCCAGGTCATGTTTATTCCACTCTCATTCCCTGTCTGCACTCTATATAAGGGGGAGTCACTCTGCCTCCCTTTTGCTTTCGCCCCTCTGCTTCTGCACTGCTGACCACAGGGTCTGGCCAGCCTGCCACCTCCTGTGGGGCCTGTATCCAAGGGGAATCCATTGCCATCCAGAGAATCCACTGCCATCCAGTCTGTTCTGTATATATACCTGCAGGTATTCCTTTCCATGAATACCTCTATACCTTCCTCTTCCCTAAATACCTTTTTTGTTGCTGTTAAAATTGCCTATTTTTAACTTCAAGTCAGTGCATACCTTTTCTTTTGCTGTCTCCTCCTTTTTCTTCTGCCTAACTTTTTTCCCCACCAGGGAACAGGAGAGGGAGGCAACTAAATTCTGTTCCATTGGGTTTTGGGAAACTCAAATGGCTACACACCTCCACCATGTTATGTGTCTCAAAACTTCCAACCTACACCGTAGGGAAAACGATGGAAAGAACAAATCTACTTCTGTAGCGGCAAACTTTAAAGGGTTCTCAGCCGACCTAGGAGAAACTTCTTAACAAAAGAGGAAAACAGCTGGTTTTCTAACAAAAGGTTTGTGTAAAATATATACTTGCATTATTTCATTCATGGTCTAAACCAGGTTACTGAAGTGAAGGTGCTGTCCTGAATGCCAGAGGAAAGCCTAAGCAGAGATGAGTAAAAATATAGAAAACAAAATTCTAAAATACCTTCTATATTACAGAAAAGTTGGATGCCAAGGGCAAGATTTATGTGGGCACCAGCAGGTGCAACAGCAGAGATGACTGGGTGAGGGAGGGAGGCAGGCAGCCACACAGCTGTTGGCTGAATTCAAGTAAGCGGTTGCAAGCACCAGGAAAATGAAGGAAGATGGTTGCGCTGCCTCGCTTCTCAGACTAGCAGCAGAGTGTGACTGCTGACGTTAAAGCAAAAGGCACACAACAGGAAAGATTTTCCAGAAAGGGAGGAAAAAAATGCATCATAAACTTGGCATAGCGATACCAGAACAAGGTAAGCCACTTCTGTACCTGCGCATGGCTAACCCAGCGCTCCAGCTCTCATGAGGATGTTGCCTTGGATATGGTGCCAAAACTGAGCCAGATCCATGCACATTCCGCACCACTGTTCACAACCCCCTATGGAAACGGGACACAGGAGAACAAGGTGCAGAAATGCCAGAACATTCAGCTCAGCAGAAGCACCTCAGGTCCTCAGCACTGCTACTAAGCCAAGAGTTCTAAGCCCTAACTGATGCAAGGTAACCACACGTACTTAGTATGTACACACTGCATACACCATCTTACACTCATCAAGTTCTTGCCACTTGTTACCACATCCCTCCACTCACCACTTCAGTTGAAGAAGTGGCAATGTGCATCATCCTGTGTTGTTTCAGATTCTAAACAACCATATGGTGGGGTGAGTGGAAACAGCCCCAAACACACACATCCTTGACCCTAGTGGCTACCACCAGGACTGTGAGATAGCCATCTTCAGCTACTCAGGCTTGATCAAGTGCCAATAGGCTCAGAGACTGCCTTCCAGAGGACAAGACATAATCCAACACGTGTCAAAAAGGCATGTTTTGTCTTCTCAAATGTAGGAAAGGAGAGCCAGAGAGGTAGACTGTTCAGCTTAGAATTAATACTTAGAGATACAGGACCAAAACACATGAACTGCCTCTAAGCCTGTCCAAGCAAAAAGATACAACAAAGTCGTGCTGTTACTCTTCAAGAAGAGCATTCAACTGATCTTTTGGTTTCAGTGATGAAACAGGCTTAAAATAATTGGAAGAAGCAGGAAATACCATATCTTTGGATGCTGGCATTTGTCCTGTCTTGTCTTTTTTTGCTTGTCTTGTTTTCACTGAGAAAGTCAGAAACCATGGGGTAAATAGTACTTTTATAAACAAAAGAGCAACCTGCTTCCAAACAGGGTCCAGAGGAGTTAGTGTTTCACTAACAAAGAGGAAGAATATATTGAGGAGAATCTGAGGTCTAGTTTAAGAGAATTAATTTATTTTCCCCAAACTTCCTATTGGCATATTCTTTTTTTATTTTTTATTTTGTGACATCTGTGAATTTAGTAACAGAGATACAGACTGAGATGGTAGCTTAAGAATTCAGTGTTGTCCTTAGTTTTACGAATGGGCTGGAAAAAAAACAACTGCACAGTTTGGTACAAACAAAGTTCTACTCTTAGTAAGGAATAAGCAATTACACAAACAAACCTTGGTAGCTAATTGGAGAAGAAGATATAGAAGCAATGAGAGACCAAAAGCTGAACTAGTACTATTCTGTCTTGTAAAAGGCAATTCTGTTAAGATATTAGCCTGGTCCATGTCCCAGTGGAGGGCAGTGACAAGCGGAGTCTCTCAGGAATCAGTCCTGGGACCAGGCTTGTTCAATATCTTTGTGGGTGCCATGGACAGTGGCATTGAGTGCACCCTCAGCAAGTTTGCTGATGACACCAAGCTGTGTGGTGCAGCGGACACGCTGGAGGGAAGGGATGCCATCCAGAGGGACCTGGACAGGCTGGAGAGGTGGGCACAAGCCAACCTCACGAGCTTCAACAAGACCAAGTGCAGGGTCCTGCAGCTGGGTCAAGGCAACCCCAGGCACAAATACAGGCTGGGAAGTGACTGGCTGGAAAGCAGCCCGGAGAAGAGAGGCTTGGGGGTGCTGGTGGACGAGAAGCTCAACAGGAGCTCTCAATGTGTGCTTGCAGCCCGGAAAGCAAATCAGATCCTGGGCTGCATCAAGAGAAGTGTGGCCATCAGGTCAAGGGAGGTGATTCTCCCCCTCTACTCAGCCCTGGTGAGACCCCACCTGGAGTACTGCATCCAGTTCTGGAGCCCCTATTACAAAAGGGATATGGACATGCTGGAAGGTGTCCAGAGAAGGGCCACGAGGATGATCAGAGGGCTGGAGCACCTCTCCTATGAGGACAGACTGAAGGAGTTGGCGCTGTTCAGTCTGGAGAAGAGAAGGCTCAGACATAACCTCATTGTGGCCTTCCAGTATCTGAAGGGGGCCTACAGGAAGGCTGGGGAGGGACTTCTCAGGATCTCAGGTAGTGACAGGACTAGGGGGAATGGAATGAAGCTGGAGGTGGGGAGATTCAGGCTGGACGTGAGGAGGAAGTGCTTCAACCATGAGAGGGTTATCCAGGGAGGTGGTTGAGGCCCAGTCCCTGGAAGTGTTTAAGACCAGGCCGGATGAAGCTCTGGCCAGCCTGATCTAGTGTGGGGTGTCCCTGCCCATAGCAGGGGGTTGGAACTAGATGATCCTTGCGGTCCCTTCCAACCCTG
Organism: Picus viridis; assembly: GCA_033816785.1. NCBI lineage: Eukaryota > Metazoa > Chordata > Aves > Piciformes > Picidae > Picus > Picus viridis. The sequence goes on along the minus strand of CM066578.1, from coordinate 42,945,102 downwards.
ACTGATACTATGATATTATTCTATTACCAGTATTAGCCTTAAAACATAGGACAGCCTCAGCTAAAGGCTTGTGTTTGGTTAGAGGCAACATGGTCTCACAGAAATGTGAGTCAACGTGACAGAGTACAAAGAATTAAGAGAATGATCAGAAGTGTAAAACTCATGTACTATGGGGGAAAAGTGAACAAATTGGTATTCAATGTGGAGAAAGAGAAGACTACAAGCAAATGACACCCTTATTCAAGCACAAAGCTTATTCTCCAATTCTGCAGCAGCATTGTATTTCACATATCCATGGGCAGAAGAGCAAGTACAGGACTTCAACGCCGGAAGAAGAGTAGGTTAGGCAGAAAAATAAAAGGAAGTTGCTAATATTTTGAATCAATGTACTTTGACAGTTAAATAATAGATTCCAACCTGGTCTATTCTATTCTATTCTATTCTATTCTATTCTATTCTATTCTATTCTATTCTATATTACTTCTTGCTAATTATGTCAGCCATGACACTCAGCAGTTTCCCTCTCTTTCTCTCAGATGACCACAAGACACCTGCGCTCAAAACAATTTTGAGAATCATTAAACAGCTCCCATCTCTTCCAGACTGTTGGAGATGTAACTATTTTAGAAGCACTGCATACTAGCCCTGCAACATTTGTGAAATATGCAGCTCACAGATGGCATTCTTCAATAAACAGTAGATCTGACTGACCCATGAAAAGTTTGACGTTTCTGGCTCAGAGTTAGAACTTTTTGTCCTACTTGAAAAATCAAGTAATGGTTCCTGAAGAGAGACTCCCAAGTGTTCATTAATAATGTTGCTTTGATGCCACAACCATTAGGGCATTCACTGGCAAAGTCAAAATGTGTTTGGAGTTCACGAGACTACAGCAAACAGATTTGCTGCTATCTGTCAACCACAACTGGGTGATGACAAAGTAAACTGTAAGGGAACTGTAAGGGGTTTACACTCTTAACGGTTCCCATAGTGCAGAAAAGAAAGGCTGGCATCAAAATCATGGACATTTTAGTGAAAGAGCTGCACTAAAGTTTCACACATCCAAGATGGAATTTCTGAAGCGGACAACACACTAACTTCCCTTTGTGAGCTAGTTCAACAGTTGCTTCATTATCCTAGTGAGATGCCTGCGAGGTTTTTCCTCCTCTACCACTAAAGTTTTCTCCTGTCACCACAAAGACCTGGGTCAAAATTTAAACATTTCAGAAAACCACTATCACCACAGCCACCTGCAGTCTGACACTGCCTACCCCACGCTTTAGAGAAACAGTCCAATTAAAAGGCTGAAAACTTCTGCAGTGGAAAATCAACACAGTGCTGAAAATCTAGTCCTTCAGACAGTCAAATGAGAAAATCTGAGCAAGAGGTATTTACCTGAGATATTTACAAGGAATCACAAAGAGACTGTATCCATCTCTACTGAGTTAAGAAGCAGTCCAATCTGCCAGCCAAGAACCATGGCAAAGAATTCTCCCCGTTCCTTGTCTTCGTGTCAAAGAATGTTCCTCCAGAGCTGCAAAACTGAATTATACGAATATGCATATTAACTAGATGATCCTCTCTTTCATAAAGTCTCTAGCTCATCATTAACTTCTAGTTATCAATATGCTTATTCGTATAATTGAGCTTCCAGCTTTCAAAAGGAAAAAAAAAAAACAACTCCGGTGTCAGAGAGCAAAAAGCCTGGGAAGCCAATGCCACAGCTCCTGTTAGGATCATAGAATCAATAAGGTTGGAAGAGACCTCAAAGATCATCAAGTCCAACCTGTCACCCAAGACCTCATGACTACTAAACCATGGCACCAAATGCCACATCCAATACCCTCTTGAACACCTCCAGGGACAGTGACTCCACCACCTCCCTGGGCAGCACATTCCAATGCCTAACAGCTCTCTCTGGGAAGAACTTTCTCTTCACCTCGAGTCTCAACTTCCCCTTGCACAGCTTGAGACAGTTAGACCAGCTTTGTTTTATACTTCCTGGAAACAGGCTGTCATCAGACCTCATCATCATGCATTTGCTAATGAATCAATAGGTAAATTAAAACACCAGCTCAAATAATCTATATTTTCATGTATATATATATCTATATATATCTATCTCAAAATTTTACCAGAAGGCAAAGAAAGCTAAGTGGCCATATCCCTGAATATATATTTTACTACAGATTTTTTACAGTGAGGGCAACTTTTTTTATTCTAGCCATTTCAAAGTTCACCTTGCTTCTTTGGCCTACATTTTAATTCAGGCTAATTTCTTCCATACTCCATTTGTAAACCATGCTGGGCAGCTGCAAGTAACAACGAAATGTATTTTTTGCAACATATTTGATCTGAGGATTTCCAAATGCTTACGAACACACACCTCACCACACAAGTAAAATAACTTAGCATTATGCAGAAAGAACTGAGTCTATTTTTGCACTCAGCAGAAGTTCTCCCCTATTTTATCTGCAAATAAAAAGAATGAGTCAGGAATTTGGAGAGAACTGAACCCTTAGTCTACAGATGATGCAAGTATGTTCTTTGCACTTAAGTATTAGCTCTGTACTATGGTAACTACAGTAACTTCCTTAATCAGAATTATGCACATGTGTGTCAAAATAATCACAGTAAGTGACCAGCCATAATCTCTGTCATGATACAGTTAAAGCAGCTTTGAACAAAACAAAATTTCAAAGCTGCCTTGGGGTTTTTAAGGTCATACTGCTTTTTGCTAATCCAATTCTCAACCCTCCATGATTTCCAAAACTATGAATATTCACCAAAATCAGGTTGTTCTTTTAATTGAGTGCTTAATTTCATCCACAGAGCTTCAAAGAAAAAAAAAGTGAAAACTGTTTACTAACACCTTCTCTTACCATTTGATCTCTAAACACGGAGTGAATAATTTTAAAGCATTTTACTATTTCAACTCAACAGAAAAACATTTATTTTGGAAACATTTTAAGTCATTTTGACAAGTGGAATAGTTGAGGTGTTGAATGCTGAAGGTCAAGTTTCATATAGGAAACAAAAGAAGGCTTACAATGAATCTACCAGGTTTTCCTAGTTGGAGACAGTCTACCAGCCCTCATTTGCAAGAGCACTGACACTTGTATAGCATGAATTATGCAGTAACTGAAGACTATAGGTTTATGAAATTAAGTTTAGCAATCAGAATAATAAGTTCATAATCAAAAAGTACCAGTTTTAGGCGTTCTTTTCTCCTCTTGCCAAAAGAAGAGCTTGATGATCCAGGTTCTGATTCCTGGCCTCCTGTTTTACCATTGTCGTCATCTTCCTCTTCATCGTCCTCAAAGCACCATTCTGGTAGCTCAGGTGGCGATGGTGCATCATCTTCATCTCCATAACGACGAAATAACTCCTTCAAGTAGTCACCTTTATAAATTCCTGGTGGTCTAGCCTGAGCAAAAGTAGCCACAGCAGCCTCAATACTGTCAAATAAAAATTGCAAATTACTCTGGATAGAGCAGAATAGAACAGAATAGAACAGAACAGAATAGACCAGGTTGGAAGAGACCTTTGAGATCATCGCATCCAACCTATCATCCAACACCATCTAATCAACTAAACCATGCAACCAAGCACCCTATCAAGTCTCCTCCTGAACACCTCCAGTGATGGCGACTCCACCACCTCCACGGACAGCCCATTCCAATGGGCAATCACTCCCTCTGTGTAGAATTTCTTCCTAACCTCCAGCCTAAATCACCCCTGGTGCAGCTTGAGACTGTGTCCTCTTGTTCTGGTGCTGGTTGCCTGGGAGAAGAAACCAACCTCCACCTGTCTACCACCTCGATGCTTAGTTTATGTATTTCAGTCATGCTACACCTTCCCAATTCTCATTGGGAATGAGAATTAAAACAAATTTCAAACTGGTCACCCCAAAAACACTCCTTTTATTTGCAATATCATGCTTAGATCAGCACAGAGTTTGCACAATTACGTTGGCATTGCATGTAGGTTCTCAGAAGTAACTGCAGCCTGCACTGCATCGTCTCCTTACTGCAGCTAACAGTGCTCTGCTGGTCACCTAGGTATAACTTCTATTATTGCTACAGAAAAGAAATGGGTAGCACACAGGTAAGTAATTAAGGACAGAATGAAGACAGAAGAGACCAAATAAAAAGATTAATAAACTTAAGGAAGAAAAATGCAGGTGCTGGAATTCATAAGTGGTCACATTTTTCCCCTCTCAGAATTATCTTTCCTTTCATTAGAGGTTTTGCCATCGCACTGGGAACAACCATCCTAATCTTTTGAAATTACTCCTTCCAGAAGTGTCTCCTAAAAAAATGTAATTCAGAAGTCTTCTTAGTATGCAGCTCACACTTAAGGGCTTCACTTTAATAAAGACTGGACCACAAAGAAATTAGAAACCAAAACTAACAGTCATGCACCTTCACTAACCAACTGGAAAGCACTCCAAAGCAAACAGTAAGCACAGCACAAAGGTTTCATTGTAGCTAATTTCACAGATCTTATGAAAATGTTTAACAGAAAGTACTGGACATAATTCTGCCTTCAATTCATGATGGCTGCATGGAGCAGTAATGCTCTGTAGATAAACATTTAGAAATCTTGCTAAATAAAAGAGAGGATAAGTCACAAAAGGTACCTGCCCCTGTTAGACTTCTTAACAAGCACATAGCTTACACCTGGAACAAAAGCACACATTACATGCTGTGATAAGAACTTTTTTTCAGATAAGAAACTTGCCTGCTGCTGGAAGAAGGAAAATACAGAGCTAAAATGGAGAGAGGAATTTAAATACAAAAGCCCCCCTTTTTTTTTTGTCTTCTGGCTGATCTATACAGCAGGGGAAGCAGCCTGAGAAATTTATGAGGCAAATTCCCAGAACTGACAGAAACATTTCCTAAGAAGCAGTAATTTGGGTTGTCTCTTCATATGTAAAAAAGCCAAACCATTTTCCAGAGTCAGACTATCAGACAGCTGGTCATCAGCAGCAACAGTCTAAGAATCCAAGTTATTCAAAAGGAGCTTTCTTCCCCATTCTAAAGCTCCACATTTCTTCCTCACAAGACAGTTTTTATTTTGGTATCTTTCTTAAATTGTTTCACATAATCTGTAATCAACATCATGGAAAGGTCAAAGGGGCTGGGGCCTGAAAGATGCTCAGATTTGTCTGATGATACTAGAACTCCACACTGTTCTGGAATAGATGGCAATGAAAAGACAAAAGAGGCAGCACAGATTTCAAGCACAGAAACCTAACTGAAGTGAAATGTATTTTGCAAGTCCTAGAAATATAGAAGTCTTTAGGAAAAATGAGTTGGGAAAAAAGAATCCAGCAAGGTTTCTGATCCCTAGCTGCAGAACTTACAGTCTGGATGACTGTATAAAATACATCTCAGTATTCACAATACATCAGCAGCACTCCTGCATCATATGCTTAAGGAAGGAATATGGATAGGGTTTTCCATCAAGAAAATCTTATTTCCTCATCAGCAAATGACAGTGCCTCGTTTAAAGAATGATACAACAAACAGGATTTATCCTGCTGCAATGCTTAGCATTAACCACCACCTGGCCAAAATTCATTCTTCTGCTGCAGACATTTTTTCCTACCAGGCAATATCTGGGTGTTATGTTAAAAAAATCTGACAAAGATGAATAAACTTGATACAATTACCTGGCTCAAGCATAAAATATAAGGCACGGCTCTTAAGACTTCTGCCACAGAGGCTTAAAGAAACACTACATAAAAGCAGATTCAAGTGCAGTTTCTCTTTGGAGCAAAGTATCAATTCAGAGTCTAATTACTGTATGCAGCTTTTAAATTGTTAGAATAAAAGTAGAGAATTTGGCTAGTTCATAGCAACATCTAGAATCATACTGTAAAGATAGTTGTATCTGAATATACTTCCTATGCTCAGCTAAAACTCTACCAAAATTCAGATAGTCACTGCTAATGGTGTTCAGTCCTCACTATTCCAATGTCAAGAGAACGATTAGGGGACTTAAGCATCGCCCCTGTGAAAAGTGAATGAGAGACCTGGGGCTGTTTAGTCTTGGGAAGACTAAGAGGGGATCTCATCAATGCCTATAAATACCTGAGGGGCGGGTGTCAAGTGGAGGGGGCCAATCTCATTTCCCATGGTGGACAGTAATAAGACACAGAGCAATGGATACAAACTTAAACATAGAACATTTCACCTCAACATGAACTGCCCACCATAAGTGAAGCACAGGTTCGTGATCACCTGAAGAACCTGAAAGTGTTCCAAGTCCATGGGACCCGACGGGATACACCCACGGGTGCTGAGAGAACTGGCAGATGAGGTTGCCAAGCCCCTCTCTATTATATTCCAGAAGTCATGGCAGACTGGGGAAGTCCCCACAGATTGGAAAAGGGGAAACATTATTCCCATTTTCAAAAAGGGCAAGAAGGAGGAACCAGGGGAACTCCAGGCCAGTCAGTCTCACCTCTGTGCCTGGAAAGATCATGGAGCAGATCCTCCTGGAGGCACTAATGACTCAGAAGAACAGTGAAGAGGTGATTAGGAGTAGTCAGCATGGCTTTGCCAAGGGCAAATCCTGCCTGACAAACCTGGTGGCCTTCTATGAGCAGGTGACAGCATTAATAGATGAGGGGCGAGCAACTGATGTCGTTTACCTGGACTTGAGCAAAGCCTTCGACACTGTCCCGCACCACCTCCTGGTCTCCAAGCTGGCGACACATGGGTTTGATGGATGGACCACTAGATGGATAAAGAATTGGCTTGATGGCCGCACCCAAAGAGTGGCTGTCAACGGGTCCATGTCCCAATGGAGGCCAGTGACAAGCGGAGTCCCTCAGGGATCAGTCCTGGGACCTGTCTTGTTCAACATCTCTGGGTGACATGGACAGTGGCATCGAGTGCACCCTCAGCAAGTTTGCTGATGACACCAAGCTGTGTGGTGCAGCAGACACGCTGGAGGGAAGGGATGCCATCCAGAGGGACCTGGACAGGCTGGAGAGGTGGGCACAAGCCAACCTCATGAGCTTCAACAAGACCAAGTGCAGGGTCCTGCATCTGGGTCGAGGCAATCCCAGGCACAAATACAGGCTGGGCAGTGACTGGCTGGAGAGCAGCCCTGAGGAGAGAGACTTGGGGGTGCTGGTGGACGAGAAGCTCAACAGGAGCTCTCAATGTGCGCTTGCAGCCCGGAAAGCCAATCAGATCCTGGGCTGCATCAGGAGATGTGTGACCAGCAGGTCAAGGGAGGTGCTTCTCCCCCCTCTACTCAGCTCTGGTGAGACGCCACCTGGAGTACTGCGTCCAGTTCTGGAGCCCCTATTACAGGAGGGATGTGGATGTGCTGGAGTGTGTCCAGAGAAGGGCCACGAGGATGAGCAGAGGGCTGGAGCACCTCTCCTATGAGGACAGACTGAAGGAGTTGGGGCTGTTCAGTCTGGAGAAGAGAAGGCTCCGAGGTGACCTCATTGTGGCCTTCCAGTATCTGAAGGGGGCCTACAGGAAGGCTGGGGAGGGACTTCTCAGGATCTCAGGTAGTGATAGGACTAGGGGGAACGGATTGAAGCTGGAAATGGGGAGATTCAGGCTGGATGTGAGGAAGAAGTTCTTCACCATGAGAGTGGTGAAGCCCTGGAATGGGTTATCCAGGGAGGTGGTTGAGGCCCCGTCCCTGGAGGTGTTTAAGACCAGGCTGGACGAGGCTCTGGCCAGCCTGCTCTAGTGTAGAGTGTCCCTGCCCATGGCAGGGGGGTTGGAACTAGATGATCCTTGTGGTCCCTTCCAACCCTGACTGATTCTATGATTCTATGAGGAGAAACTTCTTTACAGTGAGGGTGATGGAGCACTGGAACAGGCTGCCCAGAGAGACTGCAGAGTCTCCTCTGGAGACTTTCAAAACCTGCCTGGATGGATTCCTGTACAGACTACCCTAGGTGATCCCGCTTTCAGCAGGGGGGCTGGACTTGATGATCTCTGGAGGTCCCTTCCAATCTCTAACACTCTGTGATTTTGTGATTCTGTGAATGTCTTTAGTTCATTAACAGATAACAAAGATGTAATTCTTTGCAAACAGTTTGCATACATAAATACATGCTAAGCACCAAAAAACTTTATCTCTAGTCATAAGAAAATGCTGCAACAGGAGCAGTATTTTATTCACTTAAAGAACAAGAACTATCATCAGAATAGTTAAAGGGTTTGTTAAGAAACATACCTTGCACGGGATCACATCACACAGGTAAGGGTTTTCCACCCTAATGCTATTTGAGTATGATCATGACTCTATGAAAATTCCTACATCACATTTTTAAATCACAACCCCCCACCCAGATGAGTCTGTAGATAAACATGCTGTTGACTTTAGTGAAAGAGCAAGCTGTAAACAGGGTCTCCTGCTGACCCTTCAGAAGCAAGAATGTCTCTCCGCTGTTGTTCTAGCTAACTTATCTTTAAACTCAAAACCAATAAACTTAAAAATAATAAACTAAACTAAGCTAAAAGGTTATATGTAAGTCCACACGAAAAGATGAAGAAGTAAGAGAAATAACATTTAGAGCATGTCTGAACTCTAAGTTCTTACTGAAAGTGTGGGACACATCACAGGGAAAAGACACAATACAACATATACACTCCTGAAGTCCCACATGTGGCTGGTACAGCTGACTTTTGACCTGCTGCACCTGGAAACCTTGAATGAAACAGGCTAAGCTATCAAGCAATTACATAAATAATGTTAACACAGGCTGTTTGCTCAAGATTAGAGTAAGCAGTTTTCAGATAACAAACAGTGAATACATGAAGATCGCTGTCAGGACAACGAGTGAAAGATACTGAAGATGCCTTTGGTCACCCCCACAAACCCCTAGGAATTAACATTCAAAGTTACCTCCAGTCCAGTTTCTCAACCAAAAAGGCACAGATCAGAAATCCAGTTCTGTTGAAACCATGAGTGCAATGGACACCTAGACAAGGAAGGAAAGGGCATAATCATTTGCAAGTAGTTTTAATAAACATTTTAGCTTCCAAAGTATGTTTTTGGATCCTTCCACCTTCATTAAAGGGTTATCTCCCTTTCCATCAAGGCACATAAGCCTCAAAAGCCATTTATTTCATTATTTCTGCAAATGGCTAGCAACAAGAAGATAGGATACTTCAGTTTATCCCAACTCAAGAGAACTAACTTAATGCAACTGAAATATGGTTAATACAGATAAGATTCAATGTATTTTCTTATGACTGCTTAACAGCTTATCAGAAGACAAACAATAAGTTCAGTATTTGTGCTTTCAGTGGATTCAATAAGCATTACATTTATTTCACACCATCAGGTAGAAAAGTCGTATCCAGACTGCCCTACCTCAAACTTGAAAGCAATTCTATTTTGAATTTGCTATTAACATGCTAAGACCAGGCTTACTGACTTTGAAACCAAACAAAACCAACCAAACAAACATAAAACCCCCACAAAAAAAAAAAAAAAAATCAAACTATACAACAGTATAATCTCTTGAATCACTTATCTTTTCAATGTAATAAGAAAAAAAAATATAATTAAGTCTTCAGCTGTTATTTCACTGAACTCATTCCCTGGAAAAAGGAGAAGAGTCAAAGGCATTGGAACTTTATTTTTCTCTCAAGGCAACAGCACCATCTAGTGATAAACAAACCAGACTGAAAGTGTGTGCTATTAAAAATGTCATGAAGAATTCTGGCAAGCTGTTGCCACTTCCTCATACTGCATTTAAAATTATAAATACCAAAGTTTCCACTAATAGCAAACCCAATTATTCTTAATATTAACATATTTTTTTCAGTTGTGACTATAAAGCAAGTCACTTTCCTTGAGTCCCTCATTTCTCTACCATTGTTAGTACTAAGTTAAGCAATCACTCACTTGATGCTTATTCAGACAGAATGCTAATACCTATCTGGTTTACTAAATGCTACCATACATTTCAAGTATTCTTTTTTTGCTTTTTAAACTGAAGATACAAAGATATCTGCAAGAGTAAACTGATAAAAAGCAGAAACTTTATATAGGTCAACAGAAATATGTCAGCTGTATTGGGGTTGGGCTTTCACACAGAATCAGAATGTTAAGGGCTGGAAGGGACCTCGAAAGGTCATCTAGTCCACCCCCTGCCAGAGCCAGGCTCACCTATACTAGATCACACAGGAATGCATCCAGGTGGGTTTTGAGTATCTCTAGAGAGGGAGACTCCACAACCCCCCTGGGCATCCAGCTCCAGTGTTGTGTCACCCTCACAGGGAAAACTTTTTCCTCATGTTTACATAAAACTTCCTATGCCTCAACATCCACCCATTGCCCCTTGTTCTGGCAGGCTTTGTGCCTGCCCCATCAAGCTTCTTACTAAAGCAAGGCAAAATTACTAAACATTTCTTTGGATTCATCCATTCTAACCATTTAATAATATTAAAAGCTGTTGTGACTTGCATCAAATTAGATTATTGAATTTGTTTCCAGTAATGATTTCTGGGGCTTAGGGGAGTTGGGAGATTCTTTTGTGATTGTTTGCTTGCTTGCATTTTGTTTCCTTGAGGCTGGCAGGCATACTCCAGTCCTTCAATTTGCAAAAATAACATTTCCATCCTGTACTGTTCTAACTGAATAGAAAATTTCGTTCACTTTTCATTCACACTTCTGTCTCTTTTCTTATCTCATCATGACACTGGAAATGAAATTGCACACAGTCACTATCACTAAGTCCTGCAGCTGTTACTGCTACCAAAAAGGTTAAGTCAATAATTTTGTCCACATGACAAAGATAAGAAGCATCTCAGCAATGAGAGAAATGGCTTGGGAAGGAAAGATCACACAGGGTGTAGCACTACCCCTGCTGCAGCCTGCTTTGCTTCTGATAAAAACACCCTCCACGCCAGTCCCTCTGATCTTCTGTTAGGGGAAACAAGTGTTCAGAGCCAGAAACAACTTTTCAGTTGGAAGGAAACTTTTTCATGGAAGGGAAATGTAAAATCCCAACATTTCTCTTTTACTACAAAAAAAGTCTAAGCCACATGTTATTTAAAAGCTCAGCCAATATGTATTTTCTTCTTCCTGACTCTTTCTTATTGGCTTTGTTTCCTATGGAGGATAAAAGAAGTCTAAATAACGGAAGGACATTTCAAAATGCATAGAAGTCAAAAAGTTAGTGGCTCAACATTAAAAGCAGGCTTTAAAAAGCTGAAATACCAGTTAAATGGGACTGCTATTTGTAGGACATCACTATGTTATCCAAGTTCCATATAAATTGCTGATCACAGCAATATTTCAAGTTCTCAAATACTGCTGGGGGACCAAACTGAGGAACTGTGAAAGGAGAATGAATGGGGTCGGTCAGTCACGAATAATATTTCAAGTTCTGAAATAGTGTTTACTGATCCCACTCATTCTCCTTCAGCAATCTCTCATTTGTCTGATCACATACTTGCATTACAGTTTAGAGAAGAAAACAGTTCTCAAACTGCAAACTGTGTGAAACAAAACCCATGAAAGTACCTAAAAGAAAATTATGTGAAGAAGTGTGTGCCCCAATTAAAATTCTTAAGCACTTAAAAACAAAAAAGGATTCTCAGAGGTATCCTGCAACAGGACAAGAAGCAAGGGGTACTAACTGAAATACAGTTAAGTTTCATTTAAGCAAAAGAAAAAAACCTGTGATTGTAAGGGTGAGCAAACACTGGAAGAGATGAAAGTTCTTCACAGAGAGAGCTGTTAGCCATTGGAATGGGCTGCCCAGGGAGGTGGTGGAGTCACCATCCCTGGCGGTGTTCAAGAGGGGACTGGACGTGGCACTTGGTGCCATGGTCTAATAGTCATGAGGTCTTGGGTGACAGGTTGGACTTGATGATCTTTGAGGTCTTTTCCAACCTTACTGATTCTATGATTATAAGATGTTGTGGAGTATCCAAGCTTGGAGATGGTCAAAATGCAAATGGGCAAGAGCCGGAGCAAGCTGCTTTAGCTGAGCCTGCTCTAATGAAGAGCAACTGACTAGCTGACTCCCAAAGGGCCCTCCCAACAACCTCAGCTATTGTACAGCTTTATACAAGCTGATGTATGAACACACCAACTTAGTTTACCAAGCTCTTGCCAATGACACCCACAGAAACAACTGTTCCACACACTGCTAAGTCACAAAGACACTTGGATTCAGGAAGGCTGCAGAATTATCAAAGGGGTTTGAAGACAACATCCATTTTAACTCTGAAAACTCAGCTGCAAAGTAATCTCTTGTCTCTGACAGTTTGCAGATATGAGTTGAACATTAAAATGCTTAACAAAAACAGGGAACTGAATGGTTTTAACTAAAACCAGAAGCCACCCAAATTGCACTGAAAACTTAATTTGCTCTGAGTAAAAAAAAAAAAAAAAAAAACAACCAAAACCCAAACTTTCCTTAAGAACATTCAGGAGAACACCACCAAAGGGAAAAACAACTTATACTATCTACTACCAGTTTCCAGCAACTAATCAGTTGCTTTGCGAGATTTGCTGAAGAATCTCTAATCATTCAGTTAGAAAACATGACTTCAGGCAAGTCAGACCATCAAATGCCAAAACACCACCTAGGCAATACATAACCTCCATTTGTAACAGCAGAAATTACAAAACCCCAAGGGAAATATCACCTATCTGTAGGTAATTATTAAGCCTGTAGATTTTCCCATATTGACTCAATAGCTGTAATCATTTGATGGATGCAGAAATGCACTGGTTTATATTAAAAAAAAATAAAATAAATGACCATAATAGTTTCTGGAGCAAAAGCAATCAAATGCATATACACATAAACACTGTATGGAGGAAATTGCTTAGATTTTCAAGGCACTGCAGTTATGAGTAAATATGAAATGAATTAACAGTAAAAACTAATGATGGATAGAAGGTAGAATATAGAATAAACCAGGCTGGAAGAGACGTTCAAGATCATCGCGTCAAACCCATCATCCAGCACCACCTAATCAACTAAACCATGGCACCAAGCACCCCATCAAGTCTCTGCCTGAACACCTCCAATGAAGGTGACTCCACCACCTCCCGGGCAGACCATTCCAATGGGCAATCACTCTCTCTGTGTAGAACTTCTTCCTAACATCCAGCCTAAACCTCCCCTGGCGCAGCTTGAGACTGTGTTCTGGTGCTGGTTGCCTGGGAGAGGAGAGCAACCTCTGCCTGGCTACAACCTCCCTTCAGTCACCCCTCAGTCTCCTTTTCTTCAGGCTAAGCAACCCCAGCTCCCTCAGCCTTTCCTCATAGGGCTTGTGTTCCAAACCCCTCACCAACTTCGTTGCCTTTCTCTGGACACGTTCCAGCAAGACAACATCTTTCCTAAACTGAGGAGCCCAGAACTGGACACAGGACTCGAGGTGCGGCCTAACCAGTGCAGTGTACAGGGGCAGAATGACCTCCCTGCTTCTGCTGGCCACACTGTTCCTGATGCAGGCCAGGATGCCATTGGCCCTCCTGGCCACCTGGGCACACTGCAGGCTCATGTTCAGCCTACCATTGACCAGTACCTCAAGGTCCCTCTCTGCCTGGCAGCTCTCCAGCCAATCTGACCCCAGCCTGTAGCACTGCATAGGGTTGCTGTGGCCAATGTGCAGAACCTGGCACTTGGATGGACATAATGGAGATAAGAAGACATACCTATAAGCTCTGAGGGATTCTTATCACTGAAGTGTTCACAAACACGGATAAACGTTTCTGTATTCTCAGGTGTAGGGCACTCGCCATGCCTGGAAAATGTAGGAACACAATGATTATGAGACAGCTAAGGGCAAGGGAAGAGAAAAAACATTAAAATCACAAAGATTAATTACTTCATCTTCCAAATTCAGAGCTAAATATTAGAAAAAAAATGCAGACAACTTACCCTTTACACTGGAGCTTTATATATTTAATCCCTTCCTTCTCTATATCATTCCTATCATAGAATCTAGTGGTGTTTGTCAAGTCTACCAGTAAACCCATTTTAACCTAAAACAACAACAAAGGAAAAAAAAACAAAGTAAACTTCACTCAAATATCAGTGCATAAACACTATATGGCTAATAATGCCCAAAATAAAGACAATGAAAGGCTAAAGCTGCAAGCTCTAAAACTATTACATTGTATTTATTCCTAAAATTCTTTGTTTCACCACCATCACAGTCATCTGTGCTCCTTTATGAAGGCTGATACCTCACTTAGCACTGGCCATCAATTCAAGAAACTTCAGTTCATTCCCATTACTGTTTCTAAATAAGAAAGATCTGATAACAGCAGGAAAGCACCTGGTAAGAATTATTTTACCATGTTAAAAGACAAATAAGGGTAGAATGCTTTAAGCAGAACAATATTCAACATTGGCATATGGAAGTTACCATAAGAAAAATTAACTACAGAGACTTTTACATAAAGTAAACCCTCAAAAAATAACTCATCTTACTTTACCCCTCCATTAGAGTGCAAAACAGATGAATGCATTTTCAAATTTAAAATGGACATTTCCTTAAATTCTCAGAACCATTTTATTCAAAAACTATAATGTGCAACAACTTGAAATCCTCAAAGATGCTGTCAGGCAGCAGCACCACCCACTCCAATGTTAGGATGTACACAAATTCAGGCTGCTTTGCCCACTCTAACCTAATGTGCCCCCTTGACCATGAACTTTCTTTTTTAGTGTTTGGTTTTTATAGCTGCTGAATAGGTCTTTTAAAGCATCCCTGGGGAAGTGACTGTGTGTTTAAAAAGCAAGACGGAAAGCAGAAATCCCACTGGGTGGCATCCAACACACAAAGAACATCAGAAAGTGCCTTCTCCTCATCCTTGGTACACACAACATTTCCATTAACCTTAAACCTCCCAGTATTACGGGGTAAAAACAGCTCACTGACACCTCTGAAAGTGCTCCTGGCTTCCTGCCTTTTAAGTACAAGTAATCACTTTAGGTCGAAGTGCTGAATGTCATGCTTTCAAGTAGAATCCTTACCCTGAAACTAGATGTCTATTAAAGGCGTTTGAAGAGTGGTATTTAGCAAAACCCACGTTCCACAGCTTTGTTACATGAACAGCACACTTACACAATATATTAACACTGTTACACACGTGAGAAGGTAGAGCACTGCCTCTTCAATGGATTTAAAACTCTAGCACTTGCTTATAAACAGGATTTTGAGCAGGTTTTACTTCCCTTAAGGTCAACAGACTGGCAATAATTGCAACAATTTAGCAGTGCAGTGGGGAGGCTTACAAATTAAAACATTGCTTCCAGACAACTCAGAAAAGATGAATTCCAATTGTAACTGGAATACAGCTGAGAAACAGCTGCCTCGCGTGGCTCTGGTGTTCAGTAGATCCCAAACCCTAGCTTGTAATTATCTATGCAGGTATTCAAAGTTCTGATTATATTATAATAATAATCACAATAATTTCCTAATGCCTTCATTTATCAGATACTACAAAGCATCATAATGTTATGTCAGCAGCAGTGAACATTTGCAGTGTAATATCCAAATCAGTTTTTGAGTTCTAAATTCCTCCTTGTTTACTTTGACTTTGTGGATTTTATTCAGAATTACCTATTTACTTCTACTACTGTGCTTTAGAGAAATCCAAGCTACTTCAGTAGGGGTCCACCTGAGAGCAATGCTATGTCACCTGAAAATTCAGATATTAGCAGCTTAATTGACACTAAAGATCCAGGCTGAGAGCGATTAATTTTGTATTAGGTAAGAAAAATGGCAATTAATTTGTTGATTACTTTCTTCTCGCTCCACACTCAACAGCATTCCACAAATGTCTCAACACCACTCGATTCACAAGCAAGAGCACACAAAACTTCCAGGTGGTACATACTGCAGAATTTCTGTGACATTCTGTGTACACACTGTAGGTCCATACCACTGTGACACTGACATAAACCAGTTTAAAATAACTGTTCAGAGGAGAATGACACATTACCATATCAGTACTCATAGATGACTGTACAGGACAGTGTGCTAGGAGAGAAAATTTTATCTGAAATGAGACAGTTCTATGACAACTATTTAGGTGTTTTGCTACCATTCTACACAAGCAGTTGCTCCAAGGAGGGAATCAGGAGTATCTTCCAGTAACATGCCACGCACTCCAAAAAAGCATAGAGGCTTCCCTTTGTGTTCTGCACCCTATGAATAGCATGGCTTGAGCTGGGAAAAAGATCACAGTATCACAGTATCGCTAAGGTTGGAAGAGACCTCGAAGATCATCATAGATTGATGTGAGAATAAGGTTTATTTTCACCAGAGAGGTCTAGACCATTGTGATGTGTTGAAATTCCCACCCCCCCAACATTAACTTTTAAAGGCATAGCCTAAAACTACCACAACCATGAAGCCACATAAACGGTCCCCTTAACTACCCTCCTCCCCAGGTTCCCCATAGCTCAGCATGATCATCTATTCTTTTCTTTACAACATGGACTTAGGTGTAAGCTTCCAAGATGTCCTCAGGTATGGGGGAAAAAAGTTATTTCCAATGTAAGATTAAGATATAAAGAAAGCATCAATTTAAAGTAAGTGGGTTTGCATTCAGTTCCAGTCTAGTAGGAAATAGACACTCCAAAATTAATCCTGAAAAACCAAAAAGCTGTATCAACTGGCAATCTAGAAAAGGGGAAAAGAACTGTGAGGAAAACAACCTTTAATAAAAGCATGAAGATGACAGATTTGTAGAATGCCAAGCTGGAAGGGTTCTCAAGGTGATTGAAAGGTAACACTTGAATATATCAAATCCTTGAAGGAGAGATGCAAGAACTGCAAGTGATCTACAGAACACAGTTTCTCATTTTGCCATCCAAAAGCAGAAGAGCCACAATTACATCTTAGTTTTGGAAATTCAAAGCCAATTCCCAACCCCAGAGTTCTCAAATGCCAGCAGCTTCAAGTGCTCCCACCAGAAGCTTCCAAACTTCCCCAAACTCCTGCTACAATAAAGAACTATCACTGAGAAGATGAGGGAAAGCACAACAATTAATTTCATGGCCAAACTTTGCAGCTCAGAGTGCTCACATGCTTTTCCCTCAGCTTTTAGGAATTGATCTTTGAACAGACTCACATTATTTGTCTCCTGACTGACAGGTAGAAGCCAGGAGAACACTGTAACATACTTCAGATCTAAAGTGACAGCAAGCATTTTGAGATGCTGCATTTAATTCAAACAGAAGAATGAAATAAAGCTAAGTGTTAGAGAGAAAATTAGGAACTACAGGACTCTAGGATTTCTGGACTGCTATTCCTTTGCAATTATTACAGATCATTTCAATCATATACAGGTAAAGATCTTGTGAAGTGTCATTTTATCACTGTGATACTGTGTTCCCCACAGCTTTCATGGAACAGTAAACTAAACAGACATCCAGTAACTTAGCCAAAGCTAAATTCGTGGGATTCTCTCAATTGATGGGATTAGTTGCACATAACTCACTGTATTTTCATGGGGTTCTCTCAATTCATGGCATTAGCTGCACATTGGAACGGGCTGCCCAGGGAGGTGGCGGAGTCACCATCACTGGAGGTGTTTAGGAAGAGACTTGATGGGGCGCTTGGTGCCATGGTGTAGTTGATTAGGTGGTGTTGGATGATAGGTTGGACTCAATGATCTCAAAGGTGTTTTCCAACCTGGTTAATTCTATTCTCTTCTATAATTACAGAGTGCAAGGTGTTATGGTTTGAGGCTGGATGCCTTTAAGAACCATAGAGAAGTCTTCTGGGAAGATCTGAGAGGTCCAGGGGTGGACCAGAAAGTGTAATCTTTTGTTATTTCATTCCCTGAATGCCTGTGCCTCCCCTTTATAAAGGAACAGCATAAGCTGTTCCTTCCCCTTCTTCTCCCTCACTGTCTCCCTTCCTGGTGAGCTTCCTTGTCTTCTCTATGCGTGGGAGCAGGGCCGGAAGCAGCCTGGCTGGGGCCCGGAGCTGGCAAGTTAAATTTAAGCTGCATCACTTGTGTTTGATATGGGGGGGAGAGGCATCATGGGGGGGACAGCATTTGAGGCCCAGGGCTTTGGCCTGGTTTGGAGGAAGTTGGTCAGAAGCTTTGGCCTAAGGAGGTTTCTTTGGAAAACCATGGCTACTATGGATTTTGTGTATTTTATATGCTTTGTACTGTAGTATGTAGTTATGAATAGCATTTCCATTTAAACTTCTCAATTCTATCCAATCCTTTGTGGAGTGTTTCCTTAAACTCCTTTGAGAAGGATTAAAGAGCACTGTCTCACTCCTTAAACCCAAGACACAAGGCAACAGAAAAAGACACTGAATTATTTTTTTTTAAAGGGGAGGGGGAATCATGTAACAAAAAAGCTTACAATTATCATGTTCCAAAAAAGCCATGCAAAACAACCAAAACCTGACCACTGGTACCCACAGAAACTCTGCCCACTGCACTCACCAGGTTTATACCATGCTTGTGTGGACCAGCCCCAATTCTCACCTATAGAAGAGACCTTTATCTTTTTAGAATTAACCAGGTTGGAAAAGACCTTTGAGATCATCAAGTCCAAGCTATCATCCAACACTATCTAATCAACTAAACCATGGCACCAAGCACCCCATCCAGTCTCTTCTTAAACACCTCCAGTGACGGTGACTCCACCACCTCCCTGGGCAGCCCATGCCAATGGCAAACCACTCTTTCCATGAAGAACTTCTTCCTAACCTCCAGCCTAAACCTCCCCTGGTGCAGCTTGAGAGTGTGTCCCCTTGTTCTGGTGCTGGTTGCCTGGGAGAAGAGACCAAGCCCCACCTGGCTACAACCTCCCACATGCATGTTCATCGCAGAGGGGCTTTGAAGCCACGGTTTAGTTAGTCATGAGGTGTTCGGTGATAGGTTGGATTTGATGATCTCTGAGGTCTTTACCAACCTTGTTGATTCTGTGATTCTATGCTCTACTCTGAAAACATCACAGCAGTCATCACAACTATCCTCTCAGTCATGCTCTCGTAAGTTTGCTCCTAGAAAGTTCTTGCTAGGGGCTGATTTCTGAAAGACTACAAATAGTCACTCACTGGAAATAATTAAAAAAAAAAAAAAAAAAAAGCTTTCCCAGCCTGCATGTAACATGATTCACATCTTCTGGTCCACCACATCCATTGAATAAAACAGAATTGGAAGACAAAATAATTTCAGATTGTTGAGCAACTTGTCACTTAAATTTATGTCTCTTACGAGGACTGTTGCAACACCACAATGCAGGCGCCACACTGAAGCAACTGAAACCAGCTACTTCTCTTGCTCCTCATTGTGAAAGATGACTGGATGGCAGGGGAAAAAAATCTTGAAATCTACATCTTCTGCACACACTAACCTCAAGATCTTCATACCACCTCCACTCTGCTGATACTTATTTTGGCCAGGCTCTCCATGCCCTCCTACAGTTATAAAAGCCTCCCTCTTCAATTTCTCACATTCCAGCTATTTCCAGCTATTAATGCCTGTGCTCTTCTCCTGCTCTGCAATTAAATGGGTTTAGCTAGGTTCCCCTTGTATGACCCCAGAAGTTTCTCATTAGATGTTGGAACTTGAAGACATCCTCCCCAGGAGGCAGAGAGCATACTACAATACACTGAATTCTCTCCAGTCTCAGGAATTTTTTTCCTGCATTTGTTATTTGAGGAGAGTCAAAGTGCAAGGTCCTGCATCTGGGTCAGGCCAATCCCAGGCACAAACACAGGCCGGGGGCAGAGTGGGTTGAGAGTAGCCCTGGAGAAAAACACTTGGCAGTGCTTACAGATGAAAAGCTCACCATGAGCTGGCAGTGTGCTTGTGCAGCCCAGAAGGCAAATCATATCCTGGGCTGCATCAAGAGGAGTATGGACAGCATATTAAGAGAGATTATTCTTCCCCTTTACTCTGCTCTTGTGAGACCCCACTTCAATTACTGTGTTCAGTTCTGGTGTCCCCAGCATAAGAAGGGCATAGAACTGTTGGAGCAAGTCCAGAGGAGAGCCACAAGGATGACCAAAGAGCTGGTGCTATGAGGATAGGCTGAGGGAGCTGGGGTTGTTCAACCTAGAGAAGACTCCGGAGGGACCTCGAAGCTGCCTTCCAACACCTGAACAGATACTACAGGAGGGCTAGAGAGGGACTTCTCATAAGGGTGTCTAGGGACAGGACTAGGAAGATTGGGTTTAAGATGAGGTTTAGACTAGATTTTAGGAAGAAGTTCTTCAGTACAAGGGTGGTGAGACTCTGGAATAAGTTGCCCAGAGTGTTTGTGGATGCCCCCTTCCATGAGGTGTTTAAGATCAGATTGGACAAGGCCTTGGCCAACCAACTCTAGTTGTGAGGCATCCAAGCCCATGGCAGTGGAGTTGTAGTAGATAATCTCTAAGGTCCCTTCCAAACTAAGCCATTCTATGATTCTATGGAAATAGCTTAAATCAGTGATTGAATTTATCTCTGCAAACAGTAACACGGCCTAAAACACATAACTAGTTTTCCTAATAAAAATGCTGTGACTTGAGCATACTGATGGCCCTTCATAACAGAAATACAACTCTCTTTTATGAAGCATAAACACTACTAACCTACCTGCTCAAGAAAGAAATGAAAAAGATTACATTATTCACACTGTCACAAATTGCTCCTGCACATTTTTTTAGTGAAACCATTAAGACACTATGTCAGTGGTCACAGAATCACAGAGTGTGAGGCTGGAGAGTTGAGCAGCGAGAAAGTTGATGAAATACAACTTGAACAAACTTAGATTCTTGCATCTGGGAAAGAACAACCCCATGGATCAGTATAGGTTGGAGACCAGCTCTAGGGAAAAGGACCTGGGAGTCCTGTTAGACAGCAGGATGACCATGAGCCAGCAACAGGCTCTAGCGGCCATGAAGGCAAATGGCACCCTGGGATGTATTAGAAGGGGTGTGGCTAGTAGGTCCAGAGAGGTTCTTTGGTAAGGCCACATCCAGAATATTGTGTCCAGTTCTGGGCCCCTCATTTCAAGAAGGAGAGGGAACTGCCTGAAAGACTCCAGCACAAAGCCACAAAGATGATTAAGGAAGTGAAACATCTCCCTTCTGAGAAAAAGCTGAGGGAGCTGGGGCTCTTTAGCTTTTGGTGACAAATCACTAACAAGCAAGCAGCTGGAAATGCTGCATCAAACAGTTGGAAATTCTGCACCAGTCTCCAAAGGTCTCTAGACCTTAAAAATACATTCAGCACTTTTTACTACTTTAAACTATGAGTAAGACTGGTTTGGGAAAATTTCTAGGTAAACTCTGAAATTTTCCCAAACCAGTCTTACTCATAGTTTAAAGAGGAACTCAAGCTTAATTTAGGAGCATAGATCCATGAACTCAAACAAGTAAAAAAAAGCTACCAGGTCAAGCACCTGAGAATAAGCACATGTGCTTCACTGATAGTACTGGAGGAAAGGGATGCCATCCAGAGGGACCTTGACAGGCTGGAGAGGTGGGCACAAGCCAACCTCATGAGCTTCAACAAGACCAAGTACAGGGTCCTACATCTGGGTCGAGGCAATCCCAGGCACAAGTACAGGCTGGGCAGGGACTGGCTGGAGAGCAGCCCTGAGGAGAGAGACTTGGGGGTGCTGGTGGACGAGAAGCTCAACAGGAGCTCTCAGTGTGCACTTGCAGCCCAGAAAGCCAATCAGATCGTGGGCTGCATCAAGAGAAGTGTGGCCAGCAGGTCAAGGGAGGTGCTTCTCCCCCTCTACTCAGCCCTGGTGAGACCCCACCTGGAGTACTGCGTCCAGTTCTGGAGCCCCTATTACAGGAGGGATGTGGATGTGCTGGAGCGTGTCCAGAGAAGGGCCACGAGGATGATCAGAGGGCTGGAGCACCTCTCCTATGAGGACAGACTGAAGGAGTTGGGGCTGTTCAGTCTGGAGAAGAGAAGGCTCCGAGGTGACCTTATTGTGGCCTTCCAGTATCTGAAGGGGGCCTACAAGAAGGCTGGGGAGGGACTTCTCAGGATCTCAGGTAGTGATAGGACTAGGGGGAATGGAATGAAGCTGGAGGTGGAGAGATTCAGGCTGGATGTGAGGAAGAAGTTCTTCACCATGAGAGTGGTGAAGCCCTGGAATGGGTTATCCAGGGTGGTGGTCGAGGCCCCATCCCTGGAAGTGTTTAAGCCCAGGCTGGATGAGGCTCTGGCCGGCCTGATCTAGTGTGGGGTGTCCCTGCCCACGGCAGGGGGTTGGAACTAGATGATCCTTGTGGTCCCAACCCTGACTGATCCTATGATACTATGCTACTTTCTTATCATGTTAGTCCATGGGTACTTCCATCACTGCTAAACTGAGTAGCTCACCATCTACTCCATGCCTCAGACAAAATAAAGATTCATAAAATCAAGATTCTCATGTTATAGTGACCTGATTCTTCTGATGTTTCAGTTCTGATATTGTTAAATCTTGAATTCATTTAACTTAGCCAAAAGCACCAAAAAAAAAAAAAAAAAAAAAAAATCCCACAGAAAATATGTCAGTAGCATGATTCATTTTATAAAATGCAGTCCAAAGAAATGCTGATGACTTTCTACATAACAATTTGATAAAGGGATTAAAGTAATTAGGTTGCAGGTCCTTCTCTCCCTGGAAGGTTGAAAATCCTGTTTCCCACATCTCCAGATGCACTGGACTGGGCACACTTCACAGGCCTACATGAAAGGCTGGAAAGGTCCTGCACCCCACCTTTACTGGTGAAATTGTACCACAGTGCAGAACAACATGCAAATAGAAGTAGACAGACAGAAATGGGCAGAACAGAGATGAATAAGCAAGAAACACAGTTCTGTAACTCAAAGGCTTCAATCCACCTTCCCGGGTCCCAATCCATGCTCTTAATTTTTTAATGTAGCTTCATTAAGAAGTTACTGGATAAAATCCATACCTTTTTTCCCATATTTGGGAATGACTGGTTACATACCATAAAGCATTCTACATATCCAAAGAAGAAATGTATGTATCAAAACAACAGAAGAGTTCTATGAAATTCTTCTTTCACTTTCAAATGCTTGAACTCCTATAAGCAAAACTGCAACTTAACATAGCCACACACCAGAGTAATATATAAAATTAGAAACTCAGACTGTCTGGATTTTGACAATGACATCTCCCCCAAGCAGCAACTGTAATAACAGAGAAGAGTGAGACTCTTGCTGCTAGTGCAGTGAACGAACCAGAGGACTTTGCCTAATTCTTGCCTATAAGAAAGTACTGTTGAAAACTCAGAGAGAAGCTGAAAAGGCAAACAAAACCATACATTTTCTGCACAGAGGTCCCAAAGGAAGCCATCAACCACCTTTTTTCCCCCCTTAAAGCTGAAAAGCAACATTTGAATAGGCATGAATAATAGAAGTAATGTTTCAGTTACTAGAAAATGTTAACTTTACCTTCAGACTCTTTAAGTAGTTGGATAACATACTCGGGTGAAAACGATTTTCTTCGGCAACCTGTTCATCATATCTTGGTCCTAACATTGTCTTCAAAGGTAAAAACTTCCCTATGAAAGACAATCAAATTTTGCAGCATTTTATGCATACTCATGAACATTTACAGTTACAACTTAGCGATTTCAAAGCAAAACGCTGAGCAGTTTTAGAGGTCCACCTTCAATGAAACATGAATCACAGGACAAGCATCAGGAAGAGTTGAATCAGGGTTCAGAAGGGTTTTTTTTCATTTGGAGTTCACTCAGAATTCCCAACAAAGTTTAGAAGTGTAAATGAAATACAAATCAGCTCATCTAAAACAAAGTAGTTTGACATTTCTAGCTAGCTTTTAGTGCAATTTAAGCTGTGGAGCTACAGGACACAACAGAGAAACTTTAAACTCAGTACAGTTAAAAACATGAAAATGGCATTTTAAATGACAGTTTGTTACCCAATCATGTAAGCAAGCATCAGCTTTGATTACCTGAGAACATAAAACAAGGTAAAGATTGCTGACAAAACAAAATGCACATGCTCCAGAACATCTACACACTACAGATCTTTCTATTGTGCTCCTTAGGGATTGTTGGAAGAACTCTGTGGCAGTGTTCAACCTTCTCCCAAAACACAACACCTGTGTGTGGTCCAGACATCAGGGAAATCAAATGTACAACAAAACCTGACAGGCTGGAGAGGTGGGCACAAGCCAGCCTCAGAAGGTTCAACAAGACCAAGTACAGGGTCCTGCAGCTGGGTCGAGGCAATCCCAGGCACAAATACAGGCTGGGCAGTGACTGGCTGGAGAGCAGCCCTGAAGAGAGAGACTTGGGGGTGCTGGTGGACGAGAAGCTCAACAGGAGCTCTCAATGTGCACTTGCAGCCTGGAAAACCAATCAGATCCCGGGCTGCATCGGGAGAAGTGTGGCCAGCAGGTCAAGGGAGGTGATTCTCTCCCTCTACTCATCTCTGCTGAGACCCCACCTGGAGTACTGCATTCAGTTCTGGAGCCCCTATTACAAAAGGGATATGGACGTGCTGGAAGGTGTCCAGAGAAGGGCCACGAGGATGATCAGAGGGCTGGAGCACCTCTCCTATGAGGACAGACTGAAAGAGTTGGGGCTGTTCAGTCTGGAGAAGAGAAGGCTCCAAAGTGACCTAATTGTGGCCTTCCAGTATCTGAAGGGGGCCTACAGGAAGGCTGGGGAGGGATTTCTCAGGCTCTCAGGTAGGGATAGGACTAGGGGGAATGGAATGAAGCTGGAGGTGGGGAGATTCAGGCTGAACATGAGGAGGAGGTTCTTCACCATGAGAGTGGTGAAGCCCTGGAATGGGTTGTCCAGGGAGATGGTTGAGGCCCCATCCCTGGAGGTGTTTAAGGCCAGCCTGGATGAGGCTTTGGCCAGCCTGATCTAGTGCAGGGTGTCCCTGCCCAAGGCAGGGGGCTGGAACTAGATGATCCTTGTGGTCCCTTCCAACCCTGACTGACACTATGACACTATGATGATTTAACCTGCCTGACTAGCCTAGTGGCTTCCTATGATAAAGCAACTCTGTCAGTAGGTAGGGGACGACCTATGGACATCACCTATCTGGACTTCTGCAAGGCCTTTGACACAGTCCCCCACAACATCCTGCTGGCCAAGTTGAGAGATATGGATTTGACAGGTGGATTGTTCAGAGAGTGGTGCTCAGTGGCTTCAAGTCCAGATGGAGAGTAGTGACAAGTGGTATCCCTCAGGGGTCCATACTGGGACCTGTGCTGTATAGTATTTTTATCAATGCTATACAGTAGGATCAAGTGCACCATCAGCAAGTTTGCAGATGACACCAAGCTGAGTAGTGCTGTCAATACACCAGAGGGAAGGATGCCATCTAGAGGGACCTGGACAAGGTTCAACAAGAGCAAGTTCAGGGTTCTGCACCTGGGCTGGAACAAGCCTATCAATACAGACTGAGGAATGAGGTGATAGAAAGCAGCCCTGTGGAAAAGGACTTGGGGGTGCTGAAGGACGAGAAGCTGGACACGAGCAGGCAGTGTGAGCTTGCAGTCCAGAAGGCAAATCACATCCTGGGCTGCACCAAAAGATGCATTGCCAGCAGATCCAGAGAGGAGATTCTGCCACTTTGCTCTGCTCTGCTCTGGTGAGACCTCACCTGGAGTACTGCGTCCAGGTCTGGAGCCCTCAATACAGGACAGGCATGGACCTGATGGATCAGGTCCAAAGGAGGGCCACAAAAATGATCAGGGGGTTGGAGGTTGGAGCACCTCTGCTACAAGGACAGGCTGAGGGAGCTGGGGTTGTTCAGCCTGGAGAAGAGGAGGCTCTGGGGAGACCTAATAGCAGCCTTCCAGTACCTGAAGGGGGCCTACAAGAAGGATGGAGAGAGACTGTTTCAAAGGGCTGTGGTGATAGGATGAGAAGCAGTGGCTTTAAACTAGGGAAGAGCAGATTAAGACTGGATGTTAGGAACAGGCTCTTTACTATGGGGGCGGTAAAACACTGGAACAGGTTGCCCAGAGAGGTGGTTTGGGCCCCATCACTGGAGATATTCAAGGTGAGGCTTGAGAGGGCTTGAGAGCCTGTTCCAGCTAAGGATGGCCCTGCTGTCTGTGGAGCAGTTTGGACTAGATGACCTTCAGAGGTCCCTTCCAACCCAGACCATTCTATGATTCTATTAACCAGAATTAGCATGTACTGGATTACACCTGTTACACCTTAGAAACCAAATTCTTTTAATATTGATTCTATTTTTCACCCATCACAATGTGAGATCTCTAGCTCTTTCCTTCTGAGCCCCAGCAGGTTACAGGTATCCCTTTTCCTTCAAGTGCAGCATAACAGGTATTTGAGCAGAATGCACTGACCAAACAGCTCTCCCTGCACTTCCCAGCAGACAAGAACTTAGAGCCCAAGTCACTGCCCCCACATCTGCTTAGAAAGCAGAACACCTCCTCCTGTGTGCCACTGGGACCCTGCACTGCAGCTGTAAGAAAGAGATCTGGCATATCTGCCCAGCCACAGTAAGGGTAATGACACAGGTAAGGAGTAAAATTGGGAGACCCTCAGCATTTCTAAGTAGCTATCAAAGTATGTAAACTAATTATATCCCCAGACTAATAAACCCTGCTCCAACAACACAAACACAAGAATATTGCCCCAGATCTTTCATCATATTTCTTTTTCATTTTTTAAATTAAAAAAAAAAAAGGAAACAGGCACAAAAAAGCAGCAAAAGCATTTCTTTAATGCAGGAAGAACTCCAAACAGGAGCACCAGCCATAATGCTTCCAGTAAAATAAAGATCCTGCTGCTAGATCTGCTGCTGTAAAGCTCTATTTCTAAAAATACTTCTAATAGAATCATAGAATCAACCAAGTTGGAAAAGACCTCTGAGATCATCAAGTCCAATCTATTCCCTAACACCTCCTGACAACTAAACCATGGCTTCAAGTGCCACATCCAAGCCTTACTGAACACCTCCAGGGACGGTGACTCCACCACCTCCCAGGGCAGCACATTCCAATGGCCAGTTACTGTGAAGAACTTTCTCCTCACCTCAGGCCTAAACTTCCTCTGCACAGCTTGAGACTGTGTCCTCTTGTTCTGTCACAGAACAAGAGACCAAACCCCACCTGGCTACAACCTCCCTTCAGGTAGGTGTAGACAGCAATAAGGTCTCCCTGAGCCTCCTCTTCTCCAGGCTAAACAATCCCAGCTCCCTCAGCCTCTCCTCACAGGGCTTGTGCTTGAGACCTCTCACCAGCCTGGTTGCCCTTCTCTGGACACATTCAAGTGTCTCAATGTCCCTCTTAAATTAATCTGCCTACTTCCTAGAGGGAAAAAAAGTTCATTCTTCATAAGAGTACTTTTTTTTTCCTATTTTCTTTTTTTTGGAGGGAAGGGGAGGTGAGGGGGGAGGGTGTCTGGTGATTAGTTTATTTTTTACCTTCAATAACTCTTAAAAAGCCTTTCCTGTTTAGAAACACACTCATGATATTCTGGATTAAGGAAAAACATAACCCCTTCCTGTACTGTTCCTTAAACCATATGATGCCCATTTAGCTGCGAAGAGCTACAGGCACCATCCACTTTCCACAGCATTGAAATGTTCAGTTTCAGATCCTCAAGTGAGACAGCACACCCAGCACTAATTCTAGGGCATTCTTCTGAACCACTCATGAAAATGCTGCCTTCTCATCAAGACACAACATTTCCTCATAATAAAAGGAACAAACCCCTCTTGTTTTCAGCAAGGCAAAACCACGTGGAACGAAAAGGTGCTAAAATACCCACTGTATTCATCCAGAAATCATGTTTTGAGAGAAGTTCTTTGTAAAAATAGGGAAATGTATACATTTTTATTAAATTAATACTGCTGAGAGGTTTCCCTGTATAAGAAATTAAGAGTTCACAGAGCTCGCTGCAGCCTTAAATTCTATCAAAACATTTTATGCAGTTTCAGCTAAGCATCTAACTTCTAGGAAAGAGACATCATAAGCCACAGAAGCCAGTTATGGAAACTGAGAGGCTTTATGCAGCTTGTTAGCTCAGGTTCTATTGTTAATCAGCAACATGACAAAGCCCCTCACTGCTACAGTGGTCTAAGAACATTCCACACCTTACAGCTAAAAGGAAAGTGACTCAATCATATAGTCAGCATATACATTAAATAGTCCTGAATTCAGTCATTTCACCTTACACTTATTTGGCTGTTACAAAACCAACTAGCTTTGCTTTAGCTCCCCTTGCCTTTTCATTCCACTAATTATACATCCTCCTCCCTGGCCATGGCTGTCGGCTTGGCTACCTCCCATCTCCTAAATTCTTGATATTCATCCTTTAATTTTCTTACTTCTGTGTTCCTTCTCACCTTAAACATTATCATTCAGCCCCACTCTCTATTAACCCTTCCACGAAGTTATCTTCCTCTGTACAGACTGATTATGCAAATCCTAATTTGAGATTATTTTAGTGAAAGAATTTCTCACCATCACAATTTTTGCAAAATACCAAGCATGCCTGAAAGTTCTTTTAACTCTTCCACTTGCTCCTCCCATCCTATTGCATCCACTCACCCACTACAGAACATGAAGAATGTAAACTAAACTTTTTTTTTAGCAGAGGCATTCAATTAAGAAAAGGAGCTGCACTGAGAAAAGAGTCAATGGATATGCAAGAGAACTACCATCCTTTATGAGTTGCTGGGAAAAAGAGTAATTAGAGTTGGAAAACAGTGCCTGGAGGTTAAGATTGCTTCCTGTAGCAGCTGATTAGACAGTACAACTGCACTGAAGACTCTCCTCCATCTTCCAGAACTGAGAATGAACATGTTGATTTAGTGTCTGATTTGCATTCTGATTTCCCTCAGAGCAACCATACTCCATTCCTCCATTCAGCAAAGGTAAGTGCACAGTCCTGCATCTGGGAAGGAATAATAAACGACAACAGTACAGGTCAGGAGGCAATCAGCTAGAGAGCAGCCCTGTGGAGAAGGACCTGGGAGTCCTGGTGGGTAAGTTACCCATGGGACTCCAATGTGCCCTTGTGACCAAGAAGGCCAATAGGATCCTGGAGTGCATGAAGAGTGTGTCCAGCAGATCAAGGGATGTTCTCCTGCCCCTCTACTCTGCCCCAGTGAGACTTCACCTGAGTATTGCATCCAAATCTGGGCTCTCCAGTTCAGGAGGGACAGGGATCTACTCAAGAGAGTCCAAGGGAAGACTGGAGCACTGCCTGACGAGGAGGGGCTGAGAGCCCTGGGGCTTTTTAGTCTGGAGAGAAGACTAAGAGGAGATTTAATAAATGTTTATAAATATCTGAGGGCTGGGTGTCAAGAGGAAACAATCTTCTCATTTATGCCCTGTGATAGGACAAGTGGCATAAACTATAGCACAGGAGGTTCCAACTCATCGCAACGAGGAACTTCTTTACTGTGAGGTTCACAGAGCACTGGATCAGGCTCTGTGGAGTCTCCTGCTCTGGAGACTTTCAAGAATCATTTGGATGCATTCCTGTGTCACTTGCACTAAACGATATGGTTATGTGGTCCTGCTCTGGCAGGGGGTGGACTTGATCTTCAGAGGTCCCTTCCAACCTCTAACATCCTGTGATTCCTGTTCATCACCAAGGAAAGGCAAACAAACTGATCTAGTCAGCATCTCTGCAGCACTGGAAAACCATTACACAGCTGTGGAAGTGATGAGTATTTACTAGCACTTTCACCCCATTTACTAGCACTTTCAAAGAGTCAACCAAATCCTTACAAGAAGTATTTCGGTGCTCAACTTCTACAGATTACAATCTGGCAGTATCAGTAACAGACAGAGCACACACACTGCCAGACAAGGTTAGAAGAACAGAGTAAATTCATGTCATTTGGTTTCAGTTTAGGATAATTTCAGACCATGAAAAGAATGGCTCTGATTTTCTGGGGGCTTTTTTGGAGGGTTTGTGGGGGTTTTGGTTTTGGTTTTCTTCCCCTTTGGGGTTTTGGAGGTGGTTTTTGTTGGGTTTGGGTTTTTTCCTGAATAAATTAAAATTTTCTGCAGCATAATTTCACACTGTTCCTATGCAGCAAGCACTAGCTTCCCAGTTTATGTTCTTTTATTTTTCTAAATTCTGAGTGTCATACATGTATAAACAATCTTGAATACAATCTCATACAGTGCTCCTCTTGTAACAGAAAATTAAATGTGCCCACCCAGCAAACTTGCTATTTAATCTTTGTATAGAAGAGTGAAAATCCTCCTTCCCTGTGTGCATAAGCCCCTCTCAGCAGAGGGAGATTATGATAAAGAAAATCTAAGACTTAACTCTAATATAAAGATTTGTAACTTGAGTAATATGGCTGAGTATAAATAAGGAAGTAGCTACAGTCTTTGATGCAGTTTTGCCACACATCTTATGCTAAAGAAGTGATGTAGCGAAAACTGACAGCACCTCAACTTAAGCCTCCATACACAAGCATTGAAGATTAAATGATCAATTATGTTAAACCAGGTGATCTGACAGCAACAAGGTGGTATTTTACATGGATAACAAAGCATCCCAAATCATTACTGTACCTAAACTAAATAATACAATACAATAAACCAGGTTGGAAGAGACCTTCAAGAACATCGCGTCCAACCTATCAACCAATCCAACCCACCCAAACAACTAGACCATGGCACCAAGCTCCCCATCAAGTCTCCTCCTGAACACCTCCAATGATGGTGACTCCACCACCTCCACAGGCAGACCATTCCAATGGCCAATCACTCTCTCTGTATAGAACTTCTTCCTAACATTCAGTCTAAACCACCCCTGGCACAGCCTGAGACTGTGTCCTCTTGTTCTGGTGCTGGCTGCCTGGAAGAAGAGACCAACCTCTACCTGTCTACAACCTCCCTTCAGGTAGTGGTAGAGAGCAATAAGGTCACCCCTCAGTCTCCTCTTCTCCAGGCTAAGCAACCCCAGCTCCCTCAGCCTCTCCTCATAGGGCTTGTGTTCCAAAACCCTCACCAACTTCGTTGCCCTTCTCTGGACACATTCCAGCAAGTCAACATCCTTCCTAAACTGAGGGGCCCAGAACTGGACACAATACTCAAGGTGTGGCCTAACCAGTGCAGTGTACAGGGGCACAATGACCTCCCTGCTCCTGCTGGCCACACTGTTCCTGATGCAGGCCAGGATGCAATAATTGTAACTTCTCAACTGAATCAAAATGCTAGTGGAACTTTAGTATTTGTCGATTACCTACTTCCAGAATCAAGTTCAAATTTGCCCAATAGTTTTGAAAAGCAGATGTTAAAAAGCCATTTTCTAAGCTAGTTACCTGCATAACAGGTTGTATCTCTTTAGGTTGAAAAATAGGTTAAAATTCTGCAAATAAGAGCCCAGTATGTCAAAGCACAGACACATAGTGGACAAACCCAAGAGAAATCAAAGTGAACAACACAAGGGGTCACCTTTCCCACCTATGCATTCTTTTGTTTGGCACATTTTTAATCTTAAAATTTGAACTCTAGGGCCCAACAGTGAAACACGCTTCCCTTAGTCTAATTTCCTGTGACATGAAGCTATCAACTCAACACATGACAGTAGCCACTAATTATGTATGACCATGGCATGTTTAGATTGAGCACTGATTAGGAAGACTTGACTGTTAAGTGACCAAGGTTAAGAAAAGGGAATTTTAATAAAATTAAATAGTAAAATCTACAATAATAAAATGGGAAAAAAAAAAACACACACACACACACACACCTAAACCAACAAGACATAACTGAAAAACAAAAACAAAACAAGACCCTGAAAAGTAATAGTTTCCTGTCTCAAGAACAACAATGGTGGGTCAAAGCATGCACTTAGTATCTCATCAGCTGAGCAGATCTATAACAGGTGCCTAGGAAAGACTGCAAAACAATGACAATGCCAACCCATCACCAGATTTCTCCCCAAATACAACAACCTATAGCTCAACAACTTCCTGAAACAGAAGAATTAATCTTCTATTTAAGATGCTACCTCTACACTGGAGGTGTTTAAGAAGATACTGGATAGGGCGCTTGGTGCCATCATTTTTGATTACATAGTGTTGGGTGATAGGTTAGACTCAATCTCAAAGGTCTTTTCCAACCTGGTTAATTCTATCCTGTTCTGTTCTATAACCATATGCAATATGGGTGGTTTTAGTAATACCTCACTATTCTGAAAGCTGTGTGTATGTCTAGAAAAACATTAACTAGCATAAATCAATAAAGGGAGACAAAGACACTGCTGAGACACTTCTCAAGTCTCTCCTCCCATATCTTGCTAGCACTTTACATGCCAAAATCAAAACAGACTGGGGGTTTGGTGGTTACAAAAAGTAAGTATCTGCAGATACGTTGATGCCCAGGCAGTAAGATTGAAGCAACCTGATTACTTCAGATCTGAGAGTCCAGCCTGGAAGGGACTTCTGAAGAGCGAGTCCAACCCCCTGCCACAGCAGGACCATAGAATCTAGCACAGGTCGCAAAGGAACGCATCCAGATGGGTCTTGAAAGCCTCCAGAGAAAGAGACTCCACAACCTCTCTGGGGAACCTGGAGCACTGGAGTGCTCTGTGACCCTCACAGTGAAGAAGTTCCTCCTCATGTTGAGGTGGAACCTCCTGTGCTGTCGTTTATATCCATTACCCCTTATGCTATCACAGGGTGCAACAGAGAAGAGCCTGTCCCCTCCCCCTTGACACCCAGCCCTCAGATACTTATAAACCATTTCTTAAATCCCCTCTCAGTCTTCTCCAGACTAAAAAGCCCCAGGGCTCTCAGCCTCGCCTCATCAGGCAATGCTCCAGTTCCTTAATCATTCTGGTAGCTCTCCACTGGACTCTCTCCAGCAGATCCCTGTCCCTCTTGAACTGAGGAGCCCAGAACTGGGCGCAATACTCCAGGTGAGGTCTCACCAGGGCAGAACTGCTGTACCAAGAAAACTACGAAGTGGCAGAAAAATACCAAGATTTAAATAAGTAGACTGGACTATAATGAGAGACATTGATCAATTTGCTCAAGAGTCTTGTTAATCTGACTGAATGAATGAATCCAATCTCCAGGCATCATTAACATTTCTAGGTGATCTCAAATGCAAGTGTTAGGTGCCACAACTAAGACAAGAGGGTCACAACCAAACACTTGATGAATATTAGTCCACAGAAGCCAGGCAAACCTTCCTCAGGAACATAATTACTATTACACTATCACATGTGAATAAAGTCATGCACAGATGCTTAGAAATTTGATTGAAATGCTAATTAAAACTAGAATATGACACACAAGGGAGACAGCACTGACATCAATAAACTCTAAAACGTATCTCAATGGAAGTGTTAAGATGTTTTTGAATGTCAAGTGCAGAAAAGGAGAGAAGACTGATAGTGTATTAGAACTGTTGGTAAACTGCAGACATTGAAACAAAGAAGCTAAACCCAACTCATTATAAGAATTATAAGAATGCATTATGATAAAGCAACTAAAGAAAGGAAGGAAGCTCTCTGCTTTTATTTGGTCAGTAACTTCTTGTGTGTGATCACTCCAAATGGAAAATAACTACTTGGCAGTTACTGAATAAACAAACACACAAGCAGTGATGGCACAGCAGATGACATGCTGATGACCTTCATTCTGGCTTACTCTATGATGCTGGGTTTGAGAAGCCATGGCTTAAAAGGCAGGCTAACAAAGAAAAGCCACAACTTCTAGAGATCAAGAACTTGCTGAGAACAAAACCAAATAATAAAGAGTCATTAGTCTATTTTTGTTGTGGTCAAAGGCTAAGGACTTACGCTATCAAATCTCTTATTAGATACAAAGCAAAGCATTTGTCAGCGATCAGGAACGAGAGATAATGGAGATGAGCAATCTGACAATGCTGTTATTTGAGTCAAGCTCAGAGAAACATAAGAAAATGAGCAACTGAAACGAAATACTGATAAATGCCAAATAATGCACGTTGATGGGACGATTAAGCCTACTGGGATGTCTCACAAGGTTCTAAATAAACTTGTAAAGAATCATCAGTGCCTTCAGTTCCACAATCAACTGCTCTTTAAAAAAAGCAAGAAAATGAGGCGGGCACGTGGGATAGAAAACGCAGGAGCTGTAGCTATTAGGCAAATCGTGCCGTCTACAATAACATGCTGAGTACCAAGGGCTGTGTTTTGAAAAAAACACCTTTAAGTTACCACAGATACAAAGATGAAGGGAGTGAAAATCAGAAAACATTGCGGGGGGGAACAACAAAAAAAACCCCAAGGCTTGCAATTGCTTACCTTCTAAAAGAAAGAATTTGAGACAACTGAAAAAAAGCAAAGTTTGTTTACTCTATCTCATACCAGGCTGCAGGGAAACCACTCATCTGACGTCAGCATGGTAGTTAACTCACAATCAAAAAATGTGCTTTTGTATGATACCTAATTCACTGCCACTAGACGCCAGCAAGACTAGATGCCTAGCAACAATCGAGACAGGCGGTGTGTTATGGGCAAGAACATCTGAGATGATGGCAATCACTGACAAAACCTGAAATACACATTAGAGTGCAACGCTTAAACTCATCCTCCAGCTAAGCTGCTTAGGAACACACCAGTGGCTAACAGGTCACTGCCAGTCAGCCCAGTAACACTGATAAACCTCAAAGCCTTCAAGGAAAAAAGGCAAACAAGAAAGAAACTGCGCTGGGGTCTCGTTAGGGCTGAGGTACGCTCCGGTCCGGCAGCTTCTGCACGCTAGGCTGCCGTCTCTCTCATCAGACGCGACAGACAGGAAAAGTTTTAGCCCTCAACTTAGCCAGAGCAAAGCGACAACCCAGCGTTAAGGCTGCAAAGTGCAGGAGAGGGCCTGCAGCCCTCCAAGGGTGCTGGGGCGGATCGGTTTCAGATGTTACACTAATCGAAAGAGGGTGAGCCCCCGCGCTGAAGTCAAAGGCTTGCCGGGCTTTAAGGAAAACAACCGCCTTATGCGAAGACAGCTGCGGGACAAACACCAGCCCAGGATGCTTAGGGTGAATGGCTGTGCCGGTGCCCCCGCACCAGCACAGCCGCGGCCCCGGAACAAAGAGCCTACGGCCGGGCCGGAGGGCGAGGGGCCGCTGCGGCCCGAAAGAGGCCCTCACCCCTCTCATGGATCTGAGAAGGAACAAGGGACGGGGGGCCGGGACCGGCAGACTAAGAAGCCCAGCAGAGGAGAGGGAGCCCTCCCCACTGCCGCCACGCAGCTGCCACACAGCCACCCCGGGGCAGGGCAGGACCGGACCGGATCGGGCCGGGCGCTCACCTGCCACGGGCTGCCCCCTCCTGGGGCAGTGGAGCCAGCGCGGCGGGATCTTGTTGTAGGACATGGCGGGACCCGGGCGGCCGCCACCGCTGACCTGCCCGCGGGGAGGGGAGGGAGAGAAGGGGCGCGGGGCGCGCGCGGCCCCGAGGCGCTCAGCGGCGCCGGTGGCCCCTGGCCCGCGGCGCCTTCATTCAGACCCAGCTCCGCCTCAGCCGCCGCTAGCCCACAGTGCACCGCAGCCGCTTCCGCTTCCGGGCCGAGGCCCGGGCCCCGCCGCGCCGGGGCGGGGAGTGGCCGCTCGCTGGCTGGCTGGCTGAGTCTGCGGCCTGGGGGTGCGCCGGGCCAGGCCCTTGGTGGGGTGTGAGGATAGCCCGGAAGGCGCTCCACGGCAAGTCTTAGGCACCGGGACACACCACTCGTTGGAGGGGGCGGGGAGAGCGAAACGGGAGCGCTGTGCCGGTGCGGGGCGGTGCACCTGTGCGGGCCTGAGTGTTGGCTTTGTTCCTCTCCAATAAAAGCGCGCGGGATGGTGAAAAGTGAGGGAGGTTTCGCACTCTGCCTAAGCGAGCTCCCCAGACTCCTGAACCTGGAAAGGAGGTAGCCTGGGAAGGCAGGTGGTCAGTGCCACGGGCACCTCCGAGTGAAGGTAATTGGAGGAATCACTTGTGTGACAGGAACGGAGCTGCAGGACTCGCTGGCAGAGGCTGATGTGCTTGTGAAGAGGTCTTCAGGGGAGACGGGGCAGGTACCTGAAAGACAGAGTAATTGGAGACACAGTAACAGATGGTGCCAGGCTCAGGAAGCATCCTGAACTGAAAATAGCGGGAGGCTTGGACAGGCTTGCGTGCCCTGCTTTTAGTTTTCTGTGGGTTCCCTTATCACTGGAACTGGAGGTGAAAATAAGTGGATCTGTGCCCCAGCTAATTGCACAGCTGTTACAGCCTACATGTAGTAGGTTTACTAGTATAGCAGAGATGCCTCTGTATTGAACCTTCTGTTGTGAAAAGGTGTTGCCAAAAAGATGAGGCTTGCAGATAAGTTCTCATAACAAAAAAGGTGCTTCTATACAGAATCATAGTAAAAATTCATTATGTTTTAAAGAGTCCTGTTTATGTGAACTCAGTTGAAGAATTGTAGCCTGGCGGTGTTTGCCTACATAAAAGAAATATTTAAGGTGGTGATGTTAGTTTGCCTCTAGTAGGCAGTTAAGCCCCGACAGCCACTTGCTGGATCCCCTCTGAAGTGGCTGAGGGAGAGAGTCAGAAGAGTAACAGTGGGAAAGCTCATGGTTTGAGATGAAGGCAAGGAAAAGTCAGGAATTCATTCACTACCTCCCATCAGCAGCCAAGTGTTAAGCCATTTCCAGGAAAGCAGATCTCCATCACTCACAATGGTTACTTGGGAAGAAACTTGCCATTAAGTTGCCCTTCTTCCTCTTCTAGTTTTTATTGCTGAGCACATTGTATGGTCTGTGTTATCCCTTTGATCAGCTGAGGTCAGCTGTGTCCCCTCTCACATTCTTGTCCAGCCCCAGCCTACTTGCGGGAGGGCTGTGTGAGAAGTAGACAAGATCTTGATGCAGTTCAGCATTAGTTAAAAGATCAGCACTGTTTTAGTCATAAATGTAAAATACAGCACACTATGAGCTATTATGAAGAAAATTAAATATCCCAGCCCAAAGCAGTACAAGTAGCTTCAATGAAGCATCAGGAAACAACAGTAATAGATTTTATTTATTTATCAGCTTATTTTCCTATTGCTTAACATTTCACTGCTGTTCTGTCTGGACTTTGTCCATAAGCCAGGTGTGCTGCCTTTTGCTAGACAGTAGGTGCAACTGCCTGCAGAATTAACCACTGTGGTGTGTACAGATCAAACAGGAAGCTCTTAGATTCTGTGAACCCATCAAAGAAAAATGCAAATAATTTTATCTGTATAGAATTGAGAGTAAACTACTTCATTATACAGGAACTTTGTTTTCTTGCTGCATGTTATCACTCTAGATTTTTACTACTCTCGTAGTAATTGAGGTAGTCAGGTAAGCAATTTGCATATCTGAGTCATTATGTTCTCATACTGCCTTAGAAGTTTCTGAATTTTGTCTTCTAAGGCTTTTGTCATCCTCAGATAACACACTTCTGATTCTCGCTTCCAATTAAGTCTTACTACAGTGAAGGACTATTATTTTCCCTGTTAGATGCACTTCCATTAAAACATGACTCTGATGCTTAAAATAAGGCACTGCTGATCTGCCGTTACAGAACAAACAAGTAACAATCGAACACCACTATGTGGTGCCAAAGACCACCCAGAAAAGAAAGTGAAGCTTGCATGCAGGGGGTGTTCAGGAGGAGCAGGAAGAAAAAGCAACTGATTTCAGTAAATGAGGAACAGTGTTAGCAGTATGGCAAAATTAGAAACTAAACCATGTTCAGGGGGTGAAGAACATTACCAAAACATACATGAATGAGCAGTACTCTCATTCTTGTCCTCTCTTCTTGTCCTCTCCCTTTAGGATTCTGGATTGCTTTTAAAACAGCAGCTGCAGAGAAGTACACTGTGCAGAGATGTATAGTTAAACTGGGAAGGTACATACATCTGCTTTTAATTAGCAATGCACAAGACAAAATACTTCAAATAACTGTGAGGTAGAGAGTTAAAATGAAGCATACAGCCAGAATGAGCTTAGCAAGGTGTCAGCTGTGGTTCAGCCTTGTGGTGACTCTAGGGCTGGCTGAGCAGAGTTGAGGAAGTCCCCGCTGGCAAACCAGCAGAATGTGAGTAGCCATTCAGCAGAGCACCTTCACTACACTTGGAGGGCTTAGTTCTGAGTTGTGACTCAGGTCTGTTTGCCAAATACCACCTTGCTCTGTATCAGGTATCTTCCTGGTCCTTTTTTTTGTTTGTTTTGGTTGGTTGGGTTTTTTTAATCCAGCAAAAGAGTGTCACTGCTGCTGTTGAGTAAGATGAGTGATGTTCTGTTGATCAGTTGGTGATACGGGAATTGTGTTTTTCATCTAGATTTTAA
This sequence comes from Picus viridis, assembly GCA_033816785.1. NCBI lineage: Eukaryota > Metazoa > Chordata > Aves > Piciformes > Picidae > Picus > Picus viridis. The sequence continues at coordinate 42,906,830 of CM066578.1, read as the reverse complement.
GAGTGAATATACTATAAACATGACATTAAGAGGCAAAATATAAGACAGGGACTATAAAGCAAGGCCTACAAGAAAGCTGGTGAGGGACTTTTAAGGGTGTCAGGTAGGGGAATGGAAAAAAATTAGAAATGGGTAGATTCAGATTGGATGTTAGGAAGAAGTTCTTCACCATGAGGGTGCTGAGACACTGGAACAGGTTGCCCAGGGAGGTGGTGGAAGCCTCATCCCTGGAGGTATTGAAGGCCAGGCTGGATGTGGCTTTGAGCGACCTGATCTAGTGTGAGGTGTCCTTGCCCATGGCAGGGGGTTGGAACTAGATGATCCTTGAGGTCCCTTCCAACCCTGACAATTCTATGATTCTATAATCTCTGTTGCTGTCATCATTGTTCAGTGTATTCCTTAGGGAAAAGAACAGTATTTTCCAGCAGAATTTGAGAACGTGTTGCTGCATTGCCTCTCACAGATACAAACATTTCAAATGACTCTTTACTTTTAACTTGCTCTAGTGCTGCATAGGTGAGGTGTCCAGGTCTGGAGACCTTGGTTATTTACAGCTGATGTTACATGTTGTGCATATGTACTTTACACAGGTCTTTTCGAAGTGTCTAACCTGGTAATAATTCATGCAGGCATGGGATGATACTTGCGTGTGACATCAAACAGTCCTGGTGGGCAGACGCGACAGTTAGTTAAGATGACCTTTTCCTGATGTACCAGCAGAGGGCACCAAGTTCCTTGAGCTTTCATGTGGCTCCAGCAAGCTGGCGTGGCTGTGTTTGAAGGAACACGTAGGTGGCCGGAGCGGTTTGTTTCAAGGATTGCTTTGAGAAAACAACTGCAAGTATTTTAACTATAATGATGTAACATTCCCTCTTTTCTGTATATCTTGTATCTAGAGGCATTTTCCAGCAGGAGTAGGGAGATGCTTGTCCCCTTTTAGTCACCTCTGGTGAGGCCACACCTCAAGTATTGTGCTCAGTTTTGGGCATCTCAGTACAAGAGAGATGTCAAGGTACTGGAGTGAGTGCAGAGGAGGACAATGAAGCTGGGGAAGGGCCTGGGGAATAAATGTTATGAAGAGCAATTGAGGGAGCTGGGGCTGTTTAGTTTGGAAAGGAGGAGGCTGAGGGGAGACCTCATCCCTGTCTACAGCTACTGAAAGAACATAGTAGAGAGGCTGGTGCTGGTCTCTTCTCACAGGTAATTAGTGATAGAACAAAAGGGAATGGCCTCAAGCTGCCGCTGGGTAGGTTTAGACTGGACATGAGGAAAAGTTTATTCCCAGCAAGAGTGGTCAGGCATTGGAATGTGCTGCCCAGGGAGGTGGCTGAGTCACCAAGCCTGGATGTGTTTGAAGGTGGTTTGGATGTGGTACTTAGGGATATGGTTTAGGGGTGAACCTTGTAAAGTAGGGTTAGGTTATCAGCTGGACTTGGTGATCCTGAGGGTCTTTTCCAACCTGAATGTTTCTGTGATTCAGATGCCTGTATCCTCAACTCAGGTTTTTGCTCATTAATTTAAATCCTTTTCCTGGCAGAGCAGACACCGATAGAGAAGTCATTTTCCCAGGATGTGGTTCATCCCCTGTGCAGTGTGCATATCCACTCTTTTGGTTGCAGCTCAGCCACATTGTTTCAGGTAGTAGAGAGTTGCATTTGTGTTCTCCCTTGAGAAAATAAAACCCCCACACGCACGCCAACGCCCCCATGCACGCTTCAGCTCTTAAGTACAAACTGAACATTCACCTGAAATGCTGCTGATGAAAAATCTTACATTCTTAATGTCATATATTGTAAGTGGATGGATGATTCAAGTTACTTATTCAGTGCTAAGTGGATAAATCAGGTGTCTTGCCAGAAGGAAGAACCCATGCTGTTGCCTCCTATACTGATGTAGGTCAACAACCCTTTTACTGTTCTGTTTCAGCAAACATTATTTTCTGTGTGTTCATAAAGTATTTATGACTGTAAAAAGAAAAACATCCCTCAGGTTGTTCTATGAAACAGACATTTCTGACTGGATCTAATAAATACATTTCTTTACCAAAGACCAGACAGACTATTTTCTAAACTAAGGCTACAGCAGATTTATTTAAAACAAAGAAACTGAGAAAGAAGCTAACTGTAAGCAAATATGATTCACACAATTAATGATACAGGTTTTCACCCAGAAAGAAACTTGATGCCTTAAACTTTTAATTTATCATAAATGGGATGTAACAAAGTACGTTTACTTGGCTTTTATTTACTGATTCAATGAATTAATTCCTTGCTTACTGTTTTTAATGTTCATGGAAAAATTACTTACAACAGAATGGGTGAGCAGTGTTCCTTTTATGACTGATTTACTTTCAGCATGCAAGAAGCTTTTTGTGGGGAGGGGTGAGTACTGTCTAAATCTGAATAAATCTTTTAACTTAGTTGGTACTGTGGTTGTATTTTATGCCAGTACTACTTAGATTCTAGCAGTATCCAAAGTTAAAAAGAACAATACTACAAAGTTAATGTTCTCTAATACATATGTAGGCTTCTGCAGTTAAAAATGTTGAGTGTGCACTAGCTCTTTTAAAGATCAAAAGAAAGTGCTAGAACCTCAACAGGAACAGTGTGGCCAGCAGGAGCAGGGAGGTCATTCTGCCCCTGTACTCAGCACTGGTTAGGCCACACCTTGAGTACTATGTCTAGTTCTGGGCCACTCAGTTTAGGAAAGATATTGAGTTGCTGGAACGTGTCCGGAGGAGGGCAACAAAGCTGGGGAGGGATTTGGAGCACAAACCCTGTGAGGAGAGGCTGAGGGAGCCTGGGCTTGCTTAGCCTGGAGACAAGGAGGCTCAGGGGAGACCTTACTGCTTTCTACAACTACCTGAAGGGAGGTTGTAGCCAGGTAGGAGTTGGTCTCCTGCCCCAGGCAACCAGCACCAGAACAAGAGGACACAGTCTCAAGCTGCACCAGGGGAGGTTTAGGCTGGGTGTTAGGAAGAAATTCTTCATAGAGAGAGTGATTTGCCATTGGAATAGGCTGCCCAGGGAGGTGGTGGAGTCACCATCAGTGGAGGTGTTTAGGAGGAGACTTGATGGGGTGCTTGGTGCCATGGTTTAGTTGATTAGATGGTGTTGGATGATAGGTTGGACTCGATGATCTCAAAAGTCTCTTCCAACCTGGTTAATTCTGTTCTCTCCTATTCAACGTTTTAAAATTCATGCCTATCTGTTTGGTGTCAAAATTAAGACCCTAACTTCTGAGACAAATTATATTCCCTGGCTTGAAAATGAAAATAAGATTTAAAATTAAAGTTATTTTAGTCCTTATGTGTATGCAATGCAAAAAAAAAAAAAAAAAAGAGGCTGTTGAAAGAAAGTTTTGGGTGTTGCAGTATATTTATGGTAATAAAATATCCTTTACAGTGCTCGGGACCTCGACAGGCTGGACAGATGGGCAGAGTCCAAGGACATGAGATTGAACACATCCAAGTGCCGGGTTCTGCACATGGCCACAACAACCCCAGGCAGTGCTACAGGCTGGGGTCAGAGTGGCTGGAGAGTGGCCAGGCAGAGAGGGACCTGGGGGTGCTGGTTGATTGTAGGCTGAACATGAGCCTGCAGTGTGTCCAGGCAGCCAAGAAGGCCAATGGCATCCTGGCCTGCATCAGGAACAGTGTGGCCAGCAGGAGCAGGGAGGTCATTCTCCCCCTGTACTCAGCACTGGTTAGGCCACACCTTGAGTACTGTGTCCAGTTCTGGGCCCCTCAGTTTAGGAAGGATGTTGTCTTGCTGGAACGTGTCCAGAGGAGGGCAACAAAGCTGGGGAGGGGTTTGGAACACAAGCCCTATGAGGAAAGGCTGAGGGAGCTGGGGTTGCTTAGCCTGGAGAAGAGGAGGCTCAGGGGTGACCTTATTGCTCTCTACAACTACCTGAAGGGAGGTTGTAGCCAGGCAGAGGTTGGCCTCTTCTCCCAGGCAGCCAGAACCAGAACAAGAGGACACAGTCTCAGGCTGCGCCAGGGCAGGTTTAGGCTGGATGTTAGGAAGAAGTTCTACACGGAGAGAGTGATTGCCCATTGGAATCGGCTACCTGTGGAGGTGGTGGAGTCACCTTCACTGGAGGTGTTCAGGAGAAGACTTGATGGGGTGCTTGGCTGCATGGTTTAGTTGTTGGGTGGGTTGGATTGGTTGATGGGTTGGACGCGATGATCTTGAAGGTCTCTTCCAACCTGGTGTATTGTATTGTATTGTATTGTATTGTATTGTATTGTATTAACTCTTCCTGTAGAGAGCTTTCAGTAACAAAATTGCCAGTTTTTACTCACCAAGACATTAGGGGGCACCACGACCTCACAGACTTAAAATTATATAAGTGCAGTTATTTTTCATGTTCAGAGGAAACAGCATAAATAAGCAAAATAACTCCTGGAGTAATTTCCTGCTGTGAGGTTACAACACAGTTCTTAATAAAATTTCCAACAAAAGCCAACTCAGATCTTTATCAGAATATAGGCTACACCCTTCTTTCTGTAAGAGTAATAACACTAACAGACTAATGGGTACGGTATAAGCAGCTTGCTTTCAAGTCTTTATTTAACTCTTAACTTTTTCTTCAGGGTTTTATTTTGGGAATACATTTTCAGCTCAAGCCTCTAAGTTATTACAGCATTCATTCAGTCTGTAGAGTAAATCTCTGTCTAGGCAGAGCATACAGTGAGCTCAGGATGGACCTGCTTTAAATCCAGGTCCCAGAATTGTGTATCGTGCTTGGGGTGGTCACCATAACCTATTGTACTGCACCACCAAACATGTATGTGCCATAACAATGATGTGTAAATCTAGCATCAGGGGACATTAATAGTCAGCTCTGACATGCAGACATGACAGGTGATTCACTAAGCAGGGGATTTACTCAGCATGTGGTTGACTTAGCAGATCTATCTGGGAAGGAATGGGAAAGATGCGTGTGCAGAGGGAAGAAGGTGTCTGTCTGTCCAGAGGATTGCTGTTCTTGAAGTATGACAGCTGTGACTTCAAGCACTGGCTTACAGGCCTAAAAAACAAGATATCTTGCTGTTCCTCCTCTGCAGCTGAAATGATCATGTGCCTGATGTAAGAGATAAGCAGTTGGACAACAAGCTTGTAAGAAAGATGCCTGTCATTCCTGGAAATAGTCTTCCAGGAGTTCTGGAAGCCTGGTCTTCCTAGAGATCTTATGGTCTGACCTGAGGCCTCACTCACATCATCTGTGAAGGATGGAAGTCTACATTGTCAAAAATGCCCAGATGTAACATTTAAAGACTAAATGGTCTACTGCATAAAATGAGATCATATGGTGGTAGCAGTGTGCTTTAGAATAGAATTAACCAGGTTGGAAGAGACATTTGAGATCATAGAGTCCAACCTATCACCCAACACTATCTAATCAACTAAAGCATGGCACGGATGAAGTAATCAACCAACAAAAATTCTACAATGAAAGATGACTAGCAGCAGGGAAAAGTATGACCTAATAGATGAGAAACTCTGTCTAATTTATGTAAGTGGAAAGCATGAGTCATAGTCTTTGGAGCTGGGCTGAGGAGCAACTGGATTCCACAAAGTAAAGCAACGTTCTGTTGCTACACTTTCTGGTTTCTCTACTGCCTGAATATGGACACCTTAGTGAAAATCTTGACCTGAATGGAAGCTGCAGTTAAAATTAACTGAGGTCCTGTGTAGTACAAGAGGCAGAGTAAGGCAGTTAGCAGCTGCTAGAGTGTTACCAGCCCTCTACAGCCTGAAATAGCCAAAAGAGGGTCAGTGTTTCAGTCTAGCAATCTGATCGAATTCTGGGCTGCTATACTGGCAGAAATCCTTTTCTCACCTGTCATGCAAAGATTATTGCTTATTGGCAGTCTCTCAGACCTTCTGCATCATAAGCTTGTGCCTATAGATATGTATACTATGAATATATGTAAATAGTAAGCCTGTGAAGAATAATACATTTATGAGCTGTAATATAGTACCTAAGCAAATACCTACAGACTTGGCTTTGTTTATATGGCATACAAAATATGTGTAAAATACTATACAAATGGAAATGAAGACCACAGCCTCTCTCTTGAGGTATTTTCAACCCTGAAGGTACCCCAAGAAACTGACCAAAGGCGAAGGATAGGAACACAGAGTAAAGCAACATGATCAGCTGGGCAACCACTCAAGTTTTAAATATGTATATTGCATACAAATTAAGTTATGGTAAAGTGGCTGTATGCATACATATATATAACATCAAATGCTCAGACATTGCTCCTGTGAGGCTGGTTTTGCTTTCTGTCAGTACGCATCCTGGAACAAGCTTTACAGGAACACATGCAACTCTTTCCCCAAAAAAGCCTCACTCAAAAGGAAGTAGAGAGCAAGAGGAATATCCTAACATACATCTGCAGATCTAGACAACCCTAAGAATATGTTGGCAAATGTCATTTTCAGCCAATGGCACTGTATAGGTTGTAAATTCATGTCTTCCAAGCATTCCTGAGAGAATGGGCTCCATGGGCTGCTGGGGGACAGCCTGCTGCACCATGGTCTTCACCATGGGCTGCACCACGGGCTGCAAGAGAATCTCTGCTCTGGTGCTTGGAGCACCTCCTTCCCATCTTTCTTCCCTGCCTTTTGTGTCTACAGAGTTTTCTCTCACACATTCTCACTTCTCCCTCCAGATGAAGTTGCCTTCCCCCTCACCTCTTTAAATGTTACTTGAGAGGCACTACTACTGGTGATAATGAGTTAGGCCTTGGCCTGCAGCAGGTCCATCTTGAAGCCTGCTGACATTGGACACAAGGGAAACTTTAGCAGCTTCTCAGAGAAGCCACCCCTGTAGCACCCCCACTACCAAACCCTTGCCACACAAACCCAACACAGCTCAGTATGGGTATGAAACTGTCCTTGTCCACAGAGACTTTCAGGGAGTTAGTCAGTAAGGTTGTGGTTCCTGAGAAAGGGAAGGAGGTAGGAAGATGACTGTACTTGCTTGAAATTAATTTCCTAGACCTCTGAATAGTTTGGGGGTTGGATGATGACCTTCATGCACGGAAAGGGTGCAGGGTGCTCCTGGGAAATGTTCACACTTCTTCAGAAAAGTCACTTTGCGAATTCCTGTATCTACCTCTGCTCCACAGAAACTGATTTTCAAAAATCCCTTTTGGGGAGAAAAACTTTCCATGAACTGGGAGACAGAGCAGCTTAAATGAGTTTAGTATTCTATTTTTCACTATAATTGGATGTTTTGTCAGAGAGTCACAACGTGACACATTCTAAGCTTTCTAAACTTCAGTGAAAGGCTTGTATCAATCTCAGTGAACTGTGACTGAGGCCCTACTTTTACATGTTCTCTAGCATGCAGAATTAGAAGAATGTGCCAGCATATGTTGGTGCACAAGAGCAGAGAGCCGTGAATAGAACCGAAGTGATTTATTCGATGTAAATTATTGAGCCGTGACACAGAGGTAGTCTCAAATGAGTATAAACAGCATGTCCACAGTGCTGGTTATACACAAGGGTATGTTGGTTTCAAATGGGAAGCTTGCTTTGTTTGTAGCTTAAATGCAAACTTTGATTGCCACAGAAGGAACAGATAGAATGAAAAAACTAAACCATTTTGTCCTGAAACACAACCCACTTCATTATTTTCTATTCTTCTCTGCACTGCAGTTTGTACCAGCTTTGAAATGGGTAGAACTGTTGCTAGGTAATCTTTACCCACTTGGTAGCTGAAGTTTCAGTCATGCAGAGAAGAGTTTTTATATATCTAACAGCATAAAATTAAAATCTAAGGCATTGTTCAATGACTTGTTTCCAGTGCAACCCTGCTTCCAGCTACGGGCCTCTTTCCTGGGAGCAACCCAACTGCCAGAACAAGCAACACACTTTCGTAAGCTGCAGGTCAACATGACTCCAGTGACACCAGCTGCAAACCCTCCCTGAGCACTTTCCTTATCTCAGCTGTGAGCAGCAGGCTCAGACACCCTTTCTGCTCCACGCTGATCCCTCCCGTGTGCTGAGCAGCTATCTGTGTAATGAAACAAAGCAGGGAACTGATGCAAGCGAAAAGCAAGCGAGCTTCCCTCTTCCTCTTTGCTGGGCTCACCTAGGACCAGTTCCTAGCACTAGTTCATTTTGTGGCTGTGTAAGCAGCATGGATAAACTCAGAGGGAAATGCAGTGGATGGTGAAGCAAGTGGGCAGGACTGGGGCAGGAAAAGAGCTGCTCAGGCTGCCTTAACACATGCCCAGCATGGCAACCAACTATCAAAACACAGCCACAGTTTGCCTTTGTGATCTACCAAAGTTCTGAAGAAATTTTGGGTTAGCTTAAAGTGGGAAGTAATGGAAGTACACAACTGGTATCACTAAGCCAGATCTTGAAACAACCCCCTCACTCATACTTTAGTAGAAAAGCCATGTGGGAATTTTATCAAGCTATCTTTTAAGATTGCCTATGTGGAAAAGACCAAGACAAAGTTAAACTCAGAACAACTCTTGGATAGCCACAGTCAGCTATAACCACTTTATGGCTATATCTACTGTTTTTCCTGGTCTAGCTATGTTCTTTTCCAGCTGCTTCTGACTCCTGCTGCCACCATAAAGAAGCTTCAAGAGGCAAAAATCAACCCATACAAAAAAACTGGTAACAGCTTTCTCTTTTATGATATGTGGGCTGTGAAGTTACATGTTCAGTTACATTAGTCATCTGTTTAATGCCAAATATTATTTTCTTCTATGTGAACCATGGCATCCTAAAGTGTGATAAATAAATCTGTATATTGGCTTAAGTTTTGACAGTATTAATCACCTAAGAGGTAAATTAAAGGGGAGGAGACAGTAGCTGCAGCAAGTACTTGCCAGCCCTGCAGAAATCTAGCATTACAGGCAACCCCATCACCTGACCTATTTATTCTTCCTTACTTCTTGAGAAGCAACCTGGAGCCAGGCTTGCAGATCTCCCCATGGCATCTCTGATCCTTTTCTACCCTAGGGGCATTTGATTTCTGCAATGACTCACAAAAAAAAACCCTCTTCTGCAGTGAGAATCTATTTTCAACCATGTCTGCTATTGAACAGGTTTCCAAAGTACAAGTATTTCAGCCTACAGCACACTGGCTGTGCCGAGAGCACATCTGCACAAGCTCTGTTTGTTGAGTTACTCTCCCAGAGGTAGTTTAAAACAGCAGTGCGACCCAGGGAAACGATCCGCTGACCAGAAAGAACAGGCTGCCAGGGGGGGTTGTGGAGTCTCCCTCTCTGGAGATATTCAAGCCCCACCTGCATGCATTCCTGCATGGTCTGGTAAAGGTGATCCTGCTCTGGCAGGGGGCTGGACTAGATGATCTTTCAAGGTCCTTTCCAACCCCTAACATTCTGTGCTTCTGTGAAGGAAAGATGGAAATGGGGAAAAAGGGCTCTGCTGGGGCATTCCGCAGGGAACTAGTAAGAACTGACAAGGCATATGAAAAAAGAAATCCTAATAAATAAAACATTGTAACTGATACCTCCAGTGTTTGCATCATCCAGCTGCCTTTTACAGAAGCAATACATAAGGTTAAAAATATGCTATCTAGCAGGCAGCAGCGATGTCATGCTGCTGAAGGGAGGTTGTGTAACCAGCAGTCGATTTGTTATGTTCAACCCGTGCAAATAGCTGTCAGCCAGATAATTGCATCAAAGTCTCGCTTCCCAGATTCCTAGAGAAACAAATGTGTCCCAGACCTTAGTTTTGGAACTGACCTATTTCTCAGACAAAAGTATTGATCCCTATCTGGAAGCACAGCTCACAAATAATGGAGGACAAAGGCAATGTGCATGTGATTTCCCAACTGCAAATACTGAATGACAGTAGTCACACGTTGCACAAGTTTCTGGTTTACATTAACGCGTAAGGGAAACGTGTCCCATGACTCCTACCTTACTGAATGTCCAAATCAGTTACCTCACTTACTAAGGGTTCAGTTCAAGTGCAAAAAACAGACCTACAGAAGCACAGAATGTTAGGGGTTGGAAAGGACCTTGAAAGATCATCTAGTCCAGCCCCCTCCCAGAGCAGCTCTAGCATTTGGCTGGACTGAAAATTTGCAATCGCTGCTGATGGGTATTGAAAACAAACAAAAAGTGACAGAAATTGCACACAAAAAGATTGTACAGACTTGTTAAGAACTGTCTAGTTGACCATTATTGAAACTTGAATTTTAATAGCTTTTAAGCTTAGCTTTTTACAGCTATTCAACATAGTAGGAGAAAGTTCTTCATAGAGTTGTTAGCCAGTGGAATGTGCTGCCCAGGGAGGTGGTGGAGTCACCAGCCCTGGAGGTGTTCAAAAGGATTGGATGTGGCACTTGAAGCCATGGTTTAGTTGTCAGGAGGTGTTAGGTAATAGGTCAGACTTGATGATGTCTGAGGTCTCTTCCAACCTGGTTGATTCTGTGATTCTGTAGTAGAGCTCAATATGATTTTCTATTTTAAAATGGCATTTTAGAACAGGTAGAATTAGTCCTTTGGTTATGACTTCTATTTGTCCTTTGCCTATGCATCATGGGAAGTAAGGGAAGAGTAATCTTGTTGAAAAGGAATTTATTTGCCATACTACAGTATGGACATGTGAATCTTGGTGAACAAATGGGAGGATCTGCTTTGGCATATCCTGTGCTCCTAATATTCAAGCCCACCCCTCTTTACTACTTTTCAAGTTTCTTTCCAAGGTTTGTTGCAAGAAATAAATATAGAATAGAATAGAATAGAATAGAATAGAATAGAATAGAATAGAATAGAATAGAATAGAATAGACCAGAATAGTTGGAAAAATAGACCAGGTTGGAAAAGACCTTCGAGATCATTGAGTCCAACTTACCATCCAACACCACCTAATCAACTAAACCATGGCACCAAGTGCCTCATCCAGTCTCTTCCTACACACCTTCGGTGATGGCGACTCCATCACCTCCCTGGGCATCCCATTCCAATGGGCAATCACTCTTTCTGGGAAGAACTTCTTCCTAACATCCAGCCTAATCCTCCCCTGGCACAGCTTGAGAGTGTGTCCTTTTGTTCTGGTGCTGCTTGCCTGGGAGAAGAGACCAACCCCCAGCTGGCTACAACCTCCCTTCAGGTAGTTGTAGACAGCAATAAGGTCTCCTCTGAGCCTTCTCTTGTCCAGGCTAAGCAACCCCAGCTCCCTCAGCCTCTCCTCACAGGTCTTGTGCTCCAAACCCCTCCCCAGCTTTGCCCTTCTCTGACACCTTCCAGCAAGACAACATCTTTCCTAAACTGAGGGGCCCAGAACTGGACACAATACTCAAGGTGTGGCCTAACCAGTGCTGAGTACAGAGGCAGAATGACCTCCCTGCTCCTGCTGACCACACTGTTCTTGATACAGGCCAAGATGCCATTGGCCTTTTTGGCCACCTGGGCACACTGCTGGCTCATGTTCAGACTACCATCAACCAGTACCTCCAGGTCCCTTTCTGCCTGGCTGCTCTCCAGCCACTCTGACCCCAGCCTGTAGCACTGCATGGGGTTGTGGCCAGTGTGTAGAACCTGGCACTTAGATGTGTTAAATCTCATGCCCTTGGACTCTGCCCATCTGTCCAGCCTGTCAAGGTCCCTCTGCAGGTCCATCCTATTAAGTTTTGCAACTTCCACGCCAATATAAGCAGCTTTTAATAACCTCAGTGAGAGCCCTGTGTGTGTCAAAAGGTAGGCAGGGAGAACAGAATTTCATTCACCAGCAGTCTTACTCCAGCGTTTACTTAACCCTTCTGTGATTACACAGAAAACCAACACAGTTTGCTTTGGGGACCTGCACCTGTTTTCTAAACATTGCATCACCTCTCCAGTTACATGGCAGTTGGTATTCTACAACCCCCATCCTCAGGAGCCTATGTAAGCAGCTCTGTCACTTACAAGATACAGCACACACAGTTAACTAAACCAAGTAGTTTGTTGAGTTTTATTTGCACTTGTTGACTTGTTATTAATCAGAACCAAATAGTAAGACCTAGCTCTCTTCTGTTACAGATACTCAAATTTTCTGCAATGCTTTCTGCTTAGTGTGGGAAGTAGGAATTTGACTAGCTACGTGGTTTCTGAGTTGCCTGATCCCAAGGATTAATTTAAGAAACAAGAGTGGGAATTCTGGATACAAGGAGCTTTGCAGAAAGACAGCAGCATGTCACAGGAAAGCAGACCCAAGGTAATTTACTGAGATTTTAAAGAATAAAGGAATGGATGACATCAAAAGACCAGTAGGTCAGGCAGGCAGCCAGGCAGGCCTTGCAGATAAACATTTTGAATTTGAGGCAGATTATAAATGACAAACACCAAGGGCAGCTGAAAGAGGACAGAACTGAGGTAAATAAGAAGGCTGGTGCCTTGGTAGTACGATAACACTGATATAGTAAGTAATGCAACTGAAGACAGAAGATAAAAGGGATGAAATAATGCTGAGTATTGATGGGGTCTAGAACAAGGTTTTGCCAGGGGGGAAATGCAGTACAACTGGTAACTGTGAAACATGGTGAACGAGGCAGGAGCTGACCTAGCTTTCCAATTGCTCTCAGCAGACGCAAGGAAGCTGATGACATCAGAGCAGGAGAAATGAAAGTCGTACCTCTCATTCTTTAAAAAAAGGGGGAAAACCCAAACTAGATCTGTATCATCAATTATAAATGACACAAGGGAAGCATTTGGGGAAATGGAAAATCCCAATCCTCCTCAGCAGTGAGAGATTTCCCTCTCTTCCCAGCTGAGGGCACGTCACTGGAAAGTCCCAGCCTGGGAAGAGAAAAAATCTACCGAGTAAACAAATTGCATAAGCAGTGAAAACAGAAAGAGGAACAAAGTCAAATGAGACTTTGACTTTAAAGGAGTTTATTTTCAGGTTAGCATTTCCTTGAATGGCAACAGTGCAGGTTCAGACAAGGAAACTCTGACTAGAGGGAAGATGGCTGTAAAACATTACTGCTGCTATTTGCCATAAAAGGAAAGCTCATTTATTAAAAAGCTGAGAATTCAACTTGGAATTTCGTGGACTTACTGCTAGTGAGAGTAGCCAAACGATCCCAGTGGCAAACCGGATACCCAGGATTATTACAGGTCTGTAAAATTAGAAATGATTGTCTGGCAAGCCTGTGGAATGTTTTTCCCCTTCCCTCACACATCCTTCCAGCCAAGGAAAAGGTCCTTAACAAAGCTCTTCCTCACACTCCCTGGGCATGGCTCTTTGTCTTGCAATCAAGTTCAAGGCTGGGAACTTTTCCAGCACTATCCATAAAGGAAACAAGGAAAAAACATGGCTGGTCACACTGAGACAAGAACTACAGTGTTGGGCAAAAACTGAGGCCTCCTCCCTCTCTAACTAGCATTCATGAAACTTAAAATATTGACATACGTTATTACCCTTCTCTGAAATAAATCGACTTTCAATAAAGGTACTTCACAGTGATTAATCCCAGCAACATTAACTCAAGTTCTGGAACCAATTACAGTGACAGCACTTTCTAGCTGTAATCTAGGAAAAGAATCAACGTGGATTTAACTCTGCTTTTCTTCTTTCCCAGTTACTGAACGCTGCTGCACACTGGCCAGTGTTCATGGCAGTCCAACCCTGCTAGCAAACAACAGATGCCAGTTCTGCAGGTGTTGTGTGGACAGCCCCACCTCCAACCCTATGAATATTACCATTTGAGCATTTTCTTACAACTCAGGTTCTCTTAAGTCTCATCAGGATTCAACACCACTAAGAGCACCACCTCAAGCACATTATCCTTGACAGCCAATGACTATTATTTATGGAACTGCCACCTTTTAACATCCTCTCAGATTTGGGAAGAGGACCAGTTTGCAGTCTTTGCAGGGGGAGGGTTATGGGGGGCTTGGTTTGGTTTGGTTTTTGCATTACTTCTAATGTGTATGAATAGTAGGAGTGAATCAGAACTGCAGGAAGGTTTGAAATTGAGTATCATTTTTCCTACTACACTATAAGGGCATAATGCTGTCATTGTAACAGGGGGCAGGAGGATCCTGACTTCTGAGGTGGAAGCTCAGGACCCTAGTCCATTGGCCACATCTCTACTTTCTGAGCTCTGAACAGCAGAGAGTAATGGCAAAAGCTTTTCCCCAGGCACCAAGCTGGAGCAGCAAATGTGAAACCCAGATGAGTTTCAGTTCCTGCATATGATGCAATGACTGCATTAAGCTTTCTAAAGGAGAAATGTCATCAGTCCCTCTCTTTGATGGGTGCTCTTACATGCACAGCAGAGGATTCAGAATGTGTTTCCTGGATGGGGCTATGGTGGGGCCAAGAGGAGACAATATTCACAAAAATTGTACTAAAACTGGACTCTTTATCATTTTTATAGCAATGACCTTTTCTTAAAGCAACTTCCTAGCAACAAAAGCAGGTTATGGTAGCAACATAAACACAATCTGCCAATCTTTTCATAGATTTTTTTTCAAGTATTCATCAGAATGAGGTAGCATGGCACCTGCAAAAGGTCTCTATCTTAAAGACTTTTCAGCTAATACAGTTCACTACAGGAGCTTATCTACTAAGTCCTCTGGAAAGCTGATGATAATTTTGAAGCTCTACAATTAAGTATTTTGTCTTCTGGTAGTACAGCCACACTATCTGAAACACTTTCAAAACAGTTCCATCTTCAATGCTAAGACCTATGCTCTTGCTTTGAATTCATGCTGTTCCTCATACCCATAACTCAGTCAAGACCTTACTCCCTGGAGTAAGTACCACCATAAATTTGGACATTCCAGCCAAAAATCTTCTGTATTTCAGTGTCTGGCTGGCAGGAAGACATGCACAAAAATAGGTTGATACATTTTCTTACTAAATACCTGGTGCAATTAAATAATACTGAAGAAAACAAAACAAAACAAAACAAACCAACCTTACAGGTGAAATGTCAGTGATATTTATTCCTGGTTTAGGTCACTGTTGGTTGGGCTTTTTCCAGCTATAGTAAGGTGTCAACTGGAAAAGCTCCTTTAAATAGCTCTCATTTCAGAGCCAGTGAATATAAAAACCTCACAGGGAAGGAACAAAAAGCTCTGACCAACCACACCATCAGAAAAAAAGATTTTCTGAGATCTGACACTTGGCCCTGAAGTAAAATTATTGAGGTAACCTAATTCCTAACATTGTCACTGGTGGTTATCAGAGCAGGGGAGTCACTCCTGGTGCACAACTAATTCTGTATCTGGCATTGCTCAGGGCCCTCCACGTCATTTTATTAGGTTTTGACCTTGCCTGTTTTGTTAGTCTAAGTTCACTTGGCAGCTGCTAAGGAAAGGAAAGTAAGACCAATTGCAAAGCTCAGTGACTAAGCAAGAAAACATATGCAAACCCAGTTGAAGGTCTTGGCAAACCCCAACATGGTTTTACTTTGCTCACTTAGGCAGAAGGCTGAAAGACCCTGAAATCTTTCATGCTCCACATCCAAAAGTTGGAAAGTTCACAAGAAAGCCTGGACTGGGATAACAAAGGTACTGCAAAAGTCTCTGTCTGCAGAAGCACCACGTTCACCAGTGGTTACACAGCTGCATGTAGCTCACAAGCAGTTCACATGGGACATTAAGTGCAGGGCTGGCACCAAAGATGCACTGATGCAGACAGAGGCCAGTATGGACAGGGGAGGCTGGAAACCCTAGCAGCTATGTGATACCACATCAATACCGACTGTGGTAGCACAGAACAGGCTTGCATGGTTATGGCCATGCCTGCCCCAGAGATTCCAAACGCGCAAGGCAGACATCTGGGAACGGGAGCCACTTCACAAAGCTCAGCAAAGTCTGTCCTTCAAATAAGATGAGGCTTTGAGACTGACATTAAAAAATAAACCCAAACAGTGTAATTACTGCTTCCTTTGTGCTTGTAATTCACTAGTCATCCCTTTTTCCATTACATGAATGACATCAGTCAGAAATTACTGCCCGAGGACCTCGACTGAAACTGGCTCTGCGATCGCATTAATGGGTCTCCGTGCAGATGCAGTAGGGTTTTAAATTAGCTTTCCAATTATTTTGCCAAATAAGAAAAGCAATAATTAAGATATGAAACACTTACAACAACTAATCACTAACAATTAAGAACACAAAAGTAATGACTTTGTTCTACCAACTTGACAGTTTTGGGAGGAATCAGCACCGAACAGAGGCGACTGCAGATGAAACCCTATCGAAAACCAGCAGCGCGCCGAGACGCGTGTGCTCTGAAGGCTTCACTTCAGCCTGTATGAATGTAGCTTAGATGCACATGTGGCTACACAAATAACCTCACAGGTCTTCCCTCTACATTTCAACAATGCTCCCAAGTTAGGCTAGATCAAATCTCAGTTTCGCTCTTGACATACACAAAACATACTTGGCAGAACTGCTGCACCTCCATGACAGACAAGCTCAAACCTTCCCAAGAATAACACCCTCAAACTATTATGAGTACAGCTGCTGCTGTGGTGTTCAGAAATCTTTACTGGGCAGGGCACATAAGTTCCTTCTCCCTCTGCCAACCTCTATTACTCCTCTTCTTCCTTTCTAGAGACACAGCTGTTCTCCAGAAAATACCACAAGAGCTGTGACCACAAAGAGCACAGCCTTGGCACAGCCCACTCCTGGACTTCTTCCATTGCTAGGGCTGGAAAGCCACATATGAAATACACCCCTGGGATGAGGAAAAGACATAGCAGTTGGGAAGGCCAAAACAGGCCAGAGAATGGTATTATGCAAACTAGGGTGGCATAAAAACAAATTTTTGTTACAATTCAGTATTGTCTACATGCAGAAGCACAGCACACCACAGCATCTGCCCCTCGCTTTTCAGTGAGATGGTGGTGGTGTAGCAGCTGCACCCATCAGAAGCTCTTCAACTGCAAGTTGCAGGACTTGTGTATTATTCCTGGCTACCTTTGCCTCAAGGTTTTTAGGTTAGATGGCTCATTGGTCACTGGTTGCACATACATGATACATAAGAAAGATCACAGTGATAACAGCTCTGCTGACATCTTGTTAGGAGGGCATTTGTGACCTAAATGGATCACGAGCATCATCTGAGAGGCTAGTTGCATAGGAACCATTATGAGCACTCAGCTACTCTCAGGCCCCTGAGGAAATACTTTAATCAAGCAAAGTCACTTCTGCATAATGATGCATATACAGAAGCTCCAAGTTATACAAATAAATTCTCCCAAGGAACTCATTTCATGGCAGTCATACATCCGAGTAATACCATCAAACGTTCATGTTCTCTATCTAATTAAGGTATTTTCCCAAACTGAAAAGAAAACCACAACAAAATCTCAGAAACATTTCAAGAGTGATGCCATTTAAACTTTGGAGCTCATGTGTGAGAACTGTAGAGATTAACAGAGGCAAAGTATCCTTTATCTGAAGGCTTTTATTTGGAACTTCGTATATAGATTTCCTCTTATCTGAACCTCAATTCTACACTGTGGATTTTATACCGTTGTCAGAAAGCAAGTGTCTCTGTTATATATATTATGATTCCCTCTTCTCACAAAACTGTCCTGTAAGAGACAGCAGTGTTCTGTGTGTTTATTGGCCGGACTGGCAGAAGTGATAATTCCTTGTCAGGCACCAAGTCAACTACAAATAAACATGTATCCCTGTAAACATCAAGCAGTTATTCACAACTATTTCTTTGTTTTGTTTTGAAATAAAAAACAACAGCTGCTTTTAATTAAGTTTGGTTACTTCTTCCTAGTCCTCAGCAAATAGAAAGCATAAGGCATGTGGAAACCAATTTCTTTAATGGAACTGAAGCTAAAAAGCACCGTCTGCTATTTACCCCGCGATTTCAACTGGGACCTTCTCTCTCATCTGTTGCAAAAATTTCCTCCAGATTAGTAACAGCGAACTGGCCACAAACGTCGCCTAGTTGGGTAGAGGGGCACAGAGAGGATGGACTGCTAAATTCGACGCTGTGCGCGGGCTCGCTGACGGGTCTACTGGAGAGGAAGGGCAGCAGCAGCCCCGGTGGGAAGCCTGGCAGGGTGGGGCGGCAGAGCTGCCCTCCAGAGCTCGGCGAAGGCCCAGCGGGAGCGCTGCTGGCGCAGCAAGGGCGACGGCGGGGCCCGGCTTTTTCCAGCCTCAGCGGGCGACTCGCCGCTCGACATCCTGGCGACAGCGAGAATGGCAGCGGGGCAGCCCTACTTGCAGAGCCCTTCCAGCCGTTCCAGGGTGCCCTTCATGTCACGGATGCGCTTGGCCAAGGCGGGCACGGGCTGCATGGCACGGTCCAGCTCTTCGCAGCGCGCCACTAGCGCGTACATAGCGCGGATGCTGAGGTCGGCCGCCTCGCCGAGACTCTCCACCCCGTCGCGGTAGGTCTGGATGCAGCCGACGCTGAGCGCTGTCAAGGCCTGCAGGCCGCAGTGCACGTTGCGCAGCAGCTCGTCCACTTGCGCCGCCACCTGCCCAGCCAGGGCCACCACGTCCTGCAGCGCCCCGGGATCGATGGCGGGGATGGAGCTACCGCCTCCCGCGGCCGCCTCGCCCCGCGGGGCACCGCTCAGCCGGATCCGCCGCTCCAGGTTGTTGGCTACAAACTGAGTCAGGCGCCCCTCGCGCAGCACCGTTCCCTCCAGTTCCAGGGCGCTCGCTAGCGTCGCCCGCCGCCCCTCCAGCAGCTGCCGCCCCACCGCTGCCCCGCTGCTGGCCGCCAGGCTCAGCGCCTCCAGGCTCCGCTCGTCCCGCCTCCGCCCCTCCGACTCACAGCCTGGTCCCTCCTCCACCGCGACTGAGAGCCCGGCGGCCGCCGCGGGCCGCAGCGCCGGCTCCTCCATGACAGGCGACGCGTGCGTGCCTGCCCACCGGCACACCACCGCCCACCAAGGGGCGCGCCGCCGCCTGTTTACGTCTCCCTCGATTGGATGCCCGGCGCGCAGGGGCGTAACCATGGCTGTCTCTATGCCTCCTGATTGGGCTCCTTTTCTCGCAATTAGAACCGCCCGTTCTCCTCGCACTGCAGGCCCGTGACTCGGAGACTGGGGCGTGGCCACTGCATGCATCTGCCTTGATTGGGTGGCCTACGGAAGCAGGCGTGGCCCCAAGTGTTTGTGTCGCCTCTGATTGGCCGAGGCGGGGCCAGGGAAGTCGCCGTTCCACCGAGATTGGCGGTCTCTGGTAGAGGGGCGTGCCACTCACACCATCCTCGGACAGCGATTGGCGTGGGGAAGGAAGGGGCTGTGCCCCGCTCGGGTAACAACAACGGGGTGCTGCGAGCTGGTCCTTTCACTCCCCGCCATGTTCTCCTAGCAGCGGATCCCATTGCGCCACCATCTCAGCCCACAAAGCCTGGGCAGACACCCCTCAGCAACCCGACCCGCACATTCCCCACCTAGGCTTGACCCCTCTTCCCGGTACAGTTCTGGGTACCCACATCCCACCATGGTCACCACCACGGCGCCGCCGCCCTTCCTAGCTCGGATCTCGGCAGGCACCGAAGACCCCAGGCGGCTGCCCTCTACTCTTTTCCAGCGCCTCAGGCGAGGGGACAGCAACTGTGAGAACCAGCCTAGCTGCTGCCTGGCGGGCCCGGGGGCAGCGCGAGGCCCACGCTGAAAAGGGTCCGTCGGAGGAAGGGAAAGATCCGGCCCAGCCCCGCGGGGCTCTTGCCCAGGCGCTACCAACAGTACCAACAGCATCGCACCGGCCTGGGGAGAAGGACCCCACTGGGAACGCACGGGACAGGCGAGCTTCGCGCTCACCCGACGTCAACAGCTTCGGCTGCCCCTGGCACGGCAATGGTCGCCCCGGAGGAGCCGCCCGCCCCTTCGAGACTTGCGCCCAGCAAACCCCTCAGGAAAGAGGTAAAGACAGGGCTCTGCTACTTTGCTCACATTCTCTCCTCCAGTTCCGTCCCCCCTCCCCCTATTCCCCCGCACTCTGGGACCGGGAGGCCTCTTGCCGGCTCGCTGGGGAGGGAAGCGGGCAACGGGCGAATCGCCCCCTGTGTGCGTGTAGACGGGCGGGGGAGGGCGGCGGTGGAGTTTCCGTTACGCCCGCTCGCTCGGGGCTGGAGGTGGGGGGGAGGTGTGGAAGAGAGGGGTACTGAAGGCGGCGATTGGCTGCTCGGCGCCACCAATCGGCGCTCGCCGGTGCGCCCAGCAACAGCCGGATTTAGCCTGCTGGCCGCGCGCCAGCTGCCCCTGCGCGCGCAGGCGAGACGTGCGCGGGGCGCAGCGCCCCATGGCGGCCGGGGCGGCGGTGCGCGCGGGCTGTCCCGTGGCTCGCGGCGTGGCCGGCCGTTACAGCCCCGCGCGCGGCGACGGAGCGAGCGCTGGGGGGAGACGCGCGCTCGGCGGCGCCGGGGCAGTGCGGGAGC
Organism: Picus viridis; assembly: GCA_033816785.1. NCBI lineage: Eukaryota > Metazoa > Chordata > Aves > Piciformes > Picidae > Picus > Picus viridis. The sequence goes on along the minus strand of CM066578.1, from coordinate 42,886,464 downwards.
ACCGAGTCCGGCTAGCCGGCTCCCCGCTGGCCGTACCGTGTCCGTGGGCTGCCGCGGACAGCTCTTGTGGGAGAGAGGTCGCGTGTTGACGCGAATGCTTATCTTGCAGTTCTTAAAGAGCAAGATGGGAAAGTCTGAGAAGGCTGCCGTCCCGTACAGCCAGCCCGTTCACAGTTTACATCTGTGTGAGCAACCAAAGATGAACAGGCAGAAGAGTAAATGTAATGCGCCGCTGACAAAGATCACATCTGCAAAACAGCTAGAGAACTTTTGGCAAGATTCCGTGTCGGCAGAAATAACGCAGAAACAGGAGAAAAAGCCACTTAAAAACACAGAGAACTTCAGAAACGCCAAGTCCAAGAAACCTCTCGCCCTAACTGAAGTGAGCCAAAAAGAAAACTACGCTGGGGCGAAATTCAGTGACCCACCATCTCCTAGCGTCCTTCCAAAGCCTCCCAGCCACTGGGTGGGTGGCACAGCTGAACCCTCTGACCAAAACAGGGAGTTGATGGCAGTCCATTTGAAAACTCTCCTAAAAGTTCAAGCATAGTTTCCGAGAGCTCTTGAGTAATTGGCAAAGCAAACTCCATCCAGGAAACTTAAAAACATGCCTTGTTGCAATAAAGTTGCAAAAGACTGTCAAGTCTTAACAATCACATTTAAAAAAAAAAAAAACCAACCCTTGTATTATATTTTTTATGGTCGTGTAAATAGTGTACATCATGTATTATGTGTATATTCTTGTTCATACTTTGAGAGGTACATTTTAGTTTTGTTATGAAAGGATGTATTTTGCACTGCCTGAATGGTAGATGTCTTGTATATAAACCCATGGACAATTTTAAGTGTGTGCTTGACACATGAAGACTTGACTTGATTTGCACAAGGTAATGAAAATTTTGGAAGGAGAGTACAGCTTTCTGATTTTAAGGTTCCAGATCAAATGTGAATGTTTTATTCATGCACTACTGACAATAGTTTTTACATTCTGTGTCCCAGCAACATAACAAACATGGAATTTTCATGCAAATGTGAACTTCCGCTCTCTGCTCTGGAAACGGTATCCTGAATTTCTGTTCCATCTGTTTGTTTTTAAAATTAACTGGAATTTGTGTAAAATTCCAACCCATCAATTGGAGCACTGCTGATTTCTTAAAAAAAAAAAAGAGCAGAGCTTTCTGCCAACAATCCAATTGGTCACTAAAAAATTAAATAAACAATTTGGCCTCCCCTTAATCATGTCTCCTGTTTCTCTTGTGTGTGTGCCTGTTCATTCAAGTTCATGGTCTTAAAAATTACTTGATTGTCTTCTAGTGCATCAGTAGGAACATTGTGTCCTCAGCCTTCAACTGTGCAAATAAGATACTTCATAGCCCATTAAGAATTCCTTGTGCTTTAAGATATTTCCTTATTGCTCTCTACAACTACCTGAAAGGAGGTTGTAGACAGGCAGAGGTTGGTCTCTTCTCCCAGGCAACCAGCACCAGAAGAAGAGGACACAGTCTCAAGCTGTGCCAGGGGAGGTTAGGAAGAAGTTCTACACAGAAAGAGTGATTACTCATTGGAATGGGCTGCCCAGGGAGGTGGTGGAGTCACCATCACTGGAAGTGTTTAGGAGGAGACTTGATGGGGTGCTTGGTTGCATGGTTTAGTTGATTCATAGTTTTAGTCAGGGTTGGAAGGGACCACAAGGATCATCATCTAGTTCCAACCATCCTGCCATGGGCAGGGACACCCCACACTAGATCAGGCCGGCCAGAGCCTCATCCAGCCTGGTTGATTAGGTGGGTTGGATAATAGGTTGGACACAATGATCTTGAAGGTCTCTTCCAATGTGATTTGTTCTGTTCTTTGTCATAGATCACTTCAAGTTCCTAATCCTTTATTTGTTGAAAATTCATACTTCAAGAAAATTGGGCTATTCCATATTCAAAGTCATTTTGTAGTGCTTCTTAACTTTTTATAGCAAATGGTTATTAAACTAGCTCAGGGTGAAAAGCAGAAACAACAGAAAGGTATGAATGGGGCAAGTTGTTTTTCACCAGATTCTTCTCTTGCTGATAACTGTGCAGGAAATTATAACTCCTCTGATCTTAGTTCTTATGGATTTAGACTGTAGATTAGGCAGACAGGCATGCTGAGGAGATAACACAGATTTGCAGTTATTTTACTAATCTGGTATTTAAGATCAATAAAGCAAGAAATAGGTGAAATTTACATAAGAGTGAAAAATAAGTTCTTAGATCCACTGGGGAAGAAAGAAAAACTCTGAGCACTAGTGTAGTAGAAATAGATGGGTAGGAAGAGTACGTTAGCAGCAGTGTCTCAGCTGATGTGGCTTCTTAGCCTGATTGGTGCTTTCAGAGATTGGGCACGAGCAGCATCAGCTAAGTTCATGCCACTTGCATTGCTGCTTCTGCTGGCAGGGAGGAAGACACTTCAGAGAGACCTGAATGGGCTGGGTCGATGGGCTGAGGAGGCCAAGGGTATGAGGTGTAACAAGGCTAAGAGCAGCGTCATACACTTTGGCCACAATCGCCCCATGCAGGGCTACAGACGGGGGATGAGTACCTAGAGAGCAGCCTGGCTGAGAGGGACCTGGCAGTGCTGGTTGGCAACTGACTGAATATGACCCAGCACTGCACCCAGCTGGCACAGAAGGCCAATGGCATCTTGGCTTGTATTAGGAATCGTGTGGCCAGCAGGACTAGAGATGGAATTCTGCCCCTGTACTCCTGCACTGCTGAGGCCTCGCCTCAAGTAGTGTGTGCAGTTCTGGGCCCCTCACTTCAAGAAAGATACTGAGGTGCTGGAGCAGGTCCAGAGGAGAGCAATGGGACTGAGGAAGGGACTGGAGGGAAAGTCTGATGAGGAGAAGGCTGAGGGAGCTGGGGGCATTTAGCCTGAAGAAGAGGAGACTCAAGGGGGACCTCATCACACTACAATTATCTGAAGAGAAGTAGTAAGGTGGGGCTCTGGCTCTTCTCACAGGCAACTTGTGACAAGATGAGTGGGCATGGCCTGAAGCTGCACCAGGGGAAATTTAGGTTGGATGTTAGGAAGCACTTTCGCATGGAAAGGCTAATTAGACACTGGAATGGACTACAGAGAGAGGTGATGGAGTTGCCATCCCTGGAGGTGTTTAAAGAAAGATTAGATGTGGCAGTTAGTGACGTGGTGGTGTTAGGTCATAGGCTGGACTTGATGATCTCAGAGCCCTATTCCAGCCTCAGTAATTCTGTGATTCTGTGGTTCCAAGACACCAAATCACTTTGTTCCCTGCATATGAATTTGCAGTGTTAGTTAACATAGCCCTGAAAAGAGACTACCCAAAACCTGGGGGGAGAATTTATTTGCTTTATTTATAGAATGTAATTACATAGTTATATTTTTTTAAATTATTCTCATAATGCTATTAGGCTATTTTTATGTTCTAAACTAAGAGTTCATACAAAATTTTTGGTCTACACGAAAGACCTGTGTTCATGGTCTTGCAGAAAATGGACCTGTGTTACTTGATAAATAAAAGTAAAAGCACAGCTTCAGCATCCCAGTTCACTGCCTAATCTAAATAGGATAATAGGATAGGATAGGATAGGATAGGATAGGATAGGATAGGATAGGATAGGATAGGATAGGATAGGATAGGATAGGATAGGATAGGATAGGATAGGATAGGATAGGATAGGATAGGATAGGATAGACCAGACCAGGTTGGAAGAGACATTCAAGATCATTGTCTCCACCCTATCATCCAACACCACCTAATCAACTAAACCATGCAACCAAGCACCCTATCAAGTCTCCTCTCGAACACTTCCAGTGATGGTGACTCCACCACCTCCCTGGGCAGCCCATTCCAATGGGCAATCACTCTCTCTCTGTAGAACTTCCTCCTAACCTCCAGCCTAAACCTCCCCTGGTGCAGCTTGAGAGTGTGTCCTCTTGTTCTGGTGCTGGTTGCCTGGGAGAAGACACCAACCTACAACCTCCCTTAAGGTAATTGTAGAGAGCAATAATGTCACCCCTCAGTCTTCTCCAGGCTAAACAACCCCAGCTCCCTCAGCCTCTCTTCATAGGGCTTGTGTTCCAAGCCCCTCACCAACTTGGTTGCCCTTCTCTGGACACACTCCAGCAAGTCAACATCCTTCCTAAACTGAGGGGCCCAGAACTGGACACAGCACTCGAGGTGCGGCCTAACCAGTGCAGTGTACAGGGGCAGAATGACCTCCCTGCTCCTGCTGGCCACACTGTTCCTGATGCAGGAATTCAGTGCATAATTCAAGTGCATCCTGGTTTGCCTTTAAAAATTAACAAAACCCACTAATTAAAAAAATAACAAACTCTATTAGGGCAAAGACAAATTTGAGCACGATCTCACTAAGGATGACAGACAGATGGTGAGTCCTACTCTATTAGGTGTAAGCTCTATTGATAGGTGGTTGCACCTTTCCCCCCCCTTTTGCCTCAATGTCATCAAGCAGAAAGGAAAGCACCTTTTGCAGTTCACCAGTTCACCACAGCTTTGGGCAGTGGTTGGTTTTGTCAGCTGAACTTGTGACAGACTAGAATCTTGATAACTAGCTTGACAAGAGCTAGTTTTTGTCAGCCATGCCCATTGGCATGAATTAAGATACCCTTCTCTGTTACCATCAGTCTCTTTTCCTCCTTGCTCCTAGAGCTGACATCAAATTGCCTAGCCTGAATGCTAGTTCTGATCCTACATAAAATTCACTGACATAACATTCCTCAGTTTCTACCCTGTTTTGCTGACACATCCCTGGGGATGACAGTGCTGATAGTTCTAAGCTCCTCAGCCAATTTATGGAGGCTGTTGTATAAAATTTGTGTAGTCTTGACAATTTAAAACTTCCCATACTTTGTTGGACTGTAAAGATGTTCAGGGTAAGGTGACACTGTTCATCCAGTCTTTCCAAACAGTGCAGGGAAAAAAACCCTGCTTGCTTTGTTTAGTTCTCTGTCAGTATCACTGCTCCTGTTGTGATCTGGCTTTCATGTCTCTATCTTAAGATCTTTGGGTCGAGTCCCTTCCTGGCCCACGGACTGGGTTACAAAACTAGGCCTTCAGCAGGGTGGCCTGAAAAATTAGGACATCATCTCTTTGGACCATGGTCTGCACTTAATTTGTCACTTTCACACATTTTTTCCTTTGTCTTCCCACGGTGTTAGCTTACAGAGATTTGTACTTCCAAGGTTTCCTTCACTTTGACAGATTTCTTATCCCAGTCCCCTAAAGGCCAGGGATTGTATTACATTAACATACCATTGTTTGAGTTTAGAGCCAGTAGACAAAAGCAAAACACGAGTGCCATGCTGGGAGGATTGCTTTGCAATATAGTATAAAGTCTTGAAGTGAGCAGCCTTTAAGGAAGAAGATGGACAAACAGCGTATTTGCTATCATCAGCTGGTATTGCATCTGCTGTACAGGAATTAAATTGCTTATTGAATCTTCTCAGTTCAGAGAAAAATACTGCATTGAGATTAGATGACTAAAATCTTTTCTGTTTCGAATCTTCAGTGCAAAGCTGTGCAGAAGCACAGGAGAATCACAGAATCACTGAATGTTAGAGGTTGGAAGGGACCTCCAGAGATCATCGAGTCCAACCCCCTTGCCAAAAGCAGGATCACCTAGGGTCTATAGACCACACAGGGATGCATCCAGGTGGGACTGGAAAGTCTCCAGAGAAGGAGAAGACTCCAGAGAAGATTCCACAACTTCTCTGGGCAGCCTGTTCCAGTGCTCCGTCACCCTCACTGTAAAGAAGGTTCTCCTCATGTTGAGGTTCTATGTTCAAGTTTGTATCCATTGTTCCTTGTCTTATTACTGCACACCACCAAAAAGAGATTGGACCCCTCCAATGTGTAAGTTAACTACCAGCTTACTTTTAAAAACATCATGTGGTGATGGTCCTGAAAAATGTACTTTCAAGGAGTACAGAATTATCTGTTGTTGGGTTTTCCTGCGTGGCTAAGTGTCTCGGTCAGGAGAGGGAAAGAGACTCAGGGTTTTTTTAATATTCCCATGTTGTGAAATGAGAGGCACAAACGAGGCCAAAATATCAACAGCTAGACTATTTATTACATAAATAAAGTGGATGGACATAAATAAAGTGGATGGATCAGAAGGGGAGAGAGAGAAAATAGAGAAGAGGAAGAGAGAGATTAAAGGAAAGGTATTACCACACCCCTCACCCCCCTCAAGACAGTTTGAGTCTGTGGAGGAAAGGTGCTGCAGGAGATGTTGGGTCTGTAGAGAAATGGTGCTGAGGCTTTGGCTGTAGAAGAGATGAGAACCTTTGGGCAGCTTCTTCAGCTCCATGAGTTGCAGCAGGCGGAACTTAGGACACGGAGAGAGGGTTTCCAGAGTCCCAGATCCGTTGTGTTGTGTTGCCCCGTGATGTTTCCAGCGTGTGGTGCCGTCTTTCTTCTGCATTTTTCTTCTTCTGTTTTCTTCTTATTAGGCCAGTAGTTGCTCCAGTCTTTTATACAGTTTTTTAGTCCTTAGGCAAGTGTCCAGGTGTTGTTCCCCAGGATATCATTCTGGGAAATCATCTTTAGGTAAGTGTCCAGGTATCATTCCCCAGGAAATCTTTCTGTGTATTCATGTGAGTCTGGATGGAGGGGCGGAGGCCTCCCCCTCCTCCTTCTCCATCTACCTACCCACACACTCATTACACATCAGGAAATAGGTGGTGAATCCATTGTCTCATCATCCTCCCTTCCTGGGGTATCTGATGGCTGGAAATGATCTTGTCCTGAAGGCATGATGGCTGGGCCCTTGGGCCATTGTTGTAGGCCATCTGCAGTCCAGTGAGCAATGTTATCTTTGCACCTTCCAGTGCCTCTGCCCTATGCACATCAGCTATTGTCTGGGCAAGCAGCAAGTGATTTTATCTTTGTTGAGTCACACCAGGAGAGGCAAGCTTTAGTCTCTCACACTAACTTTTCAGCCCATTAGCTTCAATAGCAGCTGGCTTGGTGTTCTGCTAAAACTAAGATGCTTCTGTCTCCTAAGGCAACAGGAGCTAAAAATCTTGTGTGCATTTGAACTCTGTCACACCAGCATCACTTCAGAGATGCTGCTAAAATCTTCGATAGTCTCTGTGTGAGACTTTTTCCACAAATCAATTCAGCTGATCAGTATTCTATCCAAGTAGTATTTCAAGCAGTATCTTGTAATTATTTTCAAGGGATACTTCTTTCATTATAAACCATTTGATACCTGCCACACTTCAGGATTTTTTTCTGCCTTACCCAGTTTAGAGATCATATATGAAGTGCATAGATTATATGAAGCCTGAAGATTATAGACTGGCTCTCATAGTAGTTTTGGAAATAAGTTTATTGCTATACAGATTGCCTTGATGCTTTCATCATGCAGTTAAACACATTCATTATTCTACAATCTCATGTGCTCTTTGAATTTTGATTTCACAATGCTTTCTCCAGTTTTTACATTATATATGTCTGACAGACTGAGCTGTTGTCATTTCTAAGAGAGCTTTATGGTATGAATAGGCTGGTCCTTATTCTAAGAGGCTAGGAGGTAAGCCAGTGAGAGAGAGAGGTTGTAAAATGGTAACACCTACTGTGAAAAACTGTTGAACAGGAACCACAGTGTTTAATATTTTTGATAGCAGGAAATGGATCGATAAAAGAGGTTAATGAAGGAACATCCATCAATTAAGAAATACATTATCCAATACAAGGGCTTACCTACTGAAGTTGAGCAACAGAATGTTATTGTCAATGTAGAGGCTGTGAACTTAATGTTGTGCATGGAGAGTGTAGAAGAACATCATCAGAGCTAAGACAGGAGGGTCTATTTGGAAAAAAATCCTCAGGAATTAATTGGCACAGTGAATGAGTCCTGGTGCTCCCTGTGTTGAAGTCCTGGCCTGCATCAGGAACAGTGTGGCCAGCAGGAGCAGGGAGGTCATTCTGCCTCTGTACGCTGCACTGGTTAGGCCACACCTTGAGTACTGTGTCCAGTTCTGGGCCCCTCAGTTTAGGAAGGATGTTGACTTGCTGGAACATGTCCAGAGAAGGGCAACAAGGTTGGTGAGGGGTTTGGAACACAAGCCCTATGAAGAGAGGCTGAGGGAGCTGGGGTTGCTTAGCCTGGAGAAGAGGAGACTCAGGGGTGACCTTATTGCTCTCTACAACTACCTGAAGGGAGGTTGTAGACATGCAGAGGTTGGTCTCTTCTCCCAGGCAACCAGCACCAGAACAAGAGGACACAGTCTCAGGCTGCACCAGGGGAGGTTTAGACTGGATGTTAGGAAGAAGTTCTATACAAAGAGAGTGATTCCCCATTGGAATGGTCTGCCTGGGGAGGTGGTGGAGTCACCATCATTGGAGGTGTTCAGGAGGAGACTTGATGGGGAGCTTGGTGCCATGATCTAATTGTTTGGGTGGGTTGGATTGGTTGGTAGGTTGGACACGATGATCTTGAAGGTCTCTTCCAACCTAGTGTATTGTATTATTGTATTGTATTGCAGTCACCATTCCTCTCCATTTTTTTTTTTTCCCAGGAGATGATAAAATCTCATTTATTCAACTCCCAGAAAATAGCCCTTTCAGTTTTATAAAACTGAAAACATGACCCTGTTGGAAGTGCTGCATTGGTACTTCTGTTTAACCCTAGTCTCAAGCTGCACCAGGGGAGGTTCAGGCTCACAGAAAGAGTGATTACCCATTGGAATGTGCTGCCTGGGGAGGTGGTGGAGTCACCATCATTGGAGGTGTTTAGGAGGAGACTTGATAGGGTGCTGGGTTGCATGGTTTAGTTGATTAGGTGGTGTTGGATGATAGGTTGGACTCAATGATCTCACAGGTCTTTTCCAGCCTGGTTAATTCTATTCTACAGCCTGCTTGCTGCACTGATCAGAACTCCTGTTCTCAGCCTGCCACTTGTAGGCCAATGCCTTTCTGCATGTTCAGTAATAGTTCAGTGGTTTGTTCTGCATTTCAAACTTGGTTGTGTCCCAGGCAGTTTAAGGTAAAAGTTTACTTCTTTGAGAGGATCTTATGGTTTATATTAATTTTTTAATTAATTCCCAGGATTTCCAGATAGCAGATTTGGTTTGGTATCTACAAGGCCTACCTCCCCTCAGGTATTGTGGCAGAGTTAGTAAGCGAGATGAAGGACAGTGCTTTCCTTCTGGGCAGACATAAGGCACTGGAAAAGGTGAAGGAACAGAAAGCAAATTTGTGGTAACCAAAGGAAGAAGCTCTTTGTTCACTTAGAAAGCTTTCTTCATATTTTCTTCCTCAGTTACAGACAGTTTCCCTGACCTTATCTTTTAAGGACATCTAGCAAGTCTCCACCTTTCCTTAATTTCCTACACCCAAGTCCAAAGAACATTTTACACACCCACTAGTAGCCAGAAGCACATTCAGTAACTTATTGGTTCACTTCCAGAGAAATTATGAGGAAAGAAAATAATTAAGTGAGAAAAAGTTAAAAAACTACATTACTAGTAATATAAGCAATGAAATGCATCATGTATGCGTGATACAAAGCACTGGTATCACAGTATCACAGTTCATTACAGGTTTGAAGGGCCCTCAAGAGTTCATTGGGCCCAACCCCCTGCCAAAGCAGGGTCACCAAGGGCAGTCCACACAGGAATGCATCCAGGTGGGTTTTGAAAGTCTCCAGAGAAGGACTTTTGCTTTATCAGATTGAATTACTGTGGCAGGTGTCTTTAAAGTGTATGTGTATAGTTTTAAGCAGACATATGGAGATAACTTGAAGTAAAGGTCCAAGTGAGTAGTAGAGAAAACCCAGTGCCAAGGCTTCATAGGGAATAGGCTGAGTTCCCTCTGGTGGCTTGCTCTGGCATTTTGCAGGGGTGGCCTTGAAAGGCCATGATTTGGGAGCAGCAGATCACCACTCCTCATTACAGCCTTGCCTTGAACCCATGCTTGTATTAGGTAGCTGGACAGTATAATCACTGCATAATTCCTGGTGAGGGTCTAATTGCAAGTTAATTTTAAGTGGGTTATGTAACCAGATTAAACCAACCCTTCTCTATATTTATTTTTCATTACTTGACATGAAGACACAACCACTCTTAAAAATTCCCTATCTGCTTTACTCTGCTGCTTCACTGAGTTGATGCCCACCGCTAATACCTGCTGAGGCTAATACCTGCATTAGGCAGAGGCTTTGTGAGATCTCAGTGAATCAGAATAATCTATGGGATGTCATCAGGCAGTTTCAGGGAAAAGCTCTGCAGATGGAAAACACAGCTAGCAGCAGCTGAAGCTGAATCTGTGTCTGTGGCTCAGTGTAATGTATTTAAGTGAACGTCAGGCAGTAATTTATTAGGTAAAAATATTGTTGAATTATTGTTGTACTGTTGTGTCAGAACACTGAAAAGATAGCAAACAAGAAAGAAGAAAACAACAACAACAACAACAAGTTTGTGGTTTTGGCATTCTTCAGCTCATGTGTTTCTTCAGCTACCAAAAAGGCAGCTGGAAGACTAAGACAGAATTGGTTAGACAGGTAACCTCCATGTCTAAAAGAAAACCTGCAGTGCACTTCTGCCAGATAGTGTAGTTTGTAAAACACAAAGTTATGAGATATTAATTACTGTGTCCCTGAGGTTTTAAAAATGTTAAAGATTGTATTTCCTACTGTGAACTTGCAAACTTTGGAGGAAATGGCCATAACTAGGAATAAAACTGTTTGTTGTTGCTGTCCTGGGGTTTTATGATAGGATACACAGCATAGAATATACCAGAAATTGAGGGCCAAAAATATGGCTTCATCGATACATAGAATGGTTTAGATTGGAAGGGACCTTGAAGATCATCTAGTTCCCACCCCCCACCATGGACAGGGACACCCTCTGCTAGACCAGGTTGCTCAAGGCCTCATCCAACCTGGCTATTTTTTGGAACTGGCAAAGATTTTAACAGGGTTTGCAAGACTTGACAGTTTAGCTTCAGCTTTGCTCTGGAGGCACTTGTGACATCACTTCAAGTACTTAAGTATAATCTAGGTACAGAACATCAGAAACTGAAGTCCTCCTGCTACTCTGCTTCCTCACACAAACATTCTCAGTTAATGGAGTTCTTGTAGCACCATTGTGTCAAGGCAAATTTTCTCTTACTAATGGAAAGATGTAAGGGTAAGCCCAAATTCGGAGTTCTGAGAAGGGAACATCCCTTCAAATGAAATAGCCAATAGCAGTGAGATTCTCCATTGCATTCATGTGAAGACAGCAAATGGATTATCATTGCAGTTGCTAAGGCTCAGACAATTTTGTAATCTGTTATGTTCTGTACTTCTGAGAAATGTAACCATTTGAAGGAGGCATCAATCATCTTCAAATGACAATAACCAGTTTCACGACAAACTCTGAGACATGGAGCATGAGAACAGATTTGGACATTGTCATTTCCTTATATTGTGCTTTAGTTTTAATGTTAATGTCTTTCTCTGGGGAGACTGGGACAGAGGTTTCAGCTTTGAAGATTAAAATCTTAGTGTTTTCCTGAGCTGGAGGATTTCTGTTGGGAGCTTGGTCCTGATTTTCCCGTATATTTTGACCTTTCCCTTAATGATTCAGACAGACTGTGACTTTGTCCTTGATCACCCTTTGAACTGCAGCACCTTGGAACTGATCTGGAGTGGAACCGAAACTGTGAGAGTGTCATCTATATTCTGACAGGCAAAACAGACACAGTATTATTACATCACCTCTTCAGTAAAACTAGATTATTTCTTGTTGCATAAATTAAATCTCAGGCCTGCATCCTCAGACTATCTTGTCAATTCTGTGAACAGTGCTCATATTTATTGCTTTCCATTTTGAAATATATTTTTAGTGGTTTTAAAGTATTTTACTCTGATGCTCTGTCCAGTTCTGGGCCCCTCAATTTAAGACAGATGCTGAGTTGCTGGAAAGTGTCCAGAGAAGGGCAACAAGGTGATGAGGGGTTTGGAGCACAAGCCCTATTAGGAGCAGCTGAGGGAGCTGGGGTCGCTTAGCCTGGAGAAAAGGAGGCTCAGGGGAGACCTTATTGCTCTCTACAATTATCTGAAAGGAGGTTGTAACCAGGTGGGAGTTGGTCTCCTCTACCAGGCAACCTGTGACAGAACAAGAGGACACAGTCTCAAGCTGTGCCAGGGGGGTTTAAGCTGGATGTTAGGAAGAAGATCTTCACAGAAAGAGTGATTGGCCATTGGAATGTGCTGCCCAGGGAGGTGGTGGAGTCACCATCATTGGAGGTGTTTAAGAAGAGACTGGATGAGGCACTTGGTGCCATGGTTTAGTGGATTAGATGGTGTTGGGTGATAGGTCTCTTCCAACCTGGTTAATTCTATTCTATTCTATTCTATTCTATTCTATTCTATTCTATTCTATTCTATTCTATTCTACTCGTGTTCCTACCACCTCCTCAGAATAAATTAGGTGCTGACTTATTTTTGTGATTCTAGGCCTGCATTCAAAGTAATTTCATAAGAGCTTTTTTACATCCTGCATTCAAACTGAATATTGCTGTATGAGCAATGCAAGCTGCAGGAGACACAAGCAAAGGAGATACATAACACATTAAAATTTAGGGCCATCTTAGCTATGAGGCTAAATAAAGTTTCATTAATGATTCAATCCCTTATAATACTGAATCAAATAAAGTTCCTCTCACCCTGGGATCCCTGCCACATATTCAGACAGGTCTCCTGTGCTGGGCACTGAGCATGGGTCTCCTGTCCAGGGCTTATACAGTACCCAGAGGCAGATATTTGAAGTTCTGAGAGGGACATTTCCAAGAGAAAAGGTGCAAAAAACCACACACCATATCCAATCAATCTCAGAAAATGTCACCATAATTTTGCTTATTTTCTCTGATACTGATGTCACAACTCATAGCAAAATTAAGCACATACTGAACCTGTCTCCATGCTCAAGGCCTTACCAAAGATCCATGTTTGCACATTAACCATGAAGTTATTAATAATTCCTCCATAACCTCTACATACACCTTCACTCCTTTCATTATTCCCCATCTGTAGTTTGCATCTCACAAAGGACACTAAGGAGACAAACATGACTATGAGGGTCACCCCATGGACTAGGGCAAGACCTGCCCTGTGAGAAGAGTCTGTTGTTCTTCTACCATCACCTCAGAGTGGTACAGACTTGTGCAATGGACTCTTGGTGCAGTCTTTCAAGGCAGGAAGAAACATGTTGCGTGCTGCAGGCCATCTATTTGCGAGTTCTTCATGGTCTCTAACCCTCCCCAACCAAGGAGGAGACGTCAGTGCTGCTACTATAGGTGCAGTGCTGCTACTGTGGGTGGATGGTAAGGATTTGCGCCTGATTGAAGAGAAAGTCTACACACAGTCTGACATGACTGCAGTGCCAGTGTGGCTCCCTGAGGACTCCAGTGGCCATAGCTGATTAATTGTATTAAGTGAAGGAGCAGAAAGAGATGTCACAGCTGTTGAAGGAAATGAGACATATTTTGAGGCTATTTCTTTTCCTTCAAGGCAAGCGTTGGTTGCAAGGTGAGATATGCAAGATGTTTCTCATGTAGGATGAACACTAATGCCATGAGGAGAGCTGCAGGTTTCCATTTGCACTGTTTATGCAATGTTTGGAGATTTTGAAAGTGTCTTTGATACTCTAGAAAAATGACTTTGCTAACACTTGCTATATTGAAGTCTAGTGCAAACAGTAGTTCCCAATACTTGACAGTAAAGGTAATTCAGGCTGGAAGGAAACTCAGTAGCCCTCTAGTCCATCCTCCTGCTCATAGCAGGGTCAGACTGGATTACTCGGGACCAATTCTGATCATCTGAAATGAAGGCTGGAAAAGGGTTTGATGACTGAGTGCCTTCAACCTCTCCCTATCATACAGGATTCTCCCTGTTGGAGAGTTTAAATATAGCTCTGTAATGCTAACAGTTTGACATCAACCTGTCCCTATTTTCTTTATGTTGAGTTAAAAAGTCTGAAAAGTATAAAATGTTAAAGAATTAGCAGAAGGGATTGAAAAATCACAATGGATCATGTGTAGAGTGTTTTAATTCTGCAATTGTACTCTAAACCCAAATGGCTCTTTAGCCTCATGTCCCCAGACTGGTGGGAAAGCATATCAATATGTCACACACTGGCAGCCAAGCACATACACTGCACTCATAACTGAACTGAATGTTTATAATGGGTTTAAACTGTAAAAATTTGAACAGATGAAAAAAAACAACAAACAACACTAAATTATCCATACTGGACAATTAATTTGTTATATTGTTCTACAAACAGGATGCTCAGCAGGCTTCTGCTTGCCAGCTGGCAAATAGCAGCTTTGCATTAGCTGTCCATAAAATCAAGAGAATACATGCTGTACTGTGAGTTTCACAACCATGTCACTCAACAAGCATTTCCCACTGAAGTCAGCAGTGGTACCAATAGATAGGGTATACCTTAAAGCACAAGAGGAGAGTGGACAAGACTGAGATGCTTATTGAAAGTACTGGGCTGCATTTTTTGTCTTTGGAGAAGTAATTGTTTTCTTGAGTGTCTACTAAAAGTAAAAAGTGATACTGTAGAATCAATACCCAGAAGAGGCACTGCTAGGGCTGGAAATTTAATTTTGCTCTTTTGAGTCACTCAGACCTTGGACTTTCTGCCAATCTGCAAAGTAATCATGCTAGAGAGGCTTATGTTAGAAGCACCTGCTGCTAGGGAACCCAGATTAATATTACTGGCACATATTGAGCAGGCTACAGCACAGCCAGCACATACTAATGATGCCTGGGCTGTGGAGTCAGCTGGCAGCCTCAAGACACCCCATTGTCAGCCCCAAGACACCCCATTGTCAGCCCCCTGTGCACCACAGTCACCACAGCTTCCCAGTACCAGCATGGGTATTCCTTGCCAGAGCAACTTCAGCTTCTCTTTTTTTATTTATTCCAAAGTAGGTCACTCTCTGCCATCTGTTAATGTGTAAGAGCCACAGAAGTTTCCAGGCTCCTCAGGGTATCCTGCAGCTTAACATATATTCTTAATATTCTGTTTGCTCTACCTAGCTGTTGTATGTAGTGAAACTACTAAGGAGAAGAGCTTGTTTGATCAGGTAACATTTTTAGCAACTGAGTGCAGTTCTTGGAGTAAAAGACCAGAGGTGAGTACAATTGAATGGGGAAAGAATGCAATGAGCCTGGCTCTATTGCTGCGGCTGAATCCTGGGCAACACTGCTTACAGCAGAGAGGTGCTTGTGTTCATCTGCATTCTGCCTCTTCATGGAATCATACAATAGTTAGGGTTGGAAGGGACCTCAAGGATCATCTAGTTCCAACGCCCCTGCCATGGACAGGGACACCTCACACTATATCAGGTTGCTCAGAGCCACATCCAGCCTGGCCTTAAAAACCTCCAGGGATGGGGCTTCTACCATCCCCTGGGCAAACTGCTCTAGTAGTTCACCATCCTTATGGTGAAGAACTTCTTCCTAACATCCAATCTGAATCCACCTGTTTCTATTTTTGCTCCATTCCCCCTAGTCCTGACACCCTAAGAAGTCCCTCATCAGGCTTGTTGAAACAATCAGTCCCAGATAGGTATACTGTGGGCCTTGCCAGCTCCAGTTAAATTTGCTTCACTTATTCCCTAATGGTGAGCATAATAAGCATTTCATGTCCACAGCTTTCTCTTTTAACTTGCACAGCACCCTCAGTGTCCTTGCACAGCACCCTCAGCTCTCTCCCAACCTTCAAGAATGATTTTAATTTTTTTAAGAGTGCTCTTGATTTGAAATGATGGCATTCAAGTTACCTGGAAAGGCACATCACCACATGGGTGAATAGGGGATGCATCACTAGCATTGCACACAAGTCCCAACAAATGTCTTTGGTATGTGATACAGGAAGCAGCACTGATAAGGAGAGGGGAGGTCACATGCATGTGATACAAAACATACAGAATGCATGCTGCATAGCACACAAATACCTGTTGGTGCATGACCATTATGCATGAGAATGTAGGAGATGAACTTTTTAATATTAGGAATTGGCCCTGGCCACTGCACTACCAACTGGATGCTAATGTTAAGCCATCTCTGTCTCCTGGGGTGCTTAATGCTCTTCTTGAAGAGTGTGTCCAGCAGATCAAGGGAGGTTCTCCTGCCCCTCTGCTCTGCCCTAGTGAGACCTCACCTAGAATACTGCATCCAGTTTTGGGCTTCCCAGTTCAGGAGGGACAGGGATCTACTCAAGAGAGTCCAATGGAGGGCTACAAGGATTGAGGGACTGGAACACTGCCTGATGAGGAAAGGCTGAGAGACCTGGGGCTGTTTAGTCTGAAGAAGAGAGGACTGAGAGGGGATTTAATAAACGTTTATAAATACGTGAGGGCTGGGTGTCAAAGAGGGAGGGGACAGGCTCTGCTCTGCTGCACCCTGTGATAGACAAGGGGCGATGGACATAAACTACAGCACAGGAAGTTCCACCTCAACATGTGGACAAACTTTTTACTGTAAGGGTCACAGAGCACTGGAACAGGCTGCCCAGAGAGCTTGTGGACTCTCCTCTGAAGACTTTCAAGACCCATCTGGATGCATTCCTGTATGACCTGCACTGGATTATATGGTTATGTGGTCCTGCTCTGGCAAGGGTGTCGGATTCAATGATCTCCAGAGGTCCCTTCCAACCCCTAACATCCTGTGACCCTGTATCACAGTATCACAGTATCACAGTATGACTAAGGCTGGAAGAGACCTCGAAGATCATCGAGTCCAACCTGTAACCACAGACCTCACGACTAGACCATGGCACCAAGTGCCACATCCAGTCCCCTCTTGAACACCTCCAGGGACAGCAACTCCACCACCTCCCCGGGCAGCCCATTCCAATGGCCAATGACTCTCTCGGTGAAGAACTTTCTCCTCACCTCGAGCCTAAACTTCCCTGGCGCAGCTTGAGACTGTGTCCCCTTGTTCTGGTGCTGGCTGCTAGGTTGCTGTGATCCTGTTTCATAAAAAGACTTGGAACACTAGAAGGAGAGTCAGCTCTCTATGAAGTGTAATGCACAGACCAGATCTGAGATTCATAATAAACTGTGAAAAGGTTATGAAGTACCTGAACAAACTGTAGCTCAGCATCTCTATGCTGTGCTTAAAACCAAAACAGCTAAACTCTAGGCAACAACAAACAGGCTGGGGTAACTAAAGATCAAGCTCTCTTGAACTAGAAACAACTAGAACACATTACCTAAGTTTGCCAGATGTCATTGGGCAATGCATGACTTCACCTCAAAGTCATTTTAACCATTACTTGAAACCAAAAGGGTTTGGACTAGCTTGGTCAGTAGTTTAACCACAACTGTTTGCAGTTTTCAGTATGTGTTCACAGGTCTCTGAATACGCTGGATGCCCAAGTTGCCTTTTCAAAACATAAATTCACAGTGATGTCTGTTCTAATGACACTAAAACTCTGGCAAAGTTCTGCATGGCTGTTATGATGGCCTGACAAAAATCCAACTACACTCTCATGAATATATATAGAAGGTCAGGAAAGTTCACTGTGATGTAAACTAGAATTACTATTCTTTTAAATAGCCCTGCAGACAAATATATCTTTTTTCCTTTTTTGCCTTATCTGTTATTTTTGTTCCCAGAAAAGTGATATGGATGATCCATATCACAAAGATGATCCAGGAGCTGGAGCACGTCTGCTGTGAGGATAGGCTGGGGGAGCTGGGGTTGTTCAGCCTGGGAAAAAGACGACTCCACAAGGAACCTCATAGCTACCTTCCAATACCTGAAAGGATCGTACAGGAAGGCTGGAGAGGGACTTTACATAAGGGTGTCCAGTGACAGGACAAAGGAAAAGTTTGGATCTCAGGGAGGGTAGGTTTAGATTGGATCTTAGGAACAAGTTCTTTGGTACAAGGGTGGTGGCACTCTGAAATAGGCTGCCCAGGGAGGTTGTGGATGCCTCCTTCCTGGACGTGTTCAAGGCCAGGTTGGATGAGGCCTTGAGCAGCCAAGTCTAGTTGAGAGGCATCCCTGCCCATGGTGGGAAGGTTAGAGCAGATGATCTCTGAGGTCCCTTCCAACTTAAGCCATTCTATGATACAAACTTGAACGAACTTGTATAACCACTTCTTGTCAGCATTAAACCCAGGAGTTTGTGCTGAGTACAAACATATTTTGTAAGTGTGTATTTAAACTTTGTGATAGCACATAAATTAAAGACTAAAACCATCATTGTGTGTTATAATGGCTGTTGCCCGAATGTTACTGCTTTTTATATTCCCACTGTGAATAGCTTTGCAAATACTCATCTTGAAATTAATAAATCAAGCAAATAATTGTTCTTAATGAGCAGCCACAAGGCTTGTTGTGCTCATGTTTGCATGATTTGGACAAATCCGTTGAGTAATAAGAGCAAAAATAATTACTCTTTTTTAATGTAATTTCCCAAGGCATTATGGAAAATGCCAACACTTAATACAAGTGTATTTATGATTATGCAATGTATTATACCTCAGATTAAAAAACATTAATAACAAAAAGCTTTGAGGGTAAAGAGATTTGCAATTAGACACAGTAAGCTGCTGCTTTGCTGTCTCAATAGCTCCTTAGTACCACTAAATCCACAGCAAAGTACTTAATAGAAATCCGTGATGCCTAATAGAAGTAATCCATTTAAGTTTTCTGTGGATCGTAACTATGTCATATTTTTGCTATCCACAAAACAGTGTACTCACAGGAAACAAGCTAAAGCCTCTCACCTAATTTTTTTATGATAGAAAAAAATCCATCTGTATCCAACTTGAAATTTCCAAACAGAACTTTGACTATGGGATTGTTTGAGTTGAGCAGTCATCTTCTTGTCCGTTTAACCCAGAAGTAGATCCTATGAACAAACTGCAGCAATGCTTCAAAGACCCAGGGGATTTAAACAAACAAACAGAAGAGCTGCAAGAGCTGTGAAATACTTTCTTCCTCCAAGGGAATAAAAGACCTAAGGCCTGACTGTGGTTCTGTTTGAATCAATACTAGAACTAAACTTTATTTCTAACAGCACAGGACATCATTGCAAGTCACTAGTGGCATGTGTATGTTAGCGAAGGGGCATTTTAACATCAGGAAAGATCTGGGGGTTTTATTCATTGCTTAGAAAAGTTTATGTTTTGATTGGGGTTAAATTAAAAAGGTGGGAATAGTAAAAAATATGGTTGTGGAGTCACCATCACTGGAGGTCTTTAAGAAGAGACTGGATGGGGTGCTTAGTGCCATGGTTTAGTTGATTAGATGGTGTTGGATGATAGGTTGGACTCGATGATCTTGAAGGTCTTTTCCAACCTGGTTAATTCTATTCTATCTTTATTTCCCTAAAACCTCGCCCCCAAATTATGTACAAACTGATTAAATTTATTTACAGGTTCTATTTGGTCACGAATTCTACCACGATGCTTGTGGGCAACTCTAGTACAATTTAGAGACTTCAGAAAATGCAAAAGGCTAAGCCACAAAATAGCTTCACCCCACTTACAAAACGGAGGCAAGCCAGGACCTTAGGGCAAGCCGATCAGAAGGCCGGTTGTACTCACGAGGATGCAGCAGGAATTGGGAGATGGTCCCTAGGTCTCTCTTCGGTGGCAGGCTCCAGAACTGCAGGTTTATAATCCAATGTGTGGATAACGTGCCACAAATCCAAAGGAAAAGGGACCAGCCAAAATCAAAGTGTCCTGAGACACAGCTGCCAGGGGGCAAAACTCGTGCAGCAGCACTGTCTGAGCAGGGCAAGCGAACCTGTCCCAGCCAACAGCCGCAGGTTTACGGCAGGCAGGGTCACTCCAGCAGCAGGCAGGGAGGAGGACGCCCGGGCAGGCAGGTCCGGGGAGAGGCCAGGTCTGAGTGTTGATCTCTCCAATTGCGCCGCGAATCCAGAGCGAGAGCAGAGCGAGTGCCAAAATGAGTGCCAAAACTGATCCGAGAATGAGAGCCAAAATGAGGGCACAGAGCCTTTTCTGGTCATTCTAAGGTTTTCCTAGGCAATGCGTCCGGTGCGAATATATCCTGGGCGCGAAGAACCCAGGTAGTCACAGTTCCAAATCCCCCCACGGGTGAATACCTGTGAAGAAGAAAAAGAATGGAGCCTTTTTACCTGTCCCCCAGGGGGAGGGGAAGGCAGTTTCGCACCATGGAAGGCATTTTCGCGCCTTTGTCTTCCCCCATCAAACCTCCGCTGGTGGAGGTGGGGGGAGGGGGTTTGGAGCACCCCGTAACAGTTTTACACAGTCTGGATTTTATTTTACACTTACATATACATTGTTCATAAGTGTTAAAAGTATTATCAACGGTCTTTTAAAATGGCAGAAGTGAGAAACGATTGTTTTGAAATAGCAATTTTGTAGCTTCGCTCTATAAAGATTTAACAGGGCAAACACTTGGTCTCATGACTATAGAGATGGATTAACTCACTTTTACAGGTAGTGAGGGGTGAAGTTAACAACAATGGGCAAAGTTCCTGCAGGTTTTGAGTATTTTATGCCAGCCTGTGTGTTCGTTTCCTGTGCTGTCCACACCACAAGTGGTGTATGAGTCAGCCAGCAAAGGTACAGCAGTGTAAAGCCATCACTAAGTGGTGTTGTGCATGCTCCTGCCCTTCCCAAAGGTGGGGTAGATTGCTGTTCAGACTGTGGGGAGGAGTTGGCAGAAACAGAGACTTCGGCCATTCACATTTTAGGATTGCTTTTTCCTTCCGCTCTGGGCTATGTGTGTTTATTGCCCAGTTATTACCCATGCTATGAAATCAATCACTGAATTTATCTGACCTCAAATAAGCAAAAGCTGCCTTTTAGAGTGAGAAAGGAGCTAGAAATATAAGATACAACATAATATAGTATAACAAATGCTATGATAATTAGACAAATATAACAAATAAAGGTTCATAGTGTCAGTTTTAGCATCAAGTGTCCTTAATGGGACCGACATCTATGTGATCAGGCCATTTTCATCACAAATCTTTTAAGCTGAGATAGTATTATGGCTGTAATGCTGCTGCTGCTACAGAAATAATACAAATACAACAACTGACCAACAGTATAATGTTAAATGCATGACAATATTGGATGTTAAAATACATAGTAAATTTAACACTGTAAGAGATAAAAGGGCATTGTTGAGGCAGGACTTTTTTATTGGAGGAGTGGGAGGGGTTCAAGGCATCTTCCTCCAAGGTAAGATCCCTGATAGTTGATATTTTTCTTGCTGTTACAGAACTAAAGGATCGTATAATCAATCATAGAATAGTCTGGGTTGGAAGGCACCTCCAAAGGTCATCTAGTCCAAACTGCTCCACAGACAGCAGGGCCATCCTCAGCTAGAACAGGCTGCCCAGAGCACCATGAAGCCTCATTTTGAATGTCTCCAAGGATGGGGTCCTAACCACCTCCCTGGGCAACCTGTTCCAGTGTTCCACCACCCTCATAGTAAAGAACCTGTTCCTAACATCCAGTCTAAATCTGCCCTTCTCTAGTTTGAAGCCATTGCCCCTTGTCCTGTCACTGCAGACCTTTGTAAACAGTCTCTCTCCATCCTTCCTGGAGGCCCCCTTCAGGTACTGGAAGGCTGCTATTAGGTATCCCCCGTGCCTCCTCTTCCCCAGGCTGAACAGCCCCAGCTCCCTCAGCCTGTCCTCGTAAGCAGAGGTGTTCCAACCCCCTGATCATTTTTGTGACCCTCTCTGGACCCTCTCCATCAGGTCTGTGCCCTTCCTATATTGAGGGCTCCAGACCTGGATGCAGTACTCCAGGTGAGGTCTCACCAGAGCAGAGCAAAGTGGCAGAATCTCCTCTATGGATCTGCTGGCAATGCATGTTTTGATGCAGCCCAGGATGTGATTTGCCTTCTGGGCTGCAAGCTCACACTGCCTGCTCATGTCCAGCTTCTCATTCATCAGGACCCCCAAGTCCTTTTCCACAGGACTGCTTTCTATCACCTCATTCCCCAGTCTCTATTGATAGTGAGGATTGTTCCAGGCCAGGAGAGTATAAACGAGAGAGCAAGCAGCCAGTCAGTTTTGTGTGTTAAGAGTATTGGATATCAGTAATAGCAGACATTTAATTCTCTGTTTACATACTGTGTAAACTTCAAGATGCCCCATAATAGTTGGTCAGTTTTATGTAGCTCTTAGAAAGCCAAGCCAAAGAAAGAAATGGGAGTTTATCTAGCCCTGTTTTTCAAAGAGTTCCCTAATTGGCAATGCTTATGTCAGGCAATTTTTGAACTTTTCTTGGAGTCAGCTGACATTCCTTGTTAAAAAGATCCCACCCTATCTGGAAAAAGAAAAAAACATTGAGCATAAATACAGATTATGCCTGAGCCCTCACTGCATTCTTGCAGCTTTCAGAGTGCAAATGAAAATCTGCACCAGATAGAAAAGAACTGTTTTGTTAAACCAGTCTAAATCCAGCAAAGCTTATACCAGCCCCTGTGGCTAATGGTGCATGGGAGTGATTGTTTTGAAAATAACTGTGTCCATTTAAAATATTGCTGCCTCTCTCCCAAAGGATACCACCCACACAGCAGAGTCAGCAGACTGGAAATGCAGATAATTCTAAGCTGCTTCAGGATAAAGCTGTGTTTAAAGCATAAAATGCCAAGGGGGCTGGGAGCAGCTTGAGTTAAGCTCTTGGACTTCGCACTGAAACTGCTCAGAGGACACTTACCTTTCATTCTACCACCAGACTGGGGTAGGCGTCCTTGTCAAGTGCAAAGAGCCACAAACAGTGGTGTCTCATATAGCCACAGCTGCCTTTTCAGTGCATGTGTCTGAGCTCCCAGCATGGCTTCTACCTTGCCTTTTTGGGTACATGCTCACAGCATTTGGATATATGATGAGGTCTTAACCACAAAGTCAAATAGCTAATACACAGCTGACTGGGAAAGGGAGAGGAAAAAGGTCCTGAGAAATAAACATGCTGTGTGAGGAATTTCAGATTTAATTCCAAGTTTTGTACATGATGTAATCAAATCTGAGGGGAACATTAAGTTCATCTTTTCTGACAGCTGCTCTGGACAGTGAAATTTTGGCCATACTATGAATAGCTTTTAAGTGGTGGGAACAATATCATAGAATCATTAAGGTTAGAAAATGCTTTTAAGAACACTGAGTTCAACCATAATCCCAACTGCCATGACCACTGAACTATATCCTGAACTGCCACATCTACACACTTCTTGACCACCTCCCCAGGGATGGCGACTCAACACCTCCTTGGGAAGCCTGTTCCAATGCCTCACCACTCTCTCAGTATTGAATTTTTCCTGACTATCCAATATATACTTCCCCTGGCACAACTCAAGCCCATCTCCTTTCATCCTATCACTAGTTACTTGGGAGAAGCGACCAACACCAGCCTCACAGTAATTGCAGAGAGCAGTAAGATCTCCCCTCAGCCTTTTCTTCTCCAGGCAAAACAAACCCAGCTCCCTCAGCTGTTCCTTATGCAATGCACCCTCCAAGCTCCTCACCAGCCTCATTGCTTTTCTCTGGACATGCTCCAGGACCTAAATGTCATTGTTATACTGTGGTGCCCAGAAATGAACACAGCACTCTCCCTCTATGTCTACATGGAGAAGACTTTACTTTTCTGAATCCAGATGTCCTGCACTTCTTTTCCCTTGATAAAAAATGTATAAGATGTAGTGCCATCTCTGATCCATTAGTGATTAAATGAGACAATATGCTTCAGTCACTGAAGCCATTTCTGTAATGGTTTGAGCAGTTAACCCCTGACAATGCCTCTTCCTGAGATCTTTAAAATTCTTCTGCTCTGTGGTGATACTGATATTGTGATCTCAGCAAAGAAGCCCTCATCACACTTTCTGTTTAAACATGGCAATCCACTTTTGCAGTATGGTCCATATTGATACATCCTTCCTAATATAAAGCTATTTATAAATCAAACTGGAATGCTGTTTCAGGCAGGTCAGTGTATAGCTCCTCCACACATCAGCACCCTACTTTTGTTTTAATACTCAGTGTGCTATTGCTTTTAAAGCTTTGGATTTTGGCTTGAAATCCAGGCTGCCCTGAATTTAACAGCAAAACTTTCACTGAGTTCAGCCTGATCTGGATTTCAACCTAAATGTCTAATGTTGCTAATGTGGGATGTGGTAAACTTGATCATCAAGTTTTTTTTATGGCCACAACAGATGTTCCTTCTTTTAGACCAATGGAAAGCTACTGAAGCTCATCCACCCTCTAAAAGAAAAATACAAGCATTTGTTTACAGCTTGAGTCCAGGAATATGAATTGAATTAGCAGCTGTGAAGTTTGTTCTTGTTTACTTACAGTTAAATATATGCACAATGCTCACATTTCTCAAGGAACCATGATGGTGTCTGGATTTTATTTCCTCTGTATAGTAACAGTACTTTTGCCAGCCAAATATTGCATGATAATTTGTTGAACACAATCAAAATATCAGCAGAGCAATTTTTTGACCTTGTTTCATAAAATCCTTTTTCCTCCCCCTAATTTCTGATCTCTAATAGACCAGAACAACATGTTTTGGCATCATGGTTTAGAGCAGGACAGATTGCTCTAATGCCCCTGGGACAAAAGAAAACCACTTCACCCACAGGACCAGAAAGTTTACATGGAAAATCTGTTCTGTGGAGGGTTGAAATTTTCAGTAATGCCTTCCTCCCCACCTGGGCTTTAACATATGCTCCAGGGCTCTTTCTTCCCCCCTCCCCATTGCTAGGCTGGATTCAGGCTGGCCAGGCCTGAAACTGCCTCCCTTAGTCCCTGGCATTAGACCTAAACAGGCCAAGACTGCACAGTAAAAGTGAGTCAGGCCTTGAAGGCCACAGATAAGACTGTAACTATCCTCTTCTGACACCAGATATGGTATCTCACTGTGTCCAGGGAGGAGAAAGACTAGTACCTTCTGCAAAAGTAGGAGAAAAAAACCACCCAGTGATAGTGTAATAACTGTAAATAAAAGCTCTCTAATACAAAGAGCAGGAAAATTATTGTTTGATTTGATAGGTACCATCATGTCTCTTTCCAGGCAGAAAGGGACCTGGGGGTACTGGTTGATAGTAGGCTGAATATGAGCCAGCAGTGTGCCCAGGCGGCCAGGAAGGCCAATGGCATCCTGACCTGCATCAGGAACAGTGTGGCCAGCAGGAGCAGGGAAGTCACTCTGCCCCTGTACTCAGCACTGGTTAGGCCACACCTTGAGTACTGTGTCCAGTTCAGGGGCCCTCAGTTTAGGAAAGATGTTGAGATGCTGGAACGCGTTCAGAGAAGGGCAACAAAGCTGGGGAGGGGTTTGGAACACAAGCCCTATGAGGAGAGGCTGAGGGAGCTGGGGTTGCTTAGCCTGGAGAAGAGGAGGCTCAGGGAGACCTTATTGGTGTCTACAACTACCTGAAGGGAGGTTGTAGCCAGGTGGGGTTGGTCTCTTCTCCCAGGCAACCAGCAACAGAACAAGAGGACACAGTCTCAAGATGCACCAGGGGAGGTTTAGGCTGGGTGTTAGGAAGAAGTTCTCCATAGAAAGAGTGATTGGCCATTGGAATGTGCTGCCCAGGGAGGTGGTGGAGTCACCATCCCTGGAAGTGTTTAAGAAGAGACTGGATGAGGCACTTGGTGCCATGGTTTAGTCAATTAAATAGTGTTGGGTGATAGGTTGGACTTGATGATCTCGCAGGTCTTTTCCCACCTGGTTAATTCTAGTCTATTCTATATATCAAATAGCTCCTCCAGGCAAACAATTAACACACAGTGAGGAGGAGATATAAAGGTGTAATTTAGGTGATATTTAAAGGTGATATTTAACAGGTTCAGCATTTATTAAATCTAACACATTTATACACTCTAAAATACAACAGAAAGATTAATGATATACAGATGGAGTGTTGAGACCTAGTACAGCCATACAACACCAATGATAAAGAAGTATGTTGCACATACAGCCAGCAAATTATATGGGATTGTGAAGCTATACCAAAATAGCATACCTTTTGTTAATTGATGTTACCACTAATTATGATACATATTATCATTTTGGGGACATGCAAGTTGGGACTGCTGAGCTCGCATAAACCCTGTAATGCTTATTTTTGGAGGAAAAAAAATCATTGGATATCTGCTGCATGCTTTGGAAGTCCTCATGGCAGCCAAATCGGATTTTACATGTACCCCAAAGGGTAATTTCAAGTGATTAAAACTGTGGTCACATGAGTCATTCAACCTCTGCTTATCCCAGATGTCTTAGCTGGAAAAGAAAACAGCAAGCTGTGAGTAGGTAACATAATCCCTAAAAGTAATTTAGCTGCTCCTCATGACTGGTAAGTTTTCCCTAGATGGGCCAGAGCTCAGTTTGTCTCACTTTCAGATGCCTGCATTCCTGTGCACTCCCTTCTCCTTCTTCAGCCCTTCAAACAAGCAAACGGTTTGTTTGGAAGCAGCTGGCACTGTGAATCATAGAATCATAGAATCATAGAATCAGTCAGGGTTGGAAGGGACCACAAGGATCATCTAGTTCCAACCCCCTGCCATGGGCAGGGACACCCTACACTAGATCACGCTGGCCAGAGCCTCGTCCAGCCTGGTCTTAAACACCTCCAGGGACTGGGCCTCAACCACCTCCCTGGACAACCCATTCCAGGGCTTCACCACTCTCATGGTAAAGAACTTCTTCCTCACATCCAGCCTGAATCTCCCCATTTCCAGCTTCATTCCGTTCCCCCTAGTCCTATCACTACCTGAGATCCTGAGAAGTCCCTCCCCAGCCTTCCTGTAGGCCCCCTTCAGATACTGGAAAGCCACAATGAGGTCACCTCGGAGCCTTCTCTTCTCCAGACTGAACAGCCCCAACTCCTTCAGTCTGTCCTCATAGGAGAGGTGCTCCAGCCCTCTGATCATCCTCGTGGCCCTTCTCTGGACACGCTCCAGCACGTCCACATCTCTCCTGTAATATGGGCTCCAGAACTGGACGCAGTACTCCAGGTGGGGTCTCACCAGAGCTGAGTAGAGGGGGAGAAGCACCTCCCTTGACCTGCTGGCCACACTTCTCCTGATGCAGCCCAGGATCTGATTGGCTTTCCGGGCTGCAAGCGCACATTGAGAGCTCATGTCGAGCTTCTCGTCCACCAGCACCCCCAAGTCTCTCTCCTCAGGGCTGCTCTCCAGCCAGTCACTGCCCAGCCTGTATTTGTGCCTGGGATTGCCTCGACCCAGATGCAGGACCCTGCACTTGGTCTTGTTGAAGCTCATGAGGTTGGCTTGTGCCCACCTCTCCAGCCTGTCCAGGTCCCTCTGGATGGCATCCCTTCCCTCCAATGTGTCCGCTGCACCACACAGCTTGGTGTCATCAGCAAACTTGCTGAGGGTGCACTCGATGCCATGTCACCCATGTCACCATGTCACCCACAAAGATGTTGAACAAGACAGGTCCCAGGACTGATCCCTGAGGGACTCCGCTTGTCACTGGCCTCCACTGGGACATGGACCCGTTGACAGCCACTCTTTGGGTGCGGCCATCAAGCCAATTCTTTATCCATCTAGTGGTCCATCCATCAAACCCATGTGTCGCCAGCTTGGAGACCAGGAGGTGGTGCAGGACAGTGTCGAAGGCTTTGCTCAAGTCCAGGTAAACGACATCAGTTGCTCGCCCCTCATCTATTAATGCTGTCACCTGCTCATAGAAGGCCACCAGGTTTGTCAGGCAGGATTTGCCCTTGGCAAAGCCATGGTGACTATTCCTAATCACCTCTTCACTATTCTTGAGTCATTAGTGCCTCCAGGAGGATCTGTTCCATGATCTTTCCGGGCACAGAGGTGAGACTGACTGGCCTGGAGTTCCCCGGTTCCTCCTTCTTGCCCTTTTTGAAAATGGGAGTAATGTTTCCCCTTTTCCAGTCTGTGGGGACTTCCCCAGTCTGCCATGACTTCTGGAATATAATAGAGAGGGGCTTGGCAACCTCATCTGCCAGTTCTCTCAGCACCCGTGGGTGTATCCCGTCGGGTCCCATGGACTTGAACACTTTCAGGTTCTTCAGGTGATCACGAACCTGAGCTTCACTTACGATGGGCAGTTCTTCCTCCCCGTCCCTGGCATCGTCTGCCATGACACCAGGAGTGTGGCTGGAGGCCCTTGCAGTGAAGACTGAGGTAAAGAAGTGATTGAGTACCTCAGCCTTTTCCACATCACTAGTGACTAATTCACCACTTTCCTTTCTGAGGGGGCCCACACCTTCCCTCGTCTTCTTCTTGCCATTAATATACCTATAGAAATTCTTAGTGTTCCCTTTAACCCCCTGGCTAGATTCAGTTCAAACTCTGCTTTGGCTTTCCTAACCAGGCCTCTTGCTGCTCGGGCAGCTTCCTTATATATCCCCTGTTCTATCTGTCCTTCCTTCCACTTCCTGTAGAGTTTCTTTTTAAGTGATAGTGTGTCCAGCAGCTCCTTGTTCATCCAGGCAGGCCTCCTAGCATTCCTTCCTGCTTTTCTCCTTATAGGTATACATAGCTCCTGGACACAGAGGAGGTGGTCCTTGAATACTGACCAGCTGTCCTGGGTCCCTCTTCCCTCCAGGGCTTCATCCCATGACACTTTGGCTAGCAGATCCCTGCAGCGATCGAAGTTTGCTCAGTGGCCAAGTCTCACCATTCCTGTGCCCATTCAGGCTCAGTTGCAGCTCTGAGACTTGACATTCTTGGCTCTAATGCCAAAGCAGCCTAAGCTAGTCCTAAATAAGCAGCAGTGTGCTGGCTGCTTTGGCTTTGCCCTTCATGTCACAGTCCTCCGGGACATGTCTTCTAAAGAGTGCTGTGCTGTGGTGACTGCTTTTACCTGAACTCATACAGAGCCAACTCCGTGATCTGGCAGAAAACTAACTCAGCCAAAAAGCCTCTTATTTTTTATTCTCAAATCACAGGCTGCATTGCATAGGACATTCTCTTAATCAGATGCAGGTGATTAGACACTGCACAAAAACTATGGCAGAGGTAGGAACAAGGAGTAAAAGCAGAACAGCTGATTGGAAAGCTGAATAGAAAATACAGATTAGGGAAAGTGCGATAGGAAACAGTGGAGAGGTGATCTGGGATGGCTGGGAATACACCTAGGAGGAGGGAGTAGGACAGGAGAATTAGGATCTATTATGTGAGGAGAATGGGACTACAAAAACAGACTTGGAGCCTGGAGAGGCAAAGTAGTACTTTTTGGGTGATGCTGGTTGGATGTGGTAAGTGGGGCTATAACAAGCACCCAGGTGGGGGGAAAGGCAAACTGGAAAGGATTTAGTGGAAGAAGGTGATAACTAGGGAAGGAAGGGCAAAAGAATTTGTGCTCTGTGAAGGGGACTCTGCTTGTGCACTGAGAGGGAGCCCAGGAGTTCCCATCTGACTCCCACTTTTTTCCCATTGTCAGCAAGTACTAATGAAACCTAATGCAGGGCTCCCTGTGTGATACTTCTCAGAAAACCATGACCCATGACATTGCTCTTGCTTTGTTAGAGCAAATGGATGAGGTGTACAAAGATTTAATCCTCCCAAAGAATCATGTACAAGTCACTTAGATATCATGGAATATGTATTTTTCCAGTTTACAAACTTTAATATTACTGCAAGAACCCACTTTTGAGTGCAAAACTGTTGGTCAGTACATAAAGCAGCCTGAGTAGGACCCTGTGCTTTTGGTAAAGAAATATAAAACTATATGGTGACCAGTACTGACTCAGTGAACCAGGTACTTAGGAAGAAAAAATGTGTGGGGATTTTCCCCTCTTCACTGAAATTTAAAGTGGAAGCCAGCTCTTTCCAAGAGCACAAATGTTGTTGGGTTAGATGGATGCCTAGAGTGGTTGTCCCTAAAGCATGCAGGCGCTATCCTCAGGAATACCCCCACCTGCTTCAAAGGGCTTCCAACCTAGAAATTCCTTGGCAAATAAACCCGAGTTATGTGACCCCTTTGCTGAGTATGTGCCCCTCACCTGCTGAGAGATACTAACTGCATGTATTCACAGCATAATTGAAAGTTCAGCAGCTGGTTTTGGCTAGATAGCTCTATTCCGCTTGGAAGGATTTGGGAGTGGAAATAACTGACCACAATGTTGCCAGAGTGGGTTACAAGAGTAAAAATAGCTCATGACAAATATACAGCAGAGGAGCCTGAACTCCGCTTGGAGTGACCATGAGTCATGTAAGGTTTGGGTGTCACCAGGAAAAGAACTTCCCTCATCTTCAGCGGAGAGCAGAAACCTTTAGTTCAGCACACCAAAACACCTCTCCAGGTGACAGAAAAGTTGTGGAGAAAGAAACCATGCTTAACATGAACAAAAAGTGAATTTCTGGTAATTAGATGAATATGGGAAACCCATCAAAATGTGTAATTTTGTTTCTATTGACTTCAGCTTTTGACAGGCATAGGTTGGTTTGGTAGGCAAGGTCCCTTCTATCTGGCCTGTACCTAAAAACTTCCACCCAATTCCAACCTATGATAACCCATTGTTAATGTTATGTTGCACAACAGCTTCAGGAAAAAAACCAACAAACACCAGACCCAATGCATCTGATCATCAGGATTTCACTATGAAGATCAGCAAAGCCACACACAACTACTGCTTGGACTTTTAAGGATATCATTATGATAGGTTGGACTCCATGATCTCAAAGGTCTTTTCCAACCTGGTTCGGTTCCATTCCATTCCATTCCATTCCATTCCATTCCATTCCATTCCATTCCATTCCATTCCATTCCATTCCATTCCATTCGCCTTCTTGACCACCAGGACTCCAGGTCCTTCTCCACAGGTCTGCTCTCTAGCAGATAGCCTCCTAAACTGTACTGGTGCAGCTTATTATTCCTTCCCAGATGCAGGACTCTGCACTTACCCTTGTTGAACCTCATTAGGTTCCTCTTTGCCCAGCTTTCAAGTCTGTCCAAGTCTCACTGAATGGCCACACAGATGTTTTCTGTGATTCTATGATTATTCAGTCTGGATTAGAGGAGGCTTGAGGGAGACCTTATTGGCGCCTTCCAATACTTAAAGGGAGTCTGTAAGATGGGAACAATCTTTTTAGAAGGACCTACAGTTATGGGACAAAGAGTAATTCCTTTAAACTAAAGGAGGGTAGACTCAAGACTAGATACAAGGAAGACACTTTTTACAAAGATGGTGAAACACTGGCACAGGTTGTGCAGAGAGGTGCCAGATGCCCCATTCCTGGAAACATCTAGTGGTGAGGCTGCATCTCAAATACTGTGTTGGGCTTTGGGCCCTGCACTTCAAGAAGGACTTCAGGTGCTGAACTGTGTCCAGGGAAGGGCAACAAAGATGGTGAAGTACCTGGAGAAGCACTTGAAGGTACTGGGATTATTTTATCTGGAAAAGAGGAGGCTGAAGGGAGAACTTATTGCTCTCTACAATTATCTGAAAGGAAGTCAGGGTGAGGTGGGGGTGGTCTATATTCCCTAGCATCAAGTGATGAGAGAAAATGGCCTCAGGTTGTGCCAGGGGAGGTTTACATTGGGTAGTAGGAAAAATTTCTTTGCTTGAAGAGCAGTCAGGCTTGTAATACGCTGCCCAGGGAGGTGGTGGAGTCGCCATCCCTGCAGGTGGAAAAAAAAACCGGGAGACTTTGGGACAGTTTACTGCCCATGATGGTGATAGCTTGATGATTGGAGTCAATGATCTTAGAGGTCTTTTCCAGCTTGACGAATTCTATGATTCTGTAATTCCAGGTGAGGTTGGACACAGCTCTAAACAACCTAACCTACTTTCAGATGTCGCTGTGCACTGGATTAGATGACCTTGAAAAGTTCCTCCCAACCTAAACCACCCTGGGATTCCATTAAGCCAGGTCGAACGCCAGACGCCTGCGGAACTCCCCCGGCCGCCTTGGCACGGCAGGCACGCCCCCGGGAGCACTGGGACAGGTAGTTCTGGCCAGGCGGTGCCCACAGCCCCGCCGGGGCAATGAACTACGCTTCCCAATGTGCCCAGCGGCGCCGAGGCGGCGATAAAAGGGGGCGGCGGCAGCACCCGGCTCACACGGCGTTGGGGAGAGGCGGCCGCGCTGGTGCGTGGGCGGTTGTTGCGTGGGCAGGTGCCGCTGGGGCCACCTGTGCCCTCCTTGATGAGGCCGCAGGAGCCGCCGCAGGGCGGTCCCGCCGTCACGCTGGAGGCGCTGAAGCAGCGGGCGTGCGAGAGCGTGGAGCTGAACGCGGCGCGGCTGGGCGGGCTGAGCCGTGACATCTGGAGCCGGCCCGAGCTGGCCTACGAGGAGCACCAGGCGCACGACACCATGACCCGCTTCTTCTCCAGCGGGGAGCTGCCGGGCTCCTCCTGGGCCGTGCAACCGCGCTACAAGCTGGGCACCGCGTTCCGCGCCGACTGGGGCACGGCCTCACCTCAGGGCCCCCGCCCGCTCCGTATCGCCTTCCTTTGCGAGTACGACGCTTTGCCCGGCATCGGCCACGCCTGCGGGCACAATCTCATCGCCGAGGTGGGAGCCGGCGCCGCGCTGGGGCTGAAGGCTGCCCTGGAGAGCCTGCCGCAGCCGCCGCCTGTTGCCGTCCAGGTGAGAGCCCTCCCGAGGGCGGAGGCGGACACCTGGGCCCCTGCGGGCCAGTAAGCTTCTGACTCTCTGCATTTGTGCTGCAGGTCACGGTGCTAGGGACGCCTGCGGAAGAACAAGGAGGAGGCAAAATAGACCTGATAAAGGCTGGAGCGTTTGAGGGCCTGGATGTGGTTTTTATGGCACACCCCTCGCAAGAAAACGCAGCGTACCTGCCCGATGTGGCCGAACACGAGTGAGTGAGCGAGCCGGTTAGGTGGGAAGGGTTGGCTTGTTACTAGTCTTTTGTCCCCGAGTAGGGTTGCTGCTTTAGAAGGGGCCGAACACCTTGCAGGTGTCCTTCAGAGGAAGTATTTGCAGCCAGCTAAGGAGTCAGGTCACTCTTCTGAAATGAGCATCCCAAAGCACAGTGTTAAAGATTTCTGACTGCTTTGTGATCACCTTAGTTGTGTCCCGAAACGCCATTCATTCTTCTGAGGTTTCTAGGCATTCTTAAATGTGGCCTATCTGTTTAAAAAAAAAGCCCCCTCCCCGACAAAAATGCACCTAGAAAGAGTCTGTCTGGGTCACAGATCTGTTCTTTTATGGGCAGGAAGTAATTACGTTCTTTTTATGCATTTTAATCAGTTTCGAAATTGTGTTGTTTTCTTTACTACTTCTGAAAGAGAGAGACAGCTAAGCCTGACTGCTAGTCAGTCAGATAACTACTAACTTTCGGCTTAAAATTTAATCGTGGACGTTTTATATCTTTTTCATTCTCGCATCATCTTTGTCTTCAGAGTGCTTCATGGCTTTCCTTAATGTTTCACCCCAGTATAAGTGTATAGACAGTAGTCATAGCCTCACCCAGCTCATTCTTGCCAGCTAGCCATTTATAACTCTACAGAAATTAAGCCTTGGCATCTTTTGATTAGTCCTACTGTTCAGTCACAGGACTTGTTCGTTTGTGCTTGGAGTGACTTGACTTACCTTGAAGTACTCCTTGCTGGATGTGCAGAAGCAGAATTGTACACAGTCCATGAGGTTGACTTTCCTTAGACCTTACTCAGCTGACCATTATGTCTCATTATCATTTTGTCGACAGCTGGCATGTTTGGGGCTGCCTTTTTAATTATTTTTAAGCAGTCACCTTTTAGACAAATACTTCGTTTGTAAGTGTATGATAATTTAAAATGGTTTTGAGGTTAATTCTGTTCTTCCTCTGCCAGTCTGCAAGGCCTTGGTGTTCTTCCTATGATATTATAAACATCCTCTATTTTCCTAGTATTCCATCAGTATTGTCAACAGGCTTGTTACTGCATTTTATGTCATAGGTACTAATGATTTCTTGATCCTGAGGTCTTACCCTGCTGAGTGTGCCTTTAAGACTATAATCTTCAGGATACAGTTTTGACTGACAGCTTTGTCTCTCTGTGCATTTTGACTCTTGCAATAGCCTCTTGAGTTTGATACAGTAAGATCTGGAAATCTCCCTTCAGATACCATGGCTTGCTGTAGAGTGCAAGTCCTAGATAGCCTTTAAGTCTTCAATACAGAGGAGGCATGGAATTGAAGTAGTGTGAAAAAACTTCCTACCTCCAAAAGCTTGAAAAACTGAATTTGTCATGGTGGGTGTAATTACAAAATTCCAAGGATGCAAATATTGTTGTGATAATTGACTTTTGGTTGTTTCCATGGAATTTAAGGCCTGGTAATCACCAAATGACTGGTGTTACTATAACTGCAACCTCTAAAAGCTGGTTCATGTCTGAAATAAAATCAATGTACTGGGATAACTGGTGACTGCATGCCCCAACTTGCTGATTTTTATTCATTTATCCTTCACTAAGCCTCTTTATTGTTGGTCAGGCAGGATCCACATTCTTCTGCTAAGCTTAAACTGGCTTAGGGTGGTGGTATTCACCAAAATCCATTGAGTGTTTTCTTAGAGTGTGACATTGGTGTAGCCACAGAAGTACAAGAAAAGGAATACTAAAAACATTTCTTAAGAAGTGAACATTTTTTGTTGGGGGGAAAACCCAATACTACAATGTGACTCTCTGTTCCACTTTTACCTTCTCTTTTTTTTTGAGACTATCCAGGGATCTGTCCTGCCTCCTCTGTGAATTGAAGGGTTACAGTCTAATACTTGGGATGTTAATGGATTAATTTTCTTATCTTTATTTCGTAGTGATGATAGACTGCAAATAAAAGTCATACTTCACAGAAATGAATGTATGGTTGTCTTGGAAGATAAGGGATGGAAAAGGGCATTGTCAATTTGGGCAGCAGGCAGGAGGAGATGTTTTCTGGTGCAGCAGTACATTCCACTGTGTCCTCCTTTGCTGTCCAGTATTTAAGGTCTGGTATTAACTTACAGCTGTGGTGTGGTTCAGAGTACTGGGGATCTGTTCAGGATAAATGGCTAAATAGTTGTTTGTGCAAGACAGAGGGACATCCTAGCTGAGCAAGACAAGTTGTGCATCTCAGGGCAGGGGAGAGTTGAAGGTGGAGTTTTCTATGGAAAAGGCTAAATATTAAATATGACCAGATTTAGTTAAAATCTCTGCTGGTGGTAGAAATCTAATGTTTGTATAGTTGATAAATAACAGTAACTTACATAGTTGGTATTTAAAATTTGTCATGTACTGAATCTTCATATAATTTAAAATACTAAATTATGTCATAAGTCTTAATGCAATTGGCTTTCAAATGAAGCAAAGCATGAATTCTTACTGGATGTGTTCAGGTGCAGTATTTTGACTTCTACAAAGCTGAAGGATAACCTTTGCACTAAATCTATTCCTTGTTGTAAGCCTTTGTAGCAGCATTTTTGAGGCATGCAGGGAATGAATATCCTTGCTATAGCGTAGCAAGGTATACTTTATACTAGGCTATGCCTCTGCCATGCTTGTAAAACTTGACTTTTGTTATTTAGACATGTATTTTTGTTGTCCTATATACTGTAAATGTCTTGTTTATTTGCCAAGAATTGGAACAATCAGCTTCTAATTTTGAACTGGAGAAATGATCTGTTGTCCTCTGAGAAGAATGTTAGTAACTTGGGTGAATGTAATACAGAATTACAGAATTGTCAGGGTTGGAAGGGACCTCAAGGATCATCTAGTTCCAACCCCACTGCCATGGGCAGGGACACCTCACAGTACCTCAGGTTGCTCAGAGCCACATCCAGCCTGGCCTTAACCTCCAGGGATGAGGCTTCTACAACCTCCCTGGACAATCTGTTCCAGTGTCTCACCATTCTCATGGTGAAGAACTACTTCCTAACATCCAATCTGAATCTACTCATTTCTGTGTTTTGTTCCATTCCCCCTAGTCCTATCACTACCTGACACCCTAAGAAGTTCCTCAACAGCTTTCTTGTAGGCCCCCTTCAGATACTGGAAGGCCACAATTAGGTCTCCTTGGAGCTTTCTCTTCTCTAGACTGAAAAGCTCCAGCTCCTTCAGTCTGTCACCATATGATAGGTGCTCCAGCCCTCTGATCATCCTCATGGCCCTTCTCTGGACACATTCCAGCACCACGTGAAGCCTGTACTTCTCAGAAAAAGCTATGCAGTGCTATGTAACCAGTAGCTCTTTTGCCTGATGGGCTTTTGGTTTCATTCCATTTGGCTGATATTTTTTTCTTCTAGAAATCTTTCAGCATCTTCCCACACTCAGGGATAGTTCAGCTTTGCAACAGTGTAGTGCTAGGCAAATTGTTCTGCACAAAATGTGAATTACAAGTATTTGTGAACTAAAGGAACACTTTATTTTTAGAGGTTCTTTCAGTGAATGGAAACCAAATAAAGCAATGCCTTTTATTTCCTAGTGTGACTGTGAAATACTATGGAAAAGCTTCTCATGCTGCTGCTTATCCTTGGGAAGGAGTTAATGCATTAGATGCTGCTGTTCTTGCATACAACAATCTGTCTGTTTTAAGGCAGCAAATGAAACCGACCTGGAGAGTTCATGGTGAGATCCTCATTAAATCTAATGTCCAACAAGTAAGAGTTTAGGCTGTTGAAATACTAACTTTAAGAATCCCACAATTTAAAGTATTGCATTAAGTAGTAGTGTAGTCACTTGAAATACTGTGAAATGGCATAATTTTGTTTAAATAGCTTGTAATCTTTAAAATCATGTTAGTGTCAAGAATTAACTGCTGAAAATAGGCTTATAGGTCAGATTCTGGAAAGGAGATCAATAACCTAGGTAAAGGCTAGATGAATTTTATGTCTGTGCAGTTCAGAAAGGGGAGAAAAGTACCAAGTTTATTTTGGTCCTTGGCCTTGAATTTCTTAATGTATGTGTTTTTGCAAAGGTGTAAAATTAAATAGTTTTAAAAAATGAAGTAGTATTTATTGCATCATTTTTGTACTAGGCATTCTACTAATTAAATGCCCTTTACTGGAAAGACGGAGTGTTCTAGAGTGACTGGAGTTTTTGCTTAACTACAAAAAGACAGAATCCTATGGTTCTGGTTAGCAGCCCTATCAAATAGATATTCACTGAATTCTGATATTTAATATCTGGTACACATCAGAATAGAAAGGTCATTTTGCTTTTGCAGTAAGATGTGTTAACCACTGAGTGGGACTTACAGTCCTCTGATGACATGCATTTCTTGCTGTACAGTGAGAGGAGCTGTCATCCTCACTGTAAAGCTGAGGATGAAGCAGCCCTTTAGCTCTAAACTCGGGTTTCCCTTATCACACCCAACAGAACCTTTTCCAAGTTGCAATTGAGAAACTTGGCCATTTCTGCAGGACTTCTGAATGTAGAGCCTCTTATGTGCAATACTTGTTAGGAGTTTCAAACGCTTCTGGAAGTTCAGAGCTAATCATTACACATCTTGACAGCTTGTGCTGTGTGGTACATGTTTATTTCTGTCCAGGATGTCTGGATGAAGTCTGGAAGCCCTAAGCCTTTGGAGATAAAGACGTTTACTGTGCAGCATACCCAAATGAATGTCTGGTAGCAGGCACAGACCCTCTATCCTATTGCTCTGTAGGAAACAAGGCACTTAATTATGAGTTTTGGTGTCTCAAACCCATGTGTTGCACATTTAAGTTTGAAGGTGCCAAAATCTACTATTGAATTTAAGCCTAAAACCCTAAACACTGCTTGCTTTGTGGTTTCTGAAGGCTACATGGGTAATGTAGGCAAACAAATAGTTTTAAAAGCCTCCTAGAGGTAACACTTCTTGAACCACAGCAAAACTTAAATTACTGTGTTGATATAACTGCTGTCATAAACCTAGTTTTCAAACTGGAAATACTTAGAATACTTGTAGGAAAGTATAAGCAGCCAGAATGAGATTTAATTTTAGGACTACTTTCTTTACAACAGTGTCTTGGAGACCTTGTGCTGTAGACTTGCAGTTACAGCAAGTGGCTGACTGAAGTGATCCTGGAAACCTTAAATGCTAGCCCACTAAAAACTGAAATAATTTCAATTACTTGAAGTCTAAAATCTCTCAGCAGTGCTTTATGTATTTGAACATTGTTGGTTTGAGTTTCTGATGTTATCTTTTGTTCCTGCTTGTGAGTGGATTAATGTGGGCCCCCTTGAAAAAATAAGAATGTGGATTTATTTTTTTGTGTGTTCAGAAAGTTGTTTTAAACTGCTTGTAAAAACAAACACAACAAGTTCCACCTGGAAGAGCAAACTGAGTGCTATTAGTAGTGTGCAGATCTGCTGTCCAGTCCATATTGCAGTTACTTTGAAATTTAAGTGTAGACCTATTCTTAGACTGTCCAATTCCATTTACAAATGTGCTGGACAAGACAAGTGGAAGATGTTAACCCCTTGAGCTACTTGTTCTGAGCAAATGTGTTAGGATACTCATCATGCAAATTTGCATGATTACTTACTTGCTGGTTGGCTGTTTCCTTTCCTGTGATCTCTGTCCTTCTCATCTCAGCTGTTCTTTTTGCTGTGGAGTAGTGGTTTAATTCAGCATGTTTTACTTCAGCTCTATTTGAGATTGAAAAGACTTTACTTAAGGGGGAGTTCATATTCTTAGCAGGATTTCTGCACCAAAAGTAAAGGTTTGTTGCCCATTTGCATCCTGACAGAGATGCCCTTTTCAGGCTTCAGTGATGCACATCAGTGACTTTGTGCAGTAGATAGTTTCTCAGGTTCTATAGAAAACAAATTTTATTCCACATGTATGAATTGAGATTTGGAGTCCAGGGAAACAAACAGCCTATCAAAAGCAAACAGCTATTAGTGCATTGAAATTTAATGTAGAATTGAGATCTACAGTATTTTACTGTTGAAATAGCTAATTATGGTATTTCTGGTCATGCCTCTGATGCCATAATTGAAAACTATGAAGTTGTCACACATTCAACTCAAACTTCACTCTTTAATAAAACTATGTATTATGCATTCCAGTATGTTTAAAGAATTAGTATGAGGAATCTAATGAACTTTCTCTGCACTGCAGCACACACATTATTCCAGTATTCCTGAGAAATGGAACTTCCTCAGTTTCTCACCAAGATGGCAAAATAAGTTGGAAGCAATCTATTTGAGGAAACTTTTGAAAGTTGGAATCCAGAGTGACCTTCATAATAAAGCTTTTTCTTTCAGTGGCAGCCAGATTGCTTTATGACTCTGCATTCAGTTTCAGGGGATTAATTACAAATACTGGTGTGGCTGGTCTTGGGTTTACAACAGATGCATAACAAAAAGTGCAACAAAATTCTGTTGAAGACCATGTACGTGCTCCACTTACCTGGTGTGACGAAGAAACTTTGTCCACATACTGTGCTTTTGACATTCTTTGTATTTTATGCTCAGCTGATGACTCATTGGGTTTTGTTTGTGTTTAGCTCTTGAGCAAGGGGTTTCATGACAGAGGTGAAGATCAAGCAGTTGTATGTAACACTGATAAATGACTTTTCCCTTTCTGCAGGCGTGATAAAGAATGGTGGTGTGAAACCTAACATCATTCCTTCTTACACTGAACTTGAGTTTTACTTGCGTGCCCCTTCAATGAAAGATCTTTCTGTTCTGACAGAGAAGGTTGAGAACTGCTTCAAATCTGCAGCCCTGGCCACAGGATGCAAAGTAAGAACCTATTTGTGGTCATATGTCTGTTATACTTAAGATAAAGTAGGCCAGAACAGGAAATTGAGGCTCGCAGCATGGTGTTTAGCTGAAACAAATCTAAGTTTCTCTGATTTTTATGTGCTGTTCTGTTGCTTTGTGTCCTTGAAGAAAGCTCTGGTTTATAAATAGGATGCCACAGAATCACAGAGCAGTATAGGTTAGGGGAGAGCTCAGCTAGCCTAACCCTTTCTTCAGAGCAGATTGCTTGGTGACATGTAGACTTCCACCTACCTTCAAGGATGAAACTGCAGCCTTTCTCAACAAGTGCTCTACCCACCTCAAGAAGAACAGTGTTTTTCTGGTGTTTATACTGTGATGACTGAGCACTGGAACAAGTTGCCTGCAGAGATGTGTGGCATTTTCATCTTTGGAGATACTCAAAAGCTGCCTTGATATGGTCCTGGGCAGCCAGCTCTTGGTGACCCCCTCTGAGTTTGACAAGATGACTTCCAGAACTGCTTATCGGCTTCAACCATTCTGGGATGGTGTTGTATCTAATAGGATTTTCCTTTGTTTCCCCTGGTCATATCACTAGATGTCTCTGAAAATCCTACTTCTGTACCTTCTCGGTCTGATAACCATAGATAACAATAAGATCTGCCCTAACCTTTTTGGAAGGTTCAACAAACCAAGTTCTTTTAACCTTTCCTTGTGTGTCATGTTCTCAAGCACCCTGATCATCTTGGTGGTCTTCCTGTGGGCTAACTTCAGTCTTGAGGACCACAGAACTGAACACAATATACCAGATGTGGCCTCACCAGAGCTGCATCAATAATACATTCATTAAGACAGTAGTGGCACCAATGTTGATGGCAGAAGAGTGTTAGAAGTAACTGGCAGCAATTTGGAGTCTTGTGTCCCTGATTGTAACACTTGGAGCTTGTATATCTTCTGGGCTCTGTGAGCCAGACACCATTATGAAAGCTGATCTTGGTCATGCACTGTCTGTTCATCCATGAATGTGTGCTGGATGTTCACAGTCACCTTGTGATTCGTGTGCCTTGACGTGGGTCCTGGGAAGATTTATTTGCTCTGTAATCCAACTGAGAGCTTGGGGATAGCAAGATCTTCCTCTTGGCCCTTCAAGGTGGATGTGACCTTTAGCTCTTCTTCACTGAGCTGGAACATCCTTCTTTTTCAATGGCATGTGAAAAATAACTCCCTGATTGCACTGCTGCTCCTCTTACTCAGCATCCTTGGGTGCATCCTGCCTCGTCCCCTGTACATAAAATTCCTTTAAGTGCACCATAATCTGTTTTCCATTTGTGTATGCTGTGAGTGATGCTCCTCTCCTGTAGACAGTGCTATTAGGCTCAGACCTGTGAGTAAGATGCAAAACAGATACTCAGTACATTGTCTCTTTTTTTTATGGCCTTTGTCAGGTAGCAACCAAATGTAGTAATCAAGAGATTTTTTTTTTAAGTCAGCATTCAAGTTTTTCATATTCAGTAGATGGAAGTGTCTCCTGTAGCTGGTTCAAGCAATATGATCCCCTTGCCAGTGTATTATTGCTCAGGCAGCTGTTCTGCCTGCTCTGGAGTTACAGGTTTATGACCAATACAGCTGTGAAAACAGTGCCTGCGCTGATCAGAACAAGTGGGTATGGCACAGGTGAATGTGAGCTTGTAAGTTTTAAGGTCTATTTGAGGCATTAGATGCTGTTTTCCTAACAGCCTCTCCACTCTAGCTAGAAAACACCTTCAGAGGGTGCACTTGAAATGGAATGGAAGTTAAGATCTCCTTTGAAATTTGACATATGTGTTTTACATTTGTGTTTTAAAGCTTGCCCTTATGAAGCCATTCCATGAATGGAGCTGTAGTTTGAAGTGTTCTAAACAATAGTAAATAGAGTTTGATAAAAGTCTAGAGATTGATTGCTCTGTAGCTTAATGGCACCTGAAGTGGGAAATCATGGTATGCTGTTACAAGAAATGTTTGTTTCCTAGTTTTTGGAGGTACTCTCCATGACATCTATGCTTCTGGAATTCGTCTAGTGCAAGCTTGACAGAGCACCAGCTG
The DNA here is from genome assembly GCA_033816785.1 of Picus viridis. Lineage (NCBI taxonomy): Eukaryota > Metazoa > Chordata > Aves > Piciformes > Picidae > Picus > Picus viridis. The sequence goes on along the minus strand of CM066578.1, from coordinate 42,844,747 downwards.
TGTTTAGATCAAGAGTTAGTATTGGGCAGAATGCTGTGCCTTTGAAAGAAGCTCAGTACTTAACATCTGTTTCAACAGGGACTTGAAGTATGAATATGTGCTTATTTTTTAATGGCCTTACATTAAGCTGGCTTAAGTTGGGGGAGACTTTTAATCATTTGGGTTTGGTGTTTGTGTTTTTTTTTGTCTAGGTGGAGATAAAAGGTGGGGAAAATGATTACTACAATGTACTTCCAAATAAAAGCCTGCAGAGAGTTTACAAGGAGAATGGAAAGAAGCTTGGGATAGAATTTATATCGGACGACTGTATCTTGAACGGTTTGTCAGGTAACTCCATCTGGGTTTTGTTGTTATGACTTAAGCTTAGATAGCTCAGGATAGAGCTGAGTTAAATATAGTTTGGTCAGAAGACAGCAAAATTAGAAAGTTGGCATGAAGTAAATGATGGTCCCTCTGACTTGTGTTTCTGGGTTAGTTTCATGCAACAGGTATGACAAGCAGTAATCACTTTCTGATGGTTTCTGATTATATGGAAAATACTTCAAGTGAGGAACAGTTTGTTTGGGGGAGGGATGGAAGGATGGAAAGCTAAGAGTCTTACTGAGAGCATGAGGATGTGTAATGAATTGCAGCTCACTCTGTTGCTTTGAAATAGAGAGTCCTGGTCAGCTGTGAATGGAGGTGATGCTGAGTTTTTCAGGAACCTTGTTTAATAATATTTTTCAAGCTTACATACAGACAAACTTACTGGCATCTAACTGATACTTTAGAGGGTGTTTTTGAAGGTTAAGTGGAAGTTTAAGCATCTCAGTAACCATAATTTAAACTTCTTTCCATTAATGGGTAGTTCTTTGCCTCTGGTTTTAATTCACAAGTTGAGCAGATCAGCTTTCCAGATGGTGCCCTTCAAGTAGGTATTCACTTGTTTGTCTCAAACTATTTAACTTTTGTGGTCTCTCAGAGCTATAGTAATAGGAATGCAAATTCTTGAATGCTCAGGTGGGTTTCTCCTTGTCTTCAACAGGCTGGGTTTTTTTCCAGAATTTTCCTACAGGAGCTCTGTTCAAATCTTGACTGCTGCTGCTACCTTATACCCATCACTACCAATCATAACCTTGTATATAGATGCTTTTACTCATCCTAAAGATTTTCCCTTTCGGTTAGAAGGAAAAGATTGTTCTCAGTAAAAAGTTGCTATTATAATCAGTTAGATTGCAGTACTGACCTTCTCTGCAGGTTATGTTTTTACAGTTGAGATCTTGGTGTCTGGGGACAGAGGTCTGTTGGGTTTGAGTGGGGGAGATGGCATACTTAATAGTATTCCAGTTTATTTTTTACTTCCCTTCCAAATGAAGGCAACAGTGGCATTTTTTTTCTCTAATTGTCTCATCGTCACAGGTTAAAAAACAGTTAAAGGCAGATTTCTTTTTTCTTCAGTGTGGTACAAGTGTGATTTACAACTTAGCTCATTTAGCTTAAGAAAAAGGGCTGAAGAACCTCACTTAGATTGTTTACTGTAGCGCAAGTTTCTGTAGCTTTGCTAGTTGCTTTGTTCAAACCATTGTATTAAGGGTAGAGATCATGAGTACAAGTAAACTTGTTGGTTCAGATGACTCCAAAGGAACTTAGCACAGACACTTACTGTAACAGTGCTTTGCCATGTAAGGTACATGATATGCTAAAGGTTAACCATGAACTTTAAACTGAAGCTCCTCATAGACTTGTCCTATCACAGAATTCACCAGGTTGGAAGAGGCCTTCGAGATCATCAAGTCCAACCTATCCTTAAGCTGCTTGTCAAATGTCCAAATGTGCTTGAGCAATTGTTTTTTTTTTCAATCACACTGCTGCAGGCTTTACTGAATTTTCTCTCCACAGCTTCTTACCTGCATTCTTGCAATGAGGATTTGGGAGTGGTAACAAAGCACAGCCTCCAGAAACATAGGGTTGGAATTTTGTGTGCTACCCTTTTTGGTGGGGTTTTTTTCCTGGGGAGGGTTGAGTGTTTTGTCTCATCTTTTGCAAGACCTCTGTTTCTGTTTTAGTTTTCATATGGTTTTCAATGTTTTCTTTTAGGATATCAGTTTCTTCTGTTGAAAGGGAAGGACGATAGCTCAGTTGCTTCTCCATGTCTGTGCAGCAGAGGAGTCGTAAACAGATGAGCATACTCGCTGCCACCTCTGCATGGGTATTAGTATCGGTCTGCTTACAGGTATCGCTCTAGGCAGCTAAGCGCTACAGAACTCCTCTAGGCCATCAAACCACACTGCTGGGTGCCTTCTGCACCTGCCACTCATTTGGCACACAGCCAGGATGACCTGAAATAATGTGACTCCGAGCTAGCTTTGACCAGCTGCTGTGACCTGTTTCTGCTGGTAGGGTAGATGTACTGCAGGATGTTGGTAACCTCCCAAAGGAGATGGCTTAGCGTGCTTTGAGTCATAAAATGGTCCAGGCTGGAAGGGACCTCCAAAGGTCATCCAGACTGACCTCCCTGCCATCAGCAGGGGCATCCCCAACTAGATCAGGTTGCCCAGGGCCTCATCGAGCCTCACCTTGAATATCTCCAGGGAAGGGACCTCAACCACCTCCCTGGGCAACTTGCTCCAGTGTTCCACCACCCTCATAGTAAAGAACTTCTTCCTGATATCCAGTTGAAATCTGCCCTTCTCTGGTTTGAAGCCATTGCCCCTTGTCCTGTCACCACAGGCCTTTATAAACAGTATCTCTCTCAACCCTTCCTGTAGGCCCCCTTCAGGTTCTGAAAGGCTGCTATTAGGTCTCCCCAGAGCCTCCTCTTCTCCAGGCTGAACAACCCCAGCTCCCTCAGTCTGTCCTCATAGCAGAGGTGCTCCAACCCCCTGATCATCTTATGCTTGTCATAACTTACTCTGATATTTTTAGTGTTTGTGGGGCTCATTGCCTTTCTCTGCCCAAGACTGATAGAGATGATTTTAAGGAGGAGCCGGTGTGTTTTGAAAAGAGCACTTTTGTAGCTTGGGACTGTACATAAATGCCTCCTAGAATCGTTTGTGTTTTCCTCTCCACTCATGTGTCTTGTAATAGTGACTTCCATGGCTCGTTCAGTGGCTTGAAGAAGCACCAATGTCAGCTTCAGGATGTATTTTTGAGAGAATGGAGTTTCACCTTTCCATTGATGATAGTGCACAAGTCTGTATATTGCATTGACAGCTGTGCAGCTATTTCATGCTTCTAGAGGGGATCTCAATCTGTGCATCTCTAGCAAGCATACAGTTACAAATGTTTGTATGGAAACCATGGGAACATAGGATGCTGATAGATTATTAACACTAAAGGATGTAACCTCTTTTTCTGATAGCAGGAAAGATCTGACTGTCATGTTTTTATTCAAAGCTGCCTGGATTTTGACTTGGTAAGATCTCAATGTTGCTAGAAAACAGGAAGCTTAAATCCCTTACACTCAGCAGAAATAACTCATAAATGGTAGTAGATTGGGTATGGATGTAAATTTAAGTGGAATTACATGACTGAGAGCTGGGATGCACTGAATATCTAGTTCTTGATCTGGAGAGTGAGAGCAGGGGAAAAAGGCCAACAGTCTTTCCAGCAGTTTGTGTATTAGGATTTAGGAAAATCCAGAACTCTTGGTTTAGTATGGAGTAGGCAGAACTTGTAGATGTCTGGTTTGTCTTTCCAGACTGACCAACAAATGGATCAATAGTGTAGAGAACTGACAATGAACATGACTCGTTGCTGTGCCACAGTTGGGTTTTCAATTGCATACTGGGCTTTATAGAATGAAAGGTAATGTTTCTGGACAAGGCTTGCTGCTTCTGTTTGTCTGCAGGCAGAACTAGTCTTCGTAGAATCACAGAATGGCAGCAAGGGACCTCCAAAGGTCATATAGTCCAACTCCCCCACCCCCTGCCCTAGTCAGCTGGAACATCCTCAACTAGATCAGGTTACCCAGATCCCTGTTGAGCCTCACCTTGAATATCTCCAGGGAAGGGGCCTCAACCACCTCCCTGGGCGACCTGTTCCAGTGTTCCACCACCCTCTTTTCTGCTTGGATCACATGTAGGCTGTGTGGACTTGCTTTCAATAACTATGTTTTTCCAAGTAAAACTTACATTCTTCAATCATTTAATTGCTAAGTCTTAAGGCTTTTGCAGTATATTTTCTCAAGAGAGTATCATGGTATGGAGGCTACCTGACGTGTTACAAGTAATTTCAAACCTTTGAAGCAGTAATTTTGTTCTATTGCTAAGGGAAAAATACTTTGCAGCTAAAGGAAAAAAATACTTTGCAGCTCTGATTGGCCTGAAAAAATGTTAATTGGTATCCTAGGTGGTCTTTGCTACAAATCAATACTTCCTCTGGTGTCTGAATTTCACAATAACTGGTATATGAATTTCTCCAGAGCTTCTATATGCCATTTTAACAAATACTGAGTGGATTGCTTCTTTGGGTAACAAAACAAAAGTACTCAGGAAGTAGTTTCAGACTCTTGGATGATTTACTGTGAGGGTTCTTCTGCTTAATGATACCTCTGGATAGTATCCTTTGGAGGATAAGGCAGTGCTGTGAGATGGGTGCTGTCCCTAGCTAACATACTGAAAGTGCTAGTCAGGCACAAAAGAATCATCAGTAACATTTGCAGCATTTCTATCATGAAGTTTTATGTCTATGAAGCTCTAGCATTGTCTGGAGTTCAGTTCTGATACTGTTGTTTCAAGAGTGCTTGTCCTATTAAGGTTTCTGTAACTGAGAATAATCAACCACAAGAAAATAGTTGTCCTCTGTCTGGTTTTGTTTGAAGTCAGATTGTTCCTGCTTCACATTCCCCTAGGTAATGCTGAATATTTGTGTGCTGTTGAAAAGTGGGAATTGTTGGGCATGGTTCTAAGGGCTGGAGCAGGAATATAGCTGTACTGCCTGTAACTCCAAAGTTTGCAGCTTGCTGTGTTTCTGCATTAGCAGCTTACTGTCAGGAGATGCTCAGAAAAAATTAACAGTAAATGGAATAGAAACATGGTGATACATCTTCCTTACAGTCCAGTAACTGATTATTGATCACAAGCACACTGGAGAGCAGCATCTGAAGATGGTTAGTTAGTGAAACCATTTCAGTGGCGGGAGCTTTTTGTATGGATGATGATGACTGGTTAGAAATGCTTTTACTTTGCTGTTTGGGGCTAAGGATGTTCTGTCTTAGATGTGGGCTGGAAAGAATACCTATCATACACTTTCTTACAGCATTCAAGACTCTTCAACACTTAAGAAAATGTCTCTGCTGTTTCTAGGTTCCACAGACTTTGGAAATGTCACATTTGTAGTCCCTGGGCTTCATCCTTATTTTTATATTGGCTCTGAAGCATTGAATCATACTGAGCAGTACACAGAAGCTGCAGGTGAGTAGATGTGAAGAGGATTAGAGGTTTGTGTTTGGAACCTTTATGCATTGTAGGGACTGGTTGTTGACTGTTCACTACAGCATGTCTAGAACATACCAATATTTCAGATCACAGAGGGTTAAAGCTTTCACATGCTTCTATGATACTCAGAGCTACTGTGTAGTAAATGGATACAAGGGGAAGAACTAGATCCAAACATGACTGCATGTGCATATCTCTGTAGAAATGGAGTTGTCCTCTGCAAGCATGATAGGATCTGAGCTCAGTACAGACCCTGAAACAATTAACTTGGTTATTTGCAGAGTTAGATGAAAAAAAAAGTTGTCAGAGTGTAGAGTTTCTGGTTTTGTTTGAAGTTAAATGTATATGGGAAGGATGACCACTCCTGTCTACCAGACAGAAGAAATTAGAAGAATTATCCTTACAGCAGCACACACTCAGAGGAGTTTTATAAGCATGAGCCAAAAGAGAAAAGTAATTGTTGCTCATAAAGCACAATGTTCTGGAAATGTAATAGAGACAATGGCATGAAGCTGCATTTTCTACAAGGGAAGATGTGAGCACTCCTTTTCCTGTTTTCAGTCTTAGTTGTTTACATCAAAAGCAAATAGTTAAATACTTGCAGTGAAGACTTGTTCTGAGGCATCAGGAAGTAGACATCATGCAGGTAGATTAAGAAAATGTTCTTGCAATTGAAACTGGAAGCTTTTATTTTACAGAACAGGCCTTGTGCCACAAGCTAGTGGTTTATAATCTGATGTTAGTTACCTAACCTGACATTGCTTTTACTTTTTCTGCAGGGTCCCAGAGTGCTCAGTTCTATGCTTTACGCACAGCTAAAGCTTTGGCTATGACAGCACTGGATGTCATTTTTAAGCCAGATCTGCTGGAAGAGGTCAGAGAAGACTTTAGACAGGTGAAGCTAAAAGAAGAGGGGCAAATAAATCCTGTAGAACCTAACAAGGAATCTGGCATTGGCACAGGATCCTGTGCATCATGCTAAACTTGATTAAACTTCTCTCAGTAGGATCAGCTTAATGGAGATGCTGTATTCATGTCCCAGAAGGAGTTGGATAAACACACCTGAAGAAATGTTTATTTTCTGTATTTTGGAGGTTTGGGACTTTAGGAAATGAAAATAAGTTTTGTTGCTTTCAAAAATGTGAAATATAGTCCTGCTGCAGTATTTGCTGTATTCAAAGTGGGGATGAACTTCAGAGAGGCATCTCAGATAGGTTGGGTTTAAGTTGCAGTGTTGAATAAATGCTAGTGTTTAGATCCCTTGTCAGTGATTTTTTTTTCTGTGCCTGGCTTTGACAATATTTCTCTCATGAAAGAGAACTGTTTGTGTGGACATGTGATTTGTAAAGGCTGATTTGTCCTGAAATGCATTGACCTTCCTCCTAATACATTTTGGAGTTGTTGTGGAAAAATCAATGATCATTAATTGGAAAGCAACTAAATGTTTAACACCTCAAAACTACTGCAGGGAAATGCATGTGCACCTCACAGGTTGCACTGGGTTGGAAAGCACCATCAAAGGTCATCTCCAACCCTCCTGCAGTGAGCAGGGGCACCTCCAACTAGATCAGGCTGCTTTAGGGACCCATCAAGTCTGATCTCGAATGTCTTCAGGGATGGGGCCTCAACCACATCCCTGAGCAACCTCTTCCAGTATTTTACCTCTCTCATTGTAAAGAACTTCATGTCCAACCTAAATCTACCCTGCTCCAGTTTGAAACCATTGCTTCTCGTCCTATCACTGCAAGCACTTCTAAACAGTGCTTCCCCCTATTTCCTGTAGGTCCCCTTCAGATAGTGAAATATAGCTATAAGGTCTTCTCAGAGCCCTCTCCTCTCCAGGCTGCAGTGCCCCAATTTCAGCTTGTCTTAGTAGGAGAGATGTTCCAGACCTCTGATCTTTGTGGCCCTCCTTAATTAGGTCTGTGTGTCTCTCTGGGGGTGGCCCAGAGTGGGGAACAGTACTCCAGGTGATGTCTCACCAGAGTACTTTGAGTGGCAGAATCACTTCTGTTGACCTGCTACTGTGCTTCCTTTGATGCAGCCTAGGATGTGATGGCAAGTGTGCATCAATGGCTCATGCCCAGCTTTTTGTCTACCACTACCCCCAAGTCCTCTCAATCTTGTCATCTCTCAGCCTGTATTGATATCAAGGGTTGCCCCATTCTAGGTGCAGGACCTTGGGCTTTGCTTTATTGACCCTCATGAGATTCTCCTTGTCCTACCCCTGTCTGTCTTGGTCCTTCTGGATGGCATCCCCTTCTTCAGTCTTCTCAACCACACCACTCAGCTTGCTATCATCAGCAAACTTGCTGAGGGTGCGCTCAATTTTGCTGTCTGTATCCCTGATGGAGAAACTGAACAGCACTGGTTCCAGTACAGACCCTGGAGGGAACACCACTGGTCATCTGTCTCCACCAGGACACTGAGCCATTGACCACTACCCTTTGGATGGGATCATCCTCTTAAACTTCTAGTCTAAGGCAATATAAATGTTCATACAAGGTGCTGCTGTGTTCTATCTGAAGTATGTGAAGTTCAGCTAGACCTGTGGAAATCTTTCTCACAAAGATGCAAGCGTGGTACCATGGAGCAGTACATGAATGTAACCAACTGCTTGTGTGCAAACCCCTGCAGTAAGCCCTGAGAAGCTTGCACTGAGGGTTGCTTGTGCAGTAACTGCTTATTCTCATATCCTAAGCAGCAGTGGCCTTCCAGTATCTTAAGGAGGGCCCACAAGAAAGCTGGGGAGGACTTTTTAGGGTGTCAGGTAGTGATAAGACTAGGGGGAATGGAACAAAAATAGAAATGGGTAGATTCAGATTGGATGTTACAAGAAGTTCTTCACCATGAAAGTGGTGAGACACTGGAACAGGTTGCCCAGGGAGGTGGTAGAAGCCTCATCCCTGGAGATGTTTAAGGCCAGGCTGGATGTGGCTCTGAGCAACCTGAGGTAATGTGAGGTGTCCCTGCCCATGGCAGTGGGGTTGGAACTAGGTGATCCTTGAGGTCCCTTCCAACCCTGACAGTTCTATGATTCACTTGTTAAAAGATCACATGGATACCTAGAGAAAGCAGCAATCTTTTGTTCAGATGCAAATGAGTGAGTCAGTGGAGAGACTGACTGCAAAAGCAGCTTACAGGTTAACATTTTCGTAAGCATAGGAAGCTTGTGAAAAGAAATCAGGCAAACTGCATTCCCCAGGAAGTCAGAATACCCAGAACAACTCCAGAAAGCTGATTTGCTGTGGTGAACTCTAGAATTCTAAGCAGAATCTATATTTTATTAGTTTCTGTATTCAATTTCTAGTTTTAGAAAACAAATTCCTTGTCTTGGTTTAACTGTGCACTCCCTCTGCATTTCTCTGCACTCCTTTAACACAGACCTCCAGCTGCTATTTAAAACTTCTGTTGAGACTTTCCCTTCTTAGAAGGAGAAAGTGTGACTAGGCTGTCTTCAGGTTGGATGGCAGGTAGGCCATGTAGACAACATGATTTGACAGTTTAGGGTGTTTCTGATACTTAAACCTCTGTCCTTGTAATAACAGGGCCCAGTGTCATTGGGAAAAGGAAAGGATTGGTCCTGGAAGAGCTAGAGGCACAATGAAAAGGATTTATTTTGTCATACAAGCCATTTATTTGAGAGCTGAGCATGAGCATTCCAGGTTACAAAATGATCACTCCTTACACCAGTATCCTTGTTTTGATTAGCAAACAGTTTGGACAGATGAATGCATGAGGCAGCTGAGGGTTGGACTCTGGGGCAGTAGCTATGTCCAGAATAGCAAATTGGATCCTAAATCCAACTGAAACACAGTCCCGGGTTTGTCAAAGGAACTTTCTCCTTGATGTCTAGTTTCAACCCTACCTTGCCAGGTCTCAGGCATGATTACAATCCATTAAGTTCTACTGGGTTAACAAGCTGGTTTATAAATTTCCTTAGCAGGTGTGACTTTTTATTTCCTCCTGCACAAATTGCTTAACTTCTTGCTTTGCTGCTCTGAAGAGGGAGTGCTTGGCTCCCAGGGACAGCAATACATGCTGTGTCGTGTTTCCCACAAGCAGTTGAGCATTGCTGCCTTCTCAGTTCCTTTGTCTTTGTTGGCTGCATTGTGTCCAAGATCATTTAATTACACATCTCTGCAGTAAAAGCATGTCTCGGTTTTGTTGTGAGCTTTGCTGGGTTTGAAATTAAACTGAAGTACTGACTAAAGATGAGTCAGCATCGAGGAAGCAATCTCATTGTGACTGAATTAGTCTTGAGGAGACTGAGAGGGGACCCACGAGGATGATTAGGGGACTTGAGCATCTCCCCTGTGAAGAGAGACTGAGAGCCATGGGGCTGTTTAGTCTTGAGAAGACTGAGAGGGGGTCTGATCAATGTCTATACATAGCTGAAGGGGGTGTATCAAGTGGAGGGGGCCAAGCTCTTTTCAGTGGTGCACAGTAATAAGACAAGGAGCAATGGATATAAACCTGAACATAGAAGACTTCACCTCAAGATGAGGAGAAAATTCTTTACAGTGAGGGTGACAGAGCACTGGAACAGGCTGCCCAGGGGGTTTGTGGAGTCTCCTTCAGTGGAGGCTTTCAAAACCCACCTGGATGCATTCCTCTGCAGACTACCCTAGATGATCCTGTTTTGGCAGGGGGGTTGGACTGCGTGATCTCTGGAGGTTCCTTCCAACCTCTAATGTTCTGTGATTCTGTGACTTTTCCTGTCCTTTGATTAATATTGGGGTGCTGCATAATGTCATTTGAATAGCATATTGAATTAATTCCCCCCCCCAAGTTTGCTAAGTTTATGTAAGAGTGAGGATGTCTTAAGTTTTCCATTTTGGTCTGCCATAGTGAGCAGAGTTTTTTGTAAGGGTTAATGCTTTTCCAACACAGTAATTAATGGTAGTCTTTTTATTATCTTAGCGTTGTTTTAAAACATGTTAGAATTGATAGAATAATAGGAATGGTGCTTGTGAAGGCTCTCTGGAGGAGAGCTAAACCTGGTCCAAATAAAGAAGCCAAATGCCTCAGTCCCAGGAAAGAATCAAGTCCACGTCTTTGTGGATAGTCTTTATGCAGTGGTATCATTTATGATTGGTCTGAACTACCTCTACACAGTTCTTTTCAGCTGTTTAGTCTCACATCTAACTGGCAAATAGAACAATGGCTTATCTCTCCTTAGCTTCTCAAGATCCTGTGGAAGGATAATAGCATACAGATGCCATGTGTTCAGTAGAATGGCACTACTGGAGTCTTGTTTTGTAACGTCTGTTTGGTAAGTACTTTAAATTCACCAGGAATCACAATTTTCCTTGCTTTTTATGCTTATATACTTCTGGTTCTTAGAGACTGGAACAGGCTTTACACTCTGCAACGTGGCTTTGACAGGTATGTTTCAGTGCCTGAACAGCCCTTATGCCTTGTATAGCCTCTGAGCTACTTGTGTCCCGTTGTGGAACGTGCAGTACTGGTGGTCTTGGCAGTTGCTTTTCATTTCTTCTTGTCTGTGAAGTCCCAGGGCACTCCACCCCTGCCAGCAGCACAGGGGTTTAGTACAGTTGGTGTTTGACTGGATCAGGTGCTGAGCAAAAAGGTCTTAGCTACATCTATGGACTCCTGGGAATCATTCCTTACAAGGTAGAAAACACACAATGCTGTATAAATGTGAAGTTTTATTGTGATTCTGAGTGTTTCTAGAAATAAACAAAACCAAACAAATCACTCTGATTTCCTGTGGAAAGGGAAAGGAGCAGACTGTTAATAAATCTGATGCAAACCCCATACACTGAAAGGTTAAAAGCCAAAACCCAGTGTGTGTGAATGTTTAATGAGCACAGCTGTTGGTAGCAAACTGGCTGTGTAGGACATATGCTGTACTTATAGAATACATCTATGTACACATTTACAGAAGACTGAAAAGGCACTAGAGTTCCCCAGATAAAACACCAATAAATTAACAATGCAAATCCAAACATGGAGGTTGGGACAATCTGTTTAGGGAGATGTGCTGGAAGGGCAACTTTGAAAAATCACATGGGGAAGCTGGAAACCAGTCTCCCACTGGAAGCCTGGGAATTCTAAAGTCCAGCTCCCATTTGTGTCTTCAAAATCTCCCTTAATATACTGGTCAGCTGCTGATAAATGTGTGTAAGTATGAGATTAATGAGCCTATAAAGGGATGTACAGTACTGCAGCAAACTACACAGCATTAAGCTTCTTATGAAGCTGGAGAGCTTACTCTAAAACCTGGCACTCCTGTTGGTGCTGTCCTTAAATCATGGACATAAATGGGCTGATACAACATTGAATCTAAATACATTCCTGTGCAAGTAGGGCCCAAGAAATCTTGGAGCCATAGAGGGGCAGGGAAATGTGTTGTTTGAATAAAGAATAAGGTAGAGTGGCCATACCTGGTGGCCAACCTTTCAGCTGCTTTTGGCAGAGCGACCTTTCTGCCTTCCTTTGTCTGAACTGTTCGTGGCTTAAGAAAATAAGTTGAGGGAGTTTTTTAATCTCTTGAAAAACAAATCTACTGGAGAACAATATGATATGAAGGAAATGATAAAAGTAGGCTAAGATAGTATGTGACAAAATAAAAGCTCTATAGAAATGAGTAGTAAAACTGTCTCTTGAGGGGGTTTGTGTCTTTTAATGCTCTTTAGCTTTTGTGTGATTTCATTGCCTTGGCTGTGGAGTGTAGGCTGTTAAGTGCGAGATGAGCGTAGGTAGGTTTGCAGGTCATGATTTTAGCAGCTGTGAGAAGTGCTGAATGTGTTTACATGATGTATATTTACATGGGAAATTAAAGCAACAACCAGCAGTGTTCAAACAACTGCAATGCTTCTGTCACAAGAAGATTCACTTGGTTTGATTCTTAGAGCAGCTACAGCTCTAACAGACAACAGCATCTCCTGTACAGGGAATAGTGAATTCCATAACTGTGTGCAAAAGCATGCATGTGTTTAAAGTCCTGTTAACCCAAACCCTCACTTAGCTGTGTGGATGTAGGTGTCTAGCACATGGCAGCAGACCAGCTGAATGACCACACTTTCTGAGATACCTTTTGTGCTCCTGTTACTGTAAAGGCCCCTGATGCCAGTTCAACTGATTCTTCTCTTATTGATCTATTTTATTACTTCTACATGGCAGATTTTGCCTTTTCCATATGGAGTATTTGTGCTGAACGACTGCTGTGCAGAAGCCATGATGGAAAGTTGGGGCTTAAGTCAATGCTGAGTGCCCCCAGGCTCTAGTGAGTGTCCTGGCTCCTGCCCTGGAGGGTGCTGAGCTTTCTCCAAGGGCACAGTGGGCTGCAGGGTGTCAGGGCCACGGATGCAGCATGAAAGGGTCAGTTGTACCTGGGTCTGTAGTGGAGCTGCTGTCTCATGGTGGAAGCTCCTTTTTACTTCATTCCAAAGGTTTTGGTGTGGTATCTTTAGTAAGTCAGATCTGAAGTCCTTACTCTGCTTTGTTCAGCACCTTTCCCTTATGCTTTTACTAAACCCAGCCGAAGCGGGCTTTTCCTGGGAGTACAATTGCTTTACAGGCTGCAACAGGTTCTCAGGCTGTACAGAGCAGTAACACCCAGACTAGTACAAAGAAAAGAGCTGCCTTCTAGAGAAGTTTTATTCCTTTTTATAGACACCTGATTGTCTTCACTGGACCACTTTGTAGAGAAACCTGTTTCTTCTAGAGCAAAGCTCCCACTGACCCAAACACACAGACCCAAGGAGGCTTCCTGTGTTTCCCAGAGGATGTGGTTAGCATTGCAGGAAGTCTGGGATTTGCTAATTCTCTGGTACATGCACATGTTTTAAGGAGATAGCCAAAACATCTTGGAAGTATTTCCTTGTTTTAAGTATGATCAAGACAGCACAAGTCTGAAACATTCCTTAGGTGGAGCTGTCAGTGCAGTACTGCTATGACAGCATGCATTAAGCAGCGAAAGCAAAGTGCAGTCATCAATAACCTTGCCAAAGTGTTTCTTGGTACTGGCTGTTTTGTGTTGGCAATGACTGTTTCTGACTTCATCCTGAAAACATGCAAGTATTTGCACATTCCTGCATTTTTGGTGTTGTGTGAAGTCTGCTGAGGTGTCAGATGTATTCATGCACTCCGAGAATTAGGATTCAGGGGCATGATACGGAGGATGCACCATTTATATATATATATATAAGCAACTGGCAATTACAGTCACTTGTTCAAATAGTTTGCAGTGGCCTGTGAGGCACAAGAAGGAACATAGCACAGCTTCAAATAAGTATAAAATTTTGGATTGCATATCCTCTATTTCTGCTGAAACGTGAAGCTTGCACAATTATTTATGCCACGGATGAGTTGCATCTAATAAAAAAAAACCCAACTAAATCCCACCCCCCAAAAAAAAAAACAACCCACCCCAAACCCCTCACTCTCCCACTCAGAACAATTCTCCGTTTTCTTTCTGTGAGACTGTCCTTCCAGGGAGCGTCACGGTGCTCTGTGGCTACAGAAGTCACACGTGGTTATGAAAAGATGGACCAGTATATCAAGTTAAATAGGATGTACGCGCCAGGGAATATTATCCTGGAGTACTTGTCGATGGCGTGGGTGTCGATCCGCATGCTGACGTATCGCTGGTTTTTCCTCCGGCCCGAGCCCCTCTCGGAGCCCAGTGCCAGCTGCACCATCATCCGGTCCTGCTTGTCTCCGTTCTCGGACATGTAGTGCCCCAGCTCGTTCACATCGCCGTCGTTGTAGCTGCCGTCCATCATCATGGCCCGAGGCTGAGGCAGGCTGCACGCGCAGGGAATCTGTGGGCACAAGCGCAGGGTGGTTTGGAGCTGTGTCGTCCCTTTTGTCCTTAAAGAAGGGGAGGAGGGAACAAGCCTGCAGCATCTCTCTTAGGAGGAAAGACTGAGAGAGCTGGGGCTGTTTGGTCTGGAGAAGAGAGGCTGAGAGGGGACCTCTGAGGGGATGGAGTCACCGTCACTTGAGGTGTTTAGGAAGAGACTGGATGGGGTGTTTGGTGCCATAGTTGATTAGATAGTGTTAGATGATAGGTTGCAGTCAGTGATCTCAAAGGTCTTTTCTAACCTGGGTAATTTCTATTTTATCCCTATCCCCATGCCATCCCATCCCATCCTATCCTAGCTTATTCCTATCCCTGTCCATGTCTACAAATATCTGAAGGGTGACTGTCAGGAGTATGGAGCCAGTCTCTTTTCAGTGGTACCCAGTGATAGGACAAGGGTCAATGGATGTGAACTCAATCATAGAAAACTGCATCTCAGCATGAGAAAAACCTTTTTTACTGTGAGGGTGATGGAGCACTGGAACAGGCTGCCCAGAGAGATTGTAGAGTCGTCTTCTTTAGAGCTCTTCAAAACCCACCTGGATGTCTTCATGTGTGACCTGCCATGAGGGGTCCTGCTTTGCAGGGGGGTTGGGCTCAGTAATCTCTGGAGGCCCTTTCAAACCCCTAGCATTCTATGATTTTGTGAATTCAAACTGCTGAGACATGAAAAGGAGAACACAATGATGATGCTGGGCAGTAGCTTTTTCCTTCTCTGTTTTCATGTATACAAGACACAGTGCAGTCAGGGAGAGAGCAGAGTGTCTGGAAAAGTCCATTTGCCTTAAGCACAGCTGTCAGGGTGTAAATAAAAGCTAAGAAAATCAGAGAAGAGAGCAGAAGGAAACCACAAGGGGGAATATATGAGGCTTGCCCCACGTGAAGAGAAGATCTTAGGCTGATACTTTGGGTGGTTATAATTTAATGTAATGAAGGCAGAAGGGGAAAAATTGGACCACTGTGTAAGTTTAGACTGTGCCTGGAGAGAGGGGAGGGATATCTGCCATGTTAGCTGAAACCCAAAGCACAGTATCCATCTGGTACAATTCACAGGTTTGGATCATCAGTATTAAAAAAATAAACTATTCTAAAGGTAAAATCCTAAAACTTTTCCCATTTGTACAGGCAGTGGAGGACTATGTGTAGAGGGAGTTAGAATCCTCAGACTCTGAAGAAAGAGCAGTGAGCTTCGGTGGGGGTGGTCTAGCAAATCTATATAATCCAGAGGGCCTCACTGCTCATGTCTCTGCAGGTTCTCCATTCTCCCCAGGCAGCTGAGAGCAGCACACTGTAGCTGCGAATTTTTGGCCATTTGGAGACATTTTCCATTCTGTCTCTGAGGGTAATAAAGCTGCATTGGAGACGGAAAGCCTCACCTTGTCCCGCAGTTTCCTCTCCTTCCGCTCCTGCACCGTAGTCAGGTAATTCACTGCTGCGTATTCCAGTACGGAGAGGAAGACAAACACAAAACTGACCCACAGGTAAATGTCCACTGCTTTGATGTAGGAAACACGAGGCATGGAGGCGTTCACCCCAGTGATGATGGTAGACATGGTCAGCACAGTGGTTATCCCTGGGAATAGAGCAGCAGAGAGACCGTAAGACCCTTTCAAACCAGACTCTGTCACAAATACAACTTGCTGCAATCTCCTGACACCTGTATTTGCCTTGCAGTATTGTTTTTCACCTTTGGGCCATAGGTTTCATTGTCTGAGGAGGGTCCAGGCAGCCCCAGTTTCTGGCTCGAGTTTTCTTCTTTCCCATGAAAATACCTCTGGTTCTGGTCTCAGGGTGTTGCTAGCCTGGCTTCTCACCGCACCACCAGCCTCCCACCTCATGTCCAGGCAGCAGGGCTTTGATCCTGTGCTGGCTGCGCCCCATCTCCACTCCCAGGACAGTCCCCGGAGGGGTACAAGTACATTGAGTGGGATTCGATGGTCCCCTCCCACTCAAGAGGTTCTGTGACTATGATTCTATCAGCTTCCACAGCATGGGCACAAGCAAAGTCCATCTGCTCCTACTGCTTCTATCATTTTCCCCAAGCCTGTGTTTTCTATCTGCTCCTGGAATGTTCTGCTTCATTGGAAGTCTCACAAGTCACGAGCTGGTTCTCATGCCTGGTCTGTGCCTTCCCTGGAGCAGGAGTAGAGGCTAATGGAGCCCCAGAGGTTGATGCTGCCCCACATTACACTCAGGTGAACACAGCATATCGGCAAGGGCAGGAGCCTCTGTAGTCTCATGTTACCCTGACTCTGAGGAAGGCTCTCTGTTGGCCCTCTTACTTCAGGGGCTAATGGTGTCACATTCATAACCCCTCTGAAAGTAAAAAATACATACACAAGCACAAAGGACTGAATTTGCTGGGGTATCCAGGTGCCAAAAAGTACTGCTAAAGGCAATGCCTACATCTTCTGAAAAGTCACGGCTCAAACCTTTATGGCTCCTTTTAATGATGTCTCAAGGCAGTGGATAACAGTCCCCTTGCCATCTCCGTTATGCCTCTACAGATCCTCTCCACTGAGGAATGAGATTTTAGCAATAAACAAAATCTGGAGGCGTGTTGCCTGAAATAAGTGGAAGCAAGCTTGGCCAAAACACAAATGACACTTTGCTAAGGTCAATGCATCTGCTTTAGATGCAGATTTATGTCCATGTCATAGTTCTGTTCCCATAGTGACTCCTCTGACATAGGGGAAGCAGAATCCCTCACATGGTACTATACAATACAATACAATAAACCAGGTTGGAAGAGACCTTCAAGATCATCGCGTCCAACCTATCAACCAATCCAACCCACCCAAACTCACGTACCAAATGGAACAATGCAGCTCAGCTGGCTTTGTTACCTCCACCCACCCTCCTCTACCTAGAAACTCAATAAACTGACTTTCTGGCAGGGCTGCTAGTACTGATTTTCACCTTGCTCGCTGAAGGCTCTGAAGGACACTGAGGCTTTGGCTCTCTATGTGCCCTGTCTCTTCTAATGGCAGTAAAAGCAGAGTGCAGCGTTTGCTCTCTGATTTGCATCGTATGCAGCCAGCACTTGTGCAGGCAGGGAAGGCAATTCTCTTGGCACTGCAGGGCAGATGGAGAGCTTGTACCATGGCCAGTCCCCTGCATGGGGGAGACATGTAGGGCATATCTGATTTCTGTGCCACAAGGCAATGTGGAGGCAGTGCATAGAATCAATAAGGTTGGAAAAGACCTCAAAGATCATCAAGTCCAACCTGTCACCCAACACCTCTTGACAACTAAACCATGGCTTTAAGTGACACGTCCAATCCCTTCTTGAACACCTCCAGGGACGGTGACTCCACCACCTCCCTGGGCAGCGCATTCAATGGCTAACAACTCTTTCTGTGAAGAACTTTCTCCTCACCTCCAGCCTAAACTTCCTCTGGCGCAGTTTGAGACTCTGTCTTCTTGTTCTGGTGCTGGTTTCCTGGGAAAAGAGACTGACCCCTGCCTCTACAACCACCCTTCAGGTAGTTGTAGAGAGCAATGAGGTCTCCTCTGAGCCTCCTCTTCTCCAGGCTCAACAACTCCAGCTCCCTCAGCCTCTCCTCACAGGGCTTGTGCTCAAGGCCTCTCCCCAGCCTCATTGCCCCTCTCTGGACATGTTCAAGTGTCTCGATGTCCTTTTTAAACTGAGGGTCCCAGAACTGGACACAGTACTCAAGGTGTGGCCTAACCAGTGTTGAGTACAGGGGCACAATGACTTCCCTGCTCCTGCTGGCCACACTATTCTTGATGCAGGCCAGGATGCCATTGGCCCTCTTGGCCACCTGGGCACACTGCTGGCTCATGTTCAGCCAGCTGTCAATCAATACACCCAGGTCCCTTTCTGTCTGGCTGCATAGCACAGGGGATTTTGTCTTGATGGCTTAGGCTGGGGTTGCAGCAATTGTCTCTTAGTTCTGTTACTACAAGATTGCTTTTACCTAACGGGACTCTAGCAGGAACTGCTCGGCGATCGATCCAGAAGGACACCCAGGAGAGCATGACCATGAGGGTGGCAGGGAAGTAGGTCTGGAGCAAGAAGAAGAAGATGTGTCGGCGTAAAGTGAAGTTTATGTAGAGGCGATTGTACCACCCTGCACAACAGAGAGGAGGAAAAAGAAAAGTCAGACCAGCAGCAAACTGCTTTCAGGTAAGGTGATGTTGCTGTTAGAAAGAACACCAATATTCACCACAGATCATCACACGTTACAGAAAGGACTCCTTAGTGAGCCAGCTATCCAAGTCAAAGCACCTCTCAGGACCATATCTGCCAGAAAAGAGGATATAACCTGTGCAGTCAGTTTAATTCATGTGAAGGCATGGTGTGATCTTGAAGAGAGATTGTCCTAGATTACACAACCATCAAGAGAGAAGCCTGTGACAAGGATAGCAGCCTCAGTGTGGAAGAGAGGCAGGTCTGATGGGCCACAGGGAGACCTCCTGATGGATAATAGTCAGTAGTCAGGGTCAAGAGGGACAATAAGCACCCATTCCTCCCCCAGCCCACTCTGGCAGGCACTGCAGCACCCACCTGTGCTGCTGTAAAAGGCAAGCTTTGTGGTGGTGTGAAACTCCTGGATCAGGAACTGGGACAGCGATATCCTCTCGTCTGTTTTTAGGGAATCGTTCCCATTCTTCCAGTAGAGCATGAGGTCGTCTTCTGTGTAGGCATCTAGGGAAGCAGAGCAAACTCTGGTGTGGTGCACTGAGCCAGCTGCTATCATATGCATAGCCTGGAGTGTGCCCACATATCCTCCAGGCTACCCAGGAGGTCAGAGTTAAAAAGGCCAAATGCCAGCAGCTAGCTGAGAGCAACACCAATGGTGGGTGTGGCCATGGCAAGAAGTGGACTCTCTTATTGTCATAGCTGTCAGGCCTAATGCCTGGTGTGTTTTGTAAACCCTTCTGTTTCTCTAGTCATAACTTTGCCAGGTTACCAACCACAACACAACTTGACAGAGTGTCCCTTAGAAACATCCTAAAATCAGAATCAAAGGAAAGGAGACATAGAGGAAATAACCTGAATGGGGCAACAGGAAGAACAATCTACCAGTGCTCTTAGGCATGCAAGAGGAAAAAAACCTCTTGGGTAATCTTTCTGCTATGCTGCACACATGTACAGGTCCTGGAGTATTTTAATACATGTGAAAATAGAGTAATGTTAATCCTTTCGGATTCTCCAGTAGCAGCTCTTCCAGACAGGAAGAAAAAAACAATAATCATACATAAATGTATTCAAACAGAAGTAAGATTATCATTTCCTATTGCAAGCTTAGGGGGAAGAAAAACCCTCCTAAAAAGCTGAAAGTTTGAAGTGTTGCTGTATGGAATCTAGGCAATTCATATGTGTGCTTGGGACAAAGGAGTATAAGCTGGGTTTATCGCAGATAAGAAACATAAGACAGAGGTGATTAATGTCACTGCCTCACCATGGTGCACATGAAGGGCACAGGGCCATTTGTTTGTGTTTGAAAGCACCTAGGCAAGCAGGTGTCCTGGAGACTGCTGAGCCACAGGCAAGTGGCCCAGGTGCCCTGTGCAAGAGGTGGCAGCAGGGCAGCCTGGCTGGCTTTCAGGACACAGGCAAGCCAGTACTCACAGCTGGTTTTTAGAAGCACTTAGTTGTTGCAAGCACCACCCGATTCTAGCGACAAACTGCGGGCAGGGAGGTTTTCTGAGCACTGAAGTTTGCTGACTTTGATTAGA
Source organism: Picus viridis (assembly GCA_033816785.1). Taxonomy (NCBI): domain Eukaryota; kingdom Metazoa; phylum Chordata; class Aves; order Piciformes; family Picidae; genus Picus; species Picus viridis. The sequence goes on along the minus strand of CM066578.1, from coordinate 42,824,791 downwards.
GCTCCCATGAATGCAGCAGCAGCTTAAATATCAGTATAGTTATTGATACAAATAAACACAGTTTGGGTGCCCATGAAGTGCCACCTTTGGCTCCTCTACCCCTCTGCTTTACTTACAGCTTTCAATCTCCAGGGAGCAAGTCTGCGTATCCAGGGGGAAGCGGCTGAAATCCATGTTGCACATTGCCGTTACTGTAACTCTGGGAACAACAACAGCTCCATCAACACCTTGTCTTCACAGAATCACGGAATCACCAGGGTTGGAAGAGACCTCAAAGATCATCAAGTCCAACCTGTCACCACAGACCTCATGACTAAACCATGGCACCAAGTGCCACGTCCAATCCCCTCTTCAACACCTCCAGGGATGGTGACCCCACCACCTCCCTGGGCAGCACATTCCAATGGCGAATGACTCTCTCAGTGAAGAACTTTCTCCTCACCTCCAGCCTAAACTTCCCCTGGCACAGCTTGAGACTGTGACCTCTTGTTCTGGTGCTGGTTGCTTGAGAGAAGAGACCAATCCCCTCCTGGCTACAACCTCCCTTCAGGTAGTTGTAGAGAGCAATAAGGTCTCCCCTGAGCCTCCTCTTCTCCAGGCTAAACAACCCCAGCTCCCTCAGCCTCTCCTCACAGGGCTTGTGCTCGAGGCCTCTCCCCAGCCTCGTTGCCCTTCTCTGGACACGTTCAAGTGTCTCAATGTCCTTCATAAACTGAGGGTCGCAGAACTGGACCCAGTACTCAAGGAGTGGCCTAACCACTTCTGGTGTAACTGGACAATGGCAAAGCCCTACATTTGGGGCTTATTAACTATCTAGCCTGTTACAGTCCACTGAAAAGAAATACCTTCCATTCAGCTAAAGCCCTTCCATGTCAGTTAAGCCATCAAACCAGTGTTAGAAAAGATGACCAGAAAGTCAGGACATTACAAATTGCTACTGGGTGGCAAAAATATTGGAGAAGTAAATGGCAAGGGCAGAGAAGGCACTTCTTCCTTTTTTGACCACCAGCAAATGTCTCTCTGCAGAGCCCTGGGGCTTTTTAGTCTGGAGAAGAGAAGACTGGGAGGGGATTTAATAAAGGTTTATATATATCTGAGGGCTGGGTGTCAAGAGGGAGGGGACAGACTCTGCTCACTTGCACCCTGTGATAGGACAAGAGGTAATGGATAGAAACTACAGCGCAGGAGGTTCCACCTCAACATGAGGAGGAACTTCTTCACTGTGAGGGTCACAGAGCACTGGAACAGGCTCTCCAGAGAGGTTGTGGAGTCTCCTTCTTTGGAGACTTTCAAGACCCATCTGGATGTGTTCCTGTGTGACCTATGCTAAATTCTGTGGTCCTGCTCTGGCAGGGAGCTTGGACTCAATGATCTTCAGAGGCCCTTTCCAACCCCTAACATCTGGTGATCTGTGCTTTCAGTGGATGCTTTGTATGATAAAATAATTCACATTTATCAAAGTCATCCGAGTGCCATGAGGGATGCAGGTAGTTTTCTCTGCAAGCCATGAATTTCCTGCTACTCAATGAGAAGCTGGTGAAGAGACATGGCCATCAGCCACCAGAGGGCACAGGCAGTGCCTCAAGTTACTGCTGCAACTGGCATGCAGCAGAGAGCAGTACAATGCTCTGCCCGTCAGTCAAAAGCTCTGGTCTTGCTCTAGTCTGATGATCTCACTTTTAATAGCATCATTTTGTGTTTGCACTGGAAGCATCCATAAATCTTGACACAATAGGCCTGAGCTCTAGGGAAGCAAATGGAAATAAAAGTATAATGAGGAAGGAATTAATGAATTATAGGAGGGCTAATGATACACAGACATTTGTCACATAATGATCTAAACACAGTGCTGTCCCTAATGTTAGTAGTCCTTCTGCTAAGGTTGCTCTCCTATCTGCATTTAGCCTTTGAGGGAAAGTGCTTGGATTAGATTTGTTGTTTAGCTGCCAGCAAGGTCTACAGTGGACTCCAAGAAAAGAGAAGACAGAGCCTGGCAAAGAATCTTCAAAAGGCAGACACAAGGAAAGATATGAACTACATGCAGAAGCAGGCAGGCAGGAGTGCCTCAGTTGCCCTCAAGGGGAGCCCAGTGTTCATACCAGCATCCATAAAGCACTGCAGAAAATAAGGCATTCGTCAAATTGCTGTTCAAAATGTTCATCACCATTTTGTATGAGACAATTGTTCAAGGATGTGGCCATCTGTGGCAAGATTTGGTATTCCTCTGTTCCCACGTGGAACAGATATGGTTTAGACAACCCCAAATGCTTGCAATGCAGGTGGTTGGTATCCTGCAGCTAAGTGGAAGAGTATGTAGGTGTTCATGCTGCAGCTGAACATTAGATTATTTTGTTGTCCTTTTTTTTGTCACACTAAAATCCTGAGCAAACTTTGCAGAGGCCTAAGGGCTAAGGGACACCTCAACCTTGCCAAATATGCTGACTGAAGAAAAAGCCTTTGAGAACAAGAAAGCAGACACTACTCAAGCTGTGAATTCCAAAGAACCATGAGATCAAAATACCAGAAAATGAGAAAATTTTGGTCAAATTGATACCACACAGTGAGTCAAGAATTTCTTTGCTTGTCCTCCTTTCATAAAATCATAAAGGACCTCAGCAGGCTGAGGTGACCTCCCTCTCTTGTGGCAGACTCGTATCTACCTCTGCTACTCCTAAATCCACTGAGTATCATGTCTTTAAAGACCTCCACAGCCTGCTCAGGCAATGTGTTCTCCAACCTACCAGTAGTTAAATCTAGGCCTCTTGCCTGACCTCCTCAGTCAGATTTTCCTTCTGTTTTGTCCTTCAGAATACAAGATACATCATCTGGTGCTTTGTATATTTATCATGGATTTTGCTATCTCGTAGCTGTGGAGGTTATGTCAACATTCTTGCATCAGAACATTGTAGAGTAATTTCCTCTCCACAAGGTTTTTGTGGGTGATTTGGCAATGCTTGTTTTCTAACTGGATGGAGCTGCAGCCAATTAAAATAGAAGCACTGGTTTTAGTTTCTTTTGGACATTGCCAGATGCTCCTCACTAAGCGTCTCCAAGTATGGTTTAATAATGTTCAAACTTAGGTCAGCAATGTTCCTCTCAAAGCTGATTGACCAGCTGGAAAGTAAGGAAGAAAGCCAGAGCTGGGATCACTGATCAAACTGCAGGAAAAAAAGCATTGTTTACCCAAACTATGCCCTTCAAAGAGCTTTCATGTGTTTCCCATGAAATCTGAGCAAAAAGCAGGAAGAGTTGAAGTTAAGTGTTTGGGCTGCTCTAGCCATACACGTGAGTTGCCAGGAGCTGTTTACCCTTGCTCTGAAGCTTGTTACCTCCTATGCTGAAGGATGTTCCACCTGTTTTGTTACTTATCATAAAGCTAAAGTTGCTCTTGGTATAATTTATACCTCTTCCCAATTACCTGTAAGAATAGAAATTGCACATTTTGCTAGGCCCAGAGACTTTGTTGTATAGTGAAGAGGACAACTGTAGCTGCTCTGGATTTCTGTTTATTACCAGACATTGTCCCCTTCCTTGCATTGTGTCTTGCATCTTCAGCAGTGCCCAGTAGGGATCACAGCCTGCTGGTTCCAGGTCTGCCACATCTGGCCACAGCTTCCCAACAGCGGGAACAGGGCCTAACCACACACACAAGGTGAAGAGATGCTGGTGGAGCCAGCAGTGCTGGCATAGAAATTGGCTTCCTGCAACAGGCACTTAGTGAACTTACACAGGGACTCATGTGCCAATGCTTAGTCTGCACATTCATTCTTTTGTATGTTTTGGGCTTCTTTTTTTCAGTATGAAGTCATGCAGAAACATAACAACAACAACAACAACAACAATAATAATAATAATAATAAAAAATAATAGTAGTAATAATATCACTTTTCCTTTCCCACCACTCATAGGGCCTCGCGGATTGAATGCAGATTTACCTGAGGCTATAAAGTACCTTCCCATCCGGCTGGACCCGCAGCATGACGTTGTCTGTGGTAGTGTCATGGATGAAGGAACGCTTGGAATGGACAAAGAACATGTCTGGGACCCAGATCTTCTTCACCAGCCTGCCATCAAAGGTCATGCTTTGATTGTTGGTGCTGGGGAAGGACAGCCTCTCATCTTTCCAGTAGTGCCTCAGATAAAGCGTCATGGTGAAATCCTGAAGAAACAAACTTGTGTCACAACTTCCACCTCACTGACATAGCAGTGGTTTCTCCTCTCTGGGCCAAGCCACAAGCTGTAAAGCACCATTCCTGAAGCCACTTCCGCTCCCTGAGCCGAAGGGAGCATGACCAGCTAAAGCTTGTTTATTCCTCGGATCAGACTGACTTACTGGGTGGAGAAATAAGAGGCCCTCCAGGTGGTGAATCCACCTCTGAAAGGCAAATGTTGCATTTTGATATCTGAGAGACACTCCAGGGACCAAAAGTCAGACGTGCCAAGGTAGCAGTAGGTGAAGAGTGCTGCTCACCACTTAATCCTGCAGCCATATGATGCTGCTTTCTGAGCCAACAGTGAAGAAGCATTTGCCACTCGTGCTGACCTCCATGCTTGCTGCAGCAACTGCCTTCCCCAGGCAGCTGGAAGAGCACACGGCAATAGGAGCTCTTCCTACAGCACAGCACTGAAATCCTTTTGACTTAGTATTTGACCAAAATGGGAGGTTTTGATATTCTCCTCATATGCTGTACTCTTAGATTCAAGGCATGCTGCTTCCCATTGAGCTCTGCTGGATTTGGAGACAGACCCCAGAGGCACGTGCACCTGGGCTTGCTGTTTTTCCTTATTTCAAAGGAAGTGCTCAGGTATTTGAAGACAAGCTCTCACAGAAGCAATCATAAGCATGGTATCTTCGAGTGCACCGTCATTTATTGCACATAAGCTCAGGGAAGTGTCTAAGACTGACCAGTCTGCCCTGGTGTCTAGGCTAGTGGAAGTCAGATGAGTTTGGGGTGGGTTTGTGGTGTGGGGTTTGTTGGGTTTTTTTTTCAATTACTTGACATTTGAAATTTTTGTTCACATTTTCCAACCATTTTGGGATGTGAGGCTTTCTGCAGTCTTTTTCCAGTGGAAGTAATTTGATAGTTGAAGCCTGTGCTATTATTGCATTACAGGCCTATCATACAATACATCCAGTTGGAAGAGACCTCAAAGATCATCCAGTCCAACCCTTGACCCAGCACTGAAGGGTCAACTCTGAACCATGTCCCTGAGTGCCAGCTCCATATGAACAGCTCCAGGGATGGCGACTGCTCCACTGCCATAGGCAAGACCATCCCAATGTTTCAGTACCCTTTCAGTGAAGAAGTATTTCCAAACACCCAGCCAAAACCTCCCCTGGCACAGCCTGTAACCATTTCCTCTAATCTTGTGGCTTGACACCAAGGAGAAGAAGCTGCCCTCTCCTCACTCCAACCTCCCTTCAGGTAGTTGTAGAGAGTAATGAGGTCTCCCCTCAGCCTCCTCTTCTCCAGACTGACCAACCCCCAGGCGTCCCTCAGACACTCCTCATCACCCATGTGCTCCAGGCCCTTCATGAGCCTCATTCCCCTTCTCTGGACATGATCCAGCACCTCAATAGCCTTCCTGTAGTGAGGGGCCCAGAACTGAACACAGTACTCGAGGTGTGGCCTCACCAGTGCTAAGTACAGGGGGACAATCACCTCCCTGTTCCTGCTGGCCAGCTGGCCAAAGTTTCTAATACAAGCCAGGATGCCAACGGCTTCCGTGGCCACCTGGGCACAATGCTGACTCATATTCAGTCAACTGCCAACCAATACCCCCAAGTCCCTTCCCAACAGAATTCTTGAAAATGCTTTATTTTGCACCTAACTGAAGCTTCCAAAGCCAGTGAACATGCAATTTGTTCATTTTTATTCTATCCATTTTATAGTGCTCTTTAACATCTCCCCCCTGTGTTCAAATTTAAGGAAGATCATTCTGGGAAGATCATTCTGGGAATCTTCTTAAGGAAGATCATTCAGGCTCCTGTGAGTTAATGTGTTCTTAAAACAGTAATAAATTGGGGCTTACTGTGAAAGTCTCGGATGTTTTTGACACATTTGTTGAAAAAGCAAAACACTTTAACAAATATTCTGCCCTAGGGTGTGATATTTTTTGTCTTCCTCTTCCAAAGTAAAATCTGAGCTGCTGAGAGGCTCTGGGGATGCTCTGACAGGGTAGGTCTAACAAGCTCTGGGTTTTGAAAAGGTGAATAAAGTTGGTATAAGTCTTGCAATGTACATGCAGGGCCATTCCCTATTCCCTCCCTGTACTCCTGGTGTCCTGCTTAGGCTGTTGTTTACATGTCAAGTAGGCATGTAAAATCCTTCCACTAAAAACCTCCTGCAGAAATCATACCTTACTTTCAGCAGCATTCTATGATAAAAGCCTCTTCAGCAAATATCAAGACCAAAATCTGCACTTTGAGGGTATTTGAAAGCTGACCATTTTCATATTATTAATTGTGTGGCAGGAAAAGAAGAACAGAGACTCAGTAAGGAATTTTGCCTGTACAGAGCACCAGCATTAGTCCTTTGTGCCCCTGAAATCCTCCTTCAGCCTGAGTGTGAATCATAGAATCATAGAATCAATAAGGTTGGAAAAGACCTCAAAGATTATCAAGTCCAACCTGTCACCCAACACCTCATGACTACTAAACCATGGCACCAAGTGCCACGTCCAATCCCCTCTTGAACACCTCCAGGGATGGTGACTCCACCACCTCCCTGGGCAGCACATTCCAATGGCCAATTACTCTTTCTGTGAAGAACTTTCTCCTCACCTCCAGTCTAAACTTCCCCTGGCACAGCTTGAGACTGTGTCCTCTTGTTCTGATGCTGGTTGCCTGGGAGAAGAGACCAACCCCCTCCTGGCTACAACCTCCTTTCAGGTGAAGCTGCAGGAAGAACTGGCAGAGCCTTATGCTGGTTCCCAGCACACTGCCCATGTGCCAAAGGAGAAGTCTATAGAAATTTCTCCCCTCCAAGCTTGAGTAGGATTTACCAGTCTGAACCAGTGTTGCTCTCAGGATGCCTACATGACTTCTGGTTGGGAGCTAGCTGGCCCCTGACCTGGCCAAAGTGACATTTTTTCTGCAGTATATCAAAATGCCTTGAACCCTTAAACCCAACACATTAATTGGTCTCCTCGGAGCTTTTAAACATGCTCTTGCTTCTTAAGCAAATCTGAAGAACTCAAATCCTTCAGAAATCCTTGGCAGTGCTGCATCCTTTTCTCCAGCAGTACAGGAAATGTCAGATTTCTTCCTTCTGCTTCAAGGGACAGGAAATGTTAGCATGAGGTCAACAGAAGTAACTGTTGGCAGATTCAGATCAAACCTGAATCTGCTTCCCAGAGCCTGTGGAGTGTCTGTCCTTGGAGGTATTCAAACCCCACAGACACAAATCTGTGCAGCCTGCTCTAGCTGGCCCTGCTTTCAGCAGTGGTTTGGGATAGCTATTCTCTAGAAGTCCCACCTGACATTAGCCCTTCCGTGGCTCTTACCATGTCCACCTCGGAAATGCTGTCCAGACTTTCAACTTGGACATCCACCCCAACAGGAATTGCAGGGCCTGGGGGGAAAAAAAGTCCAAAGTTGACAAAGTATAAACCTGGTTGGACAAAGTAATCCTCTGGCTTCCATGCCTTAGAGACAAAAATATGTGGTCACTCAGGAAAAGAAACAGCAGTAAACCAATCGTAACTAGCAGCAATTGGAATTCATAACAAAATCCCTCTAATAATAATCGAAATCAGCAATGAGCATGACCTATTACTGACTTGCTCTCTTTATGATGTCATTCTATGTGTGTCTCTTTGAAATTTTAAAGACAGTAGTTGTAATTGGTTTTAGCTCTAGCACTCCAGTCCAGGGCTCACAAGACAGACGCCCAGCAGTGCAGTCATGTGTACAGAATCTCACAGAATCACAGAAACATTCAGGCTGCAAAAGACCCTCAGGATCACCAAGTCCAACTGATAAACCTGCTCTACAAGGTTCACCCCTAAACTATATCCCCAAGCACCACACCCAAAAAACCTTTCAACACATCCAGGCTTGGTGACTCCACCACCTCCCTGGGCAGCACATTCCAATGCCTGACCACTCTTGCCATGAAAAACTTTTTCCTAGTGTCCAGTCTAAACCTCCCCAGCTGCAGCTTGAGGCCATTCCCTCTTGTTCTATCACTTATTACCTGTGAGAAGAGACCAGCACCAGCCTCTCCACAACATCTTTTCAGGTAGTTGTAGACAGGGATGAGGTCTCCCCTCAGCCTCCTCTTTTCCAAACTAACCATCCCCAGTTCCTTCAGTGACTCTTCATCATATTTATTCTCCAGGCCCTTCCCTAGTTTAGTTGCCCTCCCCTGCACTCACTCCAGCATTTCAACATCTCTCACAGCTGAAGGAATGTGGGAGAGCTATTTCAAATGTTTCCCTCCCTCTTGCTCCCCTCTCAGGCTGCTAACATCCCCAAGAGCTACTCTGCGTCTTTGGCTTTCACATTACTCAGTGCTCAGCTGTGGAAAACAACAGGGTGATGGGAGGGGATGCATTGCAGGACACAGGCATGTGCTGCTGATCCTGGGGCTCCCGAGGAAAAAGGTCTGACTGTGACCTCATGTAACAGGAATTTCAACCTATTTTTCCCCCGCTCCAGGCTTTGGCTAGCCCCTCACATACCTCTGGCAACTACCGTGCAGCAGATCTGTCAAGACAAATGATGCTCACATTGGCAGACTGCTGTGAAACTGAAACCTTTTCAAATTAATTGAGCACGCTGGTATTTGGTATATTGAGCATTTAGCAATAAAAATCTTTTTCCATCAGAGTATAAAATGGTATCCTGGATTTGAATGACCATCTGTCAGCCAGAAAGGGTAGATAAATTACAGCACGCTCTAATCCGATGGGCTGAAAGGAAAGCATGTGCTCCCTCCATCGCCCTGAAAGCTTAGCCTGCTCTAGCACACAGCCACAAAGCTGTGAGCAAGCACTAACAAACAATGCTCAATTCCTTTCCTTTTGGGGTGTAAATGAAATCACCAGGTCAGTAAGCATGGCACATCTTTTGCTTATTCACACCAATCCCTGTAGTAAGCTGAAATCTTACAGTTTGGTGTGTTTGCAGGTTTTTATCAGGATGAAGTGCCACTGACTTCTAGGAGTATTATACTGCCTGTAATCACATTTCCATGCCTTTGCCTCTACTGTTTCACTGCACCCATATCATCCCCAAACATGTCATGAATTCACAACACAAACTAACAAACATTAGAGGCAGGAAAGGCTCAGTCTGCTACTCAACCCAAATACGTGTTACGGTATAAAGAGGTGACAGTGTAAAACAGGGGCAGTGACAGATGTGCTTGTTCCATACCTCCAAAACCCGGCCTCATGCTGAAGTCGTGGTCATCTATTCGCAGCAGCTGCTCTGACTTTGTCAGGGGAGATTTGGTGATGTCAGGGCTTCGCTTTAGAATTGGGCTAAAGAGAGAAGCACAGCTGTGAGCCCTGAGCAGTGCCTCTGAGAAGTACATGCCTTCTTTGCTGCTCTATTCTATTCCATTCTATCCCATCCCATCCCATCCCGTCCCGTCCCATCCCGTCCCGTTCCATTCCATCCCATCCCATCCCATCCCATCCCATCCCATCCCATCCCATCCCATCCCATCCCATCCCATCCCGTCCCTTCCCATCCCATTCCGTCCCATCCCATTCCATTCCATCCCATCCCATTCCATCCCTATTGCATCCCGTCCATTCCATTCTATCCCATCCCATTATATTCCATTCCATTCCATCCCATCCCATCCTGTTCCATTCCATCCTGTTCTATTGCATCCCGTCCCATTCCATTCTATCCCATCCCATTATATTCCATTCCATTCCATTCCATTCCATTCCATTCCATTCCATTCCGTTCCATTCCATCCCATCCTGTTCCATCCCATCCTGTTCTATTCTATCCCATCCCATTCTATTCCATCCCATATCATCCCATTCCATTCCATTCCATTCCATCCCATTCCATTCCATCCCATTCCATTCCATCCCATTCCGTTCCATTCCATTCCCATTCCCATTCCATTCCATTCCATTCCATTCCATTCCATCCCATCCCATCCCGTTCTATTCCATCCCATCCCGTTCCATTCCATCCCATCCCGTTCCATTCCATCCCATCCCATTCCATTCCATCTCATCCCGTTCCATTCCATTCCATTCCATTCCATTCCATTCCATTCCATTCCATTCCATTCCATTCTGTCCCATCCCGTCCCATCCCGTCCTATTCTGTTCCATTCCATACCATCGCATCCCATTCTACTCTATCCCGTCCCATTCTATTCCATACCATATCATTCTATTCCATTCCATTCCATTCCATTCCATCCTATCCTATCCTATCCTATCCTATCCTATCCTATCCCATCCCATTCCATTCCCTCTTAAACCATTCACCCTTTAGACCATAAACATTCAATTGCTTGCAGTGGTTGGCAGCTAAAATAATTACTGGTGCATCCAATATACAGTGTAGGCATCTGTGATAATTCTGGCACTGAGAAAACGTTTGTTTGGAGACTTTCTGTCTTCATAAGATTCTCTCTACTTATAGTACAGTATGGAGACAATCCTTCAGAAGCACGGTCTGGAGGAACAGTGTGTGTGGATAAATGGAAAAATAAAACCAAGGGGAGGCAATTCTGACACTGAGTTATGATGGCACCAGAAGCCAGGAATTAGGGAAACAATATATCAAATAAACTACTTGGATGGTGCCCAGAAGCAAAATAGAAACAGGTTGGAAACCAGGTCAGGAGGCAGGCCATCCCTTAACCTGGGATAAAATTATGAGCTCCTGCCCCAGATTTCTAACAAGGTAAAAAAATGAGCATTAAAGACCTGGGAGGACTCTGAGCATTAAAGAGCCTTGGAGTGTCATTCCAGAAGCCGTTTGAGTTGCATGAAATACTGGGCCAAGCATGCTCTGCTCCTCCTCCGCAGCCAAGGCACAAGGTGCTGTTCAATGCCTCCATGCTTTGGCCAGGAAGATGGTGTAGCAGCTCCCTGGTTGCTTCAGCATGCAGGTGAAGCCTTGCTGCCCTCAGAGCCAGCTGCATGCCAGCTACTTGGATGGCAGAGGGGCTCAGAAACAGAAGGAAAGCTAGTTCTCAGTTTGAGAAAAGGTGGCATGCTCAGAGAGTCACTTGCCTGAATAGACACATGACAAATCAGAAATAAATTACAGCAAAGCAGGACTTGATGAAGAATATGTTGAAGAGATGGAGCTGCTCCTGAAGGAGGCTGCTTAGCTGTGCTGTGCTTTTGGCAGAGTTGTGGGTAGCTGTACCATGAGAAGCTAATAAAACAATCTCCTGACAGACAAGCTGAGTTACCAGTGACTCTTATCTCAAACTCTGAGTTTTACCTGGGCTATGTAGTATCTTAGGAAGATGCTCAGTTTAATAACTCCTAGGGGTGGCAAGTCATCTACCCCCAGCAGTGAGTTCTAGCCATGAATTATCTCTCTCAGGAATATTAGAAGGTGGCCCTTTAGATTTAATTCAACCTCTGAGAGACCTGTGGCATTGGGAACATGCACTGGGGAAGGTCAACACCTGCGTGAGGTGGGGCAGCAATACTAGCAGGTCAGCAGAAGAAGTTGCAGCATTTGTGAGCAGCCTTGGCTCAGCTCAGCAGAAGGAATGCCCAGAGGAAAGGTGCTCACTCACACAGTGTTCATGGTACAACCCAGGCATCAGTGTAACTCAAATGTGGCAAATGGCCATGGTGTCACACCTCACCTCCATGAGGGTGTGTTGTAGAAACATCAAATCATAGAATGCTCTGGGCCAGAAGGAATCTCCAGAGGTCATCTAGCCTGACCCCCCCACAGTCAGTAGGGACATCCCCAACTAGATCAGGTGATGTGGCTTTCTCTGTGGCACATTGAGTCCTGCTAGTAGCATGTCTCCTACCTACACACAACTGGCATGCTCCACTGGTGTCCCCTTCCCCTGCCACAGCCTCAGTGTGGCTGTGGGAGTGTGACTGTGGGGCCAGGTGAGCAGCAGCCTCAGGAGGGCTTCACCTACCTGCCTTGCTTGTGCACCTCGCCGTGGGCTTCCCGTCTCTGGCGTTGCGGCCGGCTGCGTGGAAAAGACAGGAAAAGGGAGAGCTGAGAGAGGTGGTCATGGATGGGGGGAGTGTGAGTGACACACTGAATCACCGCCCTGGAGAAGAGAACACTGAGAGGGGATCTGAAAAATGTTTATAAATATCTGAGGGCTGAGTGTCAAGAGAGAGGACAGGCTCTGCTCACTTGCACCCTGTGATAGCACAAGGGGTAATGGATAGAAACTACAGCACAGGAGGTTCCACCTCAACATGAGGAGGAACTGCTTCACTGTGAGGGTCACAGAGCACTGGAACAAGCTCCCCAGAGAGGCTGTAGAGTCTCCTTCTCTGGAGACTTTCAAGACCCATCTGGATGTGTTCCTGTGTGATCTATGGTCCTGCTCCAGCAGGGAGCTTGGACTCAATGATCTCCAAAGGTCCTTTCCAACCCCTAACATCCTGTGATCTCGTGATCCCGCGGTGTCACCTTCTGTCACATTTCTCTGCAAAATGGCTCTTACCTTTTTAATTATTTTTTAAACCATTTTACCAAAGGGCAGTGTCAGGCTGGGCAGGGCAGTGTCAGGCTGGGCATGGCAGTGGGTGCAAGGGAGGAGGTGTTGAGGGTGTGCGTCCAGGTCAGGGCAAAAGGAGGGGAGCGGTGATTTTGCTAAGGTGAGATGCCTCTGGTTTTGACTGCCTGGCAAAGGACCCAGGTGGGCAGCTCCCCTCCCTCCCCCTGCAGCCATGGCCAGCACTGTCTGGAGCTCTGGAGAGAGGCCAGGCTGTCCACAGACAACTGCCAGTGGGGAGCACAGGCATTACAGAATCACGGAATTGTCAGAGTTGGAAGGGACCCCAAGTGTCACCTAATTCCAACCCCCGCCATGGGCAGGGATGCTTTCCACTAGATCAGGTTGCCCAGAGCCACACCCAGCCTGGCCTTACAAACATCCAGAAATGAGGCTTCCACCACCTCCCTGAAATTTACAGGGTGGTCCATGCCACTGAGTTGAGGTAATTTGTGTGTAACTGAGCAAAGAAGGGGAGTCGAGCGGCCTCAGCAAATGCCAGTGGGGTGACCCTGAAAGTCAGCTTTGATGTCCCACTGAGAATGCCTGCGGCTGCTCCCAAAAGTCCTTGGCTTCCTGTGGGCAATGAGAGAGGATGGCAGCCCAGAAGGGAGGTGGCTGGGCAGTGGAGGAGAAAGGTCAGGTAAATTATTCAGTGCTCCTGGCATATAATCATAGAATCAACAAGGTTGGAAAAGACCTCAAAGATCATCAAGTCCAACCTATCGTAGTATCAGTCAGGTCTGGAAGGGACCACAAGGATCATCTAGTTCCAACCCCCTGCCACAGGCAGGGACACTTCACACTAAATCAGGCTGGACAGAGCCTCATCCAGCCTGGTATTAAACACCTCCAGGGACAGGGCCCCAACCACCTCCCTGGACAACCCATTCCAGGGCTTCACCACTCTCATGGTGAAGAACTTCCTCCTCACGTCCAGTCTGAATCTCCCCACCTCCTGTCACCCAAGACCTCATGACTACTAGACCATGGCACCAAGTGCCACAACCAATCCCCTCTTGAACACCTCCGGGGACAGTGACTCCACCACCTCCCTGGGCAGCCCATTCCAATGGCTAACAACTCATCCCTCTGTGCCTCCAGAGAGAGTTGAGTCCCTACTCACCACAGACAGCTGAGTATTTTCTTGAGAAGGGGAGAAAAAAGATTAAAAACTGTGAAAATATTTGTTTCTCGTTTCATCCTGCCTCCCAGCTGGCTGTCAAGATATCTCCTCTCAGGTGTTTGGCCATTATTTTATCATTAAAGGAAAGAATATTGCTTTTAGCAAGCTTGAGCAAAAGTAACGTTTTAAACATTTCATAGTTCTAACTCATCTTTAATTACAAGCTAAAAAATAAATAAATCAGCTTCTCTTGTAGTAAACACTAATAAACTCTACTGCTGAGGCTTTTTTTGCCTGTTAACATACATTTCAAATCCCTCCATAGAGATTTGTAGCAGCAAAGCTTTTGCAGTAACAAGTATCATCACCCCAGCACCATTTTCCATTTGGTTAGAGGTGGCTGAACCCCAGGCTTTGCAGAAGGGTTTTTCCCTGGGCTGGGAGGTCTCTGCAAGCCAATAGTGTTGGGGGGAAATTCAACTTTCTGCTGCCACAAAGAACAGACAACATCACACTGCCCAGACTAGGGGTGAACACACTGGGCTATGTCACTGTCCCACCCTGAAGCAAAGCACTGGCTGAGTGGGATTGTTTTTTTTTCCCCAGAATCTGCCCTTTGTTTCCCAGAGGAGGGCTGGGAATAAGCCCAAAGGCAGAGCACTCTCTGGAGGAGCCCTGGTCCATGCAGCATCACTGCTATTGCAAGGAGCAGCTTCTTTGGGATTGGTGGGACCTGGGCACACACAGCAAAATGCACTTTCTGGAGTCTTCTGCCTTGTTGATACGCCTTGGGCTGCTGCTGACGTGTCTCTCACTGCTGCCTGCTTCTCATCTGCTGGCTGTCAGGAAGTAATTTCACATGTTTTGGGGATAAGCAGATTCTGACAACAAGCTGACCTACTTACATGACTTTAAATTGCCCTAGTAAACTCTTGGCTGTTCAGGAATAATGCTGGTATTCAAACAGGGATGAAGCAGACATGGCCTTGCAATTTCTAATTTTCATTTCTCTTTGTAGGGCTTATCTAATGCTTTATGTTAGCCCTGGTCCTATCATGCCTATGAAGAGAGCCTTCAAGACATGGTTAGCAAGGGTTCTTGGGCAAATCTTCCCCATCCTTTGCCCCCAGCAACCCCAGGTACTTCCTCTTATTCCTTCCAGGTGATTCTTCACTGTCTCTAAACTGAACTTAATTTCCTTATCATAAATCAGCATAAACTGCCCCCATGCTCCAGCCACCACAGGGGCTTGTGTTCATTTGTGCTTCGGTTCAGCTCCTTCCGCTTGCCAGTCCCATTCCCCTAGTAACAGTTCTGAGGTTACTGAGCTCACTCCACTTTCCTGCTTCCCCCTGTGGCAGCAAACCATTTTATCTGTTGCAAATCATTCCCCAATTGCTGCAGTTTGAAGCCCCATTTCTTTCTACTCAATAAATAGCTTTTCTGGCCCCAGTTCCTGGGGAGTGCTCTGCTGGCTAAGTGATCAATGGCAGCTCATCACAAGACCCCATTAGCCTGTCCATTCGGGCTGCGAATCGATGGCAAACCACGACAGCTTCCCCTCACACTTCTGCTGTCCCTGAGCATTTGTGTCAGACAGCAGCACTCAGGAGATTCAGTCCAGACCATGCTCACAGATTGCTCAGCACAACTGTTTGCCACTACATCCACGCAGTGTGACAGTACTGGTCCTGCCCTCACTGGGGTGACAGGCTCTATTTAAAACTAACAAATAACTCCTGAGGTAAAATGTACTGGGGAACAAATTATTTGTTTACTTTCTTCCCCACCAATTGTCAATACATATCTCCTAACAGTTACAGTGCTGAAAGCCATTGCATGGCTCATGAAGCTTACTGGGACACTTTGTGTAAAACCAACAACTAAAGCAGAGTGGTCTTTAGGCACAGTGCTGCCTGTGTGTTGTGAGAGTAGCTCTCAGGCTTCTGATGGCAGCTGGTGTAATGCAACATCTCCAAAGTCATCATTTGAGGAACCAGGTTCTTGGATTTGAGGAACCAGGAGGTGGTGGAGTCACCATCACTGGAAGTGTTTAAAAAGAGACTGGATGAGGAACTTAGTGCCATGGTTTAGTTGATTAGGTGGTGTTGGGTGATAGATTGGACTCCGCGATCTCAAAGGTCTTTTCCAACCTGGTGAATTCTGTAATTCTGTCACTCTGTCATTCCCCAAGATGCCCCCACTGCTTCAAGGGATCATGAAATCACAGAATCACAGAAGCATAGAACTGTTATGTTTGGAAGGGACCTCAAGGATCATCCAGTTGCAACCCCCTGCCATGGGCAGGGACACTTTCCACTAAATCAGTTTGCCCAGAGCCACATCCAGCCTGGCCTTAAAAACCTCCAGGGATGGGGCTTCTACCACCTCCCTGGGCAACCTGTTCCAGTGTCTCAGCACCCTCAAGGTGAAGAACTTCCTAACATCTAATCTAAATCTCCCCTCCTCTAGCTTGGATCCATTGCCCCTAGTACTACCACTACCCCACACCCTAAAAAGTCCCTCACCAGCTTTCTGGTAAGCCCCCCTCAGATATTGGAGGGCCACAATAAGGTCTCCTCAGAGGCTTAGGCTTCCTGGAGGCTAAGGCTTCCTGGAGGTGGGGATGAATGAGGTGACTGAAGCTTAGGATAGCCAGGGGAAAAGAAACAAAACAACCAACCAACCAACCAACCAAACAACCCTCACAGCAAAACAGGATTTTCATCACTATTGCTACAGACACCAGGGAAAAAGCAATTAATCTTAAAAACAAAAAAAAGCCTGAGGTTTACTGTGGCACAGTGCCTCCAATACAGCAAAAAGGGTTGCAAGGTTAGGGGTAACCATGGCTGACTTTCAGAAGAGACAGTGCAGCCAAGACACCTGAAGGTCTCAGCAGGCATTTCCAACACTCAGCTTTACAGGATGTGTGCTTGAGGAGCATCAGGTCCACACTTGTAGCATAACTTGTACCATAAACTTGTCCACACTTGTACCATAACCCCACAGTATTCTTGATCTTTCAAATAAGAACTTTTGGAAGCAAGCACAAAAAATGAGAGAGAAGTCAATACTCATCTTGGAATTCCAGTTTGTAATTACTTATGCAGCATAGATTTCCCACTTATAAATCGTATTCTCTTTCTCTGCAGTAGACAATAGGCTTATTTTGGAGACAGACTGAGGGAGTTGGGGCTGTTCAGTCTGGAGAGGTGAAGGTTCTGAGGAGACCTTATTGTGGCCTTCCAGTATCTGAAGGGGGCCTACAAGAAAGCTGGTGAGGGTGTTTTTAGGGTGTGGGTAGTGATAGGACTAGGGGAAATGGAGCAAAACTAGAAGTGGGTAGATTCAGAATGGACATTAAGAAGTAGTTCTTTCCCATTAGGGTGGTGAGACAGTGGAACAGGTTGTCCAGGGAGGTGATAGAAGCCCCATCACTGGAAGATTTTAAGGCCAGGCTGGATGTGGTTCTGAGCAACCTGATGTTGCTCCCCATGGCAGGGGAGTTGGAACTGGATGATCCTGGAGGTCCCTTCTAGCCCTGACAATTCTATGACTCTATGATTTTATACTCTTACTAGGATAATCTCATTAGGATCTGAGAACATTTCTTCCTTGAAGTGTTTAGATCACGACACAGTTTCTGTTCTGCAGGAATTTTCCTCAAGAGAAAAGCAAAACTAAGTTAGTGAAGTAATGGAGCCAGACTGATAGGGTCTTTCCTTAATCCAAAGGGTGAGATCCTTGAGGAGCAGTGCTGGTGGGTTTGGCAGATTGGGCACAACACTAAATTTATTATCAATTTTCATGAAAATCCTGGGACAGTCTGTTCTCTCCACCCCTTATGGTATTCTTAGGTCTCCAAAGAGGATGGCAGATCAGAGAAGAGATGTCAGAAAATAGATCCTGGCTCAGGAAATATTGTTGAAATATGGCTGTAGTGTAATCTCTCCCTTCTTTATGTGCTTGCTTGACTCTGTCTGGGCTGCCAGGTGCCCAACAAAAGTGCTCTATCACTCCCTTCATCAACAGGATAAAGGAGAAAAAAGTATAACAAAAGGCTCCTGGGTCAAGACAGGGATAGAGAGACATCATTCAGCAACTACCATTGTGGACAAAACAGACTTGACCTGGGGAAATTAGCTTAATGTATTACCAATCAAATCAAAGAAGGGTGATGAGAAACAAACCCAAATCTTAAAACACCTTTCTCCCCATGCTTAACTCCCTATTACCTCCTCCCTGCTAGCATCACAAGGAGTCAGGAAATGGGGATTGTGGCCAGTTCATCACATTGCCTCTGACACTCCTTCCTCCTCAGAGGGAGGTCTCCTCACACTTTTCCCCAGTTTCAGATGGGGCCCTTCCCACAGAGACAATCCTCCACAAAATTCTGCAACCTAAGTCCTTGCCATGGGCTACAGTTCTTTATGAAACCCTTCTGTGGCGTGCATTC
This sequence comes from Picus viridis, assembly GCA_033816785.1. Classification (NCBI taxonomy): domain Eukaryota; kingdom Metazoa; phylum Chordata; class Aves; order Piciformes; family Picidae; genus Picus; species Picus viridis. The sequence goes on along the minus strand of CM066578.1, from coordinate 42,806,508 downwards.
CTTCAGGAACAGACTGCTCCAGCATGGGTTCCCCACAGGGTCACAAGTCCTGCCAGCAAATCTGCTCTTGCATGGGCAGCTCTCTCCAAAGGTCTGCAGGTTTTGCCAGGACCCCATTCTAGCACAAGCTTCCCACAGGGTCATGGCCTCCTTTGGGTAACTACTTGCTCCAGCAAGGGGTCCTCCACAGGCTGCAGGTGTGTATCTGCTCCACCATTAACCTCCATGGGGTGCAGGGAGGAAGTCTGCCTCACCATGGTCTTCACCATGGGCTACAGGAGAGGCTCCAGGGACTGCAGCATCTCTTCCCTCTCATCTCTCACTGACCTTGGTGTCTGCAGTTATTGCTCCCACACTCTTACTCCTTATCCCAGCTGCTGTTCCTCAGGTGGATTTTTTTCCCCCTCTTAAATATGCTATCACTGAGACACTACCATCATTGTTGATTGGCTTGGTCTTGGTCAGTGGTGGGTCCATCTTGGAGCTAGCTGGTGTTGACTCTACCAAACATAGAGGAAGCTTTTAAAAGCTCCTCACATAGAGGAAGCTTTTAAAAGCTTCTCACAGAAGCCACCCTTATAGCCCCTCACCACTACCAAAACTCTCTTCAGGTTATTTGCATCATCAGCAACATTTTGGCTAGGTGGTGTGTCTGTAACTGACCCTCAAATGTCCTACCCTGAGCAGAAGTGCCCACCGCCTTGGGTAGCACGGAAGCCAGCAGCTGGGGCAGAGACACATGCAATGTCTGTTTCCTGTTGGCTCATCTTATATCTATACTAACATCTGTGTGATGCCTCCATTCCTCTGGTGCAGAGAGTGTGGACTCCCCCACTACCCTCTGAAACCACCACACAATTTTAGAATAGAATAAACCAGGTTGGAAGAGACCTTCAAGATCATCGTGTCCAACCTTGTCAGATACAAGCTCTGCAGCTCACGCTGTGCTGTGATGCAGCCGATCTGCAGCCTCTCCCATCGACGATGCAAGGTCAGTGAGGATGTGGAGCTTGCTGAGACAGTTTTCAGCAGGACATTTAACTGGAAAGTGACTAAAACTCGTTCATCCCTGCCAGATGTGCCATGGTGCATGGCACTGTTTGAGACACAAAGACCAGGAGAGAGCAACAGAGGTAGCCAAGTTCCAAGCAGATGACAAGGTCTTGTCAAAGAGGACAGGGGAATGGCAAAGGTATCACTAAAGAGCTGTGAGAAGTGTAAAGATCTTATTAAAGGCTTGTAACTCACTGTTTGACAAGGTTTTGTTTTTTCCTTCTGCTTTATGATCAGTTGCTGACTTGGGTTCATACCACATCATCATCACTCTAAAAGCAGAAACCAGGTGGTGGGTGTGGGGTCAAGGAATTGGGGAGAGTCAAGGAGGGGCTGAGAATTGTATGTACAAACACATGAAAGGTTCCTACAGAGAAAAAGTGGGGCAAAGGCAAAGAGATCTTTGGTCTACAACAGAGAACCTATACATTAGGTGAGACTGGGGGAAAATGAGGCTGAATAGGCAGAGATGAGGAGGGGAAACACTGGGTAGGGCCAGAGGGAAAGATGTCAGAAGGAGCAGAGAGGAGACATCAGGTTCAAACAGTGCCTCATCATTGTGTGGGCACAGACAGTCCTGCATGAGGAGGGACCTTCGCCTCACCACAAAGTGGTGCAGGACAGAGATGCTACCTGGCCCCTGGAGATGCATTAACCTCACCAAGCTAAAGAATGTCCCAGGCTGTGTCCTAAAGGAAGGAAAGAGGTCTTGGGGCAGGAGGTTCACAGACATTTCCCCCATGACATGCTTTTGACTTGCAAATTAATTGGGAAGACCTTCTCAACAAGCAGGAGATGCTGGTGGACAGGTCATAGTGCAACAGGTCTGGGTAGGACTGAGGGGTAGCTGAGAACCCAGACAAGTGATTTGCAGAAGGAGGAAAAGTGACATAGCTGAATGGGGATAAAAACCACCAGGCAGCTGAGTGAGAAGAGAGCAAACTTGGAAGGGGAGGAAGCTGCTCTTATCTAGCAACAGAAACAATCCACTGTGTAATGTGCTAATTCCCAAGGATAAGGTAGGATGGAAACTCACTAATTTGTACTCAGAGTGGGAGAGTTAAAGCTGTGAGCTGTAAACAAGCCACCGAAAACTGAGCAAAATTAACCACAAAACATATTTTTCACCTTGGCATTGGCAAGCCCTTTTTGCTTGTAATCATGTTGGGTCACGTGTCTTGCAATTAGGAGGTTTAAAGGTGGTGAAGAAAGGTGACACATTGCTATTATAAGTGGTTAAATCTATGAGAAGAAATGAGGAAAGAGCACTGCTTTTGATGAAATACATGAAAGGAAGGAGAGCAGCTAATGGGGCAATGCAGAATATGCTGAAAGGTTTCCTATCTGCCCCTGTCTTCAAGGAAAAGTTGACTTCTAAGCAGATGTTAGCACAGCACAGATGAGGGGAAGAGATGTTAAGAAATACTTAGATAAATTTGAGGTGTTTTGGTCAACAGAGGTTGATGGCACTTTCCCAGGAGCACTGAGAGTAGCAGCTGTTACATTCTTTGTAAGCAGGTACCTCCAAGAAATCATTGCAGACAAGTGATGCCCTTGAGAGTTGGTGAACACAAAACTTGGTTTTAAACAGAGAACAGAAGGATGTAGGAGTTTTGACATGTGGAAAGAAACTGGGACAAACTCATGGTCTGGTTTTCTGCCCCACCACTCCCCCTCTCTCCAAGGAGTAATGAGATGATAAAGATCACTCAATGTGAATTTTTGCAGTATCATAGTACCGTAGTATCAGTCAGGGCTGGAAAGAACCACAAGGATCATCTAGTTCCAACCCCCTGCCATGGGCAGGGACACCCCACACTAGGTCAGGCTGGCCAGAGTCTCATCCAGCCTGGTCTTAAACACCTCCAGGGACAGGGCCCCAACCACCTCCCTGGACAACCCATTCCAGGGCTTCACCACTCTCATGGGGAAGAACCTCCTCCTCACCTCCAGCCTGAATTTCCCCACCTCCACCTTCATTCCATTCCCTCTAGTCCTATCACTACCTGATAGCCTGAGAAGTCCCTCCCCAGCCTTCTTGTAGGGCCCCTTCAGATACTGGAAGGCCACAATGAGGTCACCTCAGAGCCTTCTTTTCTCCAGACTGAACAGCCCCAACTCCTTCAGTCTGTCCTCATAGGAGAGGTGCTCCAGCCCTCTGATCATCCTCGTGGCCCTTCTCTGGACATGTTCCAGCACCTCCAGATCCCTCTTGTAATAGGGGCTCTGAAAATGGATGCAGTAATTGAGGCCAAACCAGTCTAACATCCGTTCTGACACCCTAACTGTCCACCTTAATGTAAGCAGGAGGAAAAGCAGATTTGACTGAGGTTTTTCTTTGAATTTCATTACTAAACTAGGGAAATAACAGCTGAAATGGAATTGTGACTTTGAGCATGGCTGAAAGACCATGGATAGAGTAGCTGCCAGCCATTAGTTTGCTGTCAGGAGATGTTAAGTGACAACCCAGAGATTTCACCCTGGAAATTGCTAGTCAATATTTCCAATAACAATGCAGATGACAGAACTATAAAACTCACGCATGACAGCCTGCTCAAAAGAGAACACATGCCAGGGTTGGAATTCAAAGCAGCCTCCACATGTTGGGGTCAAAGGTCTGCTATCATTCAGGTGAATTTCAGTAAAAGATAATACCAAAAAATGTGTGGACCATAGAGAAATACTTGTACAAATGCAGACTGGGGAAGAACTCAGTAATTATCAATGCTACACTTGTCTTTGTTCCTTACAGCAATGAAAGCACTTTGCCTTTAGAAGGGCAATCACAAGTATCAGTAGTTAAGGAGTTGTAACAATGCTGGTTGTTGGGGCAGATTTAAACTAAACTGACTGAATGGTAACAAGTCACCAGGCTTCTACCCAGAAGAAAGCCAAGCAAGAAACTGTTGAAGCAGCATTTAAATTGTCCTTGGTGTCACAGAACTGTCAGGGCTGGAAGGGACCCCAAGGATCATCTTGTTCCAACCCCTCCTATCATGTCAGGGACACCCTCCACTAGATCAGGTTGCCCAGAGCCCCATACAACCTGGCCTTAACAACATCCAGTGATGAGGCTTCTACCACCTCTCTGGGCAACCTGTTCCAGTGTCTCACCACCCTTATGGTGAAGAACTTCTTCCTGATGTCTAATCTAAATCTCCTCTCCTCTAGCTTGGATCCATTCCCCCTAGTCCTGTCACTACCTGACACCCTAAAAAGTCCCTCACCAGCTTTCTTATAAGCCCCCTTCTCCAAACTCAACAACACCAACTCTCAGCCTGTGCTTGCAGATGACAGCTTTACATTTGGGACTCTTGAATGTGTCCAGAGAAGGGCAATGAGGCTGGGGAGAAGCCTCGAGCACAAGCCCTATGAGGAGAGGCTGCCCAAGGAGGTGGTGGAGTCACCATCCCTGGAGGTGTTCAAGAGGGGATTGGACGTGGCACTTGAAGCCATGGTTTAGTAATCATGAGGTATTGGGTGACAGGTTGGACTTGATGCTCTCTGAGGTCTTTTCCAACCTTATTGATTCTATGATTTTTTTGGATAAAGAGCTCCAAGGGGACTCCAAGGAGGTACAAGCTGCTCCACCGGACAAATTAGTTATAAATGTAGTAAAAAACACCAATAGCAGACACAAGCTATAGTACAGATCAAATAAGAGTGAGAGGCAGTTTGACTTTTCTTATACACTTGCCTAGGAAGTGAACAACCTTGTAGATAAGGGTGACTTGAGCAGACAGGGAGGACTGGCAGGGTCATCTTCTCGTATGCCTGCTCAGGAAGGTGATGTAGCTAGGGGCAACCCTGGGGAAATGTAAACGTGGAGAAACCAGGAACAGCTGTGAGACTCCAACTCCTCGAGAGAGCTCCCACTGGAACACAGCAAGCAGCACCTGCTGGGGCAGGTGACTGTAAGAGACTGAATCTTCTCTCTCTTGATGTGAATGAACAAAGAGAAAATCACCTTTGCTCCTCGACCAGACAACAGCTGCCCAGAGAGGGGCTGGTGAAAAGAGCCTCTGGAATTGTCCCAGGTTGAGGCAGATCCTCCTTTGTTGAGGCAGATTAAGCTCTGCCATGAATCACCTGGATACAAATAGGCAGATATGTGAAGTGCCGTCCCAAAATAAGTCCTAGACAGGATGAAAGGAGTCTAGTGATAATGATGGAAGTAGAGAGCATAGTTTTCAAAGCATCATCTTTTGCAATGATAAGCAGAGAGGATGCCTCTGGCACAGGATTTCCAAGAAAAGTTGCCATGCAGGATTGAAGTAACTTGAATGAACAACAGAATGGGAAAGGCAAATGAGAAAAACAGCAAACTAATAATGAAACATAAATTAATGAAGATGAGCACTATGGGACAGAAGAAAAGGATTTCTGAGCAGTGGAAGAAGAGGTAAGGTAGGCAGCAGTAAAAGGAAATTACAGAATAATTAGTAATAATACAGTAAGGGAATAGGGGGAAACTTGGCAGTGCCAGAGCTGTGTGACAGGGGCAAGAGATGCGCCTAGGAGCAAATAAATGAAGTGAGGAGGAGAGCAGAGAAAGTCAGGGACAATGAAAGAAATACAGCATAGCTGGAGAACAGGTAGAATGTTGAAGGAGGGAAAGAAGCAAAGGAGGGAAAGGAGCAAAGGAGGGAAAGGAGCAAAGGAGGGAAAGGAGCAAAGGAGGGAAAGAAGCAAAGGAGGGAAAGAAGCAAAGGAGGGAAAGAAGCAAAGGAGGGAAAGAAGCAAAGGAGGGAAAGAAGAAAAGGAGGGAAAGAAGAAAAGGAGGGAAAGAGATGAAGGTGAAAGGAGGTGAAAGGAGGAAAGGGAAAGACAAGTAAACCACAGGAGAGGTGAAGAAACTCTGGTTGCATTGTCCTGAAGTCCACACTGGGTCTCTTGCTGCTTTCCTCAGACCCAGCACTGCTGGTAGAAATGGTATGAAGCCACAATGCAAAGTGCTGATGCTAAAAAGCAGTGCCTTGGGAGCCAGGGCTGCTCAGTGCTCCACTGGATCTGGTTCCCTGATGATAACATGCTCCTCTGGGTAATGCTTTCAGTGGGCATTTTACAGGCTTATCATGCACTTTGAAGATCTGATCTAAAGGCAGCTTGCATTAGTGAGCTTTGTTCATGCAAATAAATGCTTTCAGGGTCAATCCTGAAGATAAAATACAAGAGTAAAACTCCAGGACAAGAGAAAATGGCTTAAGGACTGCTGGGAGGTAAAGGAAGAAGTCCTGTTAAGGATGAATTTCTAAGTCCAGAGAAAGCATTAGGAGGGCAAGAAAACAGGAACTGCCCTATGTGTAAGAGACAGCCATGGTGAGGGTACTAGGACAGCTATGTGTGATTTGCAGTGTGCAGACAGCTCACACACAGTGTGGCCAAGGTATGGAAGATCTGGCAATGCAGAAGTCTAATCCAGATTCAACAAAAGCAAGGAAAGGTAACTGTAATGTTATGTTCAGCCTGATGCCAAGCCTTTGAGAAAGCACCAGAAAGGAATCATGGCCATAATGATGCAGGGTGACTCCTATGAATTAGGAAGAGGATCACTAATTGCAATAACATCTGAAAATGTCATAAAGAGAAAGATCTTGGGCCATGAGAGAGACTCTGTGACAACAACCCCATGGTTTATTGTAAAGGATGTCATTCAACTGCTGTAAAAGATAACTCTCACTGGCAGACACATGGACAGGAAGCTGTAGAGGACAGAAAATTATTTGCTATTTGGAGACCAGAGTGAAGCAAAATGATTATAACATGGCCAGGGAATGGTAGGGACATCACTAAGAACAGGAAACAAATCTCCTAGCTGAGATTAAACAAACATGATCCATAGATCTTGTACAGTGAAATCTCTTATGCTGAGAGTTGTTTGTCTGAAAGGTGGTTGTAATACTGTCCAGGGAGATTTTAGTACTAAAAGAGATTTCTTTCACAGCAGTTAGCTCTGGGCTAGAGCAACCTGGGCTCAGCTCCAGGCTTGTTCGTTTCCTAGTGCTCATCCTCTCTAGCAGATTCTGCAAGTCTAATTAGCACCACAAGCTTTGGCCCTTTTGTTGTGACCTTTACTGACCCTTTGTATACTTCCAGTGACCCCCATGCAGCCTGGTGGCTTTCCAAGATCCTGAGCAGCTGGGATAACAGCACACATCCCTCTTGTTGGTGCTCCAGATCTCAGCTCCCTTCTGCAGGGGTTTTGGCACCATGGATTTAACAGGAGTATCAAGCCTTGCAAACCCTGCAGGATTTGCACAGGGCTGACTGCAAACTGTGAACAGATCTGCAAGGTGAGAAAGGTTTTATTTTTACATTGCTGCTCTTTGAAGTTAAATTCCTTTGAGGTGATTTGTCCTGGAGATTAGCAAAAATAGGCAGTGGAATCTTTGACAGGCACAGAAACGTTTTTTACAGTGAATTGCAGTACGGGAGGGCTCTGTAAGAGGTCCCATGCAACAAAGCTATCTGCTTTGCTGCTTTTGCTGTGGCTGCCTGCACACTCGGACCTGCGCTGCTTTGACATTTTCTTGCCACACAATGCCCCACCCCCCAAACCTCATCAGCTTTATTGAAGGAATTAATTGGGACCTTTTGCAAAATTCCTGTCATGCACCTGTCCCGTGGTGTGTGAACTCTGATGGGAAAACCCATGCCTATCTGCTCACCCTTCTTCAAGGCTCTTTTGCCTCATGCTGGAAGGGCTGCCTTGGGGTACCTGCGGCGCCGAAAATTGTGACAGGAAAGGTGTCTGACCCTGCAGGCTCCCCCTTCCCTCCCCTTCACGCCATCCACCATACCAGCAGGAGTGCAAGGCTGTGGGCTGAGTTGGATTTGAGAAGGTGGGAGGACAAGCCCAGGGACTGAAAATTGCAGAGCAAATGTCTAGTTTTATTTTGAAAGCTGAGTTCAGAGCAAGTGAGTCTCCTTGGAAGAAACTGACACCTGCAGAGCAGCACTGTGCATAGAAAGAAGCTAAAAGCCTGTGTATTGCCTCCATCAGCTGCACCATGGCAATCAGGACCAAAGTTGGACATGTCTGTCAGGGCCAGCAGGATACTGGCAGCACACCCAAGGTGGCAGTTCTCTACTGCAGGTGCCTGCACTGCCTGCCAACACCAGTGGCTGGCACTGAGCCCTGGTGGTAGGGCAAGCAGATGGTCTGGTGCCTCTAGAAGACTTCTGGAGGCTAGGGAGGCCATGGGTGCAAATTAAGCCACCCTGAGCATCCTGTGGTGGCTTGGAGCCAGCCTTTCCCACTCCAAACAGACTTCCTCATCAATCTCCACTGAGGCCTGTGGCTCTCTTTAGAAGGTAACTGCTGCAGCTAAGTGATGGGTTTCCATTCTGGTCCTTACTACAGGTCTTGTAGAGCAAGAGATAACATTGCTCAGAGAGAATCAATAAAGCAAATCACTGTAACTCTTCTGCATAACAGGTATTTAGGGGTGATTGTTAAAGGGAGGGGAAGCAGGTCAATAATAAAATGTTCAAGAGCTATCTTCACTGCAGGCTTTTTCTGACACTGTATGGCATCCCTTCCTTGCTCTGTTTTAATTCCAGGACCTAAATCTGCCATGGAAAAAAGCATTGACTGAAACACAAAGGAACTGTACCTACTTCCAAAGTGTTTTATATGGCCAGCATCTTAATGTATAGGAACCCACACATAAGAGCACAGAGGACTGGCTGTACCTTTAAGCAGAGGTATCTTGTCATACAGAGATACCTGCTCATCTTAGTCAAACATGGTTTCCCACTGCAGGGATGCAATGGAGATCATGACCACAATCCCAGCAGGTCACCAGAAGTAGCTCTGTGTACAGAGCACCTATATGAGGACTATACAAATATTGCATCTCATCCAGACAAAGCATTGAAGGGACAGAGGAAAACAAGCAACAGACCAAGTGAAAGCTTGGGAAGTGTTCTACATTGAAAAATACAAGCTCAATCGTCTGACTGTATCTAAGCAGAGATGGAAAAGGTGCTTTATCCACCTGTAAATAGCTGGATGGAGAAGAGGAGGCTCAGGGAGACCATACTGCTGTCTACAGCTACCTGAAGGGAGGTTGCAGTCAGGTGGGGATTGGTCTCTTCCCCTGGGCAACCAGCAACAGAACAAGAGGACACAGTCTCAAGCCATGCAGGGGGAAATTTAGGCTTGATCTCATAAAGAAGTTCTTCACAGAGAGAGTGATTGGCCATTGGAATGTGCTGCCCAGGGAGGTGGTGGGGTCAACATCCCTGGAGGTGTTTAAGAAAAGACTGGATGAGTCACTTAGTGCCATGGTCTAGGTGAGTAGTTAGGTTTGGGTGATCAGTTGGACTTGATGATCTTGGAGGGCTCTTCCAACCTGATTGATTCTGTATCTGACATACCTTGTTCTATACAAACTAGCACAGAGGCAAATGGAAGCTGATATTAAAAAATACTTGCAGTCCTGCTCTGACACTGCAGGTAGTTATCATAAACTGGGGGCTCAGTGTACAATTCATGCAGAAGGCTTCATTGTTTGTGCTTAGTGGGAAACCAGACAGATGACCATAATCATCCTTTCTTACCTTGCAAATTGTAAGTCTGCTAAAACCGTTTGTCCCTCACAGCCCGTCTCATCAAAGGGGAAAGTGAGCACTGAACTAGGCACCAAGCTGCTGTCGGACTAATCTACAGTCACCTGCCAGCTTTGCCACTCTCTATCAGCCTCCTCAGCATCAGTACTGCTCTACTGAGGCAGAAGCAGGGCAGAGATGACCTCCCAGGCCAGCACAGGCACACTGGGAGTGCAGTGAATCCCGCTCCCAGAGCTGTGACTCTTCAGGGATTTCTGATGGGCTTCTGGCACAAGCACCCCACAGTAGATCAGGTTGCTCAGAGCCACATCCAGCCTGGCCTTAAAAACTGCCAGGGATGAAGCTTCTACCACCTTCCTGGGCAACCTCTTCCAATGTCCTACCACCCTCATGGTGAAGAATTTCTTCCTAACATCCAATCTGAATTTACTCATTTCTATTTTTGTTCCATTCCCCCTAGTCCTGTCATTACCTGACACCCTAAAAAGTCCCTCACCAGCTTTCTTGTAGGCCCCCTTTCAGATACTAGAAAGACACAATAAGGTCTCCTCAGAACTTTCTCTTCTCCAGACTGAATAGCCACAAGCTTCTCACTCCTCTATTTTGCCACAGCCAGCATATCACCTCCACTGCCACCCTCACGAAGCCCCAGCAAAATCAGAGGGCTTGTGGCTGTCTTGCCTTGGTAACACATCCCCTGGGGTCTGATCATAAGCAAAGCCACTGCATCCATTTTGCCAGTCATACCTCCACGAAGGTGACATCACTGCCAAAGCTATTTCCTATGTATAAAATGGCTCATGGGCTCCCAAGTGCCAGCCAGGACACTGCAGTCACTCTGTACCGTAGCCCTGACTTGCTACCAGAAGACAAACAAACCAAAAAACCCACTGAACCTTGCAACCCTTCCACCTTTCAGTCATTTTTCATGAAGGCTAATAGGAGTGGATGGAATTCCTCAGGGCTGTGAGATTCCTGCATTTCCATCCCCATACACTTCATGCTATTGATAGTCATTACAGTGGCAAAAGCAAAGCAGAAATCACAGAGATTCAGTCTGTCACAAGTAGAAGTACACGACATTTGTACACAAAAGTGTCATCTATGCTCTTCAAAAAGCCTCACAGGATTATTTTTCCCCTCCAATTCTGAGCCAGAGTACAAAATTCCTCATGCAAAGTCCCAAAACATTTCCCAAATAGAAGGTAAGGAAACACAACTCAGTTGTAACAAAACACCTTCCACAACAAAAAAACTCCTAAAATAGCTGTCTCCAAGAGAGTGGAAGAAAAATGTCACACAGACTTTTTGTAAGAGAAAGAGAAGGATAGCCAGCATTTTAGACAATTTATAGTATCTTAATTCGATACACCGAATGCCTTTTCAGCTGCCTCTGATCCCTGACCCTTGAAGTTTGCAGAGACTCACATTTCCCTCTAAAAAGCTCTCTAAAACAACTGGTTTGGGATCAATGAAATACATTCTGAATGTTTTCATCTGAGATCACGAGACAATCTCATCTGCAGTCAATGCAACAATCCTCATGGACCTAAATTTCCTCCTGATTTTCAGGTGACTATCCTACCAGATTTTAACCACGAGAAATACAAGCAAATGCTTCTTTTTTTTTTGCTCCCCTTCAAACTGTGGAATACCTCACCCACACCCCCCTTTTTTTTTGTTTGTTTTCGGGGGAAGCAATGATTTTTTACTGTTGAAAATGCATTAAAACTTATTCTTTGGCAAAAAAAAAAAAAAAAACACCAAACAAACCCAAACCAACAGCAACAGAAAATACTTTCGACTGAGAAATCACAATCTGCAATTGCAAACTCTAATTATCTGTTAGCCGTTTTATCTTCAGCTGAAACATTGCATTTGGCCAAACTGTAGCTATTTGAATGTGTGTATATATATAAATAGATATAAAAACAACAGTGAGACTCACCTGCCTTTTTTGTATACCTCATGTATTTCTTTTCCTTGTCGGTGGACTCTGCATTCAGTGCACAAAACCCATCCCCACAACAGGAGGAAGATGCTAAAATGCATTTTTTGGACAGTCAACATGTTACCTGACGATTCTGTATCCAGAAATAGTCCATGCAAGAAGCAGAAGAAGAAGGAGGAGGAGGAGGAAATCCAAATGTAGATCTTGTTCCTCTTTTTAAGACATTATCGGTCTGATGGTTATTGGAAGGATGTTTACTCATACAAAAAATCATCCTGCAGTATTTAATCTGGACAGTGGGGAAAGCAATTTCCACTAAACCTATAAATCCCTCTACGTCAGATGGCAGGGATTTTCTAGCAGGCTTGAATTCACATAGTCTCAGAGAACAATTCTATTGGGGTCCAAACAGGATATGTCATTAATTGGTTTAAATTGCATCCTTTTCAAGTACCTGTGGGATATGGCATGTGTAGATATATTTATCTCTATATAGAGAGATATATTTCTGCCTGGTCAACCAAAATAGTGCAGCTGGTCAGGCAGGTGCTATTAGTCATTCTTTAATCACCAAACTTATCTGAATAGCAGTGGTGCTTGTTGCAGGCATTGCAATAGATTGAGATGCACTAATAAACATGTGTCAGTTTCCAGAAAAAAATGCCAGTTGCTGTTCAATTCTGCAAAGAGTATTTTGATCCTGTGGGGATTTCTACATGACTATACAATGGTGCTTTGGCTGGAGTGGTCGGTGCTCTCAGGACTTGTGTCAGGTACCTCACTGCTCTGCTGAGTAGGGTCCTTTCAAAAAGCATCCTGATGTGCAGAGGAAGTGGGGGAGGACAGCACAGGGGAGATAACTCTCCTCTCTACACAAGGCTGTTGTGAGCAATCATACTGAAGCAGAGCAGCTGCAGGAGAGCTCTGGGGGCTGGTGTGCTAGGTCCCATGTGGCTGACAAAATCATAGAGTCATAGAATGGTCCAGGCTGGAATGACCCTCTGAAGGTCATCCAGTCCATATGATATTAAGGGTTGGAAGGCACCTTCAAAGATCATCAAGTCCAACCCCCGTGCCAGAGCAGGACCATACAATCTAGCACAGGTCACACAGGAACACATCTAGATGGGTCTTGAAAGTCTCCTCCACAACCTCTCTGGGCAGCCTGCTCCAGTGCTCTGTGACCCTCACAGTGAAGAAGTTCCTCCTCAGTTTGAGATGGAACTTCCTGTGTTGCAGTTTATATCCGTTGCCCCTTGTCCTGCCCTCAGGTACTTATAAACATTTATTAAATCCCCGCTCAGTCTTCTCCTCTCCAGACTAAAAAGCCCCAGGACTCTCAGTCCCTCCTCGTAAGGCACATGCTCCAGTCCCTTAATGATCCTGGTGTTGTCTGCTGGTATCCAGGGAAAAAATTCACTCTTGCAGAACTTTTTTTTTGTTAAAACTTCTTTGACCACCACCTCCCCTTTCCCATCGTATCTGCCTCTTTTCCACCCCACCCACCCCATTCTCCCCTCAAATCCCAGAGCACCTGGGCTCTCTTGGCGTTTCCTCCCACCCCAGGTGTGAGCCACTTTGCCCTCTCCGCCCACTCCCCTTTTTAATCCCCCCAGGAAAGGAAGAAACCCTAAATTGAGCCCATCTGGGCTAAGGGATCCTCCTCTCATCACTGGTGAGTCCTCACAGTGCACACTGGGTGATGGTGGTGGTGACAACAAAGGCCGGGGGGCCTAGTGGCCCCCGGCTAGGTAGGAATAGGATCAATGACTCCTCCAATATCATCCACGGGTGCTGGCTGGGCCTCCTTACTGAGGCTGAGCTCCTCTGTGTGGTAGCTTGGCTGTTTGAGGGTCTTGTCCCTGGCTCTGGGATGGGTGCAGAAGTGGTGGTGGTGGTGGAGCAGAACCTGTTTTGGCAGGGTGGAGTATGGCATAGAGGGAGCAGGAGCTGCTTTGGTTAAGATGAAGCAGGGTGGTGGGGAGGCGCAGGAGCTTTTAAGTGGTCCCATCAGGAAAGCCCTTCCTCAGGAGTTAAAGGATACAATGATTTTCCTCCTCAACAATTCCATGCTTGATCTCATGGCTTTCCTCACAATTGACAATGGCAGGCCAGCACAGTTCAGATAGCCGGTGTTCTTATCCTTTTGGCCTTACAAAGGCTTCACGGACACACAAACACGTCTGGAAAAGTAACCTTTAGTCGAGAAAGGAAACAGCGACGTCCCTCGCCTCCGAGAGACTTCGGCAACGGCCCCCTCGCAGGCAGCGATCACGCACGCCGCCCCGGCCCAGAGGCCAGAGCAGATGAAGGTTCCGGTGGCCAGTCCCGGCGCGGGAGTCCAGGAAACGGCAGTGTTTCCCTAAGCCGAGGCTGGCGGCTGGGTGCCCCGGCTGGAGGGCAGAACGCGCCGCCTCCACCCCCTGCTCCGCGTCCGTCTGTCCGTGCCCCCGCCCGGCCCCGCGCACATACACGGCGAGCTGCACTTGGCTTCTCTCCGCGGCTCGGGGCTCTGCTGCAATGCCTGTGAGGCTGACTTTCAAAGCCTAACCCGCAGCCGCGATCCTCCCCGCTTTCCACCTCGCCCGCCGCGAGTCAGCAGGGACTCGTCAGTCAGCAGGGACATCCCCAACTAGACCAGGCTGCCCAGGGCCTTGTCAAGCCTCACCTTGAATATCTCCAGGGAAGGGGCCAGTCTTCCTTGGGTCAAATCCTCATTGATGCTCATAAAGAAAATAAACCAGCATGGGCAGAAATCTGTGATGGAGCCAGACACATTGCCCGTCTCTTTGGAGCTCAACCGCCTCCCTGCATAACCCAACACTCCGTGTTTCCTCTCCTCTGTACCCTACCCCCCCGAAGGCCTTGCAATTTTGGTCCCACCTGTGCCCTATCATGGAGGCATGGCCCTGTGGTCTGCAGACAACACCAGTCTTGTGAGGTGTTTAGGAAGAGACTGAATGGGGTGCTTAGTGCCATGGTTTAGCTGATTAGATGGTGTTGGATGATAGGTTGGACTCGATGATCTCAAAGGTCTTTTCCAACTTGGTTAATTCTATTCTGTTCTTTGCTGACAAGGTTCTTCTTCCTCTGCCTGTTACCCATGGATTTCTATATCAGAGCCATTGGTCAAGCTGCCCATCTCTGTCCATGAAAGTCCTTTCTGAAATCCCTGAGGACCACATTTCTAACCTGACCTGAGCTGCCATGCCTTTATTGACTTCATTAACGCTGCCTCAGGACCCTACAGGAAAACACATCCAAAGCCACTGAAATTTCATTCCATCAACCAAGATTCAATTTAATGATTTGCTGGGCTAAAACATTTCCTGCACAGAGTCACTCTGGCTTCAAGAGGTGAGCAGTCACCAGCAGTTTGTGGCAACAGTTAATCACTCTTTCTGTTCAAAGAATTTGTACTCATCTTATCTGTGACAATTACCTGCATTCAGTTTCCACTGATTCACATCTCCTCCAGGAAAATAGGAAGTACCTTAAAAGCTGTTCCTTTCACCTCTGGTGACAGCAGATATACTCTTCTCAGGCTTTGCAATAAACTGTATCAGGGTTTTTTTATGAGGTCTTTCAAAGGAACTTTTTCTTCTCTTTGAAATACATTTTTATTACTTCATACACATTAAAAAGAAATCTAGTCCCTTGTTTATGCACCAAAGCAGCAATTATTTTTTTTTTTTAGGCTGGATGTTAGGAAGAAGTTCTTCACAGAAAGAGAGATTGGCCATTGGAATGGGCTGCCCAGGGAGGTGGTAGAGTCACCATCACTGGAGGTGTTTAGGAGGAGACTGGATGAGGCAGTTGGTGCCATGGTTTAGTTGATTAGATGGTGTTGGATGATAGGTTGGACTCAATGATCTCAAAGGTCCTTTCCAACCTGGTTAATTCTATTCTACTCTATTCTAGAGACATGGGGTCATAAAGAACAAACATGTTGATGAAACTTCACTTCTTTCCCTGACAGGCCAACAGGCTTCATAGCCTGGGGAGAAGCAGACAAACTTTTCAACACCATCTCACACAACATTCTCATAAGCAAGACTAGGAAGCATGGTCTTGATGTATTATTTGTAGAACTGATGCAAAACATCTCTAGCTTTAGTTCAGGTCATGTTGCTGTACCTCTAGAGCAGTCATCCATGACTCGCGACCAGTGTGCATGACAGGAGCAAGTTTTGCAGGTGATCTGCAAGGAAGCCGTGAAGTACCAGAGTGCACAACCCAAAGTGAAGGCCTGAAAGGGTAGAAATGGCACAGTGTATGTCTTCATGTGTGTAAAAGTCTATTCAAAGCCAAATATAGTGCTCTGAATGACCACAATATACCAAATGCTGCATCAGGAACAGTGTGGCCAGCAGGAGCAGGGAGGTCATTCTCACCCTGTACACCACACTGATTAGGCCACACCTTGAGTACTGTGTCCAGTTCTGGGCCCCTCAGTTTAGGAAAGATGTTAACTTGCTGGAATGTGTCCAGAGAAGGGCAACAAAGTTGGTGAGGGATTTGGAGCACAAGCCCTATGAGGAGAGGCTGAGGGAGCTGCGGTTGCTTAGCCTGGAGAGGAGGAGGCTCAGGGGAGACCTTATTGCTCTCTACAACTAGCTGAAAGGAGGTTATAGACAGGTGGGGGTTGGTCTCTTCTCCCAGGCAAGCAGCACCAGAACAAGAGGACACAGTCTCAAGCTGCACCAGGGGAGGTTTAGGCTGGATGTTAGGAAGAGATTCTTCATAGAGAGAGTGATTGGCCATTGGAATGGGCTGCCTGGGGAGGTGGTGGAGTTGCCATCACTGGAGGTGTTTAGGAAGAGACTTGATGGAGTGCTTGGTGCCATGGTTTAGTTGATTAGATAGTATTGGATGATGGGTTGGACATGATGATCTTGAAGGTCTCTTCCAACCTGGGTTTATTCTAGTCTAGTCTAAAGAAAGAGTAACAGCCTGAGAGATTAGTAATGGATACTAGACTAGATAATAGGAATCTTTTCTAACACTAAGGACAGGGAAGCATTGCAGTAATTACACAGGAAGAGTTTGCAATTATCATTAGAAGTAATTAAGACAGGTATATCTTAGGATCAAGGGTTAGGCTATATTACTTCTCAAGGTTTCTTGCAGAACTATTTCTTTCCGATTGTCTCGGGGCGGGGCCCGGGGGGTGGGGTGGGGGGGAAGTGGAAAGTTGGCATACAGGAATTAGAAAAATGTGAAAAATTCAAGCATCCAGGAATGGCTGTGCTTTAATTTTGACAAAAATAAAAGGAAAAACAAATAAGAAGACACACTTGTTATTGTCTTCAAATTTTGTTGAATCTTGAGCTTGAGTAGAGTTAATTTTGCCTGCTTTCTCCAGGAGAACAACTAGAGACTAAAGATAGAGCTGCATTTTCTTTCAGTAGTTAGAAATCCTCTGGATACCAAGCAAGAAAAGAATGAATAATTTGCACTGAACAGTATTTTCAACCAGCTCCACTGTTTTTACAGCTTGCAGACTAGTTGTGAGCTGACTGCAGCCTCATCAATAGGATGCTGAGCTTTTATTTAGTTACTGTGGCCATCTAAATGCAATTTTCCCAGGCTGCTGGGAGCTTTAATCCTGTATTTCCTGTTTTCATTACGAACAGATGATAAGAAACGTCACAAAACTAAACAGTTGATTCTGTTTGACCCAATCCTGTTATTGAAATTTGTTAAATAAATGAGTTTTGAGCCCATCAAAGATACACTTCTTCCATTTGACCAAATTATAATCACCTATTTGCCCATCTATCTATCTCCAAAACATCACAGAATCACAGAACGTTAGGGGCTGGAAGGGACCTCCAAAGGTCATCTGGTCCAACCCCACTGCCAGAGCAGGATCACCTACACCAGATCACACAGGAATGCATCCAGGTGGGTTATGAATATCTCCAGAGAAGAAAACTGCACAACCCCCTTGGGCAGCCTGTTCCAGTGTTCTGTCACCCTCACAGGGAAAAAGGTTTTCCTCATGTTTCCATGGAGCTTTCTATGCCTCAGCTTCTACCCATTGCCCCTTGTCCTGTCATTTGGCTTCACCCAGCAGAGCCTGGCTCCATCCTCTTGGCATTCATGCTTTACCTATTCATAAACATTAACAAGGTCACCCCTTAGTCTCCTCCTCTCCAGGCTAAAGAGCCCCAGCTCCCTCAGCCTCTCCTCATAAGGAAGATGTTCCACTCCCTTCATCATTTTTGTGGCTCTGCATGGGTGTGGTCAGACTCTGTCAAGCAGTTCCCTGAGGTCCTTCTTGAACTGAGGGGCCCAGAACTGGACACAATATTCCAGATGCAGCCTCATCAGGAGAGAGTAGAGGGGGGCGGGGAGGAGAACCTCTCTCAACCTACTAACCACAGCCCTCCTAATCCACCCCAGAATGGCATTGGTCATCTTGGCCACAAGAGCACATTGCTGGCTCATAGTCAACCTTCCATCCACTAGGACCCCCAGGTCCTTTTCCCTTTCACTGCTCTCCAGCAGGTCAGTCCCCAACCTATACTGATCCGTGAGGTTGTTCTTTCCCAGGTGCCAGAGTCTACACTTGTCCTTGTTGAATTTAATTAAATTTCTCCCTGCCCAACTCTCAGCCTGAGTCTCACTGAATGGCAGCACAATCCTCTGGTGTGTCAGCCACTGCTCTCAGTTTGCTGTCATCAGCAACCATGTGGACAGTGCACTCTGTGCCCTCATCCAGGTCGTTGATGAATATATTGCATAGTACTGGTCCCAGTACTGTTCCCTGAGGGACTCCACTAGGTACAGGCCTCCAGCTAGACTGTGTCCCATTGACCACAACTCTCTGACATTTTTCCTTCAACCAGTTCTCATCCACCTCACTACCTGATCACCCAGACCACACTGCCTCAGTTTAACTGCATAATCAGAAGCAGCCCATTACTCATGTCCCTCTTTAACAAGTGTATTTCCTTTCTTTGGGACTGCAGAGACAGGGGTTCGGGAGATGACAAAACACAGAGGTTGAAATAAAAAAAGATTTAACAAATCAGCCAAACTGATACCAACACCAATAAAAGATACATAAAGTTATACTCAGCCCAGTGATAGTGCAGCAGTCACACTAAACAGGAAAGCAGTCCACAAAAGACCAAGCCTGAGCACGTGGCTCCCCTTTCCTCAGCAAACTTCCCCTCTCAGCAGGGTGTGATGCTCATGGTCTGGGTTACACCTGTGAGCCAACTCCAGTCAGCTGTCCTGGCTGACTCAGAACTGCTGATGGCCTGCAATCCATGGCTGGCCTGGGATTCTGTCCCAGCAAAACCAAGACAGGGACATTCACAGGATATCTGTGCTCTCGCTCTGTGAGTTGAAATATGTCACCTACATCCTTATGTTTATTGGGCATGGGATGTGGAACTATCTCTGAGGGGGTCATTAGTAATGAATAGAATTTGAACAATGTGGGGAGAAGTGATATATCCACTGACTCACTACAAGCAGAGCTGGTGGCCCTTCATAGTGCTTGTAGCTCTGCTCTTTGTATGACTTGAACATGTCCAGAGAAGGGCAACAAAGCTGGTGAGGGGTCTGCAACACACCCTGTGAGCAGAGGCTGAGGGAGCTAAGGTTGTTCAGCCTGCAGAAGAGGAAGCTCAGGGGAGACCTTATTGCTGTCTACAACTACCTGAAGGGAGGTTGTAGCCAGGTGGGGGTTGGTCTCTTCTCCCAGGCAACCAGTGACAGAACAAGAGGACACAGTCTCAAGTTGTGCCAGGGGAGGTTTAAGCTGGATGTGAGGAAGAAATTCATCACAGAAAGAGTGATTGGCCATTGGACTGTGCTGCCCAGGGAGGTGGTGGAGTCACCATCCCTGAAAGTGTTTAAAAAGAGACTGGATGAGGCACTTAATGCCATGGTTTAGTTGATTAGATGGTGTTGGATGATAGGTTGGACTGAGAGGATGAGGGAAGTGTTAATACATGTGTTTACGCTGGGATGATTAAAACTAAAAGAGCCCACACAGAAAGGGAAAGAAGATAATCTTTCCTCTGCAGGCCCAAGAAGCAAATACACTCTTCCAATCTGGAACTCGGTGTGCTGTGTTTGTGGAGAGCAAAGACCAGCGGCTGCTGACAAGAGTGGGGCAGGGGAAATATCCAAACAGGAAGATTTTACTTTTCACAGTATCACAGTATAACCATTTTCATTGTTAAAGATCATTGTATGAGCTGTCAGGAGTGTGCACCAGGATAGGAATCACAGCAGTTTATTCTGTCTAAGGATTTCAACACAAATAGCATTTGGGCTTTGTTACTGTGTTTGGGTTTTTTGCCTCTGCTCCTCTCTGGCCTCTCTTGCACCCTTTGCTTATTACACTACATCAGAGAACGTTCATATGCTCATTGTGGTAAACCCTGGGACTTCTGCATGTAATGGCAAGGACCTCAGGAAATCATAGGCACTAACAAATAAATAGATTTCCATGCAACATGAATAGCAGGGAGGAGAGAAGTGCCAGTGAACCCATGACCCCAAGCCTTCTTATCACAGAACAAAAATCAGATAGAGGCAAGGGACTGTACATGTGCCTCTAAGCCGCTATAAATCCCTAAATGGATTGTGTGCTGTATGAAAGTGAAGGGAAATAGGCCAAGCCTGCACTGGGCAGAAACCTGAAAGGCTACAGTGAACAATGTGCTTGAGTGAATTGCAGTGCTTCAGGACTAAGGCATTCAGCTGCTGTTTCTCACTGCTGAAAGGAGTAACAATGCTACAGCACCCCAAGGAGGCACAGCTTTAATACCACTTTGCTTTCATTAGAGCTCTTTCCCCGGGGATGTCTCTGTCCATTGAATGCTTCTTTTCTCTCCCTTTGATGTGGTGTTGTACCCATGGAGTGTTTTTACATGGTCTTACCTCTGTCTGAGGGATTATGTGCGTTGCGTGCCTAGCTGTGTCCTTTTGTTTCAGCCCCTTCTGCAGCTTCCCAGAGCTGGCTTAGGCAGGTTGGTGTGTGCTCAGCCATGGAGCACCTGGCATCTTCCTGTGGAGGTTCTGCTGCTAGAAGTGGGAAGTGAAAGGTAAATAACAAAGTAGAAAGAGACTTTTAGAAAGATACTTTGCTCTTAGCAGTGTAAGAAGGCTGAAGTAAAACACTGAAACGTGCATACTAGTGAGTAGTGCAACCCAGCACCCTGATTTATCAGGAGGGACTGTTGCCTTAAAGGATGTGAGTTGAGCTTTCTTGGAAGGTCCAGACAAAATGGTACAAAAGCATTCAGACTGGACTGAAATTATGTTCTGCACATCCTGGATAGGGACTAATTCCACTCTGACTACTAGAGTCTGGTCCTCAGCCCTCCTATCCTGCCCACACCATTCCTCTGTTTTGCAATTTTTCCTTACATATACAACTGCAGATAAAGAAGAGTTTCCCACTTTCTCCTACTGTTCTCACAGCCCATCTGCATCACTTCCATTTGGGAACTTCACCAGTAATATGCCAAGGGTTCCTTGCCTGTTGACCTAAAAATAATTCAAAATGCTTTCCAAAAGACAGCAACAATATGGAAGAAAAACAGAGGGGTGACGAGTCAGAAGTTCTGAAACATAAACACTGAGGCTTCAGCAGGGATATCTCGAGGCAAAAGCTAATGCAGGTATAAATAACAACTACTGAGCTGTCAATAGCAATTCAGAGAAAGCAGAAGTGCTTAATAAGAGAGTTGTTCTGCCAATATTCAGAGGGGATTAAAGGAGCAACTGGAGTAATTACAGTCCTCAGCCTGACACGGATGCCAGGCAAAATATTGGAATGGCTGATATGACACTCAATAAATAAAGAGAAGCTAATTTGATTAATGTCAATTAGCATGGCTTTGAAGAAAAATAGATCTTTCCAAGCTAATCCTTTTTGATTAATTTAACATGTATTTGCTGGAAGAAGTGAAGCTATGCAGTGTGCTCTTGTAAGGCATTTGATGTTGCACCACATGGCATTGTATTTAAGGAACTGCAACAATACAGTATCAAGACTCTTTAAAAATTTATTTAAAACTGGATAAAAGCCCTGGATTGATTATGACTGTAAATGCTAAACCTTCATCAGCCAATGCAATTGTGACTGAAGTGCAAGACCCGGCACTTGGTGTTGTTGAATCTCATACCGCTAGCCTCAGCTCATCAGTCCAGCCTGTAGAGCCTCCCTATCCTCAAGCAAATCAACATTTCCACCCAATTTGGTGTCATCTTCAAACTTACTGAGGGTATGCTCAATTTCCTCCTCCAAATCATTGATCATAGAATTACAGAATTGTTCTGGTTGGAAAACACCTCAAAGATCATCAAGTCCAACCGATCACCCAACCCTATCTAGTCAACTAGACCGTGGCACTAAGTGTCTCATCCAATCTTTTCTTAAACACCTCCAGAGATGTCAACCCCACCACCTGGGCAGCCCATTCCAATGGCCAATTTCTCTTTCTGTGAAGAACTTCTTTCTAAGATCAAGCCTAAACTTCCCCCTGCACAGCTTGAGACTGTGTCCTCTTGTTCTGTTGCTGGTTTCCCAGGAGAAGAGACGAAGCCCCACCTGGCTGCAACCCCCTTCAGATAGTTGTAGATGGCAATAAAGTCTCCCCTGAGCTTCCTCTTCTCCAGGAGTGCATCCTGAAGTGATAAGGACATTAAAGAGTACTGGCCGCCAGTACTGAGCCTTGGGTAACACCACTTGCAACCAGCCACTCCATTTCCTGCCACTCTTTGAGCCCAGACACCCAGCCAGTTTTTAACCCACCAAAGCATGTGGCCATCCAAGCCAGAAGCAGCCAGTTTCTCCAGGAGGATGCTGTGGGACATGGTGCCAAAGGCCACCATTCAGGTAGATTACCTCCACAGCTATTCACTCATCCACTAAGAGGATGAGTCATGGAATGCAATCAGGTTGGTCAGGCAGGACCTGCCTTTCATAAACCCATACTAACTCTTCAACCACTTACAAATGATGAGCCCACCAGTACGTAGGAGCGGTCATCTGACAGTCCAAACTTTGTGCAGCTTCCCCAGGCACACATTTCTTCAGCCACAGCAGCTGTTAACAGAAGAGGTTGGGTACATAGTGAAACTCATCTGGGCTCTCATTGGATTTCAAAATGGTGCAAATGGCACAAAGTGTTTAATGAAGCAGTGTGTGACCAGGCCCTGAAGTTGGATGGCAGAGTCTGTTTCCACTTATGGTGGGGTCTGCTGAGGTAAAGGTGTTGTGTGCAGTGCTTATCCACCCCTTATGGGTGCTCTGTCAGGGTGGACCTTCTTGGGTTTGGACATCTTGCTCACAGTCAGGGAGTGCCCCTTTGCCCAGCTTAGCATCTTCTGCTTCCAGTATTGTCTCCATGGAGGCTGCTGAGACTTCTCAGGGATTCAGCAGAGCTAGAAAAGTCATGATTTTTAATTCTGTCACTTCCCAGACTGTATGGCCAGAAGCAGCTATTAACTGTCAAGTCATAGTGGCCTCACAGATTTGTGTTTGGAAGAGACTTTTAAACTAATTTCAGCCTTCCTATTATTTTCAGTGTTTTATTAGTGCCATTTTGATGTTCCTTTTGCATTACAAATTATCACTGATCTCTTGAGACTTTACCAAAGTATTCCATAGGCTCATTTCCTATCAAAATCATCAAGCAATGGGGCTCGGATGTGAGAACTTCAGCCTCAGTATCTGGTTTCTTACTATCCCAAGAATGTTTTCAGGAGCCAGACACACAACCACTTCCTAGAGTTGACGTGTTTTTCCCATGCCATGTTTTTAATTCCTCCATTTGGCTTGCAAAAATATTTGAATCTGTATACAAGTATGACCTGAGCCTTAAGAGAAAGCCTTGATGCTTGCCTTTCTTTTCTGATGAGCATATGATGAGGAACAGGCTTGTTTTCCTGTACAGTCTACTTGAAAAGTCATTTTATTACTTTCTGCTGTTATACCTGGGAGATACAACTTAGAACAGGTTTCTCAGGCCCTTCTACAGTTGAATTTTGTATACTTCCAAAGATGAAGTTTCCATGACCTTTCTGAAGCACATTTTCCCCCGTACCTTGCTGCAGATCATGACTGTGATCTTTTGCCTTTTGCTGAGCATCACTGAAAGCAGGTCCATCCATCCTGGAAAGCATAAAAACTCTCTGAAAGTGCTGTCACTGAGTGAAGCAGCACTTCCCATGCTGTGCTGGGAGTGGTGGTTAAGCAGGGGACAGCCAGCTCAGAAAGGTTACAGAAGCCTTGACCTGCTGCCAGCAGAAGCTGCATAGGAAAATCAGTGTAGCAGACGTTGAAAGGGAAGGGCTACAGCCCTGGGGTTGAAATGTGGTAGGTGAGCTGCATTACACAAAAGGCCAGTCTTGTGGCTTTTCTCTTTTTAAGCTTACCCACATGGTTTCACCATCCTTTCTTCTTTTCTCTTCCAAACCAGATCAATGTCAGTTGTACGAATCCATGCACATCCCACTGGAACAGTCACGTGGGGAGGCCATTGAGAAGAGCCACTGGAGTGTGTGAGCCAGCACAGGGCAGCACTGCCAGGACCCAGGCACAAAAGGTCTACCAGAATGGTCTCAGCAGCTCAATGAGGGGGAACAGGTAGAAGAGGCAGCATTTATCCTGCCTTGCTCTATTTCCAGGTAAAATAGAGGGAAATGGGTGTACACTTCCTCACAAGCACACTGGCACAGTATTACTGTTTAAAACAGGTTAAAAACACCCATAAAAGAGGAAAGCCTAGACAGAAGCATAAACATAATGAATACTGGTTTTGCCAGGACCATTTTGGGTTCTCATATCATTGCTTTCTGAACATTTCTTTTCCTGTGATTGTCCTCTTTAGCCTCACACAGCCAGCACCTTACCTTCCTAATTCAACCTCTTGCTTTCATTTCATTGCACATTCAAGCCAAGGTATGCAGAAATGAATGAGCCACAGCAGCAGCTGAACAATGCAGCCAGGAGCAGGGGTGTACCCCGCTGTGACATGTGACTGCATTGTGGCTGCCTTGCTTCTGCAGCCACTGCCTTTTGCTTGTGTCCTACCTGGGACTGGCCTTGAGGACTTTCAGGGATGAGATCATAGGATCACAGGATCTTAGGGTCTGGAAAGGACCTCCAAAGATCATCAAGTCCAACCCCTGCCAGAGCAGGACCATAGAATCTAGCACAGGTTGCACAGGAACACATCCAGATGGGTCTTGAAAGGCTCCAGAGAACGAGACTCCACAACCTGTGACCCTCACAGTGAAGAAGTTCCTCCTCATGTTGAGGTGGAACCTCCTGTGCTGTAGTTTCTATCCATTACCTCTTGTCCTATCACAGGGTGCAATGGAGAAGAGCCTGTGCCCTCCCTCTTGACACCCATCCCTCAAATATTTATAAACATTTATTAAATCCCCTCTCAGTCTTCTCTTCTGCAGACTAAAAGTCGCAGGGCTCCCAGCCTCTCCTCACAGCGCACATGCTCCCATCCTTTCATCATCCTGGAGCTCTCTGTTGGACTCTCTTGAGCAGATCCTTGTCCCTCTCGAACTGGGGAGCCCAAAACTGGACACAATATTCCAGGTGAAGTCTCACTAAGCCAGAGTAGAGAGGGAGGAGAACCTCCCTCACTGGACACAATGCTCTTAATGCACCCCAGGATCCCCAGATGAGATGGGAGGTAAGGCTTGCAGCCAGCACAGAAGTGTGTGGCTGCTGCTGTAGTTGCAGCCAGCAGAACAGGATCATCTGCAATTTTGATTTCCATTGAGGTGCAGGAATACAGAGGACAAGGGGGGGGAAATAAAGAGGGAATTTTTGCTATTGTTCACTCTGGGTTTTTGTGCTTTTCTATCTGGAATGCCAGCTTTGCCAGAGTCTGAAGCTCCAGCTTGCACTCATTGCCCCTTGTCCTCTCATTGGGCATCTCTGAGCAGACCCTGGCCCCATCCTCCTCAGTCTCCTCCTCTCCAAGCTAAAGAGCCCCAGCTCCCTCAGCCTTTCCTGATAAGGGAGATGTTCCACTCCCGTAATCATCTTTGTGAGCAGCAGTGCAAGCAGTGGTGCAGGTAGTTGGTGTCAGGCAAGTGGGTAGTGGGCAGTGGTGCAGGTTCTCAAGCAGTGGTGCAAGCAGGCGGCAGCAGGGGAAATTGTCCCGGCAGCAGTGAAGGCGGGCAGCAGGGCCAGGCAGGCATCAGCAGTGGTGAAGGCAGACTCCCACCTGCTGGAGACAAGCAGCTCCACAGCCACTTTCCGAGATGCCTGGCAAGAAGGTTCCCAGCAGATGGGGACCTGGCAGGGATGTCCACACCACACCGTCCAGCCGCTCCTCCCAAAGACCAGGCTGGGTCGGGAAGGATGTGAAGGGGCTGTTAAGAACAGGTGGTGTGGATTAGGGCCAGGGCTGGTCCTGTGTTGGTCACCCTGAGCAAGTCGTGGCTGGAGGAAAAGGGAGCATAAAAGCAATACAAAAATTCCTCTTCCTAAGGACAGAAAAATAATTTTTGTGTGACAAAAAACATGACCAAAAGACATACACTGTGCATGGCTTTTGAGGGTCTCTTCCATGCAGTTTGGTGTATCAAGTAATTTTACCCCAGCATTAAAAAGAGACCATAAGAAGATGTGGGTTTGTATCTAGAAGGAAGCCTTCTCTCTGGGGAAGGGAGAGGACTGGGAGATCCCTCACAGCCCATAAAACTGCCTGGGGTGGGGAAGTGTAAAAAAGTCCAGGTTGCTACAGTCCACAGCTGCCGTAATGCACAGGTAGCTGCAGACTTCAGGGGAGCCAACTCAAAAGTTCCCTCGCAGTGGGGAAAACTTACCCAAAGATGAAAAAAAAATAGAAAAACAAAATAAGATCTAGTATCTGTCCTATCTTCTCCCTCTCCAAAAGGCATTGCTCTCTAATTACAGCAAGCTGCTTCGCATTAGTGGTTCCGTTTCTGGCTTTGGTTTGGATGGCAGTTTCACTGAACTCTCAGGCACTTGAAAACAGTCTCCAATTGCTTAGGCCAAATCCTTTCCCCACCCTCTCTGGCAAGAGTGAATTTTTTATCAGGGGCTTGATACTAATAACATTTGAATGGTTTATCTTTAAAGGAAAATAATGTAATTATTTCAGAGAGAAATCCAGAGCAGGGCTAATAGAAGGGGAGACAGTGGTTTGACGTGGTCTGGGCAAGGACCCAAAAAGCAGACCATGGGCGTCTGTAGTTGCTAGTTTATGACTTTGTAGCACAGCATGCTGGTGTCAGCCCAGAGGCAGTGCAGGAAAAGCAAAAGCCTCCTCTGAAAATTCAGCCCATGTTATGTAGGAGCACAGTGGCTGAGTTTTGTGCTGAATGCATAAAGCATAACAACTCTGAGAATCACAGAATGTTAGAGGTTGGAAGGGACCTCCAGAGATCATGCAGTCCAACTCCCCTGCCAAAGCAGGGTCACCTAGGGTAGTCTGCACAGGAATGCATCCAGGTGGGTTTTGGAAGTCTCCAGAGAAGGAGATTCCACAACCTCTCTGGGCAACCTGTTCCAGTGCTCTGTCACCCTCACTGTAAAGAATTTTCTCCTCATGTTGAGGTGAAATCTTCTATGTTCAGGTTTATTTCCTGAATTTCCTGAATATATATCCGTTGCTCCTTGTCTTATTACTGTGCACCACTGAAAAGAGCTTGGCCCCCTCCACTTGACACCCACCCCTCAGATATTGATAGACATTGATCAGATCCCCTCTCAGTCTTCTCTTCTCAAGACTAAACAGCCCCAGGGCTCTCAGTCTCTCTTCACAGGGGAGATGCTCAAGTCCCCTAAGATGAAGGTGTTTAACATGAAGGTAATTGTGTTAAAAAATGGAAATACAACACAATTACATTTATCTATGCATAAAAACACTGCAAAAAAGAGGACTGCATGTTCAGGCAATCAGCACCAGAACAAGAGGACACAGTCTCAAACAATGCCAGGGGAAGTTCAGGCTTCAGGTGAGGAGAAAGTTCTTCACAGAGAGAGTTGTTAGCCATTGGAATGGGCTGCCCAGGGAGGTGGTTGAGTCACCATCCCTGGAGGTGTTCAAGAGGGGATTGGATGTGGCATTTGGTGCCATGGTTTAGAAGTCATGAGGTGTTGGGTGACAGGTTGGACTTGATGATCTTTGAGGTCTTTTCCAACCTTATTGATTCTATGATTCTAGGATTCTGCATGTTTTCTTTGCAAACATGGGCACTTTCAAAGTGTTGACCAAGGGACTTAGGGTGTCCCACTGAGTTAGTGAGCATACCCTGTGCTGTGAGTGAGTATTCTTATATGCTGAATACTCTGCTGCTCTGTGCATGTGATGTCAGGGGAAGGAGACCTTTCTTTTTTGACTATTGTGCTGAAGACTTCCCTGCATGAGAGGAGTCTCTGTGGGACACTCTGACCACAATAACCCCATGCAGTGCTGCAGACTGGGGGATGAGTAGCTAGAGAGCAGCCTGGCTGAGAGGGACCTGCCAGTGCTGGTTGGCAACTGACTGAACATAAGCCAGCAGTGTGCCCAGGTGGCATGGAAGGCAAAAGGCAACTTGGCTTGTATCAGGAATAGTGTGGCCAGCAGGGCTAGGGATGGAATTCTGCCCCTGTACTCCCCTGCACTGCTGAGGCCTCACCTCGAGTACCGTGTGCAGCTCTGGGCCCCACGCTTCAGGAAGGATATTGAGGGGCTGGAGCAGGTCCAGAGGAGAGCAACAAGAATGGTGAGAGGGCTGGAGGAAAAGTCTGATCAGTAGAGGCTGAGGGAGCTGGGGGCGTTTAGCCTGAAGAAGAGGAGATTCAGGGAGGAACTCCTCACACTCTACAACTACCTGAAGTTGTCAGGTGGGGGTCTGTCTCTTCTCCCAGGCAACCTGTGACAGGACAAGAGGGCATGGCCTGAAGCTGTGCCAGGGGAGGTTTAGGTTGGATGTTAGGAAATGCTTCCTCACAGAAAGGCTGGTTAGGCACTGGAATGGTCTTTAAGAAAAGATTGGATGTGGCACTTGGTGGCATGGTTTAGCTGATGTTGTGGCGTTAGGCCATAGGCTGGACTTGATGATCTCAGAGGTCTTCTCCAGCCTCAGTAATTCTGTGAGTCTGTGACAGAACCGCTTTCCCCTGTCTACAGTGGGCCCCAGGTAGGATCACTACATTTCTGGCAGAGGAAGACGACGACAACAACAAAAGAAAGCAGTAGAAAAATATCTGGGAGCCCTGTGCAGAGCAGGGAGATGTGGACAAGCTGCCCCATGCACCTGTGAGGCACCAGTGCACACACACTGCGTCCAGTTCTGGAGCCCCTATTACAAGAGGGATCTGGAGGTGCTGGAACATGTCCAGAGAAGGGCCACGAGGATGATCAGAGGGCTGGAGCACCTCTCCTATGAGGACAGACTGAAGGAGTTGGGGCTGTTCAGTCTGGAGAAGAGAAGGCTCCGAGGTGACCTCATTGTGGCCTTCCAGTATCTGAAGGGGGCCTACAGGAAAGCTGGGGAGGGACTTCTCAGGGTATCAGGTAGTGATAGGACTAGGGGGAATGGAATGAAGCTGGAGGTGGGGAGATTCAGGCTGGATGTGAGGAGGAAGTTCTTCCCCATGAGAGTGGTGAAGCCCTGGAATGGGTTATCCAGGGAGGTGGTTGAGGCCCCGTCCCTGGAGGGGTTTAAGACCAGGCTGAATGAGGCTCTGGCCAGCCTGATCTAGTGTGGGGTGTCCCTGCCCATGGCCGGGGGATTGGAACTAGATGATCCTTGTGGTCCCTTCCAACCCTGACTGATACTATGATACATTATCATCAGTAGTTAAGTGCATGGTGTGCTGTGCTACCACCCAGAGCTGAGCCCTCAGAATGCTCCTTCTCCAGTGTCATCATTATTTTAAAAATAAAACAGAGGAAGCAAATAAGAAAAAAACAACCAACCAACCAACACCTCCAAAACAACAAAAAAGATAACAAATACTCACAAAAACCCCTCCAAAACAACCTGAGTTGTCTTCCACTCTTCTTCAAATTACTTTGACCAAATTTTTGAACTTTTTCCTTTTGTTTATTTCCTGCATTTCCCTAATGTCCTTTAGTAGTAACACTGAGCAAGGAAATGAAATAAATTGGGGGGGGAA
Source organism: Picus viridis (assembly GCA_033816785.1). Lineage (NCBI taxonomy): Eukaryota > Metazoa > Chordata > Aves > Piciformes > Picidae > Picus > Picus viridis. The sequence goes on along the minus strand of CM066578.1, from coordinate 42,776,791 downwards.
GACTCTAAGAATCACACAGAATCACCAAGGTTGGAAAGGACCTCAAAGATCATCAAGTCCAACCTGTCACCACAGACCTCATGACTAATCTATGGCACCAAGTGCCACATTCAATCCCCTCTTGAACACCTCCAGGAATGGTGACTCTGCCACCTCCCGGGGCAGCACATTCCAATGGCTAACAACTCCCTCTGTGAAGAACTTTCCCCTCACCGTGAACCTAAACTTCCTCTGGCACAGCTTGAGACTGTGTCCTCTTGTTCTGGTGCTGGTTTCCTGGGAGAAGAGACCAACCCCCTCCTAGATACAACCTCCCTTCAGGTAGTTGTAGACATCAATAAGGTCTCCCCCGAGCCTCCTCTTCTCCAGGCTAAACAATCCCAGCTCCCTCAGCCTCTCCTCACAGGGCTTGTGCTCAAGGCCTCTCCCCAGCCTTGTTGCCCTTCTCTGGACATGTTCAAGAGTCTCAATATCCTTCTTAAACTGAGGGGCCCAGAACTGGACACAGTACTCAAGGTGGGACCTAACCAGTGCTGAGTACAGGGGTACAATGACTTCCCTGCTCCTGCTGGCTACATTATTCTTGATGCAGGCCAGGATGCCATCGGCCTTCTTGGCCACCTGGGCACACTGCTGGCTCATGTTTAGGCGGCTGTCAATCAGCACCCCCAGGTCCCTCTCTGTTTGGCAGCTCTCCAGCCACTCTGACCCCATCCTGTAGCTCTGCATGGGGTTGTTGTGGCCACAGTGCAGCACCCAGCACTTGGATTTGTTGAATGCCATCAAGCAGCATGTTTTGAGACAGGAAATGTTGGTGATTTTTATTTTTTTTTAACTTGATTCTGTTAAAACCTCAAAGTCTCAAACCACATTGGGATTTCTGCAGAGTGTTGCCTGTTCTTTTTTGTTTTTTTTTTTTTTGTCTTTCTCTCTAGTGCTGGAGCATATAAAAAAAAGGTCATTAGTAATTTGTACTTGACTTCTGCAGCTCCTTGGGAAAGTTCATCTCTCCATTTGTCATTGAAGGCATTGCCCATTGTGCCTGAGCCAAAAAGGCCATTAACAATCTCCAGGCTGGCATCCCTTTAACAGTAATGTCTTTTATAGCCCAGACAAAGTATCAGGAAACATTCAGCATTTTTGAGAGATGATGAAGATGATCTAATGGAGTCATTCCCTCTCTGATGTCATTAATCAAATCTTTTCATCTCGTGACTCACTTTGTGTCAGTGTTACAACATTTTCTGTGGGTCAGAAGCATGGCCTGTAATTTCCATTAGAGCACAGGCAGTTAAAAGAAGTTGGATGTGGCTTGGACTTAACTGGTAAAAAGCAGTGCTTGGAAAACCTTCAGAGAGGTGGCACAAGCCCTACGAGGAGTGGCTGAAGGAGCTGGGATCATTTTGCCTGGAGAAGAGGAGGCTCAGGGTAGACCTTATTGCTCTCTACAACTACCTGAAGGGAGGTTGTAGCCAGGTGGGCATTGATCTCTTCTTCCAGGCAACCAGTGTCAGAACAAGAGGACACAATCTTAAGCTGCGCCAGGAGAAGTTTAGGCTTGAGGTGAGGAGAAAGTTCTTCACAGAGAGAGTTGTTAGGCATTGGAATGTGCTGCCCCGGGAGGTGGTGGAGTCCCCATCCCTGGAGGTGTTCAAGAGGGGATTGGACGTGGCACTTGGTGCCATTGGTTTAGTAGTCATGAGGTGTTGGGTGACAGGTTGGACTTGATGATCTTTGAGGTCTTTTCCAACCTTATTGATTCTATGATTCTATGATTCTATTCGATTCTGTGATTCTATGAACATTTTCCCTACTTACATCAGTACCCAACCCTCACTGCTTGCATGGCAGCCCGCTAGGAAGCCTTATTTGCACACCCAGGTACCAGCAGCTGACAGCACTGTGGTGGTTTAGGGACTTCTGCAAACGTCTTCCCTGGGCAATGTTATCTTCAACAGCTGCCCCACAGTGTTTCTTGTCGCCTCTCCCTACCACAGTGGCTAGTTTAAGCCATGGAATCTTTTGGAGGTGCTGCTGTCCAGGCTGCTGCATTGGCACCATGATCCCTCAGCAGTAATGCCCCTATCCTCCCATCCCCAGGACCTGGGGAGATGGGAAGCCCTTAGGGGTAGTGTCATGCTACTAGATATGAGTGCAAGACTCTTCCAGGTCCCCTTAACATGATTGTATGTAAATAACAACAACAACAACAAAAATCTAAGGAATCAGCTATATGGAAATTTGCAGGTTGGGCCTCACTCATGCAGCCTGCCTACCCCACTCTGGCTGCACCAATTACTTGCAAAGTTAGTTACCTGCTGTGTCTCTTTTGAAGTCCCTGCCCATGACAGTATCTCCACCACCAGCCTTTCTCACCATTTGAAGTCCTTTGCCTGCAAAGAACTTACTTTGTTCTGCCACTTCTTACAGACTGAATCTGCTTTCCCCAGCGTGGCATCACTGCAGCAAAGCCAGGTGAAATGGAAAGGAGACAAAAGAAGCCCCAACATCTGAGAGACCTCGTTTCACCTGCTGAGGGCCCATGCTGCTCAGGAAATGTGAGTCTTGTTTGTCTTCTCCTAATCACATGTCTCAACTTGTGGGATTTCTCCTACTTTATGTACATCTTTTTGGTGTAAGTCAATATTCTGTAAGATACAAAATGCTCAGGTAAACCAGAATCGTTCCTGCTTTAAGCCATAATTGTAAAATTCCTCTCAATTTTTGTTTTCTTGTGAGAGAGCAGTAAATCAGTAAGAAGATTCCTATCAGATCATAAGCAAAGCTAAGTATAGTTGTCACAAGTCCTCAAAAGTACAAATCATTTCCACTATGTGAATCAGTTTTGTTGTACCTGTATTCTTGAGTCATAGAATAACCATAGTGATTTTGCTTCTTCACTGCCAGTGGATTTGGCTTTTCCAGTGAGTTTTGCTTTTGATCTCATGGCTTTGGGAGGATATCTCTGACCCCTTGTCAGGGTTCTGCAGGTGCCTTTCTAAGTCCATCCTGCCAGGGTGACACTGTCACACCCTGGAGAGATGGTATCACCTGCAGAGGAGCTTGGGAACCCACCCCTAAAGCCTTATCTCAAGAAATGTCTTAAGGGAGGGAGAGGAGAGTGAGTCAGTGTGAAATGCATTGCTCTCTTGCAAGTGGAAATAAAGGTCCTAGGAGCCTTCTGATGGCTGTGGGGGTGAAAGCCTTTTGTTGTGTGTGTTTACCATGGCACCAGCTGTTAAGATTCATGTGGCTGCACAGTCCCCTGCCAAAACTGCTGCTGCTTAAGCTGGGTTTGACCTCCTGATTTTCACAGCCTGTTTCCTTATGACTGCTGGAAGGCAAGAATTGGCTACCCTGGGTCCATGTGCATGCACAGCCCAATACAGCTGCATGCCTGCTCCTCATACCTTCCTGTGACACCTCCCTGCAACCCAGCATGGTCTGACACCCACCAGCCAGCCCCAAGCACCCATGGCTGTGGCCAGGGAGCAGGTACCAATTCTGCCAGATGTGAAAGCCCTGGCATTCACAAGTCCATCTCCTGCCTCCCTGCCTGGACCACGGGGTCCATGAGTTGCCCAATTTCCACTTCACCCACCTCCTCCACCACCACATCTGCATCACCAGGCAACATATTGTACTCTTTAGGAAACAAGCTCAGTGCTCCTGGAATTAGGATCTGAGTGATGCTGGCTGAATCATAACCTTTAAAAAATAGCAGACTTTTTTGGGGGTTTTTGGTGTCTATTTTTCCTGCAGTGGAACAAAGCTGGATTTAAAGGTCTGCTGTGGGTGGATGATTGCAACCCTTGATCCTCAGCCAGCAGCATTACATTACATAAAGAGGTTTTTTCTTCATTAGGAATTAATCTGTGCTAACCAACTGTCAGCTGCTGGTAACCACCATTTATTAACATGCTGCCCTACCCGGACTAGGGGCATTTAACTGACTTATTACATCAGATGCAATATGAAAATGCACTTACCCATATCCTGGGCACACATGGGGCCCAGCTTTCTGCCTGCCCACATGTGTGCTGCTGCAGCAGGCAGGGCAGCGGGTCTGCCTTCCTCTTTTCTTTCCACTGCCCGTTTGCAGGATGTGGCTTCAGCTCCTCATTGCCTCCCCAACAGGAAGCTGAACTGATAAAAGAGACCCAGCCTGTGAAAGCCCTGCTTGGGATTTTTGGTGGGCTGAAATTACCCCCCCAACTAATCTGGAGAACTACCCCCAGAAGAAAATTGCCAGACCAGTTCAGTTTGGGATGGAAGCAAATGAAGCTGTATTTACAAGCAAGCTGAAATCTAGGAATATGGAATGCAATGAATGTGGACAAAATATACAATATTTACACATATTTACAATTTATAAACAACACAATAACCCCCCCCTAGACAAAACTAGGGGGTTACCAATAGCTTCACCCTCTCTGCTCCTTTCCCCCTGTACAAGGGAAAAGAGAAAAAGAGAAGAGCAGAGAGCAGCTTGTTAGTTACTTAGCTACTACAAGAACACAGCCAAGGTAAGCATCAGCCAGGCAAAGGCCACTAACTAGTATCAGCTAGAGTGAAGAACTGAGAAAGAGACCAGAACAGCTTATACAACTAACTTTATGTTTGTTATCAAACCAATGGGATTATTTAGACCTTATCATTAGTTTCCCTTTACATCCAATGGTAATTTACTTACACAGTCACCACCTAGCCATGATAGTGACACTGATGTAAACTGCCATTCCAGGGAAAGTGACAAAGGATGTTTCCTTAGGGCTTAGTCCCATGTTCTGCACCTCCATGAGGCCTTTTGTTTGTGGAGTCAGTACACACTTGCCTCAAACAGAGCTGATCTGTCCCTGAGACAGTGCACAGAAAGACTTTCTTGTGGGGATAGGCTGGGGGAAACTCCATGTCTGCTTTGTCTATGAAGGAGGTTGGCTCAGTTCTGGGCCCCTCCCTATGAGAAGGACATAGAAGTGCTAGAGCATGGCCAGAGAAGGGCAGTGAGGTTTGTGAAGGGCCTAGAGAACATGTCCTATGAGGATCAACTGAGGGAGCCAGGATTGTTCAATCTGGAGGCTGAGGGGAGATTTTACCACTCTCCACAACTACCTGAAGGGAGATTGGAGCAAGGAGGGCTCCAGCCTCTTATCCCTGGCAGCAAGTAACTGGAGTAGAGGAAATGGATACAAGCTGTGGTGTGGAATGTTTAGGCTGGGCATCAGGAAATACTTCTTCACTGAAAGGATTGTCAGACACTGGAATAATGAGGGTGCTTGGTGCCGTGGTTTAGTTGTTTAGGTGGGTTGGATTGGTTGATGGGTTGGATGCGTTGATCTTGAAGGTCGCTTCCAACCTGGTTTATTCTATTATTCTAATCTACCTAGGGCAGTGTTGGAGCCAGCATCCATAAACCAAACCATGTGTGGACCCGGTGCTTAGGGACATAGATTGGTGTTGACCCTCCTGTGATGGCATCAGAGGTTGGACTAGTTGATCAACCAAATATATTCTATGACTCTGCCCATCAGCTTGCCCTTCCCCAAGCTCAGCCTCCCAGGGAAGGGCTCTCTCCATCTCCTGCTGTGGTGGCTTATTTATTTACATTCTACCACTTTCTGCTCAAGATCTGTGGAAAATTTCCTAAGCATCAGCCTAAAACTACCATAAGGACTATGCTGAGTTTGTACTTGTAAAGCAGCCTCAACGGTTTCTTCCTTTGGCTGAGCACCAATACAAAGGTGTTTTGCTCTGGAGCTGTTAGTCACACATTTTTATGGCTTTTGTCACCAGCTGGGATGTGGGAAGAATATTGACATGCTGCAGTGTTTACGTCAGCTGCCAGGGGACTAAGGAAGAGAAAGCACAAACATTACAGCCATGATTAAAGAAAAGCTGGGGAATCAAGGAGCAGCAAACTTCTGCCTTTGGCACAGTCACAAAAATACTTCCTTTTGTTTGTGGAGGGATTTTTTGCTGCTGCTTCTTCTTGCCTCTTTTCCTTTCCCTACTTTTTTTCTTTTTTTAAGGAAGCCATGTTTTGCTAAGCATGGCTAGGCTGCACAAGGGTGGGCAGGTGTAGCAGTTTTAGGCTGACGTCTAGGGAATTTTCCACAGATCTGGAAAATTTTCTCTGGCCATGCTCTAGCACTTCTATGTCCTTCTCATAGGGAGGGGCCCAGAACTGAGCCAACCTCCTTCATAGACAAAGCAGACATGGAGTTTCCCCCAGCCTATCCCCACAAGAAAGTCTTTCTGTGCACTGTCTCAGGGACAGATCAGCTCTGTTTGAGGCAAGTGTGTACTGACTCCACAAACAAAAGGCCTCATGGAGGTGCAGAACATGGGACTAAGCCCTAAGGAAACATCCTTTGTCACTTTCCCTGGAATGGCAGTTTACATCAGTGTCACTATCATGGCTAGGTGGTGACCATCTGAGGTGATTACTGTCTCTTCCCCATATAGTCCTCCTCAGCTCTGCACATGAGAACCTAGCAATATGCATTAGATGTTGAGGCTACTACTATCTGGTATGATAGGCTTGATCTTAGAGAGAAGCTCTTCACAGAAAGAGAGATTAGCCATTGGAATGGGCTGCCCAGGGAGGTGGTGGGGTTGACATCCCTTGAGGTGTTTAAGAAGAGACTGGATGAGGCACTTAGTGCCATGGTCTAGTTGATTAGAGAGGGTTGGGTGATTGGTTGTACTTGATGATCTTGGAGGTCTCTTCCAACCTGGTTTATTCTGTGATTCTGTGAATGATACAGTCTTTCTTTTGTCCTGCTCCTCCTGTTTTGTTTGTTTGTTTGTCTTGTCTCCTTGTCTAATGGCTGAATAACTCTGCCAGTCCTGTTTTGTAGAATAGTAGCTCTCCTGAGATTCTAGATGAAGGAAGTGTTTTTACTTGGAGGCTGCTGCAGTTGCAGCCTGTGCATGGCACTGAAGGGTTTCCTCCCAGCCACACCTATAAAAATGTGGCCATAATGCACCTCAATAAGAAAGGTTTAAAATGCCATGGTTGAAATTAATTTGGATGCTAATAAAAATCCAGATAAAAGAGAAGGAGCCAGGAGGCTTGAGAGTTTTACAGCTCTAATGTTCTATCCCATTTCCCAAAATATATTTGTTCAAGTAATTCAAACTGTCGTTACAATTAACTTACCCTTTCATTTCCCTCTCTGAGTTCCCTCTAAGCTAAACACACAATTTTCTTCTATAAATCTGCATGACAAGTAGAGCAGTAAAATCTCTTCTTCTTTTTACCTCTCCCCACCTCATTTATATGCATTTTGCATGGATTGAGTCACTAGGCTCTTTTCCTAAGCTAATTTCTATGGTTGCAAGTGCTCGTATCCATGCTCAAAGCCCTCCTAAAAAGCTCCTGGGAGAAGTCTAGTTTGGATAACTGGCCAAAACAAGTCTTGCATATTCTCTCAAAGGTAGGGAAGCTTAATAATCAGTCTTCAAATTAACTGCTAAGGGCTTTGTTGCTTGCTCTGAGGAGTGGGCAATACAGGGCTCTTCTGATTTAAGGGGTCTTGCGTGTAATGCCCGCTAATGTCAGAAGATGGTGGCATGAGGCACAATTCATGTAAAGAAAGCGTTGTGCGTGGGTGCGGGTGCAAATATTGCTTGTCTTTCCAGGTTTCCCATCTCAGACCCGATCCCATAGACAGCCTAAGACAAGCCTCCAGCAGAATATGCTTTTTTCTTGCCTAAATCAAAGAGTGCCACATGGTGATGTGTAATGCCCAGGCACCAAATGCCCTGGAAAAGCTGAGTGCTGGGTTCATGCCTGCCCTGCAACAAAAGCCAGAATCCAAAAGCAGCAACTTGCCCCTGCTTGTGCCCAATTCCCCTCTCCATCTTTTTCACTGCACCTGAATTGGTAATTCCTCTGACCAGGAAAGTAATGACCCTGACACATTATTTCAGATATCATTTCTACAAGGGAATTAATCAACTTAGTGTGAGACAGGATTACATTTTCATTTTAATTGTGCTAAAGTCTTGCTGGTCTTGCTTCTGTTACCTTGGGGTTTGGAGCACAAGCCCTATGAAGAGAGGCTGAGGGAGCTCGGGTTGCTTAGCCTGGAGAAGAGGAGGCTCAGGGAGACCTTATTGCTGTCCACACCTACCTGAAGGGAGGCTGTAGCCAGGTGAGGGTTGGTCTCGTCTTCCAGGCAACCAGCACCAGAACAAGAGGACACAGTCTCAAACTGCACCAGGGGAGGTTTAGGCTGAATGTTAGGAAGATGTTCTTCAAAGAAAGAGTGATTGGCCATTGGAATGTGCTGCCAGGGAGGTGGAGTCACCATCCCTGGAGGTGTTTAAGAAGAGACTTGATGGAGTGCTTGGTGCCATGGTTTAGTTGATTAGATGGTGTTGGGTGATAGCCTGGACTCGATGATCTCGAAGGTCTTTTCCAACCTGGTCTGGTCTATTCTATTCTATTCTATTCTATTCTATTCTATTCTATTCTATTCTATTCTATTCTATTCTATTCCATTCCATTCCATTCCATCCCATCCCATCCCATCCCATCCCATCCCATCCCATCCCATCCCATCCCATCCCATCCCATCCCATCCCATCCTATCCTATCCTATCCTATCCTATCCTATCCTATCCTATCCTATCCTATCCTATCCTATCCTATCCTATCCTATCCTATCCTATCCTATATTAGTTTCTAGTGACCTGGTCTGGTCTATTCTATTCTATTTTTCTAGTGACCTGGTCTGGTCTATTCTATTCTATTCTATTTATTTCTTAAATTTCAGCAGGGCAGTATCTGACTTAGACTGTACCTTGCTGCAGTGTCTCCATTGTTGAGATGAAGACACACAACAGTAATTAGACAGTGGTCTGGGTATCAGCCTCCCCCATGTGCATTTACTTTAGTCCTGTTGTCTGCATTAGGGATAGTAGCTGAGAATGAGCAGCCAGGACCTCAGAGAGGCTGTATCTTCCATAGGCAAGTATGGAGACAATCTTTCCAAAGGAGGAATTAAATGACAAGTTCTCATTTACAGTCAAATGGCTGTAGAGACATATACCTGCCATTTGGGTTTTTTAAAATATGCCCTTAAATGTAAAGGAATTACTAACATTTCTCCAGTGAGCTGCAGTTTTCACAAAAGGTCTCTGTAGTTTATGGCTGTAATTAATGACTCAGTTTTTCCATGGAGCTTTGCATACTTCAAAGTACTTGCACACTTCCACTACATTTCTTTCACCTTTTGAGATGCTTTTTATTTAAAATCAATTACAGACAAGGTGTTTATTCAAATCCCCTACCCCTGGGCTTATAGGTAACAGATCTCCAAACAGAATTTAAATCACATTTTAAAGTTCACACTGTTAAATAGACTCTTTCCCACCCTTTCCATCTGCTGTTTTATTACCAGATTTGATTACAGCAATCAGCACAGCGGATTGCAGCCACCGTACAACAAGTACAACATCAGCCTTTCTTGCAAACTTCTCAACACTTGTTTTTCCAGAAGGAGCATGTAAGAGAACCCATAATTTTTGCCAAGACCTCATTTCTTGGCCCTTGGCTGTAAAGAAAAGCATTTTTTTTCCCCAATTCAACATAGTAAGTTTTCTGGGCACAGTAAATGGCAATTTACACACAATATGTTATAATTTCACATATGTACACTATTTACTGTAGGTACATTGTTCCAGTGTCTTTCTTTTGTTATATGCCACCTCTATCTACATCATACATGTGTACATATCTACATATGCTTTTTTCCAAAGACATGATTTGGTTATAAGCCAAAGTACAATGAAGCCAGATGCAGAATGAGCAAGGCCGACGTGTTCTCTCTTTGCAATTGGATCATAGAATCACAGAATGTCAGAGGTTGGAAGCGACCTCCAGTGATCATCAAGTCCAACCCCCTGCCAAAAGCAGGATCACTTAGGGTAGCCCACACAGGAATGCATCCAGGTGGGTTTGGAAGGTCTCCAGAGAAGGAGACTCCACAAACGCTCTGGGCAGCCTCTTCCAGTGCTCCGTCACCCTCACTGGAAAGAAGTTTCTCCTCATGCTGAGGTGAAACCTTCTACCTTCAAGTTTGTGTCCATTGTTCCTTGTTTGGAGAACAAAGGAACAGGTTGTGTGGAGAAGGCATAGTCATCACTGGACTTCTTTTGCCCAAATCCCTCAGGTACTTCTGAAAATCCTGCCCTCCAGTAAGTTATTTGTTGAGATGCTCAGTGCTTCACGGAGTTGGGTTATACCCACCCAACAATGTTCAGAGCCTAGCTTCAGGCACTATTTCTCAAGACCAGTTGGGTCTTGCAGCTAAAAGTTAGACAGTGTCCATGGAGTCTCTTGTAATCCAGAGGAGATGAAAAGTAAAATACATTCTCAATACCACTCTTCAAATATCCCTCCTAGCTTCATGCCACTCTCCAATAAATAAGCAGAAAAATACAATTCATAAGCTGTCTGAGGGAGATGCCTTGGGTTTGTTTGCAGCTGTACTTTCATCTATTGTTTTAATGAATAATAAGTGAAAGTGGTGCCCAAGATACTTTTTTTAATATTTTTTTTCTTTAACAGAAAAATACCTTCCTTTCTGGTTTTGTAGGTTGTATAATTGTCTCTGCCAGAAGCAGACATCAATCTCTATCAGCTATGTACACATGCACATAAAATAACAGTAAATTAGCCTCTCCAAACTCTGTTTATTAGCTGGCATTTAAACTGCAGGCAGTGCTAGGACAAAGATTATAGGCTCTCGAGAACTGTCTCTGTCACCACATAGCTCCTAAGGGAACAGAAGATACAATAAAAACTTACAGCAAAGTAAAGCTCTAGGACTTTAATTTTTTCTTATCTCAGGAGGCATTATTCATTGACTGCTTATTTTTTTGGCTCTTGGGCTACATTTATGTCTGGTTTAATGTCATTATAATGCAGGGGAGTAATCTGGCTTAATATCATTATAAGGCGGGGAGATGCCACTTTCTTCCAGCTGGACTGATTCAGAGGCCACATTTGAAGAGCTCACTGGTAACTAAGACAAAAAGCCATTTGGATTCCCACTGAGTGACCTGCTCAGAAATCACAACCGTGCCCCACACGTGTGCTGGTTAAGCAAGTTATGCCCTTCGGCACCTCACGAGGTAGATAAATGTTTTGCTCTCCACTTTCCAGATGGAGGAGATGAGGCACTGAGAGGTTGAATGGCACATGCAATGGGTAATGCAGGCAAAACAGGGGGCACAGGTTTCTCATTCCCCACACTGGTGACTTCATGGTGCAGTTCTGCTACTTGCCTGCAGCAAAGATTCTTTTGTTGCACTGTCCTGCTGCCAGCCACTACATTGGTTGCTGGTTTGCACTCGAAACTGCTAATGCTGAGGGATGCACACTCTTATATTCAGGCTTTAACCTCTCAAAAGATTCCTTTAATGGGTTTTGCATCTTTATTTTAGTGATCTCTGCCTGCTGGTGTTAGAACTATGCAGCTTTGAGCTCCAAGAACAGCAATGTGTGGTAAATGCACTGCTGTGGTGGCTTAGGAGAGAAATGGCAGGCCGGGGTAGAGGGCAATCCTTCCTTTCAGAGACTGTCCTTCCAGGACTCCTCTTCTTGCCAGTGACTGCAGGGCTGTATGTTCTTACTTTTATCACAGAATTACACAGAATCACCAAGGTTTGAAGGGACCTCAAAGACCATCAAGTCCAACCTGTCACCACAGACCTCATGACTAAACCAATGGCACCAAGTGCCACGTCCAATCCCCTCTTGAACACCTCCCGGGATGGTGACTCCACCACCTCCCTGGGCAGCCCATTCCAATGGTTAACAGCTCTCTCAGTGAAGAACTTTCTCCTCACCTCGAGCCTAAACTTTCCCTGGTGCATCTTGAGACTGTGTCCTAACACAGCTGACAAAAGGAAAGTTCATTTTAGCTTCTCTCATCAGTTTTTTTTTTTTCTCAGTAAATCAGTGCAACCACCAGTGTGACTTAGGCAGCAGTGTTTGAGGCACCTGGGTATCATCGGTAGCCTGGAGCTGACACTTTCTTGCCATCCTCTACATCACTTTAGATTTAGGACATAAGAATTGCTGCTATGGTAAGCAGAAAATTTCACACACCAACAAATAATTAGGATTTTAATGATATTTTTGTTTGCTTTTCCTTTATTGAGGTGATTTGCCTGAATCTTCTTGGCCCAACCTGACTCAGATGTATAACTTAATCTTATCACTGAGTCAGCTTCCAGCCTCAGCCCTGGGTCTTTACGCTTCAGGATCTGCCCGCATTGCTGACTTTGGCTTGGTAACCAAATGTTTTGATTTAACATAATTTCTACCACAGTCCAAAAGTCCTTTTTATTTTTTGTTTCCTTTTCCCTTTCTTTCTAAAAATGAGGAGAACACAAAAGTGGACATCATTGTCTTCTTGTTATCATGTTTCTGCATTTGAATTTTGTTGTCAGTGTTGTTAGCAAAGGAAAGGGAAGTATGATGGGATGAAAAATGAATTGTCAAGCACAGAAGCTTGTTACAATGCTCTCCAGCAGCTTCAAAGGACTTACAAGGACCTTAGATCCAGAGGCCAGATAGGGTCTCCTTAAATCCCACTGTATTTTTCCTGGTGATTTAATCTCTGACATGCCTAAGTTTCTTCAAAGTTTCTGGTAGACATCTCTCCCTCTTGATCCAAAATGCCTAAACAGAAGGCCAATGTGTGGCCTGGGGGAAGCACATTGGAAGATGCAGTTTTTCTCTATGCTTTGCTTTTCTCACATCAGTGAGGAAAATCCTCAGAAGTCACCAGTGCTGCCCTCTATGCTGTTTTCTGCTTCTCAAGAAAGTGATGGTCCCAGAGACAAGTGCCATTCACCATGTACATTCATGTACATGCTACGTGCCAGTTTCCCCTCATTTTAGAGGGCAGGTGATACATATCATGGGCTGTCCTCAAGTTATATGGAGAACTTTCCTGTTTTCAGTATTCTTGTGCCCTGGGAGCCACCTTCTGAGAGTCTATGGGCTTCTTGGCCCTGCTTCATCCTCACTTCTTACTTCTAGTCTGGAAGAAAAGATCACCAATTCAACCATACCATCTGAACTGTGCAGCTAACCCTGTTGGTCCTGGCCAGTCAACTGTCCTAATGGTATCATGAAAGTCATAAGCAAAAGAAACCAGAATTTAGAATAGAATAGAATTAGCCAGGTGGGAAAAGACCTTCAAGATCGTCACATCCAACCTATCACCCAACACCATCTAATCAACTAAACCATGGCACCAAGTACCTCATCCAGTCTCTTTCAAAACACCTCCAGTGATGGTGACTCCACCACCTCCCTGAGCAGCCACATTCCAATGGCAAATCACTTTCTATGAAGAACTTCTTCCTAGCACCCAGCCTAAACCTCCCCTGGTGCAACCAGGACCCTAAAATGAGGTCTTCATAAACCAATGGAAAGAAACCTGATGTTCATATACCAAAGAACAAGGATTTGCTCAAAAGCAGAGATTTTGAAAATAAAAAGCCTCATCCCATCTAGGAGATGCACTGTCCAGACCTCCCTTGCAAGTTGCAGTTGTCTAATCTCTGACAGCCCATGTGCCCACTATCTCTGATTGTCCATTGCACAGCAGGCCCCACCAGCGTGGTCAGCCTCAAATGAACATACAGCACCTTCTGGGTAAATGGTGAGACCATTTTTTCAAGTACAAGAAACAGCATGCATCATAAAGCAAATGGGAGCTGGGGCATGAGTTGGAAAGCAACTAGCACAGCAGGTTCTTCCACCATGGTGCCTCTGGATAGAGCTGACCCTTGAAGATGTGTCCTCCCCCTTTGCCCTCCAAAGAAGCAATAAATAATCAGTTTTCTGGCTTTGAATCCAGCTTAGGCTGAAAAAGAACTAACAAGAGAGTTTTGTAAATGTCTTCTGCTTCAGTCACTGCTGTGCCAGCGTGCTTAGCTAAAGACAGACCAATATATCAGATTAAAAAATATATAGGTGCCTGGAAATATGAACCTTGAGTATTTATCAATTGCATGACTGTTCTGGATGATGCGCAAGCCCACATGGCCCTTCAGGCCTCTCCTCCTTGACGAATTAGACTCGTTGCTCAGAGCTAAGTGCACAACCATCTTTTCTTGTTTTTCTTCCTCTGGGACCATCTGGTTTCTCGTATATCCTGCCAGGCTGTTGGCATCAGATTCACTGCAGTTTCCATCCAGCATCATGGTTTTCGAGTGAGGTATTCCACACGTACATGGAAACTAGGAACATAAACAAGAAATATAGCTGAGCACTGGAAGAACACGTTGGCAGCAGAAATGATGTTTTTTCTACTCACAGACAGCTTGTAAACAGCTGAGCTTCAAATTTTAACTAAGATACTGTATGTCTGTCTTTGAACAACAAAAGAAAAATCACTTGTTTGTTTCTGTTCATCAACAAAGGGGCAGGGTTTGGCGACAGTTCTTGGGCAGGCATCTTCAGAAAGGATTAAAACAATGCTTTATCAAACATAAAAGCTAACCAAAAGGTTTACTTGGCAAGCTCTGCTCTGCCCTGCTGTCTTGAGATTCCTTGTTTTACAGTCTCTCTGTGTTTATAAATACTCAAGGAAAATATTCTCAGTGGAAATGGCTTGTTCAGTAGATGTTATGGCGGGGAAATGGCCAGTTTCACAGAGAAATACATTTTCTTTGTTGATCTGATTATAAACCAAGGAGAGGACCAGCTAAAAACCTAATGTAAAATCTCAACTCTGTTTGAAGTTAATGTCAAATCTTGCGCTGCCATCAGCAGCGTCAGCACGCATCCAACAAGTCTAAAAACTCAATGAATAGAATTTTGAATACCAAATACTGTCATCTGCTGTTTAAAATCTGCAGCTTTTCTGTCCCCATATGCTGGTATGCAATTTAAATGGACTCCAAAACCTCATTTCTGCTAGGAGTTCCTGCCTCTAGTTCCTTACTGGCTGCATTCCTTATCACAGAATTGTCAGGGTTTGAAGGGACCTCAAAGATTTTCTAGTTCCAACCCCCTGCCATGGGCAGGGACACCTCACACTACCTCAGGTTGCTCACAGCCACATCCAGCCTGGCCTTAAAAGCCTTCAGGGATGAGGCTTCCACCACTTCCCTGGGCAACCTGTTCCAGTGTCTCACCACCCTCATGGGGAAAAACTTCTTCCTAACATCCAATCTGAATCTGCCCACTTCCAGTTTTGTTCCATTCCTCCTAGTCCTATCATTACCTGACACCCGAAACAGGATGGCAGGGAATGTCTTACCAGAGACAGTACTAACGCAAGACAGCCACAAACCCTCCAATTTTGCTGGGGGTTCATGACAGTGGCAGTAGAGGTGATATTCTGGCTGTAGCAGAATAAAGGAGCGAGAAGCTTGGTACTATTCAGTCTGGAGAAGAGAAGGCTCCTTATTGTGACCTTCCAGTATCTGAAGGGGGCCTACAAGAAAGCTGGTGAGGGACTTCTTAGGGTGTCAGGTAGTGATAGGACTAGGGGGAATGGAGCAAAACTAGAAATGGGTAGATTCAGATTGGATGTTAGGAAGAAGTTCATCATGAGGGTGGTGAGACACTGGAGCAGGTTGCCCAGGGAGGTGGTAGAAGCCCCATCCCTGGAGGTTTATAAGGCTAGGATGGATGTGGCTCTGGGCAACCTGATCTAGTGTGAGGTGTCCCTGCCCATGGCAGAGGGGTTGGAACTGGATCATCCTTGAGGTCCCTTCCAACCTTGACAATTCTGTGATTCAATGGCTTCATGTACATGTGGTGGCAGACGAGGGACAGGGACAAGGGAGCCTAATGTGCTAGAAACCCATCTCCACAGAGTCTTCAATGACACCCAGCTTCACAATGACACATACATGCAGAAGTACATTATGTAATTTCACCCTGCAGCAATTTCAGTCTGTGTCTACACTAATAAATTAAACACTGCTAAAGAGCCTCCCTGGGCATGGGAAGTCAGATGATAATACCATTAAAGTGTCAGAAACCTCTCTGGACTGAATTTTGTCCAGGCCAACAAGCAGCAAAAAGATCCTATGTACAATCTGGGGATAAGCATGGGTCATGGACCATTTGCCACAGGCAGTTCACAGCAAGCACTCTGATTCTAAGGGAAAGAAGGATTAGTTTTTACTATATGCCCATCAGCCTTGGTCCCAGGCACATTTAGTTTCTTAATGTAGACATAACATAGAGCTCTTCTCTGGGCAAACATATTGTATTAGGATTGTTTTGGTCTTCCATAAGGGAGCAGTGTTGGCTGATGTTACAGTTTAAGGCTATGCCTAATTTTTGGTTTTAGAGGTTTCAAAGTTTAGGGATAAACCGTTTTAGGGGTTGGACACAGAATAATGCAACATAAGTTTATTTGATTCCATTGGCCTGCTGAATATCTTATATTTTGTAGCAGAAACTTCTCATCTCTCTTTCTCTGGGGCTGCTCCTGTTTCGCTGATGGGCTGCTCTATCTCCTCTGACCTTGCATATGCTTGGCTGATCTTCTGTTTTGACTGTGTAAGGTACAAGGTGGAGGGAGAGGGAGAGACAGGGGGCTGGCTGTTTATGTAGCCCTCTGGGCTGCTCAGGGCAGGAAGAGAACTGAGCTGTTATACAAGGGGGTATTTCTGATGTTGTTGAACTGTGAATATATGTAAACACACCTTGTATATGTTTGCTGTGTTTTATAATCTCATATGTATGGGAGATTCAGGCTAGATGCGAGGAAGAAGTTCTTCACCATGAGAGTGGTGAAGCCATGGAATGGGTTATCCAGGGAGGTGGTTGAGGCCCCGTCCCTGGAGGTGTTTAAGACCAGGCTGGACGAGGCTCTGTCCAGCCTGATCTAGTGTAGGGTGTCCCTGCCCATGGCAGGGGGGTTGGAACTAGATGATCCTTGTGGTCCCTTCCAACCCTGACTGATTCTATGATTCTATGATTCTATGTAGTCCACTTTTGCGAATATATTTTCATTTTGCTTTCAAAATTCTGAGTCAGTGTGGTAAGTTTACTCCAGAGGTAAATTTCTAATATGTTGGGGTGCAAATCCAACTCACAACAGCTGACAAGGTTTACATTTACAATGAGAAATGTCTCTTCTGTTTCTCTGAAAGCACTCACTTACATCTTGCCACAATCCCCTCAAATAATGCTGCTCATTATCTCTTTTCCATTACCACTGAGGAGTAATATTGCTACGTGCTGAAGGCTGGACAGAATATTTTACTTTGTGTAGTAAAAAGGCATTTGCTGAACATATGATTCAATGCCCAAGGCTCAAAAATTGGCAGATTTTCATAGTCAACAACAATCTATGCCATCACTGGACACGGGAAAGCATTCCTGAAAACTTAGCAGAGCAGTAACAAAGTTTGTTGCATCCCTCCAATATAGTTAAAGGCAAAGGGGTGGGGGGTGGTGTTACATTTAAACAAAAAAATCAAACAGGTTTACTCTAGGCAAATCAAACCTAGCCAGGATGATTTTGTGTCATTTTCTGTGCACTGTAAAGATGGTGACTGCTTTGGACATGCAGAGTCTGAGCAGGGCTTATAATAGGCCACAGACCACTGCTCACACACAGCAAGTATGACACACTTAAATCAACACGCCTGCACAGAGCATCTCTGCCTTGTGTTGCAAAGAACTGATGAGGACTAGAATAGGGGCAGAGAAAAATCAAGATACTTAGGATCTGTTCAAGAAGCTTTCAGAATCCACCTGTCTAGAAGAGGCAAGGGAATCTTTGTCAACAGTCTGGCCAGTTTGGTGAGGCAAGGTCTAAACTGAAGGACTGAAGGGGTAGGGTCCAAAATAGCAATGCTCACGCCATGGCATCCAACTGTGGAAATAAGCCAGGCCAACCAGAGCAGTGACAAATGTTCTTTAGCTGCCTTCCAAGATAAGAGCAGAGCAGTGACAGATGTTCTTTAGCTGCCTTACAAGATAAGAGCCAGAAGGCAAACCACCTCAAGAGTGTCTGTGATTCTGTGGACCCTCTTGCAACCCTGCAGGGGAGCCTACATTCTGGATTAGCTCTCTGAAATGCCTGTACACCAAAGTGTGCAGCAAGGAGAATCAACAAGAATTAGAGATCTGGTTGTGAACTCACTGTGATTACAGAGACATGGTGGGATAGCTCACATGACTGGAATGCTGTCATGGACAGGTGGTGGAGGAGACAAGGAGAGATGTGCTGCTAGACCCTTGTACTAACAAAGAGGTACTGGTTGGGGATGTGAAGGCTGGGAGCAGCCTTGGCTGCAGTGCCCATGAAATGGTGTCTTTCAGGAGCCTGTATGGAAAAAACAGGGCAATAAGAAAGATTACAGCTTTGGACTTCAGGAGAGCTACCTTTGGCATCTTCGGGGACCTGCTTGGAGGATTCCCATGGGTTAGGGCTCTAGAAGGGAAGGGGAGTATCCACTAGAGCTGGTTAATATTGAAGCATCGCTTCCTCCAAGATTGCAGCATGGCTATGAGTAAGAAATCAAGCAAAGAAGGTGAGAGACCTGCATGAATAAGCAAAGAACTTCAGGAAAAACTCAGATGGAAGAAGGAATATTAGAAAATGTGGAAAAAAGAGACTGGCTACTTGGGAATAATCTAGAAATGTTATCAGAGTATGCAGGGATGCACTAAGTAAGACTAAGACCCACCTGGAATTAAATCTGGCAAGGGATGTCAAAGATAGCAAGAAAGGCTTCTTCAAGTACATCAGTAGCAAAAGGAAGACCAGAGAAAATGTGGGCCCACTGTGGAATGAGGTGGGTGCCCTGGTAATGGAGGATACAGAGTTACTCAGTGCATTATTTGCCTCAGACTTTACTGCTAAGGCCAGGTCTCAAGAATCCCAGTCTCTGGAGTAAAAGAGAAAGCCTGGAGAAAAGAAGACTTTCCCTTGGTCGTAGAGGATTGGGTTCAAGATCAATTAGGTAAACCGTGCATCTGCAATTCATGGACCTCAGCACCTACAGGAGCTGGTAGATGTAGCTGCAAAGCCACTCTCCATCATCTTTGAAAGTACTTGGAGAACAGGACAGGTGCCTGTGGACTGGAGGAAAGCAAATTTCATTCAGTTTTCAAAAAAGGGCAAGAAAGAGGACCCAGGAACCTGCAGAGCGGTCAGACTCACCGCCATCTCGGGAAAGGAAAAGAAAGTTATGAGGAGTAGTCAAGATGGATTCACCAAGGAGAAATCATGCTTGACCAATCTGATAGCCTTCTATGATGGTCTGAAGTAATAGGCACATACCAGCTGGGTAATGAAGAGAGACCAGGTGAAGTTGCCTACCTCAACTTTAGCAATGCTTTTGACACTGTCTTGCATAACATACTCATAGGTAAGCTTAGGAAGTATGGGTTGGGTGAGTGGTCTGAGAATGTGTCCAGAGAAGAGCTGCGAGGATGATCAGAGGGCTGGAGCTCCCCTCCTGTGAGGACAGGCTGAGAGAGTTAGGGTTGTTCAGTTTGGAGAAGAGAAGGCTCTGAGGAGACCTTATTGTGGCCTTCCAGTATCTGAAGGGGGCCTACAAGAAAGCGGGGGAGGGACTTTTTAGGGAGTAATAGGACTAAGGGGAATGGATCCAAGCTAGAGGAAGTGAGATTTGGATTAGACATTAGGAAGGAATTCTTCACCATGAGGGTGGTGAGACACTGGAACAGGTTGCCCAGGGAGGTGGTAGAAGCCCCATCCCTGGGGGTTTTTAAGACCAGGCTGGATGGGCTCTGGGCAACCTGGTGTAGCATGAGGAATTAGATAATCCTTGAGGTCCCTTCCAACCCTGACAATTCTGTGAATCTGTGATTCTGTGACAGTGAGGTGGATTGGGAAGTGACAGAGCTCAGAGTGTTGTGATCAGTGGCACAGAGTCTAGTTGGAGACCTCAGGTTAGATATGAGTACTGGGTCCAGTCTTGTTCAATATGTTCATCAGTGACCTGGATAAAGGGACAGAGTGTACCCTCAGCAAGTTTGCTGTTGATACAAAACTGGGAGGAGTGGCTGAACATCAGAAGGCTGTACTGCTATTCAGCAAGACTTGGACAGGCTGGAGAGTTGGGAAGAAAGGAACCTAATGAGGTATAAAAAAGAAAAGGCAAGAGTCCTGCACATGGGGAGGAATAACCTCATCCACAAGTAGAAGTTAAGGGTTGACCTGCTGGAGAGCAGCGCTGAAGAGAAGGACCTTGGAGTCTTGGTGGATAACAAGCTAACTGTGAGTCAGTAGTGTGCTCTTGTGGCCAGAAAGGGCAATGGACTCTTGGGGTGTATTAAGAAGAATGTGTCCATCAGGTCAAGGAAGATTTTGCTTCCCCTCTACTCTGCCCTAGTGAGGCCACATCTGGAGTGTTGTGTCCAGCTCTGGGCTTCCCAGTTCAAGAGAGACAAGAGACTACTGGAGAGGCCTACAAAGATGATTACAGGACTGGAGCATCTCTCTTATGATGAAAAGTTGGGAGACCTGTGGCTGTTTAGCCTGGAGAAGACTGAGAGAGGACCTTATCATTGCTTATATATCTAAAGGATAGGTGTCAAGATGATGGGGCCAGACTCTTCTGAGCAGTATCCAGTGACAAGACAAAGGGCAAAGGGCACAAATAGCAATACAGGAAGTTCTGTCTGAACATAAGGGGAAAGTTCTTTACCAGGAGGGTGTCAGAGCACTGGAAGAGGTTGTTCAGTGGTGGAGTCTCCTTCTCTAGAGAGATTCAAAACCTGCCTGGATGTGTTCCCATGTAACCTGCTCTGGGTGATCCTGATTTAGCAGGGATTTTGGACTAGATGATCTTCAGAGGTCCCTTACAACCTTTACCATTCTGTGATTCTGTGTAGCTTGAAAAGGCCTTGGAGAGAGGTAACACTTTGTCCCAAGAGTCTGTTAAATTTACTCCAATTTCTTTACAAAATGTATCTAACTGAATTTTTGCTAAGATCATGAGGAAAGGTACTGGGCTGATAGGTGATCTGTTGTGTACTTCAAGGAATTCATAGGAAGCAGTGCAAGGGGTCTCTTCTCACAGGTAATTAGTGATAGAACAAGAGGGAACGGCTTCAAGCTGCAACTGGGTAGTTTTAGACTGGACATTAGGAAACATTTCTTCATGGAAAGAGTGGTCAGGCATTGGAATGTGCTGCCCAGGGAGGTGGTGGAGTCACCAACCCTGGATGTGTTTAAAGGTCATTTGGATGCAGTGCTTGTAGATATTGTTTAGGGGTGAACCTTGGAGAGTAGGGTTCTTGGTTGGACTTGGTGATCCTGAGGGTCTTTTCCAACCTGAGTGTCTCTGTGATTCTGTGAAAAAGGACATGCAAAGCCAATAGAGTAGTTCAGAGAGAAATGTCATGGTCAAATCATAAGAAAGATGTCATCTGCACTGACATTTCTGAAAGGCTTGGTACAAATTTCTCCTGGAGTTAAAGGCAGTAGGTGACCAGTGTTACTTGTGAAGAAATGTAGGAACTTCCTAATGAACAGAAAGAAGATGTAAAGCATGGCGATGCTCTGAGTAGGGGCTGAAAAATTTTGAACCCAAACTGTGTTCAAATGGTATTTCATTTCACTACAACAAAGGGAGGCTCAGAGGTCTGTAGGATGATTCAGACTAGATTGGTTCTCATGAGGTCTTTAGCCCTATCTCCATCTCACAGCAAGGCCCGGCCGGTCAGGGCTGTATCAGATCACGTCTTGAAAAAGGATGCAGGATACGAACTTTCATAGAACATTAAAAAGTACAAGCATAAACCTGGCTGACTGGTGTGTGTGTGTGGTGAGGGGGAACAACTTCACCATTACATCCCTTGGATCCAGTTTGCTGTATGACTGACTGTAAAGTGAAGAAATAAATATGCTCTGAATGACATCGTTAGCTTAAAATATAGCAAATTACCCTGAGGTGGAGCAGTCTAAATAGATGCAATTATGCACACACAGATGTCAGTGTCTTCCCATTTCATAGTATCATAGAATCAGTCAGGGTTGGAAGGGACCACAAGGATCATCTAGTTCAAATCCCCCTGCCATGGGCAGGGACACCCCACACTAGATCAGGCTGGCCAGAGCCTCATCCAGCCTGGGCTTAAACACCTCCAGGGATGGGGCCTCAACCACCTCCCTGGACAACCCATTCCAGGGCTTCACCACTCTCATGGTGAAGAACCTCCTCCTCACATCTAGCCTGAATCTCCCCACCTCCAGCTTCATTCCATTCCCCCTAGTCCTATCACTACCTGAGATCC
Source organism: Picus viridis (assembly GCA_033816785.1). Lineage (NCBI taxonomy): Eukaryota > Metazoa > Chordata > Aves > Piciformes > Picidae > Picus > Picus viridis. Next base: position 42,754,518 of record CM066578.1, on the reverse strand, counting down.
TGAGAAGTCCCTCCCCAGCCTTCTTGTAGGCCCCCTTCAGATACTGGAAGGCCACAATGAGGTCACCTCAGAGCCTTCTCCTCTCCAGACTGAACAGCCCCAACTCCTTCAGTCTGTCCTCATAGGAGAGGTGCTTCAGCCCTTTGCTCATCCTCGTGGCCCTTCTCTGGACACATTCCAGCACATCCATATCCCTCTTGTAATAGGGGCTCCAGAACTGGATGCAGTACTCCAGGTGGGGTCTCACCAGGGCTGAGTAGAGGGGGAGAATCACCTCCCTTGACCTGCTGGCCACACTTGATGCAGCCCAGGATCTGATTGGCCTTCCGGGCTGCAAGTGCACATTGAGAGCTCATGTTGAGCTTCTCGTCCACCAGCACCCCCAAGTCTCTCTCCTCAGGGCGGCTCTCCAGCCAGTCCCTGCCCAGCCTGTACTTGTGCCTGGGATTGCCTCCACCCAGATGCAGGACCCTGCACTTGGTCTTGTTGAAGCTCATGAGGTTGGCTTGTGCCCACCTCTCCAGCCTGTCAAGGTCCCTCTGGATGGCATCCCTTCCCTCCAGTGTGTCTGCTGCACCACACAGCTTGGTGTCATTAGCAAACTTGCTGAGGGTGCACTCAATGCCACTGTCCATGGCACCTACAAAGATGTTGAACAAGCCTGGTCCCAGGACTGATCCCTGAGGGACTCCGCTTGTCACTGGCCTCCACTGGGACATGGACCCGTTGACAGCCACTCTTTGGGTGCGGCCATCAAGCCAGTTCCTTATCCATCTAGTGGTCCACCCATCAAACCCATGTGTCACCAGCTTGGAGACCAGGATGTGGTGCGGGACAGTGTCAGTGTTCACAAACACAAGACAGTCAATATAAAGACCAGATCAGCTGTAAGAAAAAGAGAAAGAAATGGATGAGCAAAACAATTTTTTTCTCACCCTCTCCTGAAGTTTCCTCTCCTTCCGCTCCTGCACCGTAGTCAGGTAATTCACTGCTGCGTATTCCAGTACGGAGAGGAAGACAAACACAAAACTGACCCACAGGTAAATGTCCACTGCTTTGATGTAGGAAACACGAGGCATGGAGGCGTTCACCCCAGTGATGATGGTAGACATGGTCAGCACAGTGGTTATCCCTGGAAAGAACCAAGAGAAATTTTATTGACTAATACAGTCCATAAAGCTTTTGTCTCAAGAAAACCAGAAATTATGCTCTACATGATGCTCTAAGAGATGTTAGATGTGAAAAAAACAAGTGTATTAAGCATCCCTCATGCCAACACAGAACTGTTGCACTGCCTGCACTTTTGTGTACATGAGCAGCTATGGAGCAGCCATCATTTTGCTAGGAATAGCATTTAACTCCTTCCTTAACCTCTCAGCCATTAACAGAATTCTTAGAGTTGGGTCTTGTGGGTTTAAGAACTTGGTTTTCTTAAAACCATGGAGTTGTGTAGTGGGTTGGAAGGCAGATCCTCCCTTACCTCCCACTGGGGCAGAATAATGAGACTCAGACAAACGGATTGCAGAAGTGTTGGAAAGTTTAAATGGAAAAGCAGGGAATGTTTTACAGAAGCTACAAGCACAGTGACAAAAGAGATCCCAAAGCATACAGAGTCCCTCACAGCATACCCAGAAGCCTCCCAGCATTCCCCTTCTCCCTACCTGGGGGTATACCCAAAACCCCCAGGGCTCTTTCTTCCCCCCTCTACTGTTCAGCTAATCTCAATAAGGTCTCCCCTGAGCCTCCTCTTCTCCAGCCGTTTCAAAACAGTAAACACTGTAAACACAGCTACAGGTCACTTTTCATCACCATCTAATTTATTTTCTTTTTAATTATATCCACTGAACATATTCCTTTCAGTGGAGCAGACTCTTGACTGCCTCTAAGCAAGTCAATAGCTCTCTGACAAACTTGCTTTTGGTATTGGAAACCTTATGTATTAACATTCAGTGGTTTCTTTCCTATTACTTTTCTGCCTTCTTCTAACCTGTGCATGGAGTGATAAACCAATTGTCTCTTTCTATGCTCAGCTGAGAGAATTTCTTCAAGTCCCAATGGAGACCAAGCTTCTCTTAATGGGTTTTAGATGTTCAGAGAAGATAAGTGTGTGCAGGATTTTGAAACATCTCCTTCATTGCATTCCCACTACCACAAATGAGCAACTCCCCACCCAATGAGAAGCATTGGTGCCCCAGTGCCATGCACTCATGGGAGAGGAGAAACCCAACCTCTGCCTCAGCTTGGGCTGGTGGCCTCATCCACAGCACTACAGATATGAGAGAAGAACCACATTCACTTCACTGACGTACTGTTGTCTGGGGCATGATGTTACAGAGCTGCCCTGAGTGTCCCCAAGGGCACAACAGATGGAGGGACACTTAAATCTGCAGGTGCTGACAGGACTAGATCCCTTACTGCCTTTCTTCCACACCTTGGTGAAGGTGTGCCACGTTGGTGCCCTCCAGGCAGCCTGAAGAAAACAACTGGCCACAGCACCAGTGCTGTCTGGGACACTTGCTGTAGCAGCTGGTACATGAGGAATCCTGTTCATGAAAAGCACTCATGAAAATCGTAAAAGAAGCCTTTAAGTTCCTGTAGGTGCCTAAACTCCTGTGAAACTCTACCCTCACCAGTGGCAATGTGTGCCTCAGAACTGCAGGACTGAACAAAATCTTGGTTCACTGACTCAGAAATACTGAGAACTCTTTTCTCTGCCCAACTTTCTTTTTGAAACCACAGCCCTTTCTGTCCCAAGCTAACTTAGAAGAGCTGGTTAGTGATGAAGGACTTGAGACAAAGTGCACATTTTACATTATATTAATCATTAGATAAAACAAGCATTTGCCTGCCCAGTATCTTCAGCCAGCAAAATGAACAATTTCCTTTCCTGCCAAAACTTTCACATTCAAAGAGTTTTGCACAGTCATAGCTTGTTGCAGTAGTTCTCACCCAAAGAGACTCTGGCAGGAACTGCCCGGTGATCGATCCAGAAGGACACCCAGGAGAGCATGACCATGAGGGTGGCAGGGAAGTAGGTTTGGAGCAAGAAGAAGAAGATGTGTCTGCGTAAAGTGAAGCTTATATATAGGCGATTGTACCAACCTTTGAGAGAGGAGAAAAGCCAGAATCAGTGAGAACAGCCTAGATGGTTGTTGTAGGTTAAGGGTTAATTGGTATAACCATAGAGTAGACCTCCAGAGGGGGCAGGAAAGTCTGTCCCAAGACAGACTTTTTGTAATATTCATAGAATCATAGAATCAGTCAGGGTTGGAAGGGACCACAAGGATCACTAGTTCCAACCCCACTGCCATGGGCAGGGACACCCCACACTAGATCAGGCTGGCCAGAGCCTCATCCAGCCTGGGCTTAAACACCTCCAGGGATGGGGCCTCAACCACCTCCCTGGACAACCCATTCCAGGGCTTCACCACTCTCACAGTGAAGAATTTCCTCCTCATGTCCAGTCTGAATCTCCCCACCTCCAGCTTCATTCCATTCCCCCTAGTCCTATCCCTACCTGATAGCCTTCTTGTAGGCCCCCTTCAGATACTGGAAGGCCACAATAAGGTCACTTCTGAGCCTTCTTTTCTCCAGACTAAACCGCCCCAACTCTTTCAGTCTGTCCTCATAGGAGAGGTGCTCCAGCCCTCTGATCATCCTCATTGTTATTCCATGCCCATTCCTGCATCTCCCTATATAAGGAGCAGACTTTTCAGTCAGCTCTCTCTCTGCCTGTGTCTTTTGCTTTTGCTTGCAGTGTGGGAGAGGTTTGGTTGGCTGGAGGATATTTTCTGCTGCATAAGTTAGGCCTAGCTTGGGGCCTATATATATATATCCTTTTACCTTGGTGCCTTTCGTACTTTGTTTCCTTTTTGTAGATATTATTTCTATTTAACTTCCAATTCTGTGTAGAGTTTTTATTTACTCCTTTGGGGTAAAATAGCTTCTGTCCTCTGTCTGTAGCTATTCCAGCTCAAACCAAGACAATGGTAGGCAGGGAGAGGCAAGATCTTGGTTTTGATCTTTAATCTCTATTGGGTAGTGAAAAGAGACACTGCTCTTTCAAAACATGTATTGTCCAGACCATGGAGAACACATTGCAGTGAGATATAAACCAAAGAGCTCTCTGACAAGTACTTGATGCAGCATTAAGTTTAGCAGTTGCGTTAAATGAGGAAAGGCCAATACCTGTGCTACTGTAGAAAGCCAATCTTGATGTAGTGTGGAACTTCTGTATCAAAAACTGAGACAAAGAAATCTTTTCATCAGTTTTCAGAGATTCATTCCCATTCTTCCAATACAGCATCAGATCTTCATCAGTGTAAGCATCTTAGAGAAAGAAGAAACACAATCTGATGTGACTGTAGCTTGGAAGGGAAACAAAAGTTAATAGAGCCAGTCAAAATTAACAAAAACAAAGGTATCTTTGGCATGAAGTAATGCCACAAATAAGTTTGCTATCAACAGTGAGTTTAAAAGTTCTTGCCTTATGATGACAACAACAAGAGAGACAAAAAAATCCAGGCCATGCCAATTCAGGGGCACACATTCATATCTTACTCCACACTGGTGAAAATACAGCTGAAATGGTGCTTCTCTGAGCATCACATATCAAAAATCACAGACAAGGTGAGAAGAATAACTCAGGAAATAGTCATGGGTAAAGCACCTGAATTTAGAGGAAAGGGGAAACAGAAATACCTCAAACTTAGAAAAATAAAAGCAAAAGTGACAGGCAGACGTTGAAGTAAAAGTCTAGATATAGGTGAAAACTGTAAATAAAAACCTGAAGAATTAGTTAGCACACTGGGTAGCAGGAATAGGGAAAGAAAAAGCAGTTACCAAGAAGCTCAAGGAGCTGGAGCACATGGCATAAAACAAGAGGCTGGGGGAGCTGAGTTTGTTCAGCTGGAAGAAGAGCAGTCTATGATGGGCTCCAACTGCTGCCCTACTGGAGGTCATAGAGAAGATGTCTGCAAGCTTTTCTCAGACTCTTCTCCAAGAAGCAAAGTGAAAGGACAAGAAGCAAGGGATGCAAGTTGCAGCAAAGCATTTTTTCCCAAGCAGGTAAAAGGAAATTTTTTCAGATTTAGGGCTGTCAAACATGTGAACAGGTTGCACAGAAAAAGTTTTGAAGCCTCCTTTACCTTGGACATGTTCAAACCCCAACTGGACACAGCCCTGAGCACCTTACTTAACTACAAACCGCTCCCTGCTCTGAGCAGGGTATTGGAGCAGCAGACCACAAGATCAAGTTGAATTACCCTGTGATTCTCTTTTTTTGGTAGAGGAAAATTTAGTTAAGCAGCTTGGAGGACATGAAAGCAACTAGATAGAAACTCATAGAAAGAGTTATTGGTCATTGGAATGGGCTGCCCAGGGAGGTGGTGGAGTCACCATCACTGGAGGTGTTTAGGAAGAGACTGGATGGGGTGCTTGGTGCCATGGTTTAGTTGATTAGATGGTGTTGGATGATAGGTTGGACTCGATGATCTCAAAGGTCTTTTCCAACCTGGTTAATTCTATTTCTATTTCTATTTCTATTTCTATTTCTAGTTCTAGTTCTAGTTCTAGTTCTAGTTCTAGTTCTATTCTAGTTCTATTCTATTCTATTCTATTCCCATTCCCTATTCTATTCTATTCTATTCTATTCTATTCTATTCTATTCTATTCTACTCTATTCTTAGTCTTGCAATACCCTGGAGAAGGTTTACAGAACAGCCACAAAAATCTTGCTGTTTACATCAATTTCTCCACTGAACAACTCCTTCTAAGGAAGCTGAGCCCAGGTCACAGCATTTGCAAGGTCAGAACTGGTGATGAAAGGTAGAGAAAAATCAATGACCATTATAGTCAACCTTTTATTATGACAATTGCAAGCATCACCTTTGCATCAGAAGCAATGCACAGAGCACAGCTTCTTCTCTAGATCTCTCATCCATAAATTGCTGAGAACCAGTGTATGCTGAACATTTCGACTGGTGTGGAGTTTTTTAAGTGCCGTGTACTAAAATCCATGCAAGGATGCTTTCCTTGCAAATTCCCCAGTGCTGCAGCACAAGGGCTAACTATACAACACAGTCAATCAAAAGACTCCCAGTAACTCTGCTGAACTCCTTTTTCAGACTCTAAAACCAGACTGCATTCTGAAATGTGTCCAGCCTATGTCTGTGCAGCCAGCCATGAAGCACATCTAGCTAGGAACATAGAGACAACATACAGCTTTCCAGCTCCAGAGAACATGTCTGGGAGTCCAGGGGAAGCGGCTGAAGTCCATGTTGCACATTGCTGTCACTGTGATCCTGGAAGTCAAAAAAAGAGAAAGGCTGGTTTCTATGATGAACAATAAAAGGAAAATATTATCACAAATGAACCATTTTGCAGCTTTAAAGTCAGAAATTGTGGATAATGTTAGCATAAAATCCCCAGGAAGATGCCTGTCAATTCTCCAAGTCAAATCAAGATGGATTTTACACAGGAATTCAAGAGGAAGCTGTATTTCAATATAGAATAGAATAGAATAGAATAGAATAGAATAGAATAGAATAGAATAGAATAGAATAGAATAGAATAGAATAGAATAGAATTACCAAGGTTGGAAGAGACAGGGACGGAGACTCAACCACCTCCCCGGGCAGCCCATTCCAATGACGAATCACTCTCTCGGTGAAGAACTTTCTCCTCACCTCGAGCCTAAACTTCCCTGTTGCAGCTTGAGACTGTGTCCCCTTGTTCTGGTGCTGGTTGCTAGGGAGAAGAGGCCAACCCCTTCCTGGCTACAACCACCCTTCAGGTAGTTGTAGAGAGCAATGAGGTCTCCCCTGAGCCTCCTCTTCTCCAGGCTAAACAGCCCCAGCTCCCTCATATCTGTCAAAGAACTAGAGCACTGTCTTGGAAGTTACAGCAATCATAGTGTCAGTATGGATTCTTCCACTGTGTTTCATAGTCCAGCTATTCACCTACAGGGGAACAAGAGAAAGTAACTTCTCTGTTTAACCTTGAAGATTCTCTTATGTCCAGTTTAATTATGGTTTCCTCGTTTTCCACATAGCTCATTTCCCTCCACAGACACTCAGTAACCCAAGCCTGAGGAATATGACCATCTTTATTGTATGCCACAAAATTCCTCCAGTACATAAGGCAAAAGTAGTTTCTTTCAGTCTTTGATCAAATTATTTTAATCTGGGGGTGAGTTTCTGGGGCGGGGGTGTAAACCGGGTGCAGCTATTTTTCAGCAGGCGAGATTTGCCTCTGTCAAGTTCATGCCTTAGCTGAAGAGCTGCTGCAATCACAGCTCCAGCTTTTAAATGAGTCCAGTTGTGCACAACATTACGTAACAAGTTTTGCAGTGGGTCACTGAACTTTCTCTTGTGGACAGATTTGCAGTGCAGCACCCGATTTACCAGGGGCAGATCAGCTGTGAGTCATCGTTTCAGAGGCTGACTTACGTTGGCTGCGGCCATTTTCTAGATTCATCGCAGATGTTGATAAAGAACTTCTATTCAAGGGATTGTGATCCAAATCCCACTCTGACCTACACAGTCATCACTCCTGATAAGCACATGCTGTTCATTTTTGACTATGAAACTAGAGCAAAATTTTGCCATATGAGCAAAATGCAAAGAAGCTCTTTGGGGATATGGTCCAGAAGGTGTAGTGTGGCAATGACCTCCCCGAGCTGTGTGCAGCATTTACTTGTTGTATAACTCAGCCTTATTACAATGTGTTCTTTCCTTTGCCAGGGTCACCTAAACCGTTCCACTGGTCACTAACAATGTGTTAGTCAGGGTCAGCACAAAAACTCTGCTCATCAATAAGACATTCCTCAATTACAGTGCAGTGTTCAGGTGGCCTTGGAAGTCCAAGGCCCAGGTGAGGAATGAAATGTCCCTCAGCTCAGGGGCAATCCCATGCAGACATCTCAAGATACCTGAGGGCATTTCCAGCACAAATGGACACCCATGCTTGGTAAGCCAGATCACATCCCAAGTGTCCTAAACACCACCAGGCCTGAATAATATGCAGCTCCTATTTTTCCTTGGGGTTTATGTATCAAATTCTCTATTTAACTCTTGTTCATCCAGCTGTGGTTAACTCATAACCTTCTTTCTTACTGATAACAGTAGAAAGTCACTTCACCTCCTCCACAGCTTAAAGACTCTGTTGAAGGTAAATACTCTGCATATGGGCAAAGGAACAGATCTGAACAGAGCCAGAGTTTGCTGTTAAAACTACTTGTTCCTTCATTTTGGTCATTGAGTGGTGTGCAGCTGGTGTCAGCACATGAGAAGTGTGGGGTGGAAACTGATGTTCGGTTACTCCAAGCAACATCTGCTCTCCTCCCCTTGGTGCTGACCCAAGCTTACATCCAAGGTCCTTCATTTTCCTTTCTCTTTCTTCTCTCTCCTGGTTCATGTCTGACCCTCATCCTCAACCAGCTCTAATAAAATGCACAGTGCCTTTAGGTGCTTAGTTAAGGCTTGGTTAAGGTTGTGTGGATAATGAGATCTTTCATGCAATAAACAAATTTCTTAAGTGGATTCAGAATAGGGAAAGTGTTCCTAAGTGGGGTTTTCATCATTTAGACCAGGCAAAATGAAGTGGCCTTATCATGCATATTCTCTTTTAGAAGCTTATATGTTTCTTTGAGGTTTGAATTATTTGTCTGGGGAGGATGGGGCGGTGGGGGGAGGGTTAAAATAAGTTCAGTAGATTTATATTTGGACTATGAGAGAAGTGAACTCTAGAGCTCCCTGGTTTGGTGGGATTTTGTCCTGCTTGGGAAAACATCACCCACTATGCTCACTGTTCAAAGAGAAATAGCCTCCTGAATAGACTTTAGAGAAAACCTTTCCTAGGTTTTGAGAGCTATTTTACCACAGCTGCTGTGAATAACTTCCAGAAAGATCCTAGGGCAGAAATCCTTGGCTACAAAACATTCAAAGGTCACTGTACACTGAAAGCATGCTTTCTGTCCTGAGGAAATGTCCTTTTGTCTCTTGAGCTTTTCTTTTCTGACACTGTATTTTTATCCACATCTCTGCATTCTTCTGGAGGAAATGAAATGTGCTGGAACAGTGATGTGAGCAGCCATAAAGGGTGGCCTGGTTTAAAAGGGGAAATTACTGAGCAGAAGAAAATGTCTGCTGAATGATATTGACAGAAAAATGCCTGCCAGCCTGGGAACCAGGCATGTCCTTGAGAAGCACAGACAGCCTCTTTAAAGTGCAGAGGCATCTAGAAATTGGAAAAATCCTGAGATACTATCAATAAGCACAAAATAAACAGGGTTGCAAAGGCAATTTATTGTGTGAAAGGCTGGAAAAGCTCTGGAAAATAAAAATTGTCCTGAAAGAACAGAAAACACTATCCTATAACACTATCCTTTATTGTCCATCACAGGTGAAAAATAGAAATTAATAGCATCTATTGGCTACCAAAAGTGGGAGTGTCCTGTAACCTCTTATGTCTCTATGATAGAAGGTGGTCATAATTTTTATGGAAAGCAGAGCCTCTTTCTCCAAGGATATCCCATGGTGCACATACTTCTCCATTCCTAAACAGGTTGAATTCACTGCATGAACTTACTGCCAGCTCTTGGACTCTCACTGAGAAAGCCTGACTGACTCCAGACTCTGTGTCGTAGGGTATCTCTGAAGTGAAATTCTGTCTGTTGGCTCTCTGGGACAATTTTTAGAGTTGTTCCAGTTTGTCTTTCCACCTATGTGATGATTTGGTTCCCTTGATGGTGGTATTGCTTGATACCATTATTATACATCCATACCTAAGTATAGCTGCTGTCATATTGCTGATGAGTTGCTCCACTAACAATGTTTGTAGCAACCTGTAATGGTATGTACCTGTTTTGTTACTGGCTGTTGCTGTATGATTGATTGATACTATTGATTGATGGAGCAGGTCCAGAGGAGGGCCATGAAAATTATCATAGAATCATAGAATCAGTCAGGGTTGGAAGGGACCACAAGGATCATCTAGTTCCAACCCCCTGCCATGGGCAGGGACACCCCACACTAGATCAGGCTGGCCAGAGCCTCCTCCAGCCTGGTCTTAAACACCTCCAGGGATGGGGCCTCAACCACCTCCCTGCATAACCCATTCCATGGTTTCACCACTCTCATGGTGAAGAACTTCTTCCTCACATCTAGCCTGAATCTCCCTATTTCCAGCTTCATTCCGTTCCCCCTAGTCCTATCACCTACCTGAGATCCTGAGAAGTCCCTCCCCAGCCTTCCTGTAGGCCCCCTTCAGATACTGGAAGACCACAATGAGGTCACCTCGGAGCCTCCTCTTCTCCATTATGAGGGGGTTGGAGCACCTCTGCTACAAGGACAGGCTGAGGGAGCTGGGATTGTGCAGTGTGGAGAAGAGGAGGTTCTGTGGAGACCTAATAGCAACCTTCCAGTGCCTAAAGGGGACCTACAAGAAGGATGGAGAGAGACTGTTTACAAAGGCCTGTGGTGATAGGACAAGGGGCAATGGCTTCAAACTAGAGAAGACCAGATTTAGATTGGATGTGAGGAAGAAGTTCTTTACTATGAGGGTGGTGGAACACTGGAACAGGTTGCCCAGGGAGGTGGTTGAAGCCCCCTCCCTTGAGATATTCAAGGTGAGGCTCAATGAGGCCCTGGGCAACCTGATCTAGTTGGGAATGTCCATGCTGACTGTGGGGAGGTCAGACTGGATGACCTTTGGAGGTCCCCACTGGCCCAGACTATTCTATGATTCTGTATATTATTGATTGCTGATAGTCATTTGTAACAGGTTAAATATCTACATACTCTATTTAACCTTGGTATACTTGCTAGTGGTGATTTTGTGGTACTTTACTTGCAAGTGGTGGGTTTTGTGGTTATTTTTTATAATCTGTAATAAGGTAGAGAAGTTCTGAGGATTAAGGCCCCATGTCCTGGGTATTACAGAATCCTTCAAACCCACCATCACAATGTGGCTAACCCTTCAGGTCATAGCAGATGTGCCTCAAGATTCTTCCAGCCACCAAAACCAGCAGAGTCTGTAAGGCACCTTTCATATTGACTTTTCAGTTTCAATAAAAATTCTTTACATCAACATGCAAATGGCAAAAGAAAAAAAAAAAAAAAGTTTTTCTAGACAAACAGGAAGCAAAATAGGATAATTATAGAGGTCACCATCTGGTATATCAGCAGCTTCCACTTTAATCACACATTGACCCCGGGACGAACATTCCCGCTCAACTAAGCCCTTCTCTGGCTGCAAAGAATTAGGGGAATGTTTCCCCTGGGAGGAGATGAGCCTGTTACTGCCCACAGCATGTTTGCTTGCAACTTCAAGCATCTTGCACTGGACATGCTGGAAACAGGGCTCTGCATCAGCAGTTGGAGAAGGAGGGTTGGCAATAGCAGTCCTGGTGGTCACCAAAGCCATGAAAAATAGCAGTGAGGCCCAGGGGTCATTCAGGAGCAGCAGCATTACCTCATGCTGTAGAGGACATGACCATCGGGGAACACTCGCAGCATGATGTTGTCTGTGGTGGTGTCATGAATGAAGGACCGTTTGGAGTGCACAAAGAAGACATCAGGAACCCAGATCTTCTTCACCAGCCTGCCATCAAAGGTCATGCTCTTGTTGGTGGTGCTGGGAAACGAGAGGCGCTCATCCTTCCAGTAGTGCCTTAAGTACAGGGTCATAGTGAAATCCTTCACACACAAAAAAGGGAAGAGAACCAGAGAGAAGTTTGTCAGTGTTACTTACTACATCTAGTAAACATCATAAAGAAAACTCACTCCTACCAGAGAGATGAAATCACAGAAACATTCAGGCTGGAAAAGATCCATAGGATCACCAAGTCCAAGGTTCACCCCTAAACCATATCCCCAAGCACCACATCCAAAAAACCTTTAAACACATCCAGGCTTGGGGTCTCAACCACCTCCCTGGGCAGCACATTCCAATGCCTGACCACTCTTTCCATTAAATTTTTTTCCAACTGCCCAGTCTAAACCTACCCAGTCACAGCTTGAGGCCTTTCCCTCTTGTACTATCACTAATTACCTGTGAGAAGAGACCAGCACCAGCCTCTCTATGATGTCGTTTCAGGTAGTTGTAGAGAGCAATGAAGTCTGCCCTCAGCCTATTTTCCAAACTAAACAGCCTCAGCTCCTTCAGTCACCCTTCATCAGATTTATTCTCCAGGCCCTTCCCCAGCTTCCTTGCCCTCCTCTGCACTGGCTCCAGCACTTCCACATCTCTCCTGTATTGAGGTGCCCAAAACTGGACACAATACTTGAAGTGTGGCCTCACCAGAGCCAAGTACAAGTGGACAAAATCCCTCCCCTCTCAACTCCTGCTTCTTCCCTAAACCAAGGTTCTTTGTGAATAAAATTGTCCAACAAATATATTTTCAGCCAAAACAAAAACAGAAACTCCCACTCAATGTCACGTTCAGCCCTAAAATCCCCGAAGGGATAAAAATATCCCCCCAGAGAAGCACTGCCCTGCGGAAATCATTCTTCAGTCCTGACAAAATTCCCTTGAAGAACTATGGCATCAACAGGCAAAGAGGAAAAACTTTGAAAAAGAGGAAAAACTTTCCAAATTAGCTGAAAAGGTCAGGCTGAACACTAAGCAATTTATCCCCAGCCAGCTACAGTGTTGCAAACAGCAACTAAGTGAGGGAACTGTTTTTCCTATTATACAAGGGTATAAATAAAGCTCTTTGTGGGGGCAGGAGCTTCAGTCACACAAAGGAAAACATCTGTTTGTTGATCCCAACCTGGCAGCTGCTCCTTTCAGAGCTGAATCTACTCTCTCCTGCCGAGAGCCCAAATCTATTTGTTTTCCTAATATTCTCAATTAAATAAGTGGTTATGAGAGCCACAGCTGCCAAGCCCAGGAAGGCAGCAGCGCAGCTGAAATCTCTTCCTAAGCACTCAGCAACTGCTTTCTAAAGCTACCACCACCACCTCATTTTGCTTTGCCAAAGACAAACCATCTGTTAACCTGAATCTCTGTTTCCAAGGGTTGTCCTGGCAACAGGTTTTTCATTAATTTGGCAAAGAAGTCTCCAGTGCAGCCCTCACCTTACTGCCCTGCATAGGGCAGAGATGCTGGGCACCTCATTCCCCAGAGACCTGCTGGAGGGACGCCTCTGCTCACCCACCTGCAGGTCCCCACTTCGGTCTCAGTCTTCATTCCTGCTTCCCTGCATCCCTAGGGATGCTGCCAGTTCATGTTCCCTGCTGGACACTTGCCCTTACAGCTACACCTTCCAGCAGCTGCTTCTACTGACCAGGTTTTGGCTGTAATCTGGCTGGAGGAGCCTGCTGCAGCCACTGTTCAGAGGGCAGCTTCTGGACATACGCAGAGTGCATGATTCTTTAAGCTGACTGATTCTTTAGCTGACCAATTCCTTAGCTGACCAATTCCTTAGCATGCTGCCTAGAGCCAAACAATAACATTCCACGTGAGCCAAGAGCAACATCCTCATGTTGGCACCCTTTGACTGGAACATGCTGCAGAAGCCACCTCCTGGACATGCTGGCACCTCTTACTGGGAAAATATTTTAGCTTATATATGTGGCTGGTGTTTTCTGGTTAAGGGATTGACAACAAAGAGTACAAAAACAGCCACTCTGAACTATAAGGTAGATTTGGGGATTAGGACTGCTAGGGACTTCTGCTTCTGATCATTCACTACTTCTCTTGGCAAGGGCTTCGGTGTAGGGATGCTGCAAGGGATATTCCTGGGACTTCTGTTAGCTGCTTCATCTGTTGAGGGCTTCTGGGACTTCTTCTGTAAGTGTGACTCTGAGACTCTGTAATGCTGGGGATTCTACAACACAGCCATAAAGGACTTCTGGCAGGACTTCTGAGATTCTCTGCTCTCTGTATTTCTGGAATCTCGTGCTTTCGTTCATCACACAATGGCACCCGAATCAGGGGTAGAAAATCAACAGAGCCAGCCTCAGGGGTGGGACATTAAGCTCATCAGCTTGACCAGAGCTGGGAAAAGGAAATCAAGGAAGAGCCATAACTTATGGTTTTTTTAGGAGTCAGTGCCATTTAGAGTAAAAAGTTAAAAAAGAGTCAGAATGATCCTGGCTATCCAGGGTCACCGTGATGAGTCCAGGCAGCCTGAGACTGCAGCTGCAGTATGGATTTGGCCAGTTCCATTATGGGAGCACAGAGGGGACAGGAATCAATGTGACATCAACATGACTTACAGCAGTCATACAAAGGGGACACCGAGACTACCCACAGGGACAATGCAGGAAGAGCCACACTACTTCCCAGGCTTGGCCTTCCCTCTCTCACCTTCAGAACCCTTCTTTCTCCAAGCAGGCCTCCAGTGGTCAACATGCACGGCACTAAGTGCTGCAAACATCAAGCCCAGGTGGCAGGTGATGACAGCTTCTAAGCACAATGTTCAACTTCGAGTGTTTCCTCATAGTGTGAGTTAAAGGAGGCAGCTTGCAATCGCTGCCAGCTCGCTCCTCTCTGACCAGCACATGCGCTAGTTACAAACTGATACAAGGGGTTGATTTCACTGCTGGTGAGTAGGAAAATCCCTTGGGGAAGAAGTTTCGTAACTAGCTGAGAGAATGACAGTAGCTGCTGGAGGCACAGCAGATAAGCACAGACAAGTGCCTCAGTTTTGGCAGCACGTTCCACATTTGTGTCTCACTCTGGGCAGCCTCAAGAGCGTCCTGTCAGTGCACACGGCAGCAGCTAGCTTCAGTCTGGTACTTCTCTGGGGCAGCAGATGCCTGATGAAACAGCAGTAGGCAAAGGTTTCCCAGCCAAGGGTACCCAGTTTCCAAGGCCACTAAAGCCTTCAGAGCACTTTGAAACAAGTCCTGCCCTGTCTGCAGCTCTGCCCTGCCAGCACCAGGGAGCTGAGGAGGGCACCCAGGTGCAGGCACAGCCAGCCCAATTCCCCTGGCTATGCACATAGCTTACTGCCCACTCTCCTCTCTGCTAACACTCACACTGGGACAAGCTGCTGAAGAAAACAAACTAGTATGACTCAGACTGACCTGGGAAAGCATTCTTCCACCCCAGATACAAACCAGCAGCTGCTGTGGAAAGTACTTGTCCCATGTTGGGAAAATAGGACCATGGAGCTGGCTACAGCAAAGGGAGAGAGAGCTGCCCTCAAAGCTTTCTGATGGGCAAGATTTTTGTTGAAATCAAATGTTCATGACTAAAAGCACTGCAAGTTACATACTTGCACTAATTAGGTCTTTTTGCTGCCACCATATTATCTTGATATGTTAGAGCCTGAAGCCTCCTTCTGAGGCTCTCTCCCACATGCTTCATTGCACTCATGCCCTCAAACACTCTCTTTCAATATCCAGGCAGGCAAGCTCCCTTCTTTCAATGAAGATGTAATTGCACCACAATAAAAAATGATCAGCCTAAAGCTCTTCCTTTAAATTTTCCTGTTCTGCCCAGACCACACAAGATGCCCAAAAACAGGAATAAAAAGGCAGAAGGAAAGAATGAAGAACCTTCCTCTTCTCCTCTACATCCCCCTTTCCACTACTCTTTCCATATTATTATTCCATTTCCTGCAGTTAAAAAAAAAAAAAGTAGGAAAATGCTTGTGAGCACTCCTTTCACTGGGCACACCTTGAAACCTTTTGAGGGTCAACAACTGCACATGTTTCTTCCTCTTTTTTAATTAATTCAAAATAAAAGGTACTAAATCACAGTGGAATTTGGTGAGAATTTCCTGAACAGTGCCATCAGTGACTATTCTCCCATACCAAATTCCACTTCAGCAGAGGCAGCTCAGGCTCTCCCTGGTAGCTGTTACTCCTGTGCCTCAGTGAGGTTACTCTCAGTGATGAAGAAGCAGGAGCAGCTCCTTCTCATTTATGTTGCCAAGTTAATTTTCTAATGTGCCTCCCAGAATTGTGCATTTAAAACAAATGGACCCAGTGATGTGATGGGTTGAAAATTCACTCCAACATAAAACTACCACAAAGGAAGAAAACTCTTGCAGTGAGTGTGGCTGATGTGAACTTCACCATACGCCTTCAAACCTGTTTCTACTTTGCATCATGATAGATCCTTCATAGCACTGTCTGCTCTACCATTTAAGGTCCCTTTTTCCCTCATGTTTTCAGTCTTTATCTGAAGATATAGAGAATAGCCTTTGACCACCTGGTTGTCATCACAGGATCATAGGATCACAGGATGTTAGAGGTTGGAAAGGACCTTCAAACACATCCAGATGTCTCTTGAAAAG
This sequence comes from Picus viridis, assembly GCA_033816785.1. Taxonomy (NCBI): domain Eukaryota; kingdom Metazoa; phylum Chordata; class Aves; order Piciformes; family Picidae; genus Picus; species Picus viridis. Next base: position 42,738,266 of record CM066578.1, on the reverse strand, counting down.
CTCCAGAGAAGGAGACTCCGCAACCTCTCTGGGCAGTCTGTTCCAGTGCTCTGTGACCCTCACATTAGTATCAAAGTTCCTCCTCACATTAGTATCAAAGTTCCTCCTCACATTAGTATCATAGTATCAGTCAGGGTTGGAAGGGACCACAAGGATCATCTAGTTCCAACCCCACTGCCATGGGCAGGGACACCCCTCACTAGATCAGGCTGGACAGAGCCTCATCCAGCCTGGGCTTAAACACCTCCAGGGATGGGGTCCCAACCACCTCCCTGGACAACCCATTCCAGGGCTTCACCACTCTCATGGTGAAGAACTTCCTCCTCACGTCCAGCCTGAATCTCCCCACCATTCCCCCTAGTCCTATCACTACCTGAGATCCTGAGAAGTCCCTCCCCAGAGAGGCCACTTCCTGTGCTGCAGTTTATGCCCATTACCCCTTGTCCTATCACAGGGTGCAAGTGAGAGAGGCTCCCTCTTGACACCCAGCCCTCAGATACTTATAAACATTTATTAAATCCCCTCTCAGTCTTCTCTTCTCCAGACTAAACAGTGCCAGGTCTCACAGCCTCTCCTCATAGGGCACATGCCCCAGACCCTTAATCATCCTGGTAGCTCTCTGTTGGACTCTCTTTAGTTCTGAGTATCAGCCTCTTTGAATGTGGCAGATGCTGCCATTACTTTCATCTGACCAATAATTTGAAATCCATAGCTTTCAAGTGTCAGGGAGCCTTTTATGACTAGGAACAACTGAGACTTAAAAAGGGGATTACATACCATGTCAACCTCAGAAATACTGTCCAAGCTTTCAACTTGCACATCCACCCCAACAGGAATTGCAGGGCCTGTAGGAGAATCAGATTTAGATATGTAAATAACTGATCTTTTATATCCTCTGCATTTAATGAGCACTATAAGGTAGCTTGCAAAACATTTCTGAGCTTATGTTATACTTTTCTGTCCATGATTCTTCACAAGGGGGCCGGGGGAAGAGTCAGCGAATAACCATGCAAGGCCCCTTTTGAAACACTGCATTATCTTCCCCTTAGCATGTGCTGCAATATTGACAATACCCAGCTAATCCAGAGAGCTTGGATGAAACATTTGCATACATTTTTTAAAGATAAGCCATCCCATCATCATTTTTAAGGTTTTAGAGCTCAAGAATAGGAGACTGAGAAGAAGAAATTACAAGCAATGAGCTCTTAGGTTTCCCACTTCTTATCAACCAGGCAAGCTACATTGGGACATGCTGATGGTGACATCATCCACCTTCCTTACACCTGGCTCCCAGCCTGTTGTGCTCCCTGGCCTCCATCAGCAGCTGTGTTAGGTACAGGCACCCTGAAGCAAGCCCTGTGGAGCAGGACCAGGCTCCTCAGCACCTTCATTCTAATGTAAGTGAACATTGCTCCCAGCAATGAAACTGAAAAGCATCTATCCAGCACTCCTCGATGACTCCTTGATGCTTATAAACAGCTACATGTGATGTGCATTTCATCCTTAAGAAGAACACCAGCAAACATTTGCTCACTCCTATCTTAGTGGTGTCTGTGCAAGCCAAAGGGTGTTTGCAGGAGGATTTACTTGGAGAGGAATTTCAGTTAATCAGCACTGGCACATTTCTCAGGACCCTGGAAACTTGGGTAAGATTTTTTTTACTCCAATGACACGATCCCATCTTGCTCCCCTCCAGTTACTTGTATAGAGAATTACTGAAGGCCAAGGAAATGTTCACCCTGTGGGTGTTCAGCTCTCCTTCTCCTGGGTATTCCTGGAAACAGAGAAAACCAAAAGAGCCCCAGCCTGCATCTGCTGATGAAATGCAGTCATGCTACATGCAGGCATGCTAGGCAACTACATCCAGTACCGGGGCTGGGAAGCGCTGAAGACTTTTTCCTCTTGCACCCAGGGCTTCACAACACAGATTTGCTTCTTCAGCAGGTGGGAACAGTCCTCAGTCCCCTCCCCAGATTACATGGGGAATTACTTTCAGTAAAGGGTGAAAATTAACCCTGACAAAACCAACAACAACAGCAGCCACTGGATTATTTTCTTCCAAATCAGTGACTTGAATAAGCCCAGAGAGAGGCCTGTGAGGTGTTCAAGTCAGCCGGCAGGGCCGGGGGAGAGGTCTGGTAGAGGACAGCAGGTCAGAGAGTGCTTTGCCTTTGGTGATACCGGTTCAGCTTCTCACAAGCCACTCCCTGCCTGCTGGACCAGAAAATATCTTTCTCCCCAGGGAGGCTGTGGATGCCCCCTCCATGGGAGTGTTCAAGGGCAGGTTGGATGAGGCTTTGAGCAGCTGAACCTAGCTGAGAGGCATCCCTGCCCATGGTGGAGAGGTTGGAGTAGATGATCTCTAAGGTCCCTTCCAACCTAAGCCATTCTGTGATTCTACTCTCTATGATTATTTAGGACATTGAGTAAACAAAACCAACAAGAAGATAAAGAATTTCTGTATGACATTCTTCCTGCTCAGTAAAGTGTGGTTTGAGGTTGTGTTTTTTAAGAAGGTAGACTGTGTTGCAAGAAGCTGTGGTGATGGTAACAGGCTTTTTGGTATGCAGGGCAGCCAGCAGTGTGTTGGGAGGCAGTTAGCCTTTCTTTGCCCAGATCCCTCATGAAGGTATGCATGATGACCAGTGAGAGCCTGGGAAATTATTCAAATACTTATCCATGCCTTCACCATCCAATAGCTCTTCAGTGTGTGCAAATATTTGGTACTGAACTCAGGCCTCTGCAAGAGCAAGGCTCAGCGCTCCGAGAGTGACACTTCAGAAAGGCTCCATGGTCCAGCACAGCCCACATCAGGGCAGGCACAAGGCTGCCATCAATCCTGGGTCTGGTTCTTGTAATTAATATTATTTGTTGTCACACACAGCTGTTGACATTGCAGTAGTTCCCACTGCCACCCCAAACAGCCACATCCTGGTAGGCATGGTGCTAAAAGAGACAGCATGGTCCCTGCCAGGGTGGCTTCACAGCACTATCAGGTTGTGCCAGAAGTGGAAAGCAGTGGTTGTTTGTGGTACTTCCCACTGTGCCTCCCTGGTGCTGAGGTGCTGCATGCCCAGCACACACTGGGCAGCCCTCCCCAGCTTCTAGAATGCAACAGGCACTGTCTGTGTGAATGCTTAATTTAGCCTTGGTTCAGGAAATGAGAGCCCATCCAAAGTCTATTTACTGCTGCGATTTCCACGCTTGACTGAGCACTAATCACAGATTTCTTTGAACAACAAAAACCAAACACAAAACCTCCCAAACCCACAAACAGCAGAACACTGCCAAGCTGGTGTTAGTCCTCTCTTCTATATCTTCCCTCCCTGCTCTTGAAGATAAAATACTACATCCATGTTCTTTCCTTTTTTTCACATTCCTGCACTAAATTCTCCCTTCAGCTCCCAGATAACCTCATTAATGTTTTAAAATATGGAAAGGGAGAGTGCCAACAGGATGGAGCCAGGCTCTTCGTGGTGATGCCCAATGACATGATAGGGGGCAATGGGTGGAACTTGAGGCATAGGAAGTCCCGTGGAAACAGGAAGAAGTGTTTCACTGTGAGGGTAGCAGAACACTGGAACTGGCTGCCCAGGGGGTTGTGGAGTCTCACTCTCCGGAGATATTCAGAACCCACCTGAATACATTCCTGTGTGACCTGGTCTAGGTGATCCTGCTCTGGCAGGGGGGTTGGATTGGATGGACCTTTCAAGGTCCCTTCCAGCCCCTAACATTCTGTGATTCTGTGAGCCCATCCCAAATGCTGCTGGCTGGGAGCTAGTGGCAGGAACTGAACAATCAGCAAGTCCTGCTCTAGGCAGTAAGCATAACTGATAATAAAACCACATATTCACTTGGCCAATCGCTCTCCAACGCTTCTGCTAGGGTCCAATTTTGCAGAGGCACTTGATACAAGCAGCACTGTAAAAGCATGCAGTGTCTCAGGCAAACCAAAAGTCCTGTAAAGATATGCCCTCTTTAAACCACAGAAACAAACTCTGGGTGTCCTTAAAGGTTGCCTTGTTCACAGCAAATACCATTGAATGGCTGTTGGTCAGTCACAGAAAGATGTCAAGACTTCTTTGGGCTCACTAATCCCTGGAGTAAATTTGGAACTGCTGTCTTTTTAATCTTGGTCCTCTGGAAACTAAACTGATGAACCACTGGGTCTCCAGATGCTTTGCCAAATTTCCCATCAAATGCCACTAGGGATGAGCAAACAGAAAAAAATCCCTTTGTTGAGAGGGAGCAGAGTCATAGAAATGTTTTGGTTTGAAAACACCTTGAAGATCACAGAATCACAGAAACATTCAGGTTGGAAAAGACCCTCAGAATCACCAAGTCCAACCAATAACCCTACTCTACAAGGTTCACCCCTAAACCATATCCCCAAGCACCACATCCAAAAAACCTTTAAAACACATCCAGGGTTGGTGACTCAGCCACCTCCCTGGGCAGCACATTCCAATGCCTGACCACTCTTGCTGTGAAAAATTTCTTCCAGTCTAAACCTAGCCAGTCACAGCTTGAGGCCTTTCCTTCTTGTTCTATCACTAATTACCTGTGAGAAGAGATCAGCACAAGCTGTCCTTTCAGGTAGTTTAAGAGAGCAATGAGGTCCCCCCTGAGCCTTCTCCTTTCCAAACTGAACAGCCTCAGCTCCTTCAGTTGCTCTTCATAAGATTTATTCTCCAGGCCCTTCCCCAGCTTTGTTGCCCTCCTCTGCACTGGCTCCAGCACCTCCACATCTCTCCTGTACTGAGGTGCCTAAAACTGGACACAATACTCAAGGTGTGGCCTCACCAGAACTAAGTACAAGGGGACCATCACCTCCCCACTCCTGCTGGACACAGCATTTCTGACCCAAGCCAGGATGCCATTGGCTTTCTTGGCCACTTGGGCACACTGCTTGCTCATATTCAGCTGCTTGTTGATTAGAACTCCCAAGTCCCTTTCTTCCAGACAGCTTTCCAGCCACACTTTCCCAACCCTGTAGCATTGCTTGGGGCTGTTGTGACACAATTGCAGGACCTGGCATTTGGCCTTGTTGAAGCTCATCCCATTAATGTTGGCCCATCCATCCAATCTATCCAAGTCCTTCTGTAGAGCCTCCCTGCCCTCATGAGTCTAACTCATAGATCATTAACTACCAAGTCTGGTGATAAACCCTTAGTATCACATGTGTGCATCCTTTAAACACCTCCAAGAACACTGATTCAACCACCTCCCTGGGAAGTCTATTCCCATGTTTGATAACACTTCCAGTGAAGAAGTTTGTTCTAATATCTAACCTGAACCTCCCTGGTGCACCTTGAGGAGGAAGAAAGTGTAAACAGGAAGGGACAACAGCAGCTGAGATGGTACCTGACACATTGAGCAGGCAGAGAGAGAAGTAACTTATAGAATTAAAAGTAAAAATCAACCAGCTTTTCCCTGTTGTAAACAGTATTTTGCCAATATTAATTTTGTCTTTAGAGAGAGGAAAACAGAAGAACCAGCTTGGAGAATTACAAGCAGGAAAAAAACTTGAATACTGTGATGCTGGAGAAATCACAAAGCTCAGGCTCCTCTCTAGGATGCTCGCTGCTGGAAGAGAAGCTAAACAAATCCATGTGAAGGCTGTGGATTTGGCTGAGAAGAAGAAGCAGTGCTGCTTTGCTCGAAGACTGCAGCCCTGTAAAGCTGTTCAGCTCCTACTTTAGGGTCTCTGAAAGATGTCAGCCAAATTCATGGAATTATTCAAATTAAACATGAGCTGAAGTATTTATAGATCAAAGTCTAGAGAGAGAGATTGTGTAACCTTCCACTGAAGCAGCGCTTCCAGAAACAGCAAACGTGTCAACATCAATTATCTCCATCACTGTCCACATCAGGATCTTGCAGAGCTGAAATCCTATTCAGCAGGACCGATACAACCAGAAAGCAAACCCTGGTCTCTTAAAAAACTTCATATAAGTCACAGCCTTCAAATTGACAATACAGACACAAACCCACCTTATAAGCACCTCAGACATGAGGGCAGGAACTTCCACGTGAGCGTGGGACACTTGCACAGCCATTTGCAACTTGGACAAGACAAAAATTCAAAATGGAAAATAAGAGATTTTGCTCTTGGAGAAACTCACAGCATCACCCAGTAGAGGTGGGAAGGGACCTCAAGAGATCACTGAGTCCCAGCCCCCTGCCAGAGCAGGATCACTTAGGGAGGTCTGCACAGGAATGCATCCAGGTGGGTTTGGAAAGTCTCCAGAGAAGAAGACTCCACAGCCTCCCTAGGCAGCCTGTTCCAGTGCTCTGTCACCCTGACTGTAAAGAAGTTTCTCCTCATGTTGAGGTGAAATCTTCCAGGTTCAGGGTTGAACCTGCTGTTCCTTGTCTTATTACTGTGCACCATCGGAAAGAGCTTGGCCCCCTCCACTTGACACCCACCCCTCAGATATTGATAGACGTTGATCAGATCTCCTCTCAGTCTTCTCTTCTCAAGATTAACATACTCACATGTTGAGAGAAGGTTTAAGTGACCTGAAGCACAACCCCAGGCAGAGAGGAGCACTTCTGCTTTCTCTCATTTTTATCAGGCAAGTATCCATTAGCCCCACAACTGCTGCATAGGATTTTCATGTGACATGGTGGAGCACTTGCACCTTCTCACTGTAAGGTACTGCCTTCCAAAACTGAATCAGTAGCCTCTTATTTCTGTAAATTCCTGCATGTCAACATCCTTGCCTCAGGTTGAACTTGGGTATTAAAAACATACTTGGGGACCAATCTATAAAGGTGTTTGTGGCTTCATATGTCTTCACTCCTTTGCCAAATTCATAATCCATGGTCCTGAGAATCAGCAGTAAGAGTGCTCCTCTATTTCTCTTCTTTTCTGCAGAGAGTTGCTCTGTTTTGTGACCTACTCTTCAATAAAAGCCACATTTGACTTAGGTGCTGCATATAGAAAGGACACTGTATAGAATAACTTTGTAGAAGAGCCAATTTCCATCCACATTCAACGAGAATAGATGGACCCAACAAGCCTCCATTTTCGGTGGGTTCTGACACTGTGAAGATTTTTTGGGCTTGTTTCACCTTGCATAATCTCCTGTTTGAATACTAAACCCTGTTCCATGGAACATCTGGTCTGGGGCTAATTCCTTCAGAGAACCCAGGAGGTCTCCACAAGTCTCACTCAGGAATTACTTTGGAAGTTGCCCAACATTTAAAGCCTGTTGTGTGCCAGCGTGTCTTGGCACCTAAAACCACCCACTGAGGTGCAGCACGAAAGCTGCAAAGGACCACTCAGTTCCCAGGCAGAAAGAGGTACTGGTCACAACTGTGGTTTTTATTTTACAGCAAGCTTTGGAAGATAGAGATTAGCATGCTACTGTGAAAGTGCCTGGAGTCAAGTTGTCCACTCCAGCTCCAAGACTGAAGCTTTGCAACACCGCTTTAAATTTTCCTCTTTGGCACTGATTTCAAAGGCTCCTTGTTTTCCTCTGAGACAGTCTCTCTCTCTGTCCTCTCTTCTGTCTTTGGAGGACTGAGGCAGACATAGGCTCTGAGAAACAAATGTCTACATGGGAAACAAGCAAGTTTGAGACTTCTTAGCTGCCAGATGTTTGGTGCATGCCCAGAGAAGCTTGCAAATGTTCATAAGATACTCCATGTCTGCAAGCTGCTAACTGGTCTTCAGTGTTTCTGCACATCTCTCTATGTGTATTTATTGTTTTTAATGGATGGATGTATGTTTGGGCCCTTGTGGTGGGTTGAAATTTCCCCTCTCCAACATTAACTTTGCCCGACCAGCTCAGGTGGAAGCAAATGAAAGCTGTATTTACAGGCAAAACTACAATCTACAATGGAATGCAATGGACAAGTACAAAACATACAGGATTTACAGGTATTTACAATTAACAAACACCACAAGAATCCCCCTTGGTCAAAGACTAGGGGAAGCTAGTAGCTTCTCCTTCCCTGCCTACCCAGCCCACCCTGTGCGAAAGGGAGAAGAGAAAAGAGCAGAGAAAGTTGCTGTTAGACTTAACCAAAACAATGCAGCCAAGGTCAAGCAGAAGCAAGCTGGTGTCTCTCCCGAGCAAAGCAACGAGAAGAGAAGAAGGAATTGTTTTGGTACAACCAATCTTATCACAGAATCATAGAATCAATAAGGTTGGAAAAGACCTCAAAGATCATCAAGTCCCACCTGGCACCCTACACCTCACAACTACTAAACCATGGCCTCATGTGCCATGTCCAGTCCCTTTTTGAACACCTCCAGGGACGGTGGCTCCACCACCTCCCCGGGCAGCACATTCTAATGGTAGATATTTCTTCAATGAGATGGTTTAGAATTACCTTTATTTTCCTTTTTACACCCAATAGTGATTTGTTTACATTTTACTACTTTTCTGCTCAAGATCTGTGAAAAATACAATACAATACAATACAATACAATACAATACACCAGGTTGAAAGAGACCTTCAAGATCATCGCGTCCAACCCATCCTAAAACTACCACAGACCTCTAAGGTACAGGCAGCTTCCAGGTGGCCTCTTCCAACCTGGTTGATTCTGTGATTCTTTAATACACTCATCAGCTGCCAGCTGACTGCAGAGAGCTTTGTTCCTCTGCATCTTGCTGATGGTTGGTCATCGAGGGAGAAGCAAGATTTGTTCCAGTCCTTGATGCTAAGCCTTAGAGAGGGAGCTGGGGTTGCTTAGCCTGGAGAAGAGGAGGCTCAGGGGAGACCTTATTGCTCTCTACAACTACCTGAAGGGAGGCTGTAGACAGGTGGGGGCTGGTCTCTTCTCCCAGGCAACCAGAACCAGAACAAGAGGACACAGTCTCAGGCTGCGCCAGGGGAGGTTCAGACTGGATGTTAAGAGGAAATTCTACACAGAGAGAGTGATTGCCCATTGGAATGGGCTGCCTGGGGAGGTGGTGGAGTCACCATCACTGGAGGTGTTTAGGAGGAGACTGGATGGGGTGCTTGGTTGCATGGTTTAGTTGATTAGGTGGTGTTGGATGATGGGTTGGACATGATGATCTTGAAGGTCTCTTCCAACCTGGTCTATTCTATTCTATTCTATTCTATTCTATTCTATTCTATTCTATTCTATTCTATTCTATTCACCCCACTGTTCATTCATCTCAACAAAAACACTGCCCAGAGAGGACCAGCTGACATTAAACTATTAGGCTATGAAGAAATATAATAAAAGTGCAGCATTAAGCTGTTCCCCAGCAAAGAAAATATAGCTATTTTAAGTCTCAACTAAAGCTGCTTATTTCACAGGCTCCCTGTAAAATACTAGATGTAATAGATGAAATGCTTAAAATGGATGTTTAAGGAAGGCAGCAAACCCAGCATTTACATAATCTTTAAATATTAATATTTGTAAATAATACCTGAACATCTGCTAGCTAGAACAAGGTCACTGACATGGAGATAACTCCCTAAGGGTCATAATAAACCAGGTCTGTTTTAGCTCATGGAGGCTACTTTCAACATCAGCAAAGCGAAAAATCATCTTTGTCATCACCACGGTACCCAATAGCTTGTCTCTAATGGGCTGAGAGCAGGCAAGGCAGCCAGGCTTATTGGGCTGTTAATAACACAACTTACACAACAGTGGCTTGCTCACTTGCTCATTACAAAGACACATTTTTCCTTGAAAAACTCTTGACCAGTGTTGTACCTGGCAAAGAACACCCCCACCAAGGATCAGGATAGGTTGGGGACTGACCTGATGGAGAGCAGTGAAGGGGAAAAGGACCTGGGGGTCCTGGTGGATGGAATGTTGACCATGAGCCAGCAATGTGCTCTTATGGCCAAGAAGGCCAATGCCATTCTGGAGTGCATTAGAAGGGCTGTGTTTAGTAGGTCAAGAGAGGTTCTCCTCCCCCTCTACCCTGCCCTGGTGAGGCCTCATTTGGAACATTGCGTCCAGTTCTGGGCCCCTCAGTTCAAGAAGGACCTCAGGGAACTGCTTTAGAGAGTCCATTGCAGAGCCACAATGGGAAAACAGGAGGGAAATTAAAAGGCAGTGACATTAGGACTGAAAGAGTAACAGCCTAACTTTGTGTGTCTGTCTGGTGTGAGTACTGTGTCCAGTACTCCAGTACTGTGAGTACTGTGTCCAGTTCTGGGCCCCTCAGTTTAGGAAGGATGTTGACTTGCTGGAACGTGTCCAGAGAAGGGCAACAAAGCTGGTGAGGGGTTTGGAACACAAGCCCTATGAGGAAAGGCTGAGGGAGCTGGGGTTGCTTAGCCTGGAGAAGAGGAGACTGAGGGGTGACCTTATTGCTCTCTACAACTACCTGAAGGGAGGTTGTAGCCAGGCAGAGGTTGGCCTCTTCTCCCAGGCAGCCAGCACCAGAACAAGAGGACACAGTCTCAGGCTGCGCCAGGGCAGGTTTAGGCTGGATGTTAGGAAGAAGTTCTACACGGAGAGAGTGATTGCCCATTGGAATCGGCTACCCGTGGAGGTGGTGGAGTCACCTTCACAGGAGGTGTTCAGGAGAAGACTTGATGGGGTGCTTGGCTGTATGGTCTAGTTGTTGGGTGGGTTGGATTGTTTGATGGGTTGGACGCGATGATCTTGAAGGTCTCTTCCAACCTGGTGTATTGTATTGTATTGTATTATTGTATTGTGTGAAGTGTGCACAAAGGTGCTCCTCATGGGTTCTGTGGCACTGATTAAAATAGTAAAAATTTGCCCTGCTTACAGGAATACAATGGAGACACCAAATACTGGACACCAAAACCTAAACCATCAGCACAACAGAATACCACCCCTCAGCTTCCTCAAAAAGCACAGGCATCATGTCCTGACACACATCCAATTAGAATGAAAAAAATAAAGAGTCACAGGGGCTCCCCAGATACCTCCAACTAAGCTGAGGGAAGGAATCCAAATCTTCTCCCAGAGAAGCCCTGTCAACACAGAAGGCAGCAGCTCTTTTGGCAACAGCTGCACTGGGGAGAGATTAGCACTTCCAGTCTGTCCACATCAGGCATTCAGAAGTCATCAGACAAGCTCCAAAAACTAAGGTTGGCTTAAAATATATATATAAATATATATACATATACATAGATAGATAGATAGATAGATAGATAGATAGATAGATAGATAGATAGATAGATTTCTGAAAACCAAGCACAGCACCCTAAGGTTTAACAGTTCAAGTTTCTGAGTCTTTTGAGGCATTTGCTTTGAGGCTTTTCTCTGCTACCTACAAAGATTGCCTCTCCAACGCTGACACTGGTTTTTGACTGCCAGAGAGACAACCCCATCTCTTCCCTCTGAGACAGGTACAATTTCTCACTGACCTCACTGGCTGGGAAAAATATTTATTGCCCAAACCAACTCTCTGCCACAGAAATAAGGATCCCATAGCTGCAGTCTCTCCTGAGCTGGCTGGTTTTCTCTGCTTCCTCTGTTCCCTTGCATTTTAATATCACAGAACAGAATCACAGAACTGGCCAGGTTGGAAGGGACCTCAATGACCAGCCAGTTCCAACCCCCCTGCCATGCTCAGGGACACTTCCTACTAGATTAGGTTGCCCAGAGCCACATCCAGCCTGGCTTAAAAAACTTCCAGGGATGGGGCTTCCACCACCTTCCTGGGTAATCTGAACAAATATGGGTTGAATGGTGATCCTGGCTGAGAATAGTAGTGACTGCTGTCTCATGAGCTGGCAAAGGGGAGGCATTTGAGATTCTCCTTCCCACAAGCTGTGCATGGTGCTGTCCTCCCTGTGATTTCAGCTGCATATGATGATCTGAGTCTGCCTCTGCACTTTGCTTCCCCCTCTTGTTTGCTCCAGGAGTGCTGCTAAAACTGGAGGTGTTTAGGAAGAGACTGGATGGGGCGCTTGGTGCCATGGTTTAGTTGATTAGATGGTGTTGGATGATAGGTTGGACTCAGTGATCTCAAAGGTCTTTTCCAACCTGGTTAATTCTATTCTATTCTATTCTATTCTATTCTATTCTATTCTATTCTATTCTATTCTATTCTATTCTATTCTATTCTATTCTGAGTATGCTCAACAAGATGATCGGGGTGAGCAGGGATATCTTCAACACCAGAAACATCATATTCTGTTATCTGAGAGAAAAGGAACAATTCCAGTACAGGCACCAGCCTTCCAGTAAGGCATGAAAGGAGTCAGATGTCAGCAGTCCTATGCTAGTGGTTCCTGTCTGAATTTAGGAGAAGAATAAAGCCAAGGAAAAGTTACTGCTTCAGAAACAGCCACAGGCACTTTGCAGAGTGCTCTCTTTCAAGGTTGTGGGGAGGAAAAGGACAGAGGATCTATAGGATGGGCAGTAGGGAGAATCTCTGAGTTTCTAACAGGACAAGGCATGCCTAGTGTTCAGGAACATGTGTACCCTTTGGAGAACTCACTCAACAGAGCATGAGATCTGTTTCTCAGCATCTAGTCATCTGTTAGGAAAAATGAAGCATAGTAAATCAGCAATCCACCCTTGTGTGTGTGAAAACAAGCAACCCCCTATCCCCTTTCAGAAGACAAACTACATCTATCAAAGAACTGTTGACCAAAATCAATGAAATGTTGGTCACATCATTGGAAGTGTTCAAGGTCAAGTTGGATGGAGTTTTAGTGACCTAGCAACAGACGTCCCTGCCCATGGCAGTGCGGTGGACTAGATGATCTTCAAATCAGCACAAGTGCACTAGGGGGTGAGAAAAATCTTTCCAGCCCCACCAGCAATGGGCAGCTCAGAAAAGCTCTGCTCTATAGACAAGGCACAAAACAATTGGACAGGCAGTTGTTGCACTTTGTCCTACAAGGCCAGTGCCAAAGGATGCAGTAATAGTCATTCAGAGAACACTGCAGGGGCTTGGTTATTGATCTGGTCAGAAAAGAGATTGACATGCTGGCATTTCCCATAAACATAGAATTGTTAGGGTTGGAAGGGACCTCAAAGACCATCCTGTTCCAATCCCCCTGCCATGGGAAGGGATACTTCCCACTAGATCAGATTGCCCAGAGCCATATCCAGCTTCTTTCCAGCACATCCATATCCCTCTTGTAATAGGGGCTCCAGAACTTTTTCTTCTTCTTTTTTTCCTTGCTTTCCTTTTATTTTTTTCCCTTTTTTTCTCTTTTCCCCCTTTTTTTCCTCCTTCTAAAAAACTGGATTATTATTTATATAGTTAGACCATTTTTCATGAGACAAGCATGAAATCAGGAGAATCAGTTCATTCTCACCTCCAAAAGCTGGCCGCATGGTGAAGTCATGGTCCTCGACCCTGAGAAGCTGCTCCGTCTTTCCCTTCCAGGATTTGGTCATGTCACGATTCTTCTTATAGATGTGACTGCAAAGGACAGCAATAGTATTGATCTGATGGCTCTGTGCCCAAGCAGTGCTCTGTGGCTTACTTCTGCTGACCTGATTCCAGAGCTGCAGAAGCAGCAGCTTTGTGCACGCAGTCCCAGGGAGATAAGCAAGGTTGCTGCTGGCACCATGGCATAGGCCAGTATGGCAGCCCCAGCACTGCTTCTCCATAGCATTAACTCAGACCGGTCCCTCTCTGCAGGCATCCCTGCCATCTCAGCCAGCTTCAGGGTAGACAAAGTGCTCTCTCCACCTTGTACACCACAGCTCCCAGAGCTGCACAAGGTCAACAGCACAACATCTGTCAGAGGAGCCAGGTTGCAACAAAGGTGACAGAGCAAGCGACAGCAGAAGGTGACTCTGCCCCCCACGTTACCCAGCCAGGACTTGGCTGGGTCCCAAGGTGACATTATCTCAAGCAAGCTCTTTCCAGGGGTGGTCACGCAATGTCATATGCTATTTGGAGACCATCTGCCCCATGACCATCAGCTGAGTAGCAGTAGCTTGTGTGGAGAGAGGGCTCACTGCCTTTTCACTGTAACAAAGTCACCGATTTCCCTCCACAGCAGCAGGAAAAGAGGGGGCTCATCTAAAATCAGCAAGGTCTTCACTGCAATCCTTCACTTTTCTGATTGTTAAGGGGGAAAAGTCAGAACTTTTTATTCAAGAGACCATATAACAGTAGAACAAGGATGGCAACAAATCCCCGGGGAAAGTGTGAGGAAAGTCACTAAAATGGCCTAAGCAGGTAACTAAACAGCAGAGAGACAGATGTTGGGTGATCAGCATCCCTGCCATTCCTCAGAAGTGCAAGGAGGACTTAGACCATTAAGGTTCCTCAATCACTTTGCTCTGAACATAAGATCTTTAGCCTGGAGAAGTGGAGGCTCAAGGGAGACCTTATTGCTCTCCACAACTACCTGAAGGGAAGTTGCAGCCAGGAGGGAGCTGGTCTCTTCTCCCAGGCAACCAGCACCAGAACAAGAGGACACAGTCTCAAGCTGCACCAGGGGAGGTTTAGGCTGGATGTTAGGAAGAAATTCTTCATAGAAAGAGAGATTGGCCATTGGAATGGGCTGCCCAGGGAGGTGGTGGAGTCACCATCACTGGAGGTGAAGAGCCTGGATGAGGCGCTTAGTGCCACGGTTTAGTTGATAAGATGGTGTTGGGTGATAGGTTGGACTTGATGATCTCGAAGGTCTTTTCCAACCTGGCTAATTCTATGTGATGAGCGTGTCAATACTGCTGTTTGTCAGCAACTTCGGGAAAAAGAATAATAATAAATAGAAATAACTTTATAGAAAAGGGTGAAATGCCTTTACCTGTGTGGGAGAAATACTGCTGACAGTAAAGAACAAAAACATCTTGGAAGAAATAGAAAGGCACTACTCTGAGAGAGACAAAAAAAGAGTGTATATTAGGCTTAAAATCTTGGTCAGAAGTTCAGAGCTTAAAAAACCACTGCCAGGGAAAGAAGTGTGGCTGTGGAAGGGCTGTGGGTTTGCCTTAGGGACATTGCAACAGAAATCATGATGAGTGTGAGCAAAGGGAGCTTAAATTACATATCAGAAGAAAGGCCTTTCATCAGAGCATTCAATTCAGAAAAGAAATGGTAGGAGCTAAGGGGTGTTGATAGCTGCTGCTGCTTACATTGGTAACCTGTTTGCTTAAGTGAAGAGATGAAAAAAAAAGAAGCAACACAATTATTTTTTACTATTAAATGGATGTTTTGAAGTACTATAAGCCCTTGGTCCTCAGGGCACACATTACACAGGAAAACTTGGATCCGCCCTCACCTCACCATCATCTCCTATTGAAATCAGAATGTCAGAGCATGTCTCTCGGCCTGCTGCCTGTAAAGAATGAGGCAGCTGGAGCAAATGCACTCCCCACAGGGCTTGCATTCATTTTAACCTAAAAGCAGGAGGATAAATCCAAGCACAACCATGAATGGAAATGATTGGAGGCAAAAGTTTTGTTTCGAGCTGCTTGCTGCAGGGGCAGGTTGTGTTTCTTGGCAAAGGTCTGGGTTGCTGACAACAGCATTGCCTCTGTTCCCAAAAAGCTGGAAGTGGAGTTGAGTGATCTTCCTGTGCCTGCCTGACCTTAACCATCAGGGAAGGGCCTAAGTACCTGTGAGTGCTCAGTCAAACCTCTCTGCTCAGAGAATGGAGGAGAAAAAAAGATAAAATTAAAAATCCAATCAAACTTCATGTTGCGTGGAATCTAAATAGTATGGAAAACCCTGATGGTGTTACAAAGTCATCTTGTAAATCAGTGGTACAGCCTCACTGAAATGCCAAGCTCAGATCCATCCATTCTGGTCTCTGTATGGAGGCGTGGGTACCTGTGTCAGGCGTGACCAGGTGAACTTTCTCCTTAGTGTGGTGGCCGAGCTGAAGGACGAAGTGGCTGAGCTGAAGGAGGAGGTTTCTAGGCTCAGGTCAATAAGGGATAGCGAAAAGGAGTTAGATATGTGGGAGAAGGCTCTGCAGATCTCCCCTGCTGAGGGAAGGGTCCCTGGAAACAGGGAGGGATGGATACAGGTCCCTGCCAGGGGTGGCAAGGAAATCCTTCCTAGCCCTCTCCTTCTCCTCCGCTGCCCTTGCATAATAAGTACGAGGCCCTGCAGGCCGAGGGCAGTGGGGATGAGAGGGCTGAGGAGCAGCCACCTGGGCAGGAGCCTAAGGCTAAGGCCAAGCGGTCCCCCACCAACTATAACGACCAGCTCCACAAAGAAAAGGAGAAGGGTTATAGTTGTTGGGGACTCTCTCCTGGGGGATACTGAGGGACCCATATGTCATCCTGACTCATCCCACAGGGAGGTCTGCTCCCTACCTGGGGCACGGGTTAGGGACATCACAAGGAGACTCCCAAAGTTAATCCACTCCTCTGACTATTACCCTCTGCTGGTAATACAAGCTGGGAGTGACAAAATTGACAAGAAGGGCACCAGGGCAATTAAAAAGGAGTTCAAGGCCCTTGGACAATTGATTGATGGGCCAATTTAATCCAAGAGCAAGACTGAGTTTGTTTGAAAAACACCCATCCTTTGTAACAGTGACATCAGGTGTGCTGGTGTCTTCTGATCCCCTCCAGCAGGTGTCTGATGCCACCCCCACCACTGGGTACAGGAAGCATCTCATTATCTGCAGCAAAGGTGGATACAGCCACCAGTGCCTTTGCAGAGCTGAAGGATACAATGACCCCTCCTGCCCATCGGGTGTCTGTACCGACAATCTGATCATCAGTATCCCATAAATCCTCCCTGATATACTTATGGTCTTTAGCACTTCTGATTATAGATTTGTCAGTGTTTCTTTTGGCTTTATGCACTCTCTGAAGCTGACCTCTATTCATTCACAGCCACCCATCTCCTCCTCTCCTTTTCATTTCTTTTTCTTTCTTTTTTATTTTTGACATGTTTTTCACATATGATTTTCTTGCTGCTTATGCACAAGTGAGTTTGATCAAATTGTCTTTTCTGAAGACTTGTTCCTGTTTACAGAAAACAGATGGGGACATCTCATTGAGACTCACACAGAATCACCAAGGCTGGAAGAGACCTCAAAGATCATCAGGTCCAACCTGACACCACAGACCTCATGACTAAACCATGGCACCAAGTGCCACGTCCAGTCCCCTCTTGAACACCTCCAGGGATGGTGACTTTGTATAGGACTCTCCATTATTGCCCTATAATTATTTATTTAATACATATATATATACATATAAAATAATAGATATACAGACTATATAATATATACATATGATATTGTATATACACATGATATAATATTATATACCTTTAAAATATAATCTTATATATCTTATAAAATATAACACATAATTTAATATTCTATTCTATAATATAAATATACATAATACAACTATAATGTATAAAAATACATCATATATAATTCACACACACACACCCTTCCAGCCACTTTTATTCAGAATTCTTCCCAATTACTGCTACAGTTTGAAAGGGGAACTTTAGCCCAGTCCCTGACTGCAAAGGCTGAAAGCAAAATAAATTACCATTGGATGCAAAAGGAAATTAATGCTGAGGTGTATATAATTCTTTGGTTTGCTAACAGGAATATAGAGTAAAGGCATAAACAGTTCTCTCTCTCTCTTTTCCTCTCCTGTCATTTCTGCTTGCAACTTCCTCTGTCTCTTCCGTGGCCTTGCCAGGGGTGTCTCTGTTTTGACTACTGTGTGAGGTAACAGGGAGGAAGGAGGATAGGATAGGATAGGATAGGATAGGATAGGATAGGATAGGATAGGATAGGATAGGATAGGATAGGATAGGATAGGATAGGATAGGATAGGATAGGATAGGATAGGATAGGATAGGATAGGGTAGGGTAGGGTAGGGTAGGGTAGGGTAGGGTAGGGTGGGGTAGGGTAGGGTAGGGTAGGGTAGGGTAGGGTAGGGTAGGGTGGGGTAGGGTAGAATTAACCAGGTTCGTAAAGACCTTTGAGATCATCGAGTCCAATCTACCATCCAACACCATCTAATCAACTAAACCATGGCACCAAGTGCCTCCTCCAGTCTCTTCTTAAACACCTCCAGTGATGGTGGGCGGAGGAAGTGAACAGGTCCCCTGGATCTGCCCAGGGGGATCTGAGGAGTTTGTGTTCTTTATAAATTGTAACTAACTAACTAACTATATATAGAGAGTGTACATATACTGTATATTTTGTACATAGTCATTGCATTTCATAAGTCTAGATTGTAGTTTGCTTGTAAATATAGCTTGCTTTGCTTCCACCCCAAACTGAGCTGGTCTGGCAATTTTATTTTAGGGGTATTTTCTCCAAATTAGTTGGGGGTGGGGGTGTGTAATTTCAACCCACCACAATTACATAAACCAGATCCTTTTTTTATTCCAAGCAGATCAAAGAAAATTATATTTGGCTAGCATGAGAAATTAGGTAACAGCTCAGTAGGACTCAGAAAAGAAAATAAACTAAAAACCCCAGGGATCATAGAATCATAGAATCAATAAGGTTGGAAAAGACCTCAAAGATCATCAAGTCCAACCTGTCACCCAACACCTCATGACTACCAAACCATGGCAACAAGTGCCACGTCTAATCCCCTCTTGAACACCTCCGGGGACAGTGACTCCACCACCTCCCTGGCAGCACATTCCAATGGCCAATTACTCTTTCTGTGAAGAACTTTCTCCTCACCTCAAGCCTAACTAGGTAGTTAAAGTTCTACCTGGCTGGAAAACCGTTCATTAAAATCATTATTCCATGGGAAACCAAATAGTGACAGTTATTTTTTTACAGTAAATTCATTTCTATAAATACTTTTAGCAGTACTTTGACTTCAACTCTATCACAGGTTCAGAAAAAGAGCAGCACTTTAGAAATGGTTAATTATTGTCCCAACAGGCATTTAACCCACAGACTGAGACTACTTTTGTGCAAAGGCATGCTTGAAAGATGGACTTGTGTTGTTGTTTCAGAGTAGATGATGTCTACTGCATGTGAACACTTTGCAGGAAAATGCTGCTGTTGAATCCACCACATTTCCCAGAACTTTAATGAATGAAGCTGGAGGTGGGGAGATTCAGTCTGAACATGAGGAGGAAGTTCTTCACCATGAGAGTGGTGAAGCCCTGGAATGGGTTGTCCAGGGAGGTGGTTGAGGCCCCATCCCTGGAGGTGTTTAAGACCAGGCTGGATGAGGCTCTGGCCAGCCTGATCTAGTGGGGGGTGTCCCTGCCCATGGCAGGGGGATTTGAACTAGATGATCCTTGTGGTCCCTTCCAACCCTGATACTATGATACTATGAACTTAGACTTGGAAAACTTGGATTTCAGAATGAAACAAAAGACCTCATTCAGTAATGCGGATGCCACATAAATCAGTCGTAAAACTTCAGTTGGCTTTAGGATTCCTGCATCAGGCCCTTGCTGTTTCAGCTTTATAAGCCCTATGAGAAGAGGCTGAGGGAGCTGGGGTTGCTTAGCCTGGAGAAGAGAGGGCTCAGAGGAGACCTTATTGCTGTCTACAACTACCTTAAGGGAGGTTGCAGCCAGGTGGGGGTAGGTCTCTCCTCCCAGGTAACCAGCAACAGAACAAGAGGACACAGTCTCAAGCTGCACCAGGGGAGGTTTAGGCTGGATGTTAGGAAGAAATTCTTCATAGAGATTGGCCATTGAATGGGCTGCCCAGGGAGGTGGTGGAGTCACTGGAGGTGTTTAGGAAGAGACTGGATGGGGTGCTTGGTGCCCTGGTTTAGTTGATTAGATGGTGTTGGATGATAGATTGGACTCAATCTCAAAGGTCTTTTCCAACCTGGTTAATTCTATTCTAGTCTAGTCTAAACATTTATGTCTCTGAAAGCCTATGCTATTGTATTTTTTCCTATCAGCACACAGGTTTGCTCTTTGCTTTCCATTAGTATATCACAGTATTTCTTTGTAAAGCCTCCAAGTAACACTGCTCCCTAGAAAAGCGTTGAGTGTTACACCAAAAACCCAGGAAAATAAATGATAAAATGAAGGTTTCCAGCCACGGTGAAGCCACTTAACAAGATGGATTAACCCCATTTTATTTTTGAGCCCTCCAAACAACAAAGAGCCTTGTAAGATATAATTGCCACCGGATGACACAACTACAAAAAGGGATAACATCCTTTGGACTGTCTGACAGGTTTGGAAGATTATCTTTCCTAATGTAAACCTCTGGTCAAATCTCAGCAACACTAAATCTAATAAACTCTGCTAAGACCTTTAACTCTTTCTCATGCCTTTGCTTCATATATATGTTTTTTCTTTTCTTCAAGTTTCCATGTGTTTCTTCAAAATAATTTTTAATTCTACAAGCCCTGGGTAACTTCCAGAGATGTATCTGCTATTAATCAGCGTAACACAAGCCAATCAATATCCACACATCACACTTGTAGAGAATAAAATGCAGCTTCAAGTGAACACAAGTAGCACAGATGTTCCAGCAAGCAGGGTAAATAACTTGCTCTTAAAACAGTGCAGAAACAAGGAGGAGATTTTAACATCTCTATTAACTGTGAATTCTCTGAACTCTCTCAGTAATTCCTACAGAAAGCCAAGAACAATTCTTCTACAATCCATGGTGAAATGGTAAAGTTCTCTGCAAAACTTGCCTTGTTAAGAGTTAATTAACATCAGCATTAAATGCATCTTATTTACAGTTAAAACTGATTGTACTGCCAGAAAGTGATTACAAAAACCCTACCTGGAAGGCTGCTTGCCCACAGATGATACACAAAGACACTGGCACAGAAGACTTTTACATCTAACACATCTAACTCCAGGGAAACAAATGCAGGTGTTTCAGCAACACTTACCTTGCCCTCTGCACCTCCAGCTGGTTTGTCCACCTCCTCCTCCTGTGTTTTCTGCTTTCCACGAGAAGAACTAAGCAAAAGATGAATAAAAGGAGTTTTGCCAAATAAGGCATCTCGCTGGGCAGAGGAGCCGGGCACTCAGCACTCCAGTAACCTCCCGTAGCACAAATCCCCCGGGTTTGAACATTGAATCAACTCCAGCTCCGGCGGCGTCTGCTCATCAGCGATGGGTGGCAGAACCGCTGCTTTCCCGACGTGGTGTTCGACACAGGCTTTCACCAGCTTCTCACTCACAAGCTTCTCCCTCATCACCGCTTAGTGATTGGCCATTACTCATGAAGTTTGCCTCACCAAACGATTCTACTGGGTCCTAAAGGATATTTACTAAAGCCATTATATAAAAAGCCGCAACTCCGCACGCCGGCTTTCTGCTCAATCCCTAATCTCAGGGCAGCGCTACCCCTCCTGCCAGACTGTGCAAAGCCAGGCTGTCCCTCTTCATTAGGCTTTCCAGAGTTTCTCTTCTTTCACAGGGCATCTTTTCCAACCGGAAAGGGCCCGTGCTGTGCTTTCAGACACGCGTGTCATCGTCGAAAAGACCTACTTTGATAGCATTACAGCCCTTTTGATTTTCTGGTGTAGCCTGGTTCTTTGTACTCTTGAAGATAAAAGATGAGCTATTCCCTCTGAAATTAATGACTTTATTTACCATTAACCTTTAAAGGAAACATAAAGGAAACAGTCACCCCCCCAAAGCATCCCTATACATGCAACTGACTCTTTACATAAGCCAAGTCACTGTTCATATTTACTTTTGAGATAGGTACTTGCACAATCAGGCATTTTAACTTTTATTTTTAAAATGATTTGGGGGTGGGGGAAAGAAAAGCAAAGCTATAAAGGAGATGTTTATTTGATCACAAAGAGGAGGCTGCCTTCAGAAACCACTAGAAGCTTATTTTTTCACAGCATATCCAGAGGGCAACGCAGACTGCCTCTTTGCAAAAGACTCAACTGCTTAACCAACAGACAGCATAGAGGTAGGAGAAGAAAAGTTTGGGAATTTCTAGGAAAAGCAAAGCACACTCAGAGCAAAGCTTCCAGACCAGCAAGCAGGTCAAAATCCAGCAAAACTGCCTTTTGGGTCACACCTCTTTCAAAACTCTCTTCTGTGAGCCCAAGCTTGCAACACTGGATGAGAACAAGCATCCAAGCAACACAGCAGCTAGGAAACACAGCACTTTGCATTTTAGAAACTACAGGGTCTGGAAAGGGTTGCTGTGGTTTGGGGGTGGAGGTTTTGTGTTTGGGGGCTTTAGTTTTAATTATTTCCTTTTTTGTAAATTTCTAATTAATAGAATAAGAGTAGAGTAGGGTAGAGTAGAGTAGAGTAGAGTAGAGTAGAGTAGAGTAGAGTAGAGTAGAGTAGAGTAGAGTAGAGTAGAGTAGAGTAGAGTAAAGTAGAGTAGACCAGACCAGACCAGACCAGACCAGGTTGGAAGAGACCTTTGAGATCACTGAGTCCAACCTATCATCCAAGGCTATCTAATCAACTAAACCATGGCACCAAGCACCCCATCCAGTCTCTAAATAAACATAACAATAAATATACCAATTAGGTAAAACCCACAACAACTAACAAACTGACATCAAATTGTTCTACAACAGAATGTGTAAGTAACTGCTGAACTGGTTGAATAAATGACTTACAGCTGTCTGAATGTCATAAGAAAACTGCTTTTTGATCTTTGCTCCATTGTACCTGCACACAAGGTTATCAACAACCCACAGGAACTGCTAAGACAAAAAACTCTCCAAAACTGTGTGCTATTTCCACTTCCCCTTCAAGACACAATGGGCTTTCCTTGTTTTAGAAGCAGTTGGAGTTACTTTAATGTTTCAAAACAGTCACACAAATTCTGTTTAACAGAACTCAGGAAAGCTGTAGGTAGCCTGACCAATGCTGGGAAACAGGATGAGAATCTCACTGAAGTCAATGCTGTCACTTCTCACAGCAACAAAATGGCAGCTAAATGTCACTGCCTTTGAAATAAAGATGCTAGAACACATTTAAAGCTGAACAGTAACAAGAAGAAAATCGTCCTGTTGATTGCTTTCACTCAATGCTTAAACATTACCAAACAAAAGCTCACAAACCCCTAACAACTGTAGGTCTAATTGCTTGTGGGTGATTTTACAGCTTTCACAGCTATTGCCAATATTTTACTTTTAATAAACTAATAATGCAGAAAGGCTGTGGGTCCTGATTGTGGATTTAAAACCCCCCCAAACCGTGACACAAAACCACCAAACAAAAGACCATGGGATACTTCAAACATAACTACAGACTGGCTTGAATTTATTACTACCAAGGTTTTAATAAATATTTCTCTTAAGCATGTTCATACATACAAGAGTTTTAAGTATAATAAGGTTTAAAGTTTTCTGTAGTAAATAAAACCCACCTATGAAACATTCAGTTTCACACATTACATAGATTTCTGGTACAATTAAAAGACAATAGCTCTGGGTAAATAATTATATTACACATTTATACTTGCTGCAAGAATAGACATGTTTCATATAACCTGCAAATTAAAAAATGAAACCCCAAAACAACAAGATATACAATCGAGAGGATTAGAAGATGACACTCAAATCTTGACAAAGACTATCCAATCTTTCTTCCAAAAAAACCCAAATGAATGCAAGTAGTTTTCTGGCCCCTTTTTCCCCTCCCCCTAGTCCTTTTCCCCTGTCACATACCCCGAGCAGCGTCACAGCCCATTTGTGTGTGTTCCCCCTCTAAAAACGCACCACGGTAAATAAAAAGTGGTTACAAAACCATAGCCCCTCTAAATTAGAATTCACTGGACACGAACACAGAGTAGTGTTTCAGGTTATAGTTCCTTCTCCAGTGTCAAACCTTACACTAACTTAGAGGGGGTGATTAACTGCATTTATGTTCCATAAAAAAAGTGAGTTGGACACTTATTAAAAAAAGTCTTTCTTCTAGTTGATCAATTACTCAAACTGACTCCCCCTCCCCCCATGCCTTATTGTTGCTATTCCACTGCTCTGTTTTTCCAAGTATCCAGTGGATACTCAATGAACACTTGCCATAGCTACATGGCCAACTTTGATTTTTCTCACAAGTATTCTACGTGTAGGTACATGAACATTCATAATGATTTAAGCATAAATACAAAAAGGAATCTCTGTAAACAGTTCTCATGTCATACCCAATAGAGAGTGCTGAGGGAAGCACTCCGGTCACCGCTGTTACGATCGACAACCTTATAACTCAAAAATGTACTCATTAGCCAAATATATTCTGCGAAATATAAGAGCTGCCAGTGCAAAAGTCAAAAGGACAATCAGAACAGTTGATCCAGTGTGGTTCATGTTGACTCTCGGCTGCTGTACCCGATGGAAGTCAGCTGAAGAAGGAGCCCGTCTCTGACTCTGCTGCTGGGCACGGCGCTGCCGAGGACTCATGGAGGTGTTAGTGGACACTGGCGCAGCATGCTCTTGCCCAGCTGCTGCACTGCTAGTCTGAGTCTCAGGCTAAAAAAGAAACATGGAGAGTTGTGAGAACAGACCAGAAGAGAACAGCACAGCACAGCATTAGCCAGGTTGGAAAAAAACTTCAAAATCACCAAGTCCAACCTATCATCCAACACCATCTAATCAACTAAACCATGGCACCCAGCAGCCCATCCAGCCTCTTCCTAAACACCCCCAGTGATGGTGACTCCACCACCTCCCTGGGCAGCACGTTCCGATGGCCAATCACTCTTTTTGTGAAGAATTTCTTCCTAACATCCAGCCTAAACCTCCCCTGGCACAGCTTGAGACTGTGTGCTCTTGTTCTGGTGCTGGTTGCTTGGGAGAAGAGAGGGTGTAAGATTAGCAGGGAATAAAATGATTAGGACTCAAACGCGCTCTTCAGGTAATTGTTACTACTTGAAAGCCTGATAAGGCAAGTCACAAGCAGTTAGGAGGTGGTTATAGTCATCATTTTTGTCCATACACTGTCTTGAGAAGAAGCGTACTTCAACCTTCAAAACAGCAGTTGGAATGACAAGCAAAGTCTCAGAAATGTTCATCAAACAATATTTGAGTTCTGGATTGGTTCCCAAATTAAGAGATTTCAAATATCTTTGTCTAGGATTTGCTTAACACTTCACAGCTCAAGAAATCTTTAATAATCCTCCAGGTAGTAAAGTCTCTGAGGATTTATAACGTTACCTACACCAAAGGGGGGAAAAGTTGGGGAAGGCAAGAAAGAAAGGAGAAGAGTCCAGAGAATTATAACTAAGCAATGCTGCACTGCCTCCTGTGGACAACTGGGTCCAAAAATCTATTCTCATCAGCACCAAGAATACAGGAAAACAACAAAATAAACCAAAACCCCTGGACACAAAACACCTAAGTGACTGCAGCAGGAACGGCCGAACACTACACTGAAGCCTGCACAGACCTATTGCCCTCTAGTGGTCAAACGTTGTTCTGCCATTACAACTAGTGGAGAAATAAACTTCCACAACTCATGTTCACCTCAGGAGAGTATTATACTAAAGAAAATTTCCTAGCTTGTAAGACTGAAACTATGGGTTCTGACACTCCACCAGCCCAATCCTGACTGCAACAGTAAAAGGCTCAAACTTCCAGCATTTAAATATTTTAAATAGTGACACAGCACAGTTGTGGGAAAGCATTTTGACAAGGTTACATGTTAAAGTGTATTTAAAAGGCAGCTCTGACAAAGTTCTTTTCTTTTCAAAGTCACCTTTTCACTTCTTAGCACGGTTTGCAGGCAGTCCCACTTAAAGGAACCAGAGTCAGCTTTCTCCTCCCTCCCTTCTAAAAGAATGGTTATCACTACAGCAGGTAAAACTACAATTCTAGACATTAATATTTTCTTCCAAGCAAAAGCCTTTTGATGGACACTATATCCATAATCCTAAACACTGTTCTGGCCAGCTACTATACCTACAAAAGATATCCTTTCCACATTGCCAGATAGGGAACATCCTGAACTGTGTACCAGGTTTGATGATCCACAAGACAGTAAGTAGCATTTGCTCCCATGACTTTTTGGCCACATGTTCTGTGTGTGGGAGAAGAATTCCAAGTTCTGACCTAGTGATTTGCCTAGGCTGTGGAAGATACCTTCCTTTCTGACCTCCTCATCGTTACTGTTTCCCACTATTTACTATCAGCAAGGAAGTACTGATGCAACTGCTGACCACATTTGACAGCTTGCCCACTGACATGCATTTCTTGCCCAAGCAAGCAAGCAGCTTGGTCAGCTTCAAAGAAAAATGTTTGTAAAACATTTATTTCATCAGCAGAGACAGCCAAGAACACCATCAGCAGCTTGCCACGCTTCCCATTACACTGCACAAGAAAGTCATTCTGATTCATACTGAACCAACTCGAATGCTCCTCATGCCAAAGAAAATAAAGACTCGGGAAGCTGAACCTTTGAAAACAAAGTTCCCAGATTCAGCTAGATTCCCATCTTTCACAGAAGGGGAGAGGAACAGAAGTAAAATCAGGAAGCAAGAACTGCAAATTCAGCAGGCAAAATGCTGTTCTTTTTAAAGTAGCTTTTTAAAAAAAAGGGGAAAGAAACTCTGGACATATTCCTGCTGCTTCATACTTACTAAAGTAACTAGCACTAGCTGTCACACACCCGGGTTTCTTTATATTCAGATGAACATAATACCTCACATGACAATTTCCACCCAATTTTAAGTCATTTTTTGCCAAACCATACTGGAAATGTTGGGGAAGAGGGCTTAACAGACTAAAAATATCTACTTCAAGCTGCATTATAACCACCTTTAGCACCTGATCTTTACAGTCATGTAGGACTAGGAACTTTATGTGTTGTATTTCTGAAGCTTCTGAAACTGTGAAGACTGGTACAAAATTTTGCTCTAAGGCCATCTGAATTTGATAAAGCACATAATCACAGAAGGTTAGGGGTTGGAAGGGACCTTGAAAGAGCAATTAGAATAGAACAGAATAAGCCAGGTTGGAAGAGACCTTCAGGATCATTGCATCCAACCTATCATCCAACTCCACCTTATCAACTAAACCATGCAACCAAGCACCCTATCAAGTCTCCTCCTGAACACCTCCAGTGATGGTGACTCCACCACCTCCCTGGGCAGCCCACTCCAATGGGCAAAAGCATGGTAAAGAGTCATCTTTATCATCACTGTGTGCTTTTTAAAACAGCAGGACCTCAGGAAATGTATATTCAATATTGCACTGGGAAGGCATTGAGTCCTCTGCTAGAAAGCAGACCAAAGTGGACACTGTAGTAATTCTAAGTGTGTATTACTGGTTTAAGACTAATATCTCAACTGTAAATAAGTTTCTCCAGAGAATTTGAGAGGGTCCAGGGGATGGACAGTCCCTAAGGGGCTGAACAGAACATAAGAGATACATTTATCCCATTTCATTGGTCTGCATTTCTATATAGTCTGAAAGCACAGCTTGTTTGCTCCCCCTTCTTCTTGCTTCTTTCCCTCTGTCTCTGTTTTCTGACCTTGCTTGCTTGGATTGATCACTTCTGTTTGGGTTATGCTAAGAAACAGTGGCAGGGACAAGATAGAGAAAACTCGCTAGCTAGTACACAGCCCTCTGGGCTTTGTCCAGGGGGTCTGGGCGATTGTCTAGTTGTATATGTACCTATGTATTTGTATATGTTTATTACCTTTTATATTTCACCTACTTCAGTAAATAATAACTTCATGTAATTTCCAGGAGTGTGGTAACTTGGGGTGAATTCCAGTTTGTACAGTGGTGTAAAACCAAACCACCATAGCGTGGCATCAATCTACTGGCTGTTGGTCTGGCAAAATGACAAGAGAAGGTTGGAAGGGAAGGAAGTAACTTAGAAGGTGAGGTTAGGCAGGGAGAGAGCAAAGTCAAGAACATCACTGGAGATGTTTAGGAAGTGACTTGATGGGGTGCTTGGTGCCATGGTTTAGTTGATTAGATAGTGTTGGATGATAGGGTGGGATCGATGATCTCAAAGGTCTTTTCCAACCTGGTTATTCTATTCTAACACTGACTCTCCAGGAGTGCAGACATAACACATGCAACAATTACATTACACAGTTAAGTCTCTCCACAGGCAAGAATCTGCAAGATTAAAATACTGACTAACACAACAGCTCACACTATGATAGCATTGCTGTTAATAAAACATGTCTCCTATGAGGACAGACTGAAGGAGTTGGGGCTGTTCAGTCTGGAGAAGAGAAGGCTCCGAGGTGACCTCATTGTGGCCTTCCAGTATCTGAAGGGGGCCTACAGGAAGGCTGGGGAGGGACTTCTCAGGATCTCAGGTAGTGATAGGACTAGGGGGAACGGAATGAAGCTGGAAATGGGGAGATTCAGGCTAGATGTGAGGAGGAAGTTCTTCACCATGAGAGTGGTGAAGCCCTGGAATGGGTTGTCCAGGGAGGTGGTTGAGGCCCCGTCCCTGGAGGTGTTTAAGCCCAGGCTGGACGAGGCTCTGGCCAGCGTGATCTAGTGTGGGGTGTCCCTGCCCATGGCAGGGGGTTTGGAACTAGATGATCCTTGTGGTCCCATCCAACCCTGACTGATTCTATGATTCTATGAAAACAATTGTCATTACCAAACCACAAACTACTATTTCAAATGTGGGAAAAGAGAGCATGCTTAACTGAAGTACTGTGCTTCAGTCAGTGAGGCTGCATGTTTTTTTCTTTAAATGAAAGCCAGCAGAAGGCAAGGTTAATTCAAAATAGCTTTTCTTCTGATGGAATGAGAAATTCTCTCTTCAGCAATAAGGATCCATGTGGAACAGGGGGAATGGATCCAAAATTATGTCAGGCCAGAGACCCATTTCAGTGTGCTCTTCACAGAAGAATTCAGATAAACCTATCATCATGGAAAGGCCATTGCTGTGCTCACAAACACCTTGCCATTAATACACTGCAAAGATCTCTGTCCTTTCAAGCAGTCAAAGTCATGGAATAGAC
Source organism: Picus viridis (assembly GCA_033816785.1). Lineage (NCBI taxonomy): Eukaryota > Metazoa > Chordata > Aves > Piciformes > Picidae > Picus > Picus viridis. The sequence continues at coordinate 42,709,531 of CM066578.1, read as the reverse complement.
AATTGCTGCTGACTAACAAAATCATCCATGAAGCAGCCTGCAGTTTTGTTTTCTCCTCATTGTAAAACAGCCAACAGACTCCCTCCTCCTCACCTATAGATGACCCTTTCCTTAGCACTTGTTTACCATCATGATTTTAATGAAGACTGGTTACAACTGCTCCAACAGGAGGAGGAGAGTAACACTCTGTTCTTTCTGCATGACTACTGTTATTTTTTTCCTCTTATTGAGTAGCAGGACATACAGTCCCATGACTTCAGAGTCAGGTACATCAAATCTATCATACCAGAAGGAATTATGCAAACTAATACAAGGGATTAACACTGAGTCTACCTAGGCCCTTTTTATTCTCAAAAGGCATAAAGTTCACAACAGCTCATTTTCTAGAAAAGCTTTTAATTGAACACACATTTGTAGAGTAAATGATACACATTTTATCCAAGAACAGAAAAATCTAGTCTGTTGCCCACATCTAACACCACTTAGTAAGGCAGAATTAAGTCTTTACACAATAAGCACCTACACAATAAATTGATTTAACACATGGTAAGAACAGTTTATTAGAAAGGATCTAAGGTTTGCATGGATCTCTTTCATGCCTATTAGGAGATCAAGGCCTCCAGCCTCCTACATCAAAGATTTCTATTAACTTTATATGAATAAGAACACAGAAATAACAAGCTCGGATTCTTTAGCATAGCCTTTCCTGATACACATTTCTTTCTTCCACTGTGTGGATGTACGTTTTCACTCCCCAGTGGCTTGAGAAAATTCCTAACACCCAAAATGTGGCAGCTCAGAAGCAGAGGTATTGCTTCAAACTCACAACTAGAAATCATGTGTGTGACGGTCTGCTCCCTTAAGCACGAATCTGCTTTGCATCATTCAGTTTATCACAAATATTTTAACATACATTCATGCACTGAAAGTTCTCCTTTTGCATGGCAACAGCCTGATGAAAATTAAGTTTATCATTACTTATTAAAGCAGCATAACCGATTAGAAGAAATAGAAATGTGACTAATAACCAAAATCAGTCTCTTTTTCCTTCACGAAAATGCTAGCAATGCCTTGGTATCTTGGCTAGTTCTACTATATTAGCCTGGATTTGTAATAAGAAGAATAAAATAAAATGGTTTATTACATCCTGAACAATCTGGAAAAATCCTTAGGGGGGTGGGGGGAAGTATGCTATTAGCATGTTTAAATTTCTACATAGCTGGAAAATATGTTGCAAACACGCAACAGATGGTCTGACGTTATCTGACGTGTTTTAGGTTTTTCCAAACCATCTGCAGCCCCATCCTCTCTACAAAAACACAGCTTAGCTGGGATTTGCCTGCAATTTATCAGTGAATTTAGATTGCATTTGCCACAGTCACAACAGCAGCTGCCTTGGCCCACCACCAGGTCTCGGTCACTTCCGAAACAATTATGTAAGCCCTGTACTAACAGTATGGAGACAGAAGAGTCACACTTCAAAGGGCAAGAATATTTGAATCAGAATTACTTAAGAGGTTATAAAGCCCAGGAAGATGGCATTAATTGGAATTTAAAAGTAACAAATTACCACTGAAATGGGGGGTGTGTGTGTGTGCTTGCCTCTGGCTACAAATTCTATTGCAAAAACCTGTGATGCTATTATGGATATGATGAATTGTAGTGCTTCACACACTGAACTGTTATCCCATGGATTAAAGGAGCTACTGGAAACAAGAGCTGCAAGAACACATTTATTAGGAGAAGGAAGTGAAAGCAAAGAGATCACTATTTCTAAAAGTGCTTCAGAATTCTGTCTGCTGAAGTTTACACATTGACTTTACAAAAAAGTATGCAGAAATTCTAGAAGAAATGTAAAATACAGAATTAACCAGGTTGGAAAAGACCTCTGAGATCATCAAGTCCAACCTATCACCCAACACCATCTAATCGACTAAACCATGGCAACAAGTGCCTCATCCAGTCTCTTTTTAAACACCTCCAGTGATGGTGACTCCACCACCTCCCTGGGCAGCACATTCCAATGGCAAAACTCTCTTTCTGGGAAGAATTTCTTCCTAACATCCAGCCTAAACCTCCCCTGGCACAGCTTGAGACTGTGTCCTCTTGTTCTGGTGCTGGCTGCCTGGGAGAAGAGACCAACCTCCACCTGTCCACAACCTCCCTTCAGGTAGTTGTAGAGAGCAATAAGGTCTCCCCTGAGTCTCCTCCTCTCCAGATTAAACAACCCCAGCTCCCTCAGCCTCTCGTCATAGGGCTTGGGCTCCAAACCCCTCCCCAGCTTTGTTGCCCTTCTCTGGACACATTCCAGCAACTCAACATCTTTCCTAAAACTGAGGAGCCCAGAACTGGACACAGGACGCAAGGTGTGGCCTAACCAGTGCTGAGCACAGGGGCAGAATGACCTCCCTGCTCCTGCTGGCCACACTGTTCCTGATGCAGGCCAGGATGCCATTGGCCTTCTTGGCTGCCTGGGCACACTCCTGGCTCATGTTCAGCCTACTATCAACCAGCACCCCCAGGTCCCTCTCTGCCTGGCCGCTCTCCAGCCACTCTGACCCCAGCCTGTAGCACTGCATGGGGTTGCTGTGGCCAATGTGCAGAACCCGGCACTTGGATGTGTTCAATCTCCTGCCTTTGGACTCTGCCCATCTGTCCAGCCTGTCAAGGTCCCTCTGCAAAGCTTCTCTGCCCTCCAGCAGATCAACTCCTGCCCCCAGCTTGGTGTCGTCTGCAAATTTACTGATGATGGACTCAATGCCCTCATCCAGATCATCAATAAAGATATTAAAGAGCATGGGGCCCAGAACTGACCCCTGGGGGACACCACTAGTGACTGGCTGCAAGCTGGATGTGGCATCATTCACCACCACTACTTGGGCTTGGCCTTCCAGCCAGTTTCTAACCCAGCACAGAGTGCTCCTGTCTAAGCCATGGCCTGACAGCTTGGCCAGGAGTTTGCTGTGGGGGACAGTGTCAAAGGCCTTGTTGAAGTCCAGGCAGACTACATTCACAGCCTTCCCCACATCCACCAGGCAGTCACCCAGTCATAGAAGGAGATCAGGTTGGTCAGGCAGGACCTGCCCTTCCTGAAATCACGCTGGCTGGGCCTGATCCCTTGGCCATCCTGTAAGTGCTGTGTGATTGCACTCAAGATGACCTATTCCATAACCTTGCCTGGCACTGAGGTCATGCTGACAGGTCTGTAATTCCCTGGCTCATCCAACCAGCCCTTCTTGTGGATGGGCACCACACTGGCCAGCTTCCAGTCTTCTGGGACCTCTCCAGTGAGCCAGGACCGCTGAAAAATGATGCAGAGCGGCTTGGACAGCTCATCTGCCAGCTCTCTCAGCACCCTAGTATGGATCCCATCTGGTCCCAGGGACTTGTGGGGATCCAAGTGTCTGCACAGGTCTCTAACTGCTTCCTCCTGGATTACAGGGGAACTATACTGCTCCCTGACTCCATCTGCCATCTCGGAAGGCCAGTTGTCTGGAAGACAACCTATCTTGCTATTAAAAATTCAGGTAAAGAAGGTATTAAGTACCTCTGCCTTTTCCTCATCTTTAGTTACAATATTCCACTCCATGTCCACTAAGGAGTGGAAGTTGTCCTTGCCCCTCCTCTTGCCATTAATATATTTACAGAAGGATTTAATACAATACAATACACCAGGTTGAAAGAGACCTTCAAGATCATCGCGTCCAACCCATCAACCAATCCAACCCACCTAAACAACTAAACCATGCAGCCAAGCACCCCATGTTGTCCTTCACAGCAGAGGTCAGTCTAAGCTCTAAATGGGCTTTTGCCTCTCTAACTTCTTTCCTGCATGACCTAGCAACATCCTTAAGCATTTCATGGGTTACCTCTCCTTTCTTCCAAAGATGATACACCCTCTTTTTTCACCTTAATTCATTCAGAAGCTCCTTGCCCATCCAGGCTGGCCGTCTGCCCCGGGTCTCATCTTCCGGCACCTTGGCACAGCCTGTTCCTGCGCCTTCAAGAGTTCTTTCCTGAAGTAGGTCCAGCCCTCCTCGACCCCTTTGTTTTTAAGGGCTGTTTCCCAAGGTACCTTCTGAGCTAGTTCCTTAAGTATGAACTGCAGACTCTGAATGAAGCCTTTAATTGACTTAACAGCACAGATTTCATGCTCAGACTGTGCCTGTACCTGCAGTGACAAAGCTCAAAGGCCAACCATACCTTTGTGCTTGCTGGATCCTGCAGTGTTCTAGCCGCACCATCCTGCTGGGGCTCCCGGGAAGGCCCAGAGCGGTTCAATCCTGACACATTTGAGGGTCCAGCGTCAGACTTCCTGGATGAATTGACTTCTGCCTACAAGAAGCAGATATGAAGGCTTCAAAAACATGATCAAAATCGCTCCAAGTTTCAAACGTATGGAGAACGAGAGACTTCCTGAACTATCACAATCACTATGCCAACTGCATCGCAGTTACACAGCAACAGGCTTAAGAAACTCTCATTCTTCAGAAGTAAGATTATAGCTGTGCCAAGTATCAGCTCAAACAACAATTCTGTGTGCACGTAACAGGTACAACATTCAAAACACACAGATGTAAGAGCAAAAAGGAAAATTCTTTAGGAGATCCAGGACAACATTATGGCAGGAATAACCTCAGAGAGCATTCACTCAAGGACATTAGGAAAAGATGTTTCTAAGAAGTGGTGTTACAAGTGAACTGTAGGGATAACCAACCTATGGTAAGTGTTAATTTAATGTGGCTAGACCAGCTCTAGTACCAAAGCTGCCTCACAGCCAGAGTGGGCATAGACATGTGACACTACACTGTGTCAGTCAGTTCCCAGGATTTAAATTTAAGCACAAGCAAAGCAAAAGACAAATACAAGTCTCATGATGCTGCTTTTTGTAGGCGTTTGTAAAATGTCTAATGAGAATCAGCTCTCAGAATTCAGGTTTCATGCTTTTGGAAATTTGAGACAAGAAGTCAGTAGTGACATGTAGGAGATCATTAACAAGCCTTTTGTTAATATAGTGTATATATACTTGCAATAGTCCCTTGGGAATGGAAGAGGACATAGCCCTGACATGAAACTCTTTAAAGTTTATATATAGATTGAAACACAAAGTAATGACCAGATCAAATTTTATCATCATTAAGCAAGTCACCTCCAAAGTCACATATCTTAGATTTCAATTTATTATACATATGACAATTTCAAATCCAATACCCATCTTCAAATGCAGTTATAAGTAGTGGTAGTAGTAGTAGTAAGAAATACAAGCAGTCTCTTAGAAACCAACCAGTTATGGTGACAACAAGCTGTAAGATCACAAGATAATAATGAGATAATTCAGTTCCCTGTTTGTGGATGTCTATCATCTCAGGAGAATCCAAAAAAACTATGTCACTGAAACAACTTGAAGATGAGTTTGAGATTTAAAACCACTTATAATCTGACAACACTGTACTGGACTATTATGAACCCCAATATTAGATAGGGCAGCTTAAGACTCAAATATGAACCAGCAACAAACACAGGATTATTAATAATTTAGGCTGGAATCACAGACTGGTAAGGGCTGGAAGGGACTTCTGGTGATCATCTAGTCCAACCCCACTAGCCAAGATAGGTTCACCTAGAGAAGGTCACACAGAAACATGTCTAGGTGGGTTTTGAATGTCTCCAGAGATACAGACCTTTTTGTGCTGGAATGGACCTCTAGATGTTACCTAGTCCAACTCTCTCCTCAAAGCAGAGTCATGTCCAGTCAAGTTTGGAGCATCTCCAAAGCTGGAGATTCCTGAGCCTCTCTGGGTAGCCTACTCCAGCATTTTACAATCCACAGGATGAAATTTCCCTTTCCTGTACCCACATGTAAGTTCCTTCCCTGGAACCTGTGACCACTGCTTTTCATACTTCTCCTTTTTCCAAAAGGAGCTTCTTTCATCTTTACTATCAATCTTTACAAAGCACATACACTATGAAATGCACATTTGATTTATTTCAGTTTAATAAAGTACTAAGTTTAGTGAGCTAGACTGAAATCAGACTAATGATCAAAAAAACCAACAACCTTAGAGCACTTCAAAGGTGAAACAAAATATCTTCTTTGTCACCTAGTCTCTCTTCTCCAGCCCTTACCACTGCTTCCAGGCAAGCAGGTGAGAATAGACATCAAGGACAGAAGATCACCGTATTCAAATGTAAGAGAGAGTGGAGAATTAATTTGACTGCAAAATATGTCTTGTGATGGCAACATGTAGATAAAATCCCTTTTTTTCCCCCTCTTATATTAATGTATATACTATTAATCATCTATCTCTCCTTTAAGCATTATGACACACAGACCCAACCATGTCAACAAGTCGAGATGCAAGATCACAGAATCACAGAATTGTTAGGGTTGGAAGGGACCTCAAGGATCACCCAGTTCCAGCCCCCTGGCCATGGGCAGGGACAGCTCACACTACATCAGGTTGCTCAGAGCCACATCCAGCCTGGCCTTAAAAACTTCCAGGGATGAGGCTTCCACCATCTCCCTAGGCAACCTGTTCCAGTGTCTCACCACCCTCATGGTGAAGAGCTTCTTCCTATCATCTAATCTAAATGTCCCCTCCTCTAGTCCTATCACTACCCCACACCCTAAAAAAGTCCCTCACCAGCTTTCTTGTAGGCCCCCTTCAGATATTGGAGGGCCACAATAAGGTCTCCTCACAGCCTTCTCTTCTCCAAACTGAAGACCCCCAGCTCTCTTAGTCTATCTCCATAGAAAAGGTACTCCAGCCCTCTGATCATCCTTGTGGCCCTTCTCTGGACACATTCCAGCACATACAGATCTTTCTTGAAATAGGGGCTCCCGAACTGGACACAGTACTCCAGGGGGGTCTCACAAGAATGGGATCACATGGGAATAGAAAATAGAATAGAATAGAATAGAATAGAATATTCTATAATAGAATACTATAATAATAATACTATAATAGAATACTCATGTCCTGCAAAGCTGACAGTAATCCTCAGTAGGAAGCAATCATCAGCCTCATGGCACATAAAAAGAGTCATTTCTAGGACAGTGTTGGAAGAACACTGGTGATAAAAGGGCACATATTAGCATCCCTGATCTTAGTGAGGATGTATTCTGTACCAGTGCCACATTACCCATTTGAGTGTAGTTCTCCATCCCCGTGCACAGCAATCTTCCTTAGTGGCTGATCTAAGAGTTTAGTGGAAAACACCACTGTGCATGCAAGACATGCAATTTTCTAAGGCATGTATTTGGCTAAACAAACCTTACTTTCACTGAAACACAAGCTAGAGAACACATTTTTGGGTAACAGCAACCTCCATACCAGAGTTCAACTTCCAGTATCTTCAGCTGCAGAGCAGTTCAAAAGAATTTGCAACCATTTTTCAGTAGGAATATGTTTTATTCCTTCCATAAACCAAAAGAAAAGGGGGAAAAAAAATCACAAAGGAAAAAAACAACAACCCTTCAGGTTAACTTTGCCCAAACTTTTCCTAACACTTTTATGATAAACTAATCCTAGTGAATTTAATCAAGTTATTAGTGACTGCAAACATGGAAGCAACATCAACAAAGCTAGGCAGCTCTTACCATAGTGCTCAAACACTGAAATTAAGACTAATCAATTGGTGCTGGAGAGTCACAATTTATTAACTGGCATATTGCCAGAGATCCACTCCTCTCTTCCTCTTTCAGGCTGTCCTAAAAAGCCAGGTTTTCACATAGTGATTGACTGCACTTCACAAGTTTAAATCAACCTTTTCTCTTTTCTTTAAATTCTATACAACAGAGATAACAGATTGAAATGTGACCTCACCTTGAAGCTAATTTGTCTGGCAAGTTCTTTGGCCTCCTTGTCTGCTTGGCTTGACACACTTCCGGATGTCAGCGGCAAGAGGGCTGTCCTCAGAGATGTGCCACATATTTCACAACAGAAGTCTTGTGACCTGGCCACAAATGACAGCAGTCAGAAGAACATGTGCTCATAATGTCACTGTCTGATTGCTTACACAAACTGCTTGCAAAACAATCCACACAAGGACAAGGCGGGGGGGTTGGGGGAGGTGTCAACTACCTTAAAGGAGGTTGTAGCCAGGCAGGGGTTGGTCCCTTCTCCCAGGCAGCCAGCACCAGAACAAGAGGACACAGTCTCAAGCTGTGCCAGGGGAGGTTTAGACTGGATGGAAGCAATTCTTCATAGAGAGGGTGATTGCCCATTGGAATGGGCTGCCCAGGGAGGTGGTGGAGTCACCATCAATACAATACAATACAATACAATACAATACACCAGGTTGGAAGAGACCTTCAAGATCATCGCGTCCAACCAATCAAACAATCCAACCCACCCAACAACTAGACCATACAGCCAAGCACCCCATCAAGTCTTCTCCTGAACACCTCCTGTGAAGGTGACTCCACCACCTCCACGGGTAGCCGATTCCAATGGGCAATCACTCTCTCCGTGTAGAACTTCTTCCTAACATCCAGCCTAAACCTGCCCTGGCGCAGCCTGAGACTGTGTCCTCTTGTTCTGGTGCTGGATGCCTGGGAGAAGAGACCAACCTCTGCCTGGCTACAACCTCCCTTCAGGTAGTTGTAGAGAGCAATAAGGTCACCCCTCAGTCTCCTCTTCTCCAGGCTAAGCAACCCCAGCTCCCTCAGCCTTTCCTCATAGGGCTTGTGTTCCAAACCCCTCACCAGCTTTGTTGCCCTTCTCTGGACACGTTCCAGCAAGTCAACATCCTTCCTAAACTGAGGGGCCCAGAACTGGACACAGTACTCAAGGTGCGGCCTAACCAGTGCAGTGTACAGGGGCACAATGACCTCCCTGCTCCTGCTGGCCACACTGTTCCTGATGCAAGCCAGGATGCCATTAGCCTTCTTGGCTGCCTGGGCACACTGCAGGCTCATGTTCAGCCTACAATCAACCAGTACCCCCAGGTCCCTCTCTTCATCACTGGGGGTGTTTAGGAGGAGACTTGATGGGGTGCTTGGAGCCATGGTTTAGTTGATTAGATGGTGTTGGATGATGGGTTGGACACGATCTCAAGGGTCTCTTCTGACCTGGTCTATTCTATTCTATTCTATTCTATTCTATTCTATTCTATTCTATTCTATTCTATTCATTCTATTCTATTCTATTCTATTCTATTCCATGACCAGTAGCTTGAAAGTGCTTCTCTCCACCCCAAATCACAACAGCTTGAAGAGGTATGTTGAGAACAACTTATACAACAAATACCCATTCTGTCATGTCACTTAGGAGAAGACTAACAACTGGCTTACATATTGCTATTATACTTCATTAATAATTTGATAACAGTTTTAAATGTTACATATTTTTTTATCTGCAGCAAATTACCATTGCAAATTATAAAGACTTAACTATTATTACAAGTATTCAATTGGGCCCAGCCACTTGTTCCTACTTCTTTTTCCTTTGAGGCACAAGTTCTTTACCATGATGATAGTGGAATACTGGAACAAGTTCCACAAGGAGGTACTTGAGGCCCCATTCCTCGAGATACTCAAGGTGAGGCTCAACAAGACTCTGGGCAACCTGGTCTAGTTGAGGAAGTCCTTGCTTACAGCAGAGGGGTTTGACTAGATGAACACCAGAGGTCATTTCCAACCCAAACCACTTTGTGGTTCTGTGAAATCAAGGCATTTCAGCTTCTGCAAGAGCATCACCTTTCCTCTCTAGCACTCATTATTTGTCTATAGGTCACAGAGCAGGCAGCTCTACAATGAGAAACCACATAGCCTTGATCATACAGCATCGAGAACCCACTAAACCCTACCTCTCAGCTAGGTTTATTAGTTTTGACTCAGTGCTATGCCAACAGGAAAGTCGTATAGAATAGAATAGAATTAACCAGGTTGGAAAAGACCTCAGAGATCATCGAGTCCAACCTACCATCCAACACCATCTAATCAACTAAACCATGGCATCAAGCACCCCATCCAGTCTCTTCCTAAACACTTCCAGTGATGGTGACTCCACCACCTCCCTGGGCAGCCCTTCCAATGGCCAATCACTCTTTCTGTGAAGAATTTCTTCCAGCCTAAACCTCCCCTGGCACAGCTTGAGACTGTGTCCTCTTGTTCTGTCACAGGTTCCAATTGGCTCAGAGCATAGACAGAACAAGCTCACAGCTGCCCACAAAATAAGGTACTAGTTACAATTTGGAATACACTAACTTTGCTTAGATAATAGGATTGTGGACTTTCCAGTATCTTCTCCTCCCCAGACAGGGAAAGGAGTAAGACCAAAAACCACCCCAGAGATACAAGATCTCACTTAAGGATAATCAAGAATGCTTGGGGCTGGGAGGGACCTCTAGAATTTGTTTAGTCCAATCTCCTTGGCTCTAAGCATGGTTAAGCAGAATTTGTTGATCATGTCTGTTTCCAGTCTTATTTTTAATACCTCCACCACCTCTCTGGGCAACCTGTGCTACCACTTCAACCATCTCCAAAACAATAACAGCATTTCCTTGAATTCAGATTGAATTTTATGAGTTTCAGTTTGTGCCCATTGCCTCTGGTTGTGTCACTGGATGCCACTGAGAAGGGCCCGGATCTGTCTTCTTTAACTCTTCCTTTCAGATGTTTGTACTCATAGACAGGATCCCCTAAGCCTTCTCCAGGCTGAACACTCCCACCTTTCTTCACCTCTCTCTGTATGAAACATGCTCTAGCCCCTCAATCACCTTCAGGGCACTGCACTCCAGTAAATCCATATATTTTCTTGTACCCTGACCTGGGTGTCCAGCCCCAGCACTCCAGATGTCTCACTGGTGTTGAGCAGAGAGCGCTGGTTTTGATCACTTCCCCCAACCCGCTGGCAATACTCTTCCTAATGAAGTCCAGGACACCATTAGCCATACTTCCTGCAAGGGCACACTGCTGCCTCATGCTTATCTTGCTGTCCACCAGTACCCCCAGGTCCTCCCCTTCCAAGCTCCTTTCCAGCTCGTCAGCTGTCATCATTCCTCCCCAGGAGGCTTTGCTTTTCTCTTTGTTGAGATTCCTCCAGCCCATTCTCTGGGGGATTTCTCTGGATGGCAGCACAAACTTCTGGAGTGGCTGCTACTTCCAGTCTTGTGGTGTCTGCAAACCTGCTGAGGATGCACTCTGCCCCATCACCCACGTCATTATCAACGCTGAATAGCACTGGGCCCCAATACCATTCCCTGGAGTACACCAGTAGTGACCAACCTGCAGCTGGACTTTGTGCTTCTTACCACAATCCTTTGAGCCAGGCAGCTCACATAAACCCAAGGGAGCAGACTAATGTGACTTTCTACTCAACACCTTACTCTAAAAGAGAGTAGATATATGTGCAGTTACAGTAACAAACTCAGTGCTTACTTCTTTGCAAGAGCTCTTCTTTCTTCGGGTGTATAATCTAGAGATCCTATCGCTCCTTCACCTTTCGTTGGCATAAATCCAATAATGGCCAGCAAAGCTGTTCTTACTAAAACAGGAAAACAGAGATCCAAACAAAGTTGCAGAAACAGCTATTACTTCATCTCATTCTACATTCCAGCCTCAGAAGTCAGCTGCAGTTATGCTTGCACGACTTCATGTTGTCCCAAAGAGTAGGCTGAATTACATAAAAGCAGCACTGTGGGGCTTTTTTGGTACACTGCAAAGCCTTCCTCATTTCTTGTAAACCTGACATTATAAATGAAAGGTAAGGCCTCAGAGATGAGTTGTCACAAAAATGCTATGTCAATATAAAGATTAGAGTTCCAGACTTCAAAAATGAGCTCTGAATTAAAAAGGTATGACAAAAATAATACACAAATAGAGGGGGAAGAGAAGGATTCATAAGGCAGCCTTCTTATGCATGCTATTAGGCATGAATTTTGCCATGTCCTGCACACAAGCTCAGTGGTTTTCTTTTATGCAATGTACCATGAAATTCCTTCCTTTTATGTCACCATGTTGGGAAAGAAGCTTATTCAAACAATAAGGGCTCCTAACACCACTGTCATCTAAAACATGTCTTTTGACAATATCTTTTTATGTAGTCATGAAATTCAAGAATCAAAACACTTTGCTAGTAGATTCACTGAATAAATATCACATGAATATAAGTACCATGGAAGAGACACATCCACACCTCCTACTTAGGAGACAGTATTTTCTACTGTCTAGATTTTTTGAAGAGACATTACAAAAGTTGCAGAGTGGTCTGCTAGAAAATCCTTAAGCTCTTAACATATTTCAGAAGTGTAACTGACACTCAAATAATCAATGGATGTACTGTAGTCAGCAAACCCCAAATTATATTAACACAGAAATACTGTCTTGGATGAGTTTTGCCAGCTCTCAATTTTTGTCACAATGAAACCATTTGAAAAGGCAGAAAACATTCAGTTATTCTTAATTCATGGTGTCTATCCTCTTGTTTTTTTAGAGGTACAGCATCAGAATTAAATGCTGACCACACTTCACTCTATCAATATTCAAGCTGATTTTAGAAAAATGGAGTAAAGTAATAGGGTTTAAAGTATAAAATAAAATGTAAAAAATAGTTTAAGTCATTGAGAATTCTTAATGCTTGTACATCCAAATAAATAATAGCTTACCATCACCCTTCAGTTTCCTGCCTCATTCACCCTAGATTTAATACCCTTCCCAAACTCTCCTATGCCACTCTTTCATGACTACATTTCTCAAATTCTCCCATACTCCCTTAAAATCTGTCTCCTCTTCCACTATAAACATCCTTGGTGAGGTTATTTTTTCACATTAGAGACCCAATTGCTTGATGAGGGGGAATGTTTTCCAAGTAACTGTTACTTACTACTCCACGAAGGCTGCCACGTCTCAGGGTGATGCCCTGAGATGCTTAAACAAATTTTCTTCCCCACTTCAAACCTGCCATTGGCCTTGAAAGGAAGGAGAAGGATATAATAAACCATGCTGGAAGTCAATTCTTGGTTTTTCATATAAATTGTAAAAATGATCAGCAAACAAATCTACATGCAAACAATCCTTTATATTACCACAAGCCTCACAAAAATGGTATTTAGCTTTCTGAACAAAGTCATCTGCCATCTGCCTCTATTCATGCTTAAAGAAGTCCATAACTGGTACCTTACATATCATAGTATAATATGGTGGTGTGCCTGTGGCTCATGTTACCTACACACCACACGCAGAGAGCCAGAAAAGTTACAGCTCTATGAAACTATGCACGAATGTGGGCCTTTGCCACAAACCACAGGTCTGCCTTCCTACAGTTGACCAATGTCTCCAGGGCCCTTGGAGAGAACAGAATCATAGAACTGTTTGAGTTGGAAGGGATCTTAAAGATCATCTAGCTCCAAAGCCCGCTGCCAGGTTGCTCAAGGCATCCAACCTGGCCTTGAACACATCAGGGAGTGGGGCATCCACAACCTCCTGGGCAAGCTGTTCCAGCGATTCACCATCTTTACTGTGAGGAATTTCTTTCTAACATGTAGTCTAAATCTGCCCTCCTCAAGATTCAATCCATTCCCTCTCCTCCTATCACAACAAGCCCTTGTTAGACAACCTCATCAGCGATGTGATTATTTCAGGAGAAAGCTTCTGTTTATTAGGTGCAAAGCTTCATGTAATTACAGAATACCAGAGTCACCTTGGAAGACTTTTTGTCTTAAACTGGCAGCATTAGCTGGACTACACCGCCTTCCTTACAAAACCAGCATTACCTTAAATGCCAAGAATCTCTCTCTCAGACAACTACACTTAAAATGACCATGTGAGAAAGGAAGACCTAGCAAACATGCTTACCGTCAGCAGGATAATGCTGGGGGTTTCATGGGATATTCAGGCGGCAGCACGATTCGCCCGTGATAAATCCCTCCATCGAAATCTGAATCTGGAGGGCCTCTAACAGTGAAGTGCCATTCAAAAAGATTATCCTGAAATGCCCCCACCAAAGGGAGAAGAAAGAAAAACAAGAATGTGTCAAAAAAAAAGTAGACAACTACACACCGATTTTTGAACAAGGACAGGCTAAAGAACGGTGCATGGCAGAAGGTTCAAGAATCCAAAATCAAGTGGAGGGCAAGACAACCAACACACTAAAAGATTCTGGTTACAAGGATAAAATACTGTAGCTTTCTGCTGATTTTCTTACCCAAGGGTTTTACTGAAACCCTCAAATTCATTATTCAAGCTCTTCACTGTAGTCGTAGCAATTATGTCCAGAGTTTCATGACATGACAGGGGGAAAGTTGAACCAACTAAGGGAAAACCGGGTCTTAGCCCCAGTGAATAATCGTTTCTGGAGAACCAAGAGGAAATCCACCCCAAGAAAGAACATTAATGACAGCATCCCCAAAGCCCCTTCCATGCCCAAGTCAACATGGAGACTTGATTAAGTCCCCAAAGAATTACCAACCTCTTTTGCCTCTCCACAAACAGCTTTGAAACAGCTACTGTGCCTTACAGCACACAGCAGGCACACTCTGAAATCTGGAATGTTATTTTCATTGGATATATAAATAACCTCTATTTAAGCATTATTTCTTTTGAGTTCTGTGCTTGGCTTTGTGTCTCAGACCTCGTGATGACCACAACTTCCTGAGTATTTACAAGCAGAACAACTCCTACTGCTAGGACAGGAGTCCAAATGAGGCTTGCTGTCAGATCTCTCAGCTAATGCTGAACAGTGGTATCACAGGGCTGTGACTGCCCACCTAGTTACAATTATTTCAAGGATGAGAGGTAACAACGTTTTCAGAATTCCCTTTCATTTGCCATTGTTCTTTTCCCCGTGAGTCACTGAAAGTAGGTTACAAGTAGTACCATGAATTCAACCTTACATTTTGCCATTGGATAGGGAACATGAGGTAGAGACAAATACTAGCTGATCACAAGGTGTATTTTAGAGCACCCAGGAACATGCTATCTTCTGTCAACATGTTAAGCAGGCTACACATTTCTGTGAAGAGCTGAAACAAGCCCCTGAACTGAATCCCACAAGCACTGCCATTTTTATTATTCCAGCCAAATCAGAAGAGGTTTCTGTCTAAGCTTCACCATCCTCTCAGTCCAAGACCATAACTTCAAGATGACTCTATTTAAGCAGAATATAAACATTCTCTTGCACAGTGCATGTAGAATTGCATCTGTTTACATTTTCACAGGGCTTTTGCATGCGGAATCCTTGTAGGTTGCCTAAGATTAAGTGTTTTGCTGAGAAACTCAGCAGCTCAGCCAGATGTCAGATTTGGAAGCAAAACCTTAGCTTAAACATAATGCATTTATGTAGTGTCAGAAGGGGAGAGAGAATAAACCTTTTATATGTGTGTGACAAATTTAGGCAGGTCTAATGCAAAACTGTGTGCTTTCACTCAAAACCTGCAACTACAATACCACTAAAGTGCAGTTCTGCTGTTGATTTTCATCACAGGAAGGAAAAAAAGAACAATTTTAAAAGGACTGTTAATATCTAAATATGTACATATTAAATACATATGCATACAGTGAACTTGAGCACATATTGATAACGCTGCCTAATTACAGCGTCTTGCAAACGTAAAGAGAAGCAAACCTCCAAAGGCTGTGCATGATAATGATCTGTAGGATCCTTCAGTTCTGCAGCCTCCTTCATCAAACGTTTGACAGCTGAAAAAGAGAAAGGATAAGGCATAAAAGTAAAGGGAAACAAATGAATAAACACTGCATACAAAAATACACAATCATTTCTCAAAGTGCTCCTTTCGGCAAACTAATCTTTCTCAGCACTTCCCAGCTTCTTCACTGCAGCTAATAGCCCAAGACACAATTACTTATGCTGAATAAATCTTAAATGAGTTACACAAGCACAAAGTTATGAGAAACCTCTCAGGTCACAAAGTTTCTCAACACTGACTGAAGTGGGTTTATGTTATTAACTGCACCGAAGATGTGAGATAAAAACAAAAAGTGTGTCATGAACAGAGTTTCAAGATGTGCAAGACTAATAACCTTGGTATTTTGTCATAATGGGTGTCACATGCATCTTTAAGCAACTCCTACAAAGCTTTACCCTGACAGCCTCTATTAGTACTATATTGTAATAGTTAAGGGAGTAGTACAGGGGGTCACCAAAGGACTTGAGAGAAACCAATGCACTGGCAGTATGAGGTGAAGTTTTACACTCGATTTGAAAACACATATGCACAGTTACCCAGGGCCTGTGTCATTTGAACCTGCTACTGAGTGTGGACACAGGTATTTTTCTATTCTAAATCAAGGGTAGTCATTTACTCTCTCCAATCTCCTGCTTCAGAACCACCACCATGTATTTGTAGCATCTCCCTTTCTTTCCCTTTTAGTAAGTTGTGTTATATCACTTGTCCTGCCAGTACGATTACATGCATCATGTATTAATGCCTCACTCAGCCAAATTAAAGAGCAGAATAATTATAAGAACTACAGACAAGAAATTCAAGGATACTGCCTCCTACTTACTGAAAAAAGTGCAAATACCAGCTACCTTTTCAAGCACCTAGGAACTTTAATCATAGGAACAGGACCCCTTAATCCATCCTCTGTACTCAGATCAAACCACAGGTGTCCCTCCCACACATGTAATTATCTAACTACAAAACCCAAGAAACACTGCCCAAATTCTTACAGTGCAAGCAGAAATATACAGTGAAAGTGAATCACAATTCTTTGATTTACAAAGTCTGGCATCACCAGCTGACTGTAGGCTGTGCATAATGCTCAGAATCTAGGCCTTTACTCATTGTCATGACGCTGTGAAGGAAGCCACTCCAACCTTCTTGCAGAGCAATACTGATTTCAGTCTACTGTGAAAAGCTATTTTCCTCCTTCACACTTCTTGACAGCTATAAACAACAGTTCAAAGTTTGAGAATTTCACTTTTTACAAGCCAAAATGCAAACAGACTACGTGGAAATTTGCTACTGCCAGTTGTCCCAATTCTGCGGCTGCCAGGGGGAGGTGTCAATTAAACATCCTGCAGAGCCCACGAGGTCCTAATCACAAGCAGCAGTGTCAGAGCTCTGCTGAAAAACAGTTCCCCTTTCAACTGCATTAGGGTTTAACAGTTCATTAGCAAGGAATAATAAGAAAACCAGCCTAGACCAGAAAAGGCTTTACAGCCAAGAAGCCTGGACACTTGCCTTCAGAAGAAGAATGGCATGCACCAGGAGAGTGAATTCAGGGGTGAACACCCCACGAAGGAAAAAGTTAACCATGAGAAGATCTGAGAACTTATACAGCAAAGCCTGAAGACAACAGAATGGTTGTGGACTAGGCAGACAGCTCTGTTACTCAGATTTGCCAGACAAAGGACCAAGATGAAAAATAAATGCAGTCCCCTGCATCAGCATCACGTGCACTTACCCGCGTTAACTAATGGAAAATGACAAGACCAAAGAAGATAAATCAAAACCATTCTATAGAAGTCTGCTGACACTCAGAGCAGGATTTGTATCTAGCCCACCAGGCCAAAATTGGGTGCAGGACCTTTGGCTGTGCACATGGGCCCAACAGGAACAACCTTCTCACCTCCAGCTCCAAGGCTGTCCCCTGTGTGCCAAGTGCCAGCAACTGGCAGGTAGAAAGAGAAGCCAAGGGTTTGCACAGAGAAGTAAGAGAGACAACAGCCAAGTGGAACCAAGCGGTCAGTGAGCTCCTGAGAAGTTGAATTTTAAATGCAAGCAGTTCAAAGCATTTCTTTTGAACATATTTTTATATTTAACAGTGACACTGTATATTTTCTAATAATTACTTTATTATCAAAAAGCCACATTATGGATATTTTAAGAAGCTAGCATAAAACACACTGCAATAATGACACATTATCCCATTTCTGGAATATGGAAAATTGATAAAAAAGTGATTTAGTTCTTGTATACCACAGACATCATCTGCTTATAAGAAGTTTTCAGTATTAAACAGCCTAGGATATCTTAAGAAGTACATGTATGAGAAGGAAGGAGGAGAATGTTGGGGGTTCAGCCAGGAGAAGGCTCTGGGCAGACCTTACTCTGGCCTCTCAACACTTACAAGGGGCTCACAAGAAAGAGACAGATTTTTTAGCACAACCTGTAGCAATGGAACAAGGGGCAATGGTTTGAAACTGAAAGAGGGTAGATTTAGACTGGACATAAGGACGAAATTCTTTACAAATGAGGATGGTAAAACACTGCAACAGGCTGGCTAGAGAAGTTGTAGATGCCACCTCCCTGAAGTGTACAAGGCCAGGTTAGGTGGGGCTTTGAGCAGCTTGGTCTAGTGGAAGGTGGCCCGCCCATGGCAGGGGAATTGGACTAAATTATCTTTGAAAGTCCCTCCTAAGGCAAACCACTCTGTGATTCTACCTCCTTATTGCTGGAAAATGCCAACTATCAGGCTGCAAAGAACAGTCTGGCCCAGTCCAGGTTCACAACACGTGATCCAGGGAAGAAAACGGTAAATTGTTTCCTCTTTCAGCACAGCTGCAGCACCCATGAACACAGCCCTCCTCTGGCTGCTGAAAACTGCAATGGCAGAAAGAAACCCATTTCACAACGTCTGCCTGCAACAAGTACATAACATGTTTACCCAAACTTCATATAAAAGGGGATAATGCAAATAGGGTGTATCAACCCACTTAAAAAAAAAATCACACTGAGTAAAACCAGAACAAGAGGACACAGGCTCAAGCTGCACCAGGGGAGGTTCAGACTGGATGTTAAGAGGAAATTCTACACATAGAGAGTGATTGCCCATTGGAATGGGCTGCCTGGGGAGGTGGTGGAGTCACCATCATTGGAGGTGTTTAGGAGGAGACTTGATGGGGTCCTTGGTTGCATGGTTTAGTTGATTAGATAGTGTTGGATGATGGGTTGGACGTGATAATCTTGAAGGTCTCTTCCAACCTGGTTTATTCTGTTCTATTCTAATATGAGTATGCATTTGGCAAAGGTAATTCAGAAAAATGAGAATGGTTTCAGGCTCATTCAAAATAAAGAATTGCAAACTGTCAATAAAGTCAAGAAGTATCCCTAACTTGGTAAAAAAAAATTCATCTCAAGACATTCAATTTGTGGAAACAGGTTTCAGAGAAAAATGATCACATCAACTTTTAATGTGTCATGTCTGTAAGCCTGAGAAATAACTACACAGGTGACACTCAGCAATAATTTGTCATTATGTTCACTGAAATTATATACTGAGGAATTAAGTTTCTGGGATAAAGCTAAAGAGCAAAGGAAAAAGCAGGTGCTATGGACCTGAGGTTCTGCCTGGCAACCTGCTTCTTGTACTAGACTCAACTTAAACAGAATTTCTCTGAGAAGCAAAATGTGGCTGCTAAAAACCTGAGAATCGAATTTGAAGCCACCAGCTTGCTTTAGGATTGAGTTGCAGTGGAAAAAACACAATTAAGAGCAAAATTTGTATAATGTATGCATGCAGATTTATTTCTGTAAAACTGTCCTAGCCAAATCCCACTTCTTATTAACATTTACCTTAAGCTACCCTGAAATTTCTGTTCAGCACAACTGCTTCTCTTGGCTCCATCTTGAAATCACATTCAAGTACTCCTGCTATCACACCCAAGTAGACTTGTGTGTATCCCCTGGCCCTGGAAAGCCTTCTGTTGACAGAAAATGCAACTGACTAGTCTTCATAAATGTCAGTGTTACTGCTTAAAGAGATAACAGCATTTGAGTACCAGTGGTGTTCACTTTGTAAAATATTATGCCTTATTTTTCACAAATCTGTTACTGTGTCCAGTTCTGGGCCCCTGAATTTAAGAAGGACATTGAGACACTTGAACATGTCCAGAGAAGAGCAATGAGGCTGGTGAGAGGCCTTGAGCACAAGCCCTAAGAGGAGAGGCTAAGGGAGCTGGGATTGTTTAGCCTGGAGAAGAGGAGGCTCAGGGGAGACCTTATTGCTCTCTACAACTACCTGAAGGGTGGTTGTAGCCAGGTGGGAGTTGGTCTCTTCTCCCAGGCAGCCAGCACCAGAACAAGAGGACACAGTCTCAAACTGCACCAAGGGAAGTTTAGGCTCGAGGTGAGGAGAAAGTTCTTCACAGACAGAGTTGGTGGCCATTGGAATGTGCTGCCCAGGGAGGTGGTGGAGTCACCGTCCCTGGATGTGTTCAAAAGGGATTGGACATGGCACATGAGTCCATGGTTTAGTAGTCATGAGGTGTTGGGTGACAGGTTGGACTTGATTATCTTTGAGGTCTTTTCCAACCTTATTGATTCTATGATTGTGAAAATAAAAACACTCTTAATTATGTTTAGCCTTACAGAGCTTTGTTTTGTTAGTAGACCTCTGTATCTAATAAGGAAGAATTTAAGCTCATTTTTACCTTATCAGTGAACAGTACACGTGTGTCCTGGATGGACAAAAAAGCCTCAAAATGGCTCTGAACCAGACAATGAGGCAGAAGCTAGTAGATCTGCTTCTTTAGGCTTGCCTGGACATGTTTCAGAGCCAGGATGAGCCAGGTGGGCGTGCTTTTGGCCACGTTTGGAAAGAAGGCTTTCTATAGGTTGCAATACCAGGGTTTACCCCTAGACCTGTGTTGCTCCTGGCCATTATTGTCTCGGGAAACCTATAAATATCAGCCCGAAGGGCCAGAGCTTTGTCTTGCCATTGTCCACGCTCTGGAAGGAACCACAAGCCTCGCTTGGAAGCTGAACTGTGTTCCAGTTTACCCAGGCAAGACAGCAAAGACCCCTCGCCATTCTCAGCGTTGTAAAGCCCAGAGGACAGATACTTGTCTTGCCGGGCCGAGAGGCGAAACCCCAGAGGAGCCGAGTCCCCGGGACAGTTTCGTTTGATTGTAGCAAGGAGCGAGCGCTGCTGCAAAAGGCTTACAGCCGAGAAACCTCCTCTCTACAAAGCTTTTAGCTACAAACCCTTTGGGATCAAATCCTGTCTCAGCAATAAGCTGCAGACCCCAACAGAAAGTGCAACTCTGCTCCTGCAGCTTCCACGTGCATCTATTGCAGGTCTGTTGCCCTGGGGAGTTCTGGGTTCCCCGCCCCGTTGTGGGCAACCGCCGGCTTCATTGCCCAGGTTTCTTTTCTTTACAGTTTAAAGTGCTGTTTGTTCTTTCTGGATTTTTGTGCATGTTGTTTAAATTGTTATTTGTTCCTGCTGGTGAGGTATCTGTTCCACGACCGAAACCCCTCGAACCTGTAAATAGGTTTTCTTTAATATTTTTGGTGGGATTTTTGTGATTAATAAAATTATTAATATTTTATTAATCGCTCCGCTTATTGAACATTAATTTATCCTTTTATAGACCAAAACAACGTGGCAATCAAATGAGCCAAACAAGGTCACATTAATGCAAACACATATACAACATGGCAGTAGAATTTATTTCAGCATAACAAGGGCGTTTATCTTTTGCTCGTTGGAAGTTCACACGACTTGATAAAACTTCCAGCTCTCTCCAACACTCAAAAATCAAAACTACTACAAGCTTCCTGAAGATCTGCCACAACTTGTACCTTAATACAATTGCCTTTTGTGGACAAGAGCTCAACAAAAGGAACAGACCTGCACAAGGTGAGTGGTAGAGGGGAGATGAGCAAGACTGTAAGCAAACAGTTTAAGAAAGATATTGACTCGCTGGAACGTGTCCAGAGAAGGGCAACAAAGTTGGTGAGGGGTTTGGAACACAAGCCCTATGAGGAGAGGCTGAGGGAGCTGGGGTTGCTTAGCCTGGAGAAGAGGAGGCTCAGGGGAGACCTTATTGCTCTCTACAACTACGTGAAGGGAGGTTGTAGACAGGTGGAGGTTGGTCTCTTCTCCCAGGCAGCCAGCACCAGAACAAGAGGACACAGTTTCAAGCTGCACCAGGGGAGGTTTAGGCTGGAGATTAGGAAGAAGTTCCACACAGAGAGAGTGATTGCCCATTGGAATGGGCTGCCTGGGGAGGTGGTGGAGTCGCAGTCACTGGAAGTGTTCAGGAGGAGACTTGATAGGGTGCTTGGTTGCATGGTTTAGTTGATTAGGTGGTGTTGGATGATAGGTTGGACACGATGATCTTGAAGGTCTCTTCCAACCTGGTTTATTCTATTCTATTCTAACCAAAGACAGGAAGCACAGGGAGGGTAAGGTCTCAGTGCAGCAAGACTCAGCCCCCACTCCATCACATGAAGAGACAGCATTTTGTGTACAAAAAGATGATTACAGGATCATCAGTGACACAAATTCATATTTAAGTGATATGAGTGGTGTGTGAAGTTATCTTCTGCAGATGGATAGCAAGCATTTTGTCCGATCAATTTTCAGGTCCTGTGTTTGAAAAAGTACATAAACAACAAATAAAGGAACCCACAACATCTGGCATAAAACCAGAGATCTTCTTATCTTTCAAGTTGACTTATGTGCACTGGGAAGAGCAAAACCAAAACAAGATGTAACAACAGCTTTCTACTTCCCCTCCATTTTAAGATTCGGAGGTCTACTCAGGTGCAGTTAAGATTTTTCCAATAGCTCTGCTGATCATGACACCATAAGTAAGGATGCAATTTATTTAATGAATCCAGGTTTTAGGGTAAAACCCTAAAATATCCTAACCCAAGGGTCGGTGGGACTCAGGGTGTAGCCATCAAGTGACTTCAGAGCTCACAGTGAAGCGTTACCAGCTGAACCACCACCACCAGTCCCCTCGGCAGCCCAAAGCACCGGGAAACCCATTCACCAAGTCTGCCCGTATTCACAGTCAAAAGAACATCCTGTTTACGAAGGGTAAGTTTACAGTTCATGTAACAGGACAAATCACAGTCAGTCAGTAGCTCAACTGCACCAAGACAGGATGACACAATTACAGAGACAGGACTAAATTTGTGTGGAAAGCACGCAAGATTTATTGCAAGACCATAACATTCAATGAGCTTCGACATTTTAAGTCAAGGGGGAAAAAAAGTCACTTCAAGTGAAGTGGTCACTAAAGCATGCAGGAGTCATTGCAGACTGGGGAGTTACGAAATACATTTACCACAGCTCATGTTGAGCTTCTCATCCACCAGCACCAAGTCCTTTTCTTCAGGGCTGCTCTCAAGCCAGTCAGTGCCTAGCCTATATTGGTGCTTAGGATTGCCCTGACCCAGATGCAGGACCTTGCATTTGGTCTTGTTGAAGCTCATGAGGTTGGCTTGGGCCCACCTCTCCAGCCTGTCAAGGTCCCTCTGGCTTGGGCCCACCTCTCCAGCCTGTCAAGGTCCCTCTGGATGGTATCCCTTCCCTCCAGTGTGTCTGCTGCACCACACAGCTTGGTGCCATCAGCAAACTTGCTGAGGGTGCGCACAGCGCCACTGTCCCAGCATTCTCTACTACCTTTGTCTATGATGGCACAGGGGACTACACAGATATTTGCTCTGACAACTCAGCAACAGAAATACATAGAGACAGTCACACTGCAACAGACCATGCTAAAATGTCCAGATTTTTCAGTCTTCTGGAACTAGAAAGCCAGCCGTAGGAGCAAGCCATACTGATAATGGTCCTCCCCCATACCACCAGTGACCACCTTCATCAAACCTACATCCTTTGGTGCTAGAGGAATGGGCAAAATAGTGAAGAATTAAAACTGCAGTCTCAGGTGGACAGCATCATTGTTTTAAAGTCATTTCTAGCAAAATGTACTACAGAGTCAACATTATCCCAAACATCATCATCTGCATAACACTACTTCTCCATACTGATCGCACTTCTCTATAGAAGTAAAAGCAAATTAGGGCAATGAAGTGGCTCATCATTCACTGCTTCAGTGACATTCTCCCCTAGTCAAGTTTCCAGTTCATGCTGATCTCATGTGACAAGACAAAACCAAAATGTGAAACTGCAGAACTACAAAACTGTCTGGGGCAGCCATAGGTTCAAAAATTGCTTTTATTTTAACAACTAATTTGACAGTTCCTGTGACTGCTGCCACAAAACAAATGTAAAAGCCATTTGTCAAGAGATGGGTCTGATTCTTTCCATCCAAGTCATCAGATACATCCTATGCAGAAGCCCATAAGGCTCCTGACAAGCTGCTTTACATCTTCACAGCCTCTCACATATCCTTACACAAGACTCACAAACCTCCTGTACTCATATGAAGTACTGACAACTGTTTAAAAAAAATAAAATCAATTTTTAGTCAGTCTGTTCTCTGTCCTCTCACCCTCAGAAACGGACCTTTTAGTCCTCATGTCCCTCAGAGCAGCAGGAAACTCCAGGAAGAGTACCCTATTTCAATTCAAAACAACTGTTCAGTCAACACAAAGAGAAAAATCAAATGTAAACTATACAATACAATACACCAGGCTGGAAGAGACCTTCAGGATCTTGTTGAACAAACTAAGATCCATCAGGGTCTTCAGTTTTAACCAATTTCTAGCATCCACTCAAACTTCTTGTTTTTAAAGCATTCTATATTTCATACATGGAAGGTACAAAGCAGTACAGCACCTACTTCCTATTTTCTGTTAACTGTTTTTTTATTAACAAAGAACTGATGCATGCTTGTTGACAAGAAACACTTCCTGTACGAAGTACAGAGTGCAGAAAGAAGCACAGTTTGTAGGAAAAGTGGTAAATGAATTTAAGGTGACAGCTAAGAGAATCACAATCTCTGCACGTTACGTTCCCTGTGAGTCCAAGCTCCAAAGGCATTGTCCTTGGGCAGCAAACGGGACACGTGCACCGTGCCTCCCTCCACGTGCTCTCCCCAGTTCTCCAGTGCCTTCACCAGTCACATTCTAGATGAGATCTGCTGAAAACAAACAAAACCCCCCACCCAAAACAAAATAAAAAGCACTGTTGTTTGTGGGCTCTACACGAGCCAAGGGAAGTAACTGCTCAGAATTCTTTATTTGTGTCTGTGCTAACACTTGCTCAGAAGACTGCTAACTTCCTGCACGAAAGGGGGGACTGCCACTACAAAAACAATGACTACAAGATTTTGTGACTGATCTTGCAGCAGACTAAGGGTCACAGCCCCCAGGAAAAAAAAAAAAAAAAAAAAAATTGTAGAGATTATTCCAAGTGGCTGTCTTATAAATTTCAGAAAATAGGGATGCTCCTGAAGCATGAAGAGGATGAAGTCTGTGCTTTAGTCGGCTGAGCTTTAATATTGATGAGAGGTTTATCAGCCATATGGTAGCAGGCTTATATACATTGACTAATCCAGTTTGAAATCCTAAGACAGAAAATAGCTTGCCCTTTTACAAGTGCCAAAACCAGACGAAAAAATACGAAGCAAAGGCTTCGAAGGCTTTGCTTTATTGAAGCAATACAAAGAAGTCTGAAGCGTGAAATTTCTTCCCTTCCAAACCGAACGGCCTTTTGGAGAAGGAATCAGTTTTAACAGAAAAAACACTTCTGTGAGAGTTGTGAGGAGAGCTTCAGGTGAACACCCCCATACCTTCTTGCCCTTATAGAGGGCAACTGATAGGAGCCAGCAACAGCTTAGCACAGACCTGCAGTGGGCACAACATGGACGTATGGTAAACCAAGAGCTGTCAGAGCACCAGTTTGTGCTACCTCTCATCAACAGTGATTTAAGTGATTTGCAGACTTTTAGCACCCATATGGAAAGGAATAATTTAGTACACTAATATACTATACAGTATGTTTAATTTGCGAAAGCAGTACTGACTCACTGTATAGATCATTTATCTTTGCCATGTAAGGTTCATTTTGCTATGGAATAACTCGGGTGCCAAAAATCAACTCCAGTAAGGGTAATTTCCCCTTAAAAACAAGAGGAGCTCATAAACAACAGAGGGGAAGAACATTTCTAAGTCAAACCACAAACATTTGCCCTCTCCACCCAGAGCCCAGGAGAACGTCATAGAGCACACCACCACTATTTTCAGTGACGTGGCACATCACAACCAGCAAGCATGTTCATGTGGCCATGCAAATTCCCTGATGCAACATATCCAGTATATCTCCCTAAATAAAATAAAGTCTTCCTTCCTGATAGTTTAAACTATAACAACTACATAATCTGCTTTGTGATCCTTCTTCCACTTATGCAACTTGGGTGTGAAGGTGAGGGACATAATTTAGCAATAGATACATCACCTACTTGAGATGTGTGTTGTACATAATCCTGTCATTTACATTTGTAAGGTACAAGTCATCACAATGTGAAGTTTCTCTCCACCTCCCAGGTTGACAATAGGACAGCACGGTTAAAGAATAAAGCCACTATTCATCCCCCACCATATGATGCTGCTAATACCTACTTCCTAAAACCAGAACACAGTGACAGGAGAAAACAGTGGCAGGACAGCGACCGACACACAAACTCAACAACGCCTTACAATCTATGGAAGGTGCTTTCAGTAGTGACAGGTTTGCCACGTCAGTGGAAATAGTGATGGTGTGCTCTATGACATGCTCCTGGGTTCTGGGTGGAGAGGGCAAATATTCGCCTTGTGTCCAGCTCCAAGAAGGAGAAGCTCAGCATAACTGGTGATGGGCCACTGTTCCAACACTGCCACTCTGGAAAGTCCCGACCCATCCTCAGTTTTACTTCCTAGGTAGCAAAACCTTCCCTTCCAAGCGCTGTTTCTAAGACATTTCCACATCTCGAGACATCCCTGTCGCCTCCAGGAGTCAAAAAGAAAATCCACGAGTTATAAAGCATTCATTTTTAACGTGGAATTTCATAAACAAGCACACACATCCGTGTAACTACAGAT
Source organism: Picus viridis (assembly GCA_033816785.1). Taxonomy (NCBI): domain Eukaryota; kingdom Metazoa; phylum Chordata; class Aves; order Piciformes; family Picidae; genus Picus; species Picus viridis. Next base: position 42,682,843 of record CM066578.1, on the reverse strand, counting down.
CGTACATTAACACCAGTGTAAAGCCATCTGAGGCCACACAGACCGACCTGACCCTGGCACTCTGTCCCTCACACGCACCTACTGGGAAAGGAGGCGATACCCAGGAGAAGAGCCGCCCGACCACGAGTTCAAAGGTACGCTTCCACGAGCCAGCAAAACAGCGTGGGCGGGCGCACCCACACACTCCAGGCAGCCAGGGTGTTTTGAGCCGAATTACAGCTCGGAGAGAGTTTTCCGCACCATCGCACAGGGAAGCAGACGCGACTCTACCGGCCTCCGCCTGAACGCCTCCCCGTCCCGGCGCGCAGCTGACTCGCACCCGCGGGCATCGCCGCGCCCCAGGGCCCCCATCCCTTCTCCCCACTGCGGCCTCGGCCTGGCCCCTGCACCTGTCCCACCGCACCCCGGGAGATGACTGCCAGCTCCACCACCGCCGCGCCCCGGCAGCGGCTCCCGAGCCCTCCACGAACTGCGGCAGCCCTGGCTCTGACGGGCACGAAAAGCGACGGCCTGGGCAGCCTGCGAGGCGCGGCCGCGTACCCGTGCCCGGCCCCACCGCCCCCGCCTGGTCGCGGCCTGCAGGCGAGGCTGCCGCACGCTCCCCAGGCGCCGACGGGGTCTGCCGCGCCGCCTACCCGGACTCTTGAGGTTGTAGCGGCCCTCCATGGCAGCGGGTACCGCTCGCTCCCTCCGCGGCGTCTGTGGTAGCGGGGGCTGGGGCGGGGGGGGAGGAGGAGGAAGGCCGAACCCGGCCCAACCCGCCTTGCCTCAGGAAACTCCCCTGACGTGGCAGCGGCGCCGCGACCGCGGAGGGAGGCACCTGCCGCCTCGGCGCCGCCCCCGGGACTTGGCGGCACCGCCCCGCGGCCTGGCTCTCGGGCAGGACCCCGAGGCCGGCCCCGGAGGAGCGGCGCTGAGAAGGGTAGGCGGGCGGCTGGGGCGCGGCAGCTGTTGAGTACTTGTATGGTTGTGTTGCACAAACTAAAATTCAACAGCTGCCTGTCCGCCTCTATCCTAGCGTGAAAAAAGGAGCCCCCAGGCTCTGGCAGCGATGGATGGCTTTTGCGACCCACCGCAGAACGGTGGTCCCAGCTGCAGTTGGATGGGACACGATGCTGCAATCACAGGATCATAAAATCGTTTTGGCTGGAAAAAGCTTCTAAGATCATCGAGTCCTATTCAGCCGCAGTTCTTCCACGGTGGCTACAATAGTGAAAACGCCCCTCACATGCTTCTCTTGCCTCTGCCTTGAACCACCAAGGGCATGGGCTAAGATGCCTCAAGACCGCACAGCATGAGCAGATTGGTTTGAAAATGACTTAGAAAAGAAGCTTCCAGCACCCTGCAGACCCACCATTACCTTACCCAAAAGACTTAACCATACTTAATACTTAGCAGCATCTTGAGTGTTAGGATGAAAGACTCAAATGGTGTCATACCCCCAAGGCAAGAATTATCAGCAAGAGGTTGACTTGACGGAGAGATCACCTTTTCCATGCCACAATGCCATCTTTGCAAGCGGTCATAATCTCAGTAGTCTCAGTACAAGCGGTAAATAAGAAACGTCTGAGCTTTTATGTGCTTGTCTTCAACACCATGGGCTTGAAACTCCTGCCTTGTGAATTCTCCTTAATTTTAACTATGCTAGTTTTATATTCTTCCCAATCGTTTTTAATGTTTTCATGTCTTAGTTCTCTTTCTATCTTTCCTTCTTTGATCGACCAGCAATGGAAAACAGTTGTAAACAAAAAATATTTGAGTAGGGTTTTTTTCACCCCCTCATGTTCTCAGAATTGCAAAACAAGGCACTACTCTTTCCCATTCAGATGCACAGAGAGGTTGTGGTATCAGCAATAAATGAATAAAGCAATTTTGCTCCACCTTAACAAGTACCTGATTTTTTTTTTTTTTTTTTTTTTTTTTTAGGCAAAATGATCTTCCTTTTCACAGGATAAAGCACTCTGAATAATGTAAAGCATAAATAATATATACAGAGGAAGGGAAGAGATGGTTGTTAAGAGATATTAGTTGTTTAGCTCAAATAAGTAAGTTTTAGATTGAATTGTTTAAAAAATTGATGTTGTGTGCCTCAGCCTGCCGTTTGCTAGCTTTATTTACTTAGCATGAGTAGCTAAAGTTGTTGAAGCCTTAGGGTGCAAGTTGTGAATTTCCACTAGAATTTACTGAACTGTACCTAGTTAGTCAAAACAGGGCCTCCAGAACTAGCATAAATCAGACAATAAGGAGACTTCAAGGCTCAACTACAGCTGCAACTACTCAAGATAACAACCTGCTTGGAGACAGTGAAGGAATCCAGTAGTCAGAAATGTCAGAGGATCTTAGGCTGTTATTGAAGTGAAACTGTTTGAGTACATGCCTAGGTTATAATGATGCTATTTAAGTTAGGGTTAACTATACTGCATTAGTCTTCTAAAGTGGACCATTGATCAGGGGCTTTAAGTACAAAGCTATTCACTGAATAAACAATGCATGCCTTGCTGGGACCTATATCCTTGAAGAAGAGCTGAAAGATTGATGATGCCTAGCTGTCTACTGGAAATTCCCCTCACAGTAGAACAAAAGGCTATAACAAGACACCAAGGACATCAAAACCTAAAGAAACAAGAACTTGTCAGCAGGAGAAACTTTTTATCAGCAAACTCTGGAGATGTAAAGCTGTTGCAATTTATGTTCCAAATTAGTGAACTTTTCTCATTAGCATATCATTACAATAATAAACCACACACTCCTTGAGCTGAGTAGCCTCTTGCCTACAAGACCACCCCCCTCACAGCATGCTCTGTCAATTTTGTAGATACTGTTGCTTTAATTGAAGGCAAAGAAGTTGTTTAGAGATAAGAAATTGTGTGTAATAGATGGGGAAATGTTGGGACGCATGCTAGCTTTTGCAGGCAACTGCCTAGCACCCAGTCTTGTGCCATTTCCTCAATAAATCAGTATCTCAGCTCTGGTGTGTATACACCAGGATGAAATAACCCATTTTTTAAACAAGGCTAGAACAGCCATTGGATCAAAGGGCATGTGAAAGGTGAATGAACATTGCATGAAGGGCAGACAGGCATAAATGCTTAGGGATTTCTTTGTTCTGGGTCCCTCTCAGGAGGCACCCAGGTCAAGCTGACCCTTCTGTTGTACCATTCTATTAAACTCTTTCTTTTTATGTGATTCTATGCCTGAGACTCTGCTTTGGGAAACCTAGGGTTCAAACTTCAACAGTTTGTGCTTCTTCAACAGTTGTGCCAGATTTTGGTGTTCCCTCTTACAGTGAAGGTTACATTTAATGGCCATCAACTCTTGATGACCATTAAATGTAACAATTTGACTTCTTGAGGTGGTGAGCTGCAGGCACAGGGTGTCATGTTTGCAAACTATTTTAGCAGGTAGGCCCTGTCATTCCCCATTTAATACAGCCATCTTGCTGTGCAGCAAGAGAAGGGCTGTGTCTAAATCTTGCCTTTCCCCCAAGAAGAGCACTATTTTGAATGTGTAAGTCTGGATTTCAATGGGAAAAAATCTGGGATCTGTTCTGCTAGAAAATAACTTTAAAAATAGTACTGTGATGTGAATAATGGCATGAATCAAGAAGTGGTAATTATTATGAACTAGAGCAGTATGACATTCAGCTTTCTCTTCTGGGCTCTGGCCTTTGACTCTGCCCACACTTAAAGTGCCATTTTATGTTCAAGGGAGGAAGCACCTGCAGTTCACATGAAACTTGGGCTTTTAGCTAAAAAAAAAAGAGTTGCACAGACACTGTAACCACATGACAGCTAAGAGCTATTGAAAATAAGCTGAATAGACTTAAAGTAACAGAAATTCATTGGTAGGACATATACATTGTCCCCCTTTAAATATGCTGCATGGTGGCCTGGCTGGGTGTTGGGGTGATCGCCGGGTGAAATTGTGCAGAGCTAGCAGTACAAGACTGCCTCCATTTGCAGCTGTATCGTTAGTTAAAAGTCAAAGCTGCAGGAGGTGAATGCTGCCAGATGAAACCACCAATTCCTGTGAGGTAGCCAGCCTATGGGTAGAAATCTGGAGATTAACTTGCAGCCCCACATGTCAGCAGCTGCTCAGGGCAGGCAAGGGGCAGGCACTCTTGCCAGTCTGGAGAAGCAGCCTCCCTCCTCTTCCTGCCTCTGGTAAAACGTGCCCTTTGGATTGTGTTTTCACCTGCCTTTTGTTTAGGCTTTTGCACAGAGAAGCCATTTTGTGCTAGAACTTGTCATTTTTTAAAAACCAAATGCCAAACATAGTAGCAAAATTGCAGTCAGATCCTACATGCTGGCAGCGCTTCATGTATCTTGTGTATCCTGTCATATGATTTAGCTTGGTGAAAAATAAACATGCTCAGCTGAAGCATATAGAAACTGAAAGTTTGCCTGAACGCTGCTGCAACAAGAATTTGTTGTTTAATACCACACTGAATCCTTGCAAGAGAAATTTTGCACAGCTCCACCAAACTCATTACAGAACAGCAAGAATTTTGACAAAACGCTGAAAATTGTGTGGCTTAGGCAAGTGTCTCACGTCGAAGTGAGACTTCAGTGTGACCTCCCAAAAAAATCATTCGTAATTTCTGATGGTTTGTTTTGTTTAATTTCCAGCTTCTGAGGAGATGTTTTTGTTTCTCTTTCTGTGCAGTTTTCTGCAGTTGTGGCATGCTGGTTTATTTTTGGGGTTTGGGGTTTTTACCTTCTTCTTTTTCTTTTTTTCTTTTAGATGAGAACAGCGACCCTGACCTCATTGTGGCCTTCCAGTATCTGAAGGGGGCCTACAAGAAGGCTGGGGAGGGACTTCTCAGGATATCAGGTAGTGATAGGACTAGGGGGAATGGAATGAAGCTGGAGGTGGGGAGATTCAGGCTAGATGTGAGGAGGAAGTTCTTCACCGTGAGAGTGGTGAAGCCCTGGAATGGGTTATCCAGGGAGGTGGTTGAGGCCCCGTCCCTGGAGGTGTTTAAGACCAGGCTGGATGAGGCTCTGGCCAGCCTGATCTAGTGTGGGGTGTCCCTGCCCATGGCAGGGGGGTTGGAACTAGATGATCCTTGTGGTCCCTTCCAACCCTGACTGATTCTATGATTCTATGATTAATTAGCTTTAGAGCAAAGGGGTGTTGTCTTGGTTTAAGAAGTGAGACAGGCTCTCTAACTCAAAGTAGTTAAACTCCTCACAGGATTGGGTAGAAATGCAGAGTATTATTGGAAGTTTAAATGGAAGTGCTGTCCATATGCTTTGTGCTACAACAGCACAAAGCATATAAAATACACAAAATCCATAGTCTCAGCTTAACACAGAAGCCCATTAAGCCAAAGCTTTCCCCAGCCAAACTGGGCCAAAAATCCAGGCCTCAAATGCCCCTCTGCCAAGGCTGTTCTAGGCCTTACTTTCCTGCAATCACAAAGATAAAGGGAGCAGCATCAGGAAGGAGAGAGAGAGAGAGGGGGAAAAGGGCCAGAAACTGACTCTGCAGCCAGTATTATAGATGGAATGGAATGGAATGGAATGGAATGGAATGGAATGGAATGGAATGGAATGGAATGGAATGGAATGGAATGGAATGGAATAGACCATGTTGGAAAAGACCTTTGAGATCATCGAGTCCAGCCTATCATCCAATACTATCTAATCAACTAAACCATGGCACCAAGCTTTCCATCCAGTCTCTTCCTAACATTTCTAGTGATGGTGACTCTACCACCTCCCGGGCAGCCCATTCCAATGGCCAATCACTCTTTCTGTGAAGAACTTCTTCCTAACATCCAGCCTAAACCTCCCCTGGCACAGCTTGAGACTGTCCTTTGGATGTCTGTAGCTTTATGGTTTTCAAAGGTGCCCAGTCTCAAACCATGACAGGTGTATAGGGCCCTCTTGCAAAAAAGATATTGCAAAATGAGTGTCAATCATAAGGTTTGATAAAATCCCTCATTCTTCAATGTCAGCCATTTCTACTGGGAAAGAAAAGCCAAGTCAGAGTAAACAAGTGGACAGGATTCTGCTGGACAGTTGCTGACTATGGCTATACATTTCTGAGCTGATTACCAGGGCCTCACTTTATAGCTAATGGAGAGAACCAGGAGTTTCTACAGCAGAGTTCATCTTGCCTGGAATAAATCTAAGCTGTAGATCCAACAAACCATTCTTTAAAAGGTCTGGATTTCTCCATTAGTTGCAAAGGGGAATCAGGCTAAGTCATCTGTGTTCTAGACTGTTCTATCTTGTTATTTTCACATGTACCTATGGTTGCATTTGATATATAGCTCTCTGTATCTGACACAACCATATCGTGCATTGCCTTCCAGTTTAAAAGAATTACAAACATTCAAGTTGATAGAGCCTTTTTTTAACATTAAAACACTTAATGAAGGGACTTTAGTAGTCCAGGTGGGGAGCTCAGCAGGTAGGAATGGGAACCACAGAGCTGAGAATGTGGAATTGTGGGGTTGGACACCAAGAAGCCTCCATCAAGAAGCTTACAGCAGAAGCCCCTGAAGAGGGAGTTACCCCCAAACCCTCTCCTTTCTCTTAGAGAGAGGACACCTGTGTGACACATGGGTTCATTTCTTGCGCATGGACCTGATGCATCACTGTAGAATCTTGTAGATCAGGGGATTAAGCTAGGTAATGGGACACTGCATTATTATTTCTCTTTGCAGGTCATGTCATTGTGTGAGGTAAGGTACATTTCAACAGTGTACACAATACATTACAGGATTGACTCAAGTCAGTTCAGAGGGGTTTGTACGGTTTGTAGCTGTCTAATAAACTCAGCTACAAATAACTTCTAGAGAAGATCTGAGGTCATAAAAGCTTATGAAAATACAATAGTTCTTTGTACAAAGCATTCACACCCTGCTTTCACTAGTTCACAAAATGTAGAGCAGTTTGCTTCATTTATAATGCTGCCCTTTCAATACAGACAGTTGACTGCAGAATTAAACTCTAATGGAATTAAATAATTTAATATTAATATGCCTGTACAATCAGTAGGAACAGCTATGACTCACTTGGAAAAGAAATCATCATTGTGCATTGGTGACTAATACTGTCTCAGCTTTTAAAATCCTTTCTGTGAATTCAGACCTGCTAAATCTGGATTCAACAAGTGTACCTCCTCCTCACTGATAAAAACAAGCAGGGCATTGTGTAACCTTTTGTGTAACCAATGCCCTGTAGCAAATGCACAGATGCATAGTGCTCAGGAAAGCTTAGTTCTAAGGCAACTGTCTCACAAAACAGGCAGCTTTGCCAGATGACTTTTAATTAGCATTATTTCAGAAATAGAGGAAAGAGGAGGGAAGAAGTTACCAAACTGCTATAACCATCCAAGCAAGAGCATACCTGATCTGGACCATCAGTGTAGAATTCGTGGAACATCTTGTAGCAGGCCACACAGTGTAAAATCAAAATAAAGGTACATCTCTTTCATGGCTTTTTCCCCCTGAAGAGTGGGAAGATTCACGCTGATCACTTGACTCGGTCTCCTCTGGCATCACTGTTGTGATAGTTCAGATGGTTTCCTGGCTCAGAAGAAACATGCACAAAGGCACAGGTCAAAGCTGAAGCTGCTGCCCAAGGGACAGCTGTTCACGACTGGACTTCCCTAATCTAGTCACTCTTTTCTTAGCAACTACAGATAATGGCAGAAGTTTTCTCTGGTGCATATCCTGCACTGTGTACAGTGCAGAGAGAGCTAGACAGTTGGAGAATAGTTGTGAACTACTCTGGATATAAATTTTTTGCTCATTTAGGGAGAAGATACCAGACACAACTTTTGATGCATGCAGCCAGTTTTTCATGGTCCTCCTTCCTGAAGGCTTCATGCTCCAGATTTTCTTTTTGTCACTTTTTCCTTATGTGAATTGTTCTTCACGGGGTTGTCTGTCTTGACAATTGCACACACCTTGGAACCAGAGAATCAGGGAAGGCAGTGTGGATTACAGCTGTTAGACTACCATCAGCTCATCCATTCCAAAAAAGTTACTCACGACACTAACGTGAACTTGTGTGTACCTGCTTGCATACAGCCACAATAATAAATAAAAAATAAAGAATGATAAAACTTGGGTAAAGTATTTATGAGCAGGCTCTTCATCTGTAGCTCCTCAAAAAGTGTTTTACAATTGGCGTAAGGACAGTTAAAGCTTACTGTGTCATTAACCAATGTATATTGAGTTATCAGTCACTTCCACCAGCCCCCTGTAGATAACTGGGACACCCAGGAGTCTCTCAGACAGTGGAAATTTAGGACTTGATTCAGGACTAGTGTGGCCAGCAGGACAAGTGTGACCGGTTTAGGCTGTGCCTTTAAGAAAGAGACACTTTCTGAACACTCTGGGCGAATATTTTGATATTAGAATGAAAACAATGATATGCTAATTCAATTTCATTGGCGGGACCCAGTTGTAGTTTTTTTGTTTAGTCTTTCAGTCGGGGAGTCAGTCTGCAGTCGTCTTCTTTATCCCCCTGTGCTGTGAGCTGGCTCGTTTCTCTCTACGATTCCTCTCTAACCAGATAAGAAAACTAACTTTTTGCATTTCGCTTTGAGCTTTAACAAAGTTTTCCCCTTTTAATTACCTTCCTTTCTCTCTCTCTCTAACCCTTTTGGGAAAAAGGGGAGGTAGGGAGGGAGAAGGGAGGGAAAGGCCGAACCCCCCTGGCCGAAGGGGGGTTGGGGAAAGGTTTTCCTGTATTACATACTTTGCTGTATATTTCTGTATATATTGTAAATATTGTATATTTTTGTACATATTCACTGCATTCCATATCTGCTTGTAAAATACAGCTTTCATCTGCTTCTCCGGCTGAGTTAGCTGTGGAATTCTTCTGTGTGTGGGGGGAACCTTCCTACTCCACCACAACAAGGGATGAAATTCTGCCCCTGTACTCAGCACTGGTGAGGTCTCACCTCGAGTACTGTGTGCAATTCTGTGCCACTCACTTCAGGAAGGATATTGAGGTGCTGGAGCAGGTCCAGTGAGACTGGTGAAGGGACTGGAGGGAAAGTCTGATGAGGAGAGGCTGAAGGAGCTGGGGTTGTTCAGCCTGGAGAAGAGACTTAAAGGGGACCTTATAATTCTCTACAACTACCTAAAAGGAAGTTGTTGTCAGGTGGGGGTCAGGCTCTTCTCCCAGGCAACTTGTGACAGGACAAGAAGGCATCGTATGAAGCTGTACCAGGGGAGGTTTAGGTTAGGTATTAGGAAGCACTTCCTCACAGAAAAGGTAATTAGGCACTGGAATGAACTGCCCGGGAGGTGGTGGAGTCTCCATCACTGGAGGTCTTTAAGAAAAGATGGGATGTGGCACTTGGTGGCATGGTTTAGCTGATATGATGGTGTTAGGTCATAGGCTGGACTTGATGACCTCGGAGGTCTTTTCCAGCCTCAATAATTCAGTGATTCTGTAATTGCATACACATAAACATCTGGTGCTGTCCATATGAAGCATTCTAAATAATGCCAGACAGCCATATAGGAGCATAAAGGTATGACATGGGATATTGGTGCTCTTCTGAATGCCAGGTTGAGGGCCTAGAGCACCTTTAATGACACAAGGGACTCAGGCGGGCAACTGAAGTAAACCCCTATTCACAACAGTCAGGAGAGCCTAGAGAGTGGCTCTACTGGCTGGACATGTCTACCCTCTGGAAAACTGCATTGCTCTCTGGGCTTGCCAACCGTATTAACCCAATCTCCACCCCTGCTAGCAAGTCACCTTCCTCTGCAGTTTGGGTCCAGCCTTGTAGTCTTTGTACAGCACGCTCAGGTGATTGTTGTGCCATGGGAAAGGGCTGCACAGCAGAGCAAGGTAAGGCAGAATGAGAGATGAAGGTAGGGTTATTGAAATGAGGTCCACGAAAAAGCACCAATGTGAAAAGGTATAAAAAGCTAGAAGCAAAAAGCAAAGTCAGAAGATGGCAATTTGACAGCATTGGCCAGTGAAGACTCATCTGGTGTCTTGCAGAGGGAGGTGAGCATGTTAATGCTTAGTCTAGTAGCTTGCTAGTCATAGTTAACTGTATCAACCAATGTATTTTTACTTACTTCTTAAATTGGATCTTCTTGCAGGGTGTTTTTTTGCAGTTGGTGAAATGTGCCTACCAAAGTGACTCATGGAGGTGTAGACTGGCAGGGAATGCAGGGTGCAGAATAATTTTGTTACTCTGAAAGAGGTAACAAAGGCTGAAAACAATTGTGCAGTCTGGTGTTGTCATAACTACTCATAGTAGAGATTTATAACTTGGATTTTATGGGGACTATTAATAGTAGCAATATAAAGAGGGGAGACAAGAAGGAATTAAGCTGCTCCCATCCTGAAGAACTTTTAAGGATGCACTCAGCTCATGGGAATGGGAAGCTTTAATGGGAGAGGATGCATTGAGAAAAGCAGGAAAGCCATAATCTGACATGAGAATCATAAATTTCAAGCAAAGATTCAAATTTCTGCATAATGGAATTAATGAAGAATTGCAGAACTTGGGATGATGAGTCCTGCTTTACAGATAAAAAATGTGGACTTGAAATATGAAATCACTGAAGGAACAGAACTGGAAACAGTGCTGAGCAAGGGGGACAGGACTGGTGGGAGTGTGCTGATTTGTGTGCCTCTGCTGCTAAGGTTGCATTCAGCACTTAGGATGTGAGAGCAGACTGGCAGACGAAAACAGTTTGAGGCAGCTGTGGAGAGAGTATTGAAAGGGAAGCAATTTGTGGATCAGGCCATTTGGCTTGCCAGAAGATGATTCAGTCTTTGAAAAGGGCACTGCAGAAAAGCAGATTATGGTTCCACCTCTCACTGCAGGGTTTAGAGAAGAGATGTTGGCTGCCAAGACCTTTTGATTTGGGTCAATCTTTTTTTATCTCTACTAGATTTCCCGGGAGACACATTCTCTCCCCCTTTGCAAAAGGAGTTCTGACAGATTGTTTCCCATGGCTCAGATGGCTCTGTTTGTTATCAGAGTAGTCCCCAAAACTGATGTGGGGAAATTTAATCCATAGTTGACTTCCCTCAGGACAAGTATGGATTGTATCACACATGTCAGGTGCCTTGAAAGATACTACTGAAAAGTGGATGGTGGTGGCTTCTAGAAATCCTTGGAGCACTGCTTAAAGATTTGAACTCTGTTGCTAGGACATCCACCACTCCATGCAATCAGACAGTTCTAGCAGCAGCATTCCCCTGAACCCCAGCTGGAGAGAACTTGCAGAATTGGGTGTGAGGGGCTTCAAAAGCATTACTGCCTTCCAAACTCTTGGATGGTTGTTTCACCTGGCCTAATAGAAAGCTGAGGAAGGCCTTGGGCAGTGTTTATGAAGGAACCACATTCTAGGTATGAGTCTCAGGTTTTGTGTAGGGAAGAGCAAGGAGACAGAGCAATTAGGAGGACCAAGATCATAGAACTGCAGTGATGAATGTATAGCTACTACCTGAGTGGACACCCACCTGACACATAAACACCTAAAAGCAAACATGAATTCTTCTGTTACAGAAACTTGCAGTGCTGATGAGAAAGTGAGTTAGGACCACAGTATTCCGGGATGCTAGCACTCTTTGGTACTTGGCATGCTCACAACTTGCACCCCTTCTCCCAGGTAAGTTGAGGTTTCTCTTGGACCTAGTCAGGCTCTTTGCTCTCCCCTGCACTAAGGCTCCAGATCACCGCTGCTCTCTTGCTTTAGAAAACCATTTCCAATGTGAATGTGTTCATGCCTGGTTTGTACTCAGATTTGTACTGACACTGTGATTTGGTTCAGCAGAGTCCAGAATAGCTTTTAATTTGCACTGAATGGAGATTAAAATGTATACAAAAGGTAAATCTTGCTATAGTAGCAAAGGCAGCTCCAATACTGTCTTGCAACTCACTATGCAAATCTTTGAGGTGTAACTGAGGTCATCCAGACCACCTCACCATGGTTCAACATAGATGCATGCACCTTGTTGTGGTAAGTCCAGCATCTTCTGTTGGCCTTCACATTGTGAAAGCAAGCAGCTTGCAATACACTATGAAATGTTCTGGCTTACACACTAGGCCAACTAAGCCTCTTACATTTGCAGGCATCTATGAGGTGTTTAATCCTAACCCTTCTAAATTTAAGGCCACGATTAGTTGCTGGTTTGTTTGATATTGTGTTTGTTTTTTTAAAGGACATCAGTGTTTTCTCTCTACCTTCTGGTACTTACCAATCATGAAATAAATAATCCCTCCTTCTTGTAGCAGCTCCTGGAACTAGCATTAAGGAAAATACTCAGTAGAGTTTCTCCTCTGACTAGTCTCCTGCAAATATTCTACCGTATCAAAACATATGTTAGTTCAGTCCAAGAGTGACTGTTCAGTGACAGACTGCTGCACTAGATAGTTTTTTACCCCAGAGGTACTTAGCTCTATGAATCTTTTCTTTTAAAGTACGTTCTGGAGATGAGTTATAAATATTTAAACCTGACTGCCAGCAGAAGATGTAACTTGAATATGAACATGTATTTTATGGTGTACATACATACCAATATTATATTAACATCTTGTAACTTTTAAAGGGTGTTAGACTTTCTGTAATTCAGGTGTTTGTGTACTCATTATTTTGCTCAAGACCTAGCCTGTAGCTCACAATGCTTATAAAACAGAGCAGACTAGCAGGAACCAAGGAGACCGGGTATCTGACCTGTTTATAATTCAACATGTATAAAGTGAAAGCAGTATGAGAAATGTGAAGCAGAAGATATCAGGGAGAGGAAACAAAAGGAAAAAAAAGTCTTTTAAAAATGTAGCCATTTGAAGGTATGTGCATGAGCTCATGTGCAAATACTAATACAGTGGGAAATCAAGTGGGATGTCAACCATCTGTCACCATATCAGAAGAGCCCAGAAGAATTTCCCAACCAGCTTATTTCTCATTTTTCACACAGATGAAATGGGTGAAGTTGATGTGTTTGTCTCTAACTGACTAAATTCACATGTGGCTATTGATAAATATTTAGCATCTGAATGTAAAATGTTGGTGTTAATCATAGAATCAATAAGGTTGGAAAAGACCTCAAAGACCATCAAGTCCAACCTGTCACCCAAGACTTCATGACTACTAAACCATGGCACCAAGTGCCACGTCCAATTCCCTCTTGAACACCCCCCAGGGATGGTGACTCCACCACCTCCCTGGGCAGCCCATTCCAATGGATAACAACTCTCTCTGTGAAGAACTTTCTCCTCACCTCGAGCCTAAAGTTCCCCTGGCGCAGCTTGATCTGATTCCCCCATTGAACGTGACAGAGAGAAAGCCACAGCAACGAAGATCACTATGTAGTAATGGCATGCACATCATTCAATCTAAAAATGGGAAAGTCTCAATGTTCCATTTAAGAAAATAACATTCTGCCATGACTACTGCAAATGACAGGGACAAGCTAATATGTCATTAAGGCAAACAGTAGCTACTGTGACTGATGGCCTGTTTAGGGCTATTTTTTTTAATCCTTCAACTTAATATGATGATGCACATAAAAATGCAGGGAGTTTGCTGGTTCTTTTAAAAATTGCTGTGCTTCCAGGGAATGAACTCCCATAATATAAAACTTTATCAGAGGAGTGCATTTCACACACAAGAAACCCCAGAATTTGTTGTAATGAGGAAAAAGAAGTTCCACCACAAAACATGAGATTGGAAATTGTCTGACTTACTCGTTATCAGAGTAGTTTACTCCTGTTGATTACACTTCTACCCTAATGCACAGCACATCTGCAACTACAGAATTTTAGCAAGACATTCCAGCACTGTCATACTTTAAGTAGCCATACTTCAGTGCATGCTTAAGGATGCATTTTAACTCTTCAGAAAATCCATTATGTACTCTAGGCTGCTGCCTATTGAATTACTTGAGAGATTTCCTCAACTATAACAACTTGTTGGAAGTAATGCTTTGTAATTACTTAGCTCCTCACTTCAAAGTGTCTATGGGGTACTAAATCACAGAATTACAAAATGTCAGGGGCTGGAAGGAACCTCAAGAGATCATCCAGTCCAACCCCCCGGCCAGAGCAGGATCACCTAGACCAGGTCACACAGGAATGCATCCAGACAAGGTTTTGAATATCTCCAGAGCGTGAGACTCCATGAGCCCCCTGGGCAGCCAGTTCCACAAATTTTTCCTTGTGTTTCCATGGAACTTCCTATGCCTCAACTTCCACCCATTGCCCCTTGTCCTGTCATTGGGCGTCACCAAGAAGAGCCTGGCTCCATCCTCTTAGCACTCACCCTTTACATAAACGTTAATGAGGTCACCTCCCAGTCTCCTCCTCTCCAAACTAAAGAGCCCCAGCTCCCTCAGGCTCTTCTCATAAGGAAGATGTTCCACTCCCTTAATTTTTGTGTCTTGGGCTTGCTTTAAACATGTTTTAAATCTAGATGGCTAGTCCAATAATGGTCCCAACTCTGATGATCTATAAAAATGGAGGCTCACAGTTCAGGTACTTTGGAAATATTGCACTGTTTGGGAAGTGATTACTTCCTGCATCATTTCTAGTTATTTTTTTTTAAAGGTATCTCAAGATTGCCTTATCAGAATTGTCTCTTGTAGCACATGGCATATTTCATCCCTTTTCAATAAAGCTGAAAAGAAAAAGCAAGAGATTTTAGACAATATGTTCCTTAAAAACAAACAAACGAACAAAACCCACAACACCTCCCCCCCAAAAAAACCCACACCAAAAAACATAATAAAAAAGCCCAAACATCAAACCCCTCAAAACCCACAAACAAAACGCCCCAAAAAACCCCACACCAACCTTTCATGCCTCCCTCAGTGCTCACTGTAGCCAGAACATGAAAATCTGAGGTACTAATTAGAAAATGCTCAAAAGCCAGCAACCTAAACTGAAAACACCAAACTTAGAAGGTAAAACTGGGGGGGACTGTGATGAATCTGTGGACCTTCTGAAGAGCTCTGGTGAGGAGTTCAGTATGGAAAACATCACTGTGTTCCCATGAGAAGTTGGAAACTCCCTGGACTGGATGTTGGAGGATGAGAAACCGCAAGATAAGATAGGAGGCCACCTGGACTAGAGTAACAAGTAACTATAGCAATGCTATCACTCACCCATAAGAATCTTGAGAAGAGTCTGTTAATCAATCACATGCAGCCATACTAACAAGATAGATACAAAATGTGTGTTGCTTGCTGGAATGAAGGGGGCCTTTTGTCTTTCTCTTTACTCTGCTGCTGTTTTATCTTTGTCGCTCTTGACCGTCACCCTATCCCTACAGCAACATAAAACTAATGCATTTTAAACATTCTTTCCATTTTAGACTTAAATGCATTTGAAACATAAGTAACCTGAGAAAAAATGTGCTTCCTCTGATAATATCCTATTAGAAATTTTCTCTGTTACCTAAATTCACCTTCACTTCATCATGCCACATAGCCTTTCTGGAAGGGACAACAAGAGCTCACTTAATTGCCTTCAATAAATTGATAAGTCTCTAAATCAGGCCAAATATATGGAAACTATGTTCTTCAGTTATGATTCATACCATATAGCTATGGTATCATGACATACTTTATTAACAAATACACAAAACCCTACAGTGTCTGGTCCAGCCCGGTAGGTGTTCTTTGCCCCACAGTCACCTATACCCGAAGGAATGAAGGAAGAAGGACAGAGATTTTGACTCAGTGCTGAGTCTCAACAAAATTTGTAACAAATATGTGGCCAGAAATTATGGCAGCCATTAAATGAAAGTCTTGTGGACTGGAAAGCTGTCAAAAGGTGACCCTTACACACCACTGATGTGGTGAACTTTGAAGACAGGTTTGTGCTACTTTAAACGAGGGGCTGGTCAGAAGATGACCTAAGGTGACAGGTGGTGACAGTACTACAAGGAATTTGAACTCTGTATTTTAGAAGAAATTAAGTTTTACTTCTCTTTAGGCTTTAGAGTGCTCTGCTGTCCTGGGTAATCCTGTGGCAAGTCTTTTCATGTTCAATATTAAGTTAAAAAGTAGTGATGTATGCTGATCACTGCAGCAGATAAGATTGTCCAGTCCTTGCTTTAATTGTCTCCTTCTGATGTCAGCCACAAACGTGCCCCTGTTAGAGGGAATCAGAACACAGTGCTCACATCCTTAGGACCTCCTATTGGTACATCAGAACATTAGCCTGGAAATACACACAGATTCTCCTCCGTGCCAGCTGCAGATGCGCAGGCTTTCCAAACAAACTTAGCGAAGTAAATTCAACCTTTCAGATACAACATCCTCCTCTGAAGCTTTATAAAAATACCAGTGCAACATAGAGCCATTTTACAAAACAATTATATTTATAGAAAGGTATTTTAGTGGTATATGTTGAGGTAAATAATAACAACAGACCCAACAGAGGGCATGACCAGTGTTATGGAGAACTCTGGATGAAATTTGGCCAACAGCCTGTTTTATAAAAGCTAATATTTACCTACCAGATATGATCCCTGGTAAGGTGCTTATTGCTGTAATACTTCAAAATCATTCTTCAGTTTACAAATTGAAAAATATATGAAATTAGATCTGTATGAATGTTAGGTATTAGCTGTCACAAATTTTAAAAGGCATTGTACCAAGTTTTCTTAATTGTTTACTAACCAATTCGATTGTTGCAGGTAAATAAACTACAGCATACATTTTACCTGACACCATGCATCAAAAATCACCATAAAAACTAAGTTTATCAAAGTCCAACTCCACAAGGAAAACATGAAAAAGTGCAAATTATGTACCCAGTATTTCTGTCAC
The DNA here is from genome assembly GCA_033816785.1 of Picus viridis. NCBI lineage: Eukaryota > Metazoa > Chordata > Aves > Piciformes > Picidae > Picus > Picus viridis. The sequence continues at coordinate 42,666,065 of CM066578.1, read as the reverse complement.
AGCTGTTTGTTGTTTTTTTTTTCCTTAATATGGCATGAAAAAAGGTTTACAGCATATATTAAGAAAATCCTTACAATTGTTCACCTCAATGCTTATATATACAACATTTTGTTCAAAGTGCTCACTATATGAAAAAAAAAACCAAACCAAAAACCAAAAAACCAAACCAAAACTGATTGGATAAAAATATTTAAACAGTGCTTCCTGAATGTCCACGGAAAATTCTTACAACGCCATCAGTCCCGCTTGTTTTCCTCTTCACTCAGTGCAATGAGATGCAGAAGTCACTTCAACTCCATGAAACTTGCTTGCCACAATGCCAGAACACCTCTGTTACAGTGGCATTCTTGGTGTCCCATTGGGAGTGGGTCTTTTGCTTTTCTGCAGGTGGCTTTGATGTTTTCGAGATCGTACTACTTTCATTCTTACTTCAAACACTTCTTGTATGGCTTTTCGAAAACAATGGAAATTGTAGTCTATTAATCCTACAGAGACAGAAATATTTTCCATGTTAATGAAGACAGTTACACAAAGTAGGTGATTTAAAAAATTCCTTGTATTCTACATTTAGTGAAATACCCCACTTTCCATCTGGAGGTCATAATCAGTGAATTTTCCAGGCATTGTTTTTTTTATGTGCTAAGCAAAAGCACATTTGGTAAACACATACAATGTCCAATGTTAGATATACTTATCAGGCTTAAGAGAAAACAAATAGAAGTTCATTGGCAAATCCTTAATACAGAGCTTTGGAGAAGTTCTCAATATTGAATATATTAAAATATTATAGATATATATTTTATATATATATATTAATTGTTTAAAATCTATATTTTATATATATAAATAATATAGAATATATTAAAATATTTCATTTTGTTCAGTCTGGAGAAGAGATGGCTCAGAGGTGACCTCATTGTGGCCTTCCAGTATCTGAAGGGGGCCTACAAGAAGGCTGGGGAGGGATTTCTCAGGATATCAGGTAGTGATAGGACTAGGGGGAATGGAATGAAGCTGGAGGTGGGGAGATTCAGGCTGGATGTGAGGAGGAAGTTCTTCACCATGAGAGTGGTGAAGCCCTGGAATGGGTTGTCCAGGGAGGTGGTTGAGGCCCTGTCCCTGGAGGGGTTTAAGGCCAGGCTGGAGGAGGCTCTGGCCAGCCTGATCTAGTGTGGGGTGTCCCTGCCCATGGCAGGGGGGTTGGAACTAGATGATCCTTGTGGTCCCTTCCAACCCTGACTGATACTATGATATTGTGATAAAATATGGTGTCATATTATAAATTTGGCTTACAGGATAACTGTAAAAGAGTTAAGCAGCATCTAGTAATCAAATCAATTTCATGTTTTTTGGCAATGCATAAGCTTTGAAATGGATACTTGATAGAAATATTACCAGGGAACAGGCAGCTGTATTTCAACTTACACTGCAGTTGAAAAATAACACAAAAGACACGCTGCTATGTTACACAAAAAAGTAACAGGTAGACAACATTACTGTGTGAGTGGGCTGAATGTGATCCCACAGCTGTATTGGTAGTCAGTTGGAAGACTTACTGGGTGCTACAGTTGTGTAATACTGCAACACAACTTTAGAATTCTGGTACTGAGCTTATGACCTCACCCAAGCTTAATGTTACAAGCTTTCTTAACCCTTTCCCTAGAGTTCAGACGAAACCTCATATGGAAGTCAGCAGGCACCAAAAGCTAATCTGTAATCCTAAAACTGTACTGTTAGAGCACAGGCTACAGCACTCAGTGTTCCCAGCTCTGCAGACAAAATAGCCTGATACATTTGTGGACAAACCTGAATGTGTGTTTACTCAACATGGTGTCTTTCCTGAAAGAGTTCTTAGTAGGTATGTAAAAATAACACTTTTTCTGCTTAAAGCAAAACTAGAAAGTGACTACATCTAACATTCACAGATAATAAAGGTGGTACAGGTAAGTAAAGGGAAATTTAATAGGTTGAAGTTCTATAAAATAAAAGCTAACTAGCCAGTCAAACAGCCCAGCAGATGTGGTACAAGTACTGCATTCACAAACACACGTAACACTGACTGCTGAATCAGTACCATAAGATGAGGATATGAGACCAGATGATGGCTCATTCTTCTACTGCTCAGTTCTGGTCTCAGGCCATTTCACTAAGACCAGTGACTTGGTCAGCATCATGCTACTGAGCAGAGAGATCATGAACCAAGCTTTCACTACTGACCTTCAATAGGGTCAGAGACAACAAGAAAATTTTATGCATTAACTGCATAATATGAAAGCCATCCAGTTCCCAAATACACTTTTTTTTTCAAAAGCCTGCTTGCAGAGTTGAGGAAAGCAAGAACCTATTTCTTTCTGTCAGCCAGTTTCAGTAATTTTCATTTTGATATGGCACAGAAGCTGTTCCAAACGTGTATGCTGGTGCCAACAGGTACAAACCAACATTAGCCAAGATAAACATTTGACTGTTGCAGATGGAAGCTTTACTGTGCTGGATGCAAACTTTCCTATGCTTTCTTATCAGAAAGTTGTTAAACACATTTATGATTTCATCTTATCTTAATGCCAGCACAAATACCTCATGCCTTTAAATTCATTATGCAGGCTCTATCAAGCTGTACTTACCTTTAGCGTTTGTGATATAGCTAGAGACTGAAATCAGCTGACAACAACCACAGTTACTGTTAATGTAAAAGTAATGAAATACTAGCAAAAATACCTTTTCTCTCAAAACTTTCTTCTCTGACAAAACAAACAAGAGCAAGGAATTTTGTCACCTCTTTTAAATAAAGGACAGTTGTATTGTTCAGTTTTATGATTGCCATTGATTCTTTGTCATAAGGAGTTCCAGTGCCATCATCTTTAAGCCTAGGAGGCAATATTCAAACAAACAAACGAATAAGAAAAGATAAACCACCATATGAGTTAATAAAAGTATTTCCACATTGGTTCTTTCCCCCAACAACCTCAACCTGTGAGAAATTTTCAGCCTTTCAGAGAGGCTTTTCTTCAAACTACACACTATAAACACTATGAAGACATGGAGATTAAATCATTTATCCAATTACACACCAGATCCTAGATCTGTGAATAGAATTCAGTTTGTTTAACTGCCAAGTACCTGAATTAGAACCTTATTTTCCTCTGTTGGTTGCCAACCACTTAGCACAAGGTTGTCTGTTTTCCTTTAATCAATGCACTGTATTTGGACTTTTTATCTAAAACATGTGAACCAGTAAGTCTGTACTGGTAATTCCAAATCTAATAACCTTGCTTGAACCAGTGGCAGCTGGCTAATAGTTTAAAGCCATCATGAGACCCTCCTCATGAAATGTAGGCTTTTTCAAGACAATCACATGAAAACAGATTTCTCCTTCACAGATAATGTGTCATGATGATCACTATTAGTTTTATGCCTTGCAATCTTACCCTCTATCCTGAATGCACAGAGAGATCTTATTACATGAATAGTTATCACCAACCTACTAGAACTATTAGTATCAGTAATTTATTAAGGTGACAAGTTCTACAGATGCTCCAGAAAAAAGAGGGTAAGAAATGCATTGTTGTATCATGTCTTCAGTCTACAGCTGAAAACATGGCAAGCAGATTTCTGGTGATAAATGTTAAATGGTTACACAAAGACAGTGGCAGAGTGACATTCTGTGAATAGAGAACCCCACAAGTGGTGGTGTTCAGATAATAAAGAAATGGTCTTTTAACTACAAGCAGCATCCTTCTCTTTTTAAGTTAGTGCACATTTAGTGCACATTTGCACTAGGGTTCTCCCTCATACCTTCTCCCAAGAGTGCAAGAAGTCTACCAACAGGTAAGAATGCAAGGCTACTAAAGACTACCACACTCAATGCATGCCTTTCTTGGGAAGAGCTATTACATTCAAGCCATTCAGAACATAACTTGCAAGGAGATGGACAAGGCATGCCAGGAGATCTCCAGCTGTTCATGTATGAGGATGGGAAACTGAAAAAAATATGCTCAAAAGGGAGGGAGAAGTAGATGAACAGAGAACTAAAGCAAGAGTGAAGCCACCCTCTGAGGCCAGTAGAGGCCACTAGATATTAAACAAAAGTAAATATGGCTCCACTTTTTTTTGTTAAATGGGAGGAATCATTCTGTTCAACTCCTCCATGGGGAACAAAAAGATAATGTTACCACCTCTGTTTCTTTCAAGGTTGGTTACTTCCCACTCCTTCCTCCAAATAGAACTACTAGAATTGAAAGAGGAAGGTGTCCACAAAAGCAGGGAACAGTGCTTGCTGCTGGCAGGGGATCTGTACGTCAGAGGCCTGCCATTGCCTCCTTCTCCCCTGTCCTGACAAATCACTCAGGCAAGTTACACATTCTCATCATTGTTTATATTCACATCATTCTAATTTTCATAGAATCATAGAATCAATAAGGTTGGAAAAGACCTCAAAGATCATCAAGTCCAACCTGTCACCCAAGACCTCATGACTACTAAACTAGGGCACCAAGTGCCACGTCCAATCCCCTCTTGAACACCTCCAAGGACGGTGACTCCACGACCTCCCTGGGCAGCACATTCCAATGGGCTAACAACTCTCTCTGTGAAGAACTTTCTCCTCACCTTGAGCCTAAACTTCCCCTGGTGCAGCCCGAGACTGCGTCCTCCCGTTCCAGTGCTGGTCGCCTGGGAGAAGAGACCAACCCCCTCCTGGCTACAATCACCCTTGAAGCCATTCAGGTTCTAGATACACAGTTTTATGAAAAACATTAACAATTTACTCACCCATATATACAAGAAATGTCAATCACAACATCTATCATATCGCAGCAGAGCTCATAAGTTTGCATATCCACTGGAGTACTGTCCGTTGCAATGTAGATCTTACTGACTACATCAAACAAAAACGCTTTTTCAATCCCAGAATTCTATTTAAGGGGAAAAAAAGAGAAAGGGAAAAAAAAAATAAAAAGAAAGTGGAAGTCATATCTTGAAAAATTAATACCAAGCTTTTTTGTTCCCCTATTTGCCTGTTGTACTTTAAAAAGCTACGTTGAAGAAGTGGAAGTTAAACTGGAATCAAGCTCATTTGGAAAGAACTGTGCATACAGCTCCATTGTTTTTGGAGCAAACTGTAATGCTCATACACTTTCCACCTTTCAAGTTACACTCCCAGAATTCCCCTCTCTGGAATAACCTCTAGACACACTGCATTTATTTTCAATGGAAAAATGCAGGGGGAAAGAAGTCTTTCAAGATCAGGATTTTTAGACTTTTCATTGGAACAACTGATACAGAGAGCTGCAATTTGAAGTTGTTTTAGCTGGACATGTTAAGAAGGTAGAAACAAGGAAAAGAGAAAGTTAATAGACAAAAAGAAGGCAGTAGAGTTCAGGAATTAATTTCTCAGGGTAATTGAGAATTTGTCTGTTGGGGTCTGTAGCTGCTTTAACATCTGGTTCCTTAGAACATCTTGTTAGGATCACAGGATAAAGACCAGTATTTTGCTGGTGCTCTTTCAGTTTCCATGGAGCACTGATGGTTAAAAAGCCATGTTTATAATGCTAAGGCTTGCTAATGTGATGACAGTCACGCTCTTGTCACCTGGCCAAGCTGATTAAGACTCTCCATATTGGAGATGTATTGTATTCACAGCCCTCAGAGGCTAGCCAGGAATGCTAGCTTATACTCAACATAGACAAACTGCCTGGGGAAAAAAAAAGTGGGGGGAAATGTGTACTGCTTAACTGAAAATAGTAGCTGTGCTTGCTGATATCAAGGGATTGCACCTGGGCAACTGTTGCAGCGTGAACATAAAGGGCAATTTTCCAGTACTGCTAAAGCTGAAGTGTGGTGGGTTTAGGCTATGCCTTTAAAATTTAGCTGTAGATTTCAAGCAGAAAAGTAGGAAAATATAAATAAATCTACTGGGTGTAAAAAGGAAAAGAAAATATTATTCTAAACAAATTCATTGGATAAATGTCTGGGGTAAGAGGAGCTGTACTATAACAATTCTTTCCCATTTCCCATTCCTTTTCTCTTCTGATCTTGGCTGTTTTGCTTTGCTTGGGAAAGAGATAACGTGCTTCTGGGTGGCTTTGGGATAAGTCTAACCCACTGCTTTCTCTCTCAACTCCTCTCTATCTTGGCACAGGAGGATTTGGGAGGGCAGTGGAACCCCTCTCCTTGGTCTTTTTGACCAGGGTGGGGTGTCACGTTGTTTGCTAATCGTAAACATCTGTGTAATATTGTAAATCCTGTATATTTTGTACATGTTCATTGCATACCATTGTAAAGTGTAGTTTTTGCTTGTAAATACAGCTTCATTTGCTTCTAACTGAGTTGGTCTGGCTGAAAGTTAATGCTGGGAGGTAACTTCAACTCACCACACTCAAGCTTCAATCTGCTTCAAACCTGTTTCAAAATCCACTTATTCAAGCAAGACACCACTTTGTCCCCATAAAACCCAACTTATCTTCATATGGGGGCCTCCCTTTTAAGATGGTTGGGGATTACAGTATCACAGTATCACCAAGGTTGGATGAAACCTCAAAGATCATCAAGTCCAACCTGTCACCACAGACCTCATGACTAGACCATAGCACCAAGTGCCACGTCCAATCCCCTCTTGAACACCTCCAGGGATGGTGACTCCACGATCTCCCCAGGCAGCCCATTCCAATAGCTAACAACTCTCTCAGTGAAGAACTTTCTCCTCACCTCGAGCCTAAACTTGCCCTGGAGCAGCTTGAGACTGTGTCCTCTTGTTCTGGTGCTGGTTGCCTGGGAGAAGAGACCAACCCCTCCTGGCTACAACCACCCTTCAGGTAGTTGTAGACAGCCATAACGTCTCCCCTGAGCCTCCTCCTCTCCAGGCTAAACAATCCCAGCTCCCTCAGCCTCTCCTCATAGGGCTTGTGCTCGAGGCCTCATTGCCAAAATACAAGTCACTTTAAACAGAAGAGGTTGGAACTTGAGCCCTGTAGTGTCATTCATGAGGAATCAATTTTAAATTTATGTGTTATATAAAGAGAGATTCAGTGACAATTTCAGCTCTACAGGTAAGATGTACTTTAAATTATTAAGATGCCAGTGATAATATAATAAGATTTAACAATCAGAAGTCATTTTTCTCTCTTAGAACTTTGGCTGCTGCAGCCTGCCCGTACTTGCAGTGATGGATTAAAATATTTTCCTTGTGAGAGGTTTGCCATGCCAACCAGTTATGCATGCTGGCAAGGGAAGAGCTTGGTGTCTTAACTTAAACCATGCTTGTTTTCCATTGAGACTAATACACCATTGTAGGGCTTACTGAGAAACCGGCATGTATTTGTTTCTGTCACACTCCGTTTGGTGACAGAAGCCTCTGTAAAAGGTAGGATGGACTGCCAGGAGGAGTAAGCACTGAATTGTACCCACATTTGCCAACTGAAAAAAGTAAAGGATGCCCCAGAATGTTTGTAAGGAAATCACAGAATCATTTTGTCTGGAAAAGACCTTTAAAATCATTGAGTCCAACCATTACCTAACTCTACCAGGGCTGGGGCTAAACCCCAGCAGCCTCAGCACCACATGTCTGCATCTTTCAAACACCTCCAGGGATGGGGATCCAACCACTTCCCTAGGGAGCCTATTCTAGAGTTTGATAACCCTTTCAGTAAAGAAGTTTCTTCTAATACCCCATCTAAACCTCCCAGATGCAGCTTGTGTTACTGGGGAGAAGAGACCAACACCTTACCTTACCAAATTACTCAACTAAAGAACCCCAAATTAGTACAAACAGCAATTGCAATCACACAAAAAAACAGGAGAGAGGATAATAAATAATATTCCAAAGAGATGTTACATCATTAAAGCTCAGTCAGGGAAAATGACAATAAGGAATCAAATGTTTCTGTAGTAGTGGAGAAGGGCTCCTTCTGAGAGAAACAAAGGCCAACAGCTGCCTCATGCAAGTGAATGAAATGCTGCCATTGATCACAATGAGAGCAGGGTCAGAATAAGCAATCATCATCTCTGACACAAACTACAGCCTGGAAAAGAATTTGCAATAAAGCTAGAAGCTCTATCAAGCACTCTGGATCAATGTAAGAGTATTCCATGGCTAATCTGAAGCAAGAGAGTCATTACCAAAAAATCTTCTGTGATGAACGCATGAATTTTTTCTTCTGGATAGGTAAAAACCACGAGGTAGTTGAAATTCAAACCATATTTCCCAACTATAATGCATGTGATAAAATAGAAGGCAGTTTCTAATTTTTAAATGGAATGGGTTCAGTAAATCTGGTAGTATTACCCCAATTCCTAGCTTAGGTAAAGTACCCTAACTTTTTCCTTCTTGAGAACATGAAAAGCCTAAAAGCTTGACCCTATACAATAATGTTTGGAAGAACTTGCAGGATATCATCAGTCACAGCTGGAAATGAATGTTGGATTGTTATTTAAACAGGTCCTGTGGCAAACAGCAGATTTTGTGAATTAATTTGAATTTTCAATACTATATATGAATTTCACAGATTATAAAATCTAAATGATTAAACACACAGAATTGTAATTAACTTTATTTCTACTGTGATAACTCCTTGTTTGGTTTTAATACATACTTTGTAACATGCCTCAAAAGTACCTCAACGACCCTGGGGTTGGAGTGGCTGGAGAGCTGCCAAACAGAAAGGGACCTTTGGGTGCTGATTGACAGCTGGCTGAACATGAGGCAGCAGTGTGCACAGGTGGCCAAGAAGGCCAATGGCATCCTGGCCTGCATCAGGAATAGTGTGGCCAGCAGGAGAAGGGAAGTCATTGTTCCCCTGTACTCTGTCCAGTTCTGGGCCCCTCAGTTCAAGAAGGACATCGAGACACTTGAACGTGTCCAGAGAAGGGCAACGAGGCTGGGGAGAGGACTCGAGCGCAAGCCCTATGAGGAGAGGCTGAGGGGAGGCTTAGCCTGGAGAAGAGGAGGCTCCGGGGAGACCTCATTGCTCTCTGTAACTACCTGAAGGGTGGTTGCAGCCAGGAGGGGGTTGGTCTCTTCTCTCAAGCAACCAGCACCAGAACAAGAGGACACAGTCTCAAGCTGCTCCAGGGCAAGTTTAGGCTCGAGGTGAGGAGAAAGTTCTTCACCGAGAGAGTCGTTAGCCATTGGAATGGGCTGCCCAGGGAGGTGGTGGAGTCACCATCCCTGGAGGTGTTCAAGAGGGGGAGGACGTGGCACTCGGTGCCATGGTTTAGTCATGAGGTCTGTGGTGACAGGTTGGACTTGATGATCTTTGAGGTCTCTTCCAACCTTGGTGATACTGTAAAATGAAAATCCACATTCCTGTGTCACACAACTTGATTGCTTGGTAAGGACAGGGTAGTTTAGAAGACGACATCTTTCTACAAGAAGCTGAGTGCTAGTCACATAAGATTTACATAGGGCTTGAATGCAATGGTATTTTTATGATTTACAAGCAGTTACGTTAAAGAATGTAGAAGCAGTAGTATCACACTGATGGCTCCTCAAACACACAACCTAACACACTGTGGCACTATAAAGTTAGGCAAAAAATCTGCTGTGAACTAAAGAATCATCACAGATCTATTTTCGTAGTCATCAGCTTCTCATGTTGGAAGTCTTCACAGCGTAAATGAAAGCACATCTTCATGAATTTATTGCTGCAAAACCCAAACTAGTACACCAATACACCCACACTTTGATATACAACACACTGGCTTCCTGAGATAAGCCATGACCAAAATCCATGTCAAGATTTGTTGTCACAAAGTTGCTAAAGTAAAGCACCCACTAATTCTATGCCAGAAAAAATGTTGAGTCTTCCTGTGAGAGTCATTTGGAGTCTTCTGTTTACAGACAGAAGATACTTGTAAAAACAGACAGCAAGCATGCTGAGGACAGTGATGCAGCTACACCTTGCTCCAGGTCATTAACAAACTCTATTTGGAACTAAGAAACAGTCTGTTTCCCCTACTGAATAGGAAAAATAGCATCTTTCTCACTTTTTTCAGCTTCCCATTCATTTTAAAGACTTGCTCTTCCTCACAAACCACATTTGTTGTTCTAGACATTATTGGAGCTGCCTTCTGGGTGGTCTAGACACACAAGCAACTGCCATCAGACATTCGGGAAGGAGCTTGTGTTTGATTCCTCTGGTGGTTTGGTGCAAATTCTTCACCAACTCCGAAGAGTGAGGAGACCCCATACAGAGATCTGACTCACAACGAGTGACTGGGGTGACTGACACAAGGAGGTCTATCATTCAGACAGCTTTCTCTTTAAGACTGTGTAGCATATTCAATATCCAATTGCTTCAGAACTGTTATTATTACACCTTCATTATCCTTCTGTCCTAAATGGAGTTCAAGACTGGATGATATCTGGTATATGGTTCAGCCATTTTGGTAGAAACAGTTCTTTCTAACAACCCATTCTCAATGAAATAGGATCATTCATTGCCTAATAGTAAGAGAATAAGCTTCAGAAAGACCTTTCTCTAATCCTAGCTTTCCCTTTCAGCAACACATCCAATTGTTCTCTCTCTCCATTTTCACACCCTGAACTGAGAAACTGTGAGGTCTACTTTTACCCTACAGGCCACTGAATGCTATTAAATAATTTCATTAATTCAAAATCACAAAAAAGGACCAACAAAATACCTTGTTTGGAAATGGAAGGTTGACAAATTAATGCTAGATGCAAGGTGCAGAATTGGAATACTGTGAGAAAGGGTGCAGTTTCAAGAGCCACTATGACCTGACTTAATGACCACCAAAATGGGGAGTTCACACTTTTCACGACTCAGGCAGTGTGTTTCCCTTTGCTCATGGCCAACATGTTCCCATCTCTTACCTTGTGCCATAGCAAGAGCATGCTGCACTCTTCCACAACTTGCTTTTAACTAACTTTAAAATTGCATTAATGTTGTCATAGTGGCTCCATGAGGGAACAGGTGAGTGTCAGAACCAGTATAAAGAAGAGGAAGAGGTCACAGGAACAGTGGAGCAAGCAATTATCCCCACAGTGATAACAAGTCACTAGATACACAAAGCTCCCTAAGTGGACTCCTAAACATTTCAAGGCAAGAGACAATTTCATGTGAGGTAAACTTTGATATAAAGAGTTAATTCTAGGAAGCACTACAGACAGGTCTACATAGGGAGCCAGACTAAATGGTGTCCCTTTAAGAATGTATTTACAAAAATGTTAAGTACTACTTAAACAAGTGCATGCAGCACAGACCTTTGCAACATTCAGATTAATGTAGGAGCAGGACAGTGATGACTGCTAACCCACTTCACGTGATTCAGGAAATACTAACAGTATCTCAGCAGCTCAGCAATGCTGTTCAATAGGCAAGGAGGTGAGACCAAGCTGCATGTAGGTACATTTCAACTAAGTTCTGATAACTTCTCAGAGAGTTCAGGTTGCTCACAATCTCCTAGAAGGCAGCGAGCAGAGTATCTGAACGTGCACGTTGGACAGTTGGATCTATAGACAAAGTATGTAACAAGTACTTACTGAAATAAAGATGTTAAGCAGGTTTTCCAGTGTTGGGAGCTGCGGAATCAGTTTCTGTACCACTTTGCTAAATGCTTCAAATATAGAATGATCATATATGCTTGTCAGATAAAAGCTGGAAAAAAATGTCACCACATTTTCCTTTTAGCCATATACTGTGAACATGATGTACCTTTCATAACATGAGTGACATGATGAAATATTGTCAAACAGCAAGTGCCTACACTTATGCAATTACCCCTTGTGATTAAAAGTCACATGTTTTGGTTGAAGCATGGGACTTCATCTTTACACACACCCCAAAAAATCCTAGACACTGCAAATTAGACCTTGATGTACAATTTCATGATTCAAATCCCACTTTGGTATTCTGAGAAAACTACTTTTCAAATTGTAGGAGAGGAATGTTACTGAGTATGTCTGCTGTGATCTCCTTTCTGAAAGCTGTGGACACATTTACCAATGCAATGATGCAGTTAAGAAATTAAGAGCTTTAGAAAGCTGGCATGTTCACAGAACAGGCCTCTCTTTTAAATGTATTTGTTCTTGGCATTGAGTAATAAAAAAGCCATGACAGCTTGATGTCCTCTAGCTCCCAGTCTGCAGAAGTCCACTATTTTTCATTATTTGCTAGAATAATGTCCTTTATCAGCAGACATCAGGTAAAGACACAGCACCAGTCTTCCCAAGTGGCTCCAAGCAGACTGCAGCTGTGAGGACTAGTAATTGGGAGGGGACTGTGAGGCAGAGAGGTTTCAAAGAAGGCAAAAGCTATGTAGGTGCTGGATAGAGCTCTGCTGGATGGAGCTCTAGCAGTTGCTGCCACTGTCCAAGCAACTTATTTCAAGACAGCAGCTGCAGCAAAAACTGGTAGGACCTCTGACGTATTTGTCTTCTGTTTTTAAGCGCACCTCTCCATCTTCCCCTCCAAGACAGAAATAAGATAGTTTGTTTGGCACAGGTCATATGCAATGTCTCTGATTATCCTGTTCCATCATATATCAAAAGCTTGCTGCCAGCTACTTCAAAAGAACAGAAAATGGTAACATGTCAGTCAAATAAGCTCCTCTCCTCTTTAGTATTCTCTGCACAGCAGCTTTTCTCACCTGAGGTGAATCTTTTCCAATCCAGCATCTGCAAGGTCATCATTTGCCCTCTGGTGAATATCTCTTTGCGTTTCAATCTTGTGATCATCAGACAAACCATCCACTTTATGGATAAAGATTTCAAAGTTGATATCTGGATTCACTTTATAGGCTCTGGTGACAGTAAGATGCAACCGAGCTAATGCTTCCATATAATCATCCTAACAAAAGACAAACAAAAGCTACAACTGTCAGAAAGTTCTGAAAAATACATATAAAATTTTATAACATACAAAATTTATGATAACAACAGCCTTCTTTTTTTTTTTTAAGAAGCATTTCTCATGAAATGTATTAATAAAATCTTGTGTGATTGTATGGTCCTGCTCTGGCAGGTGGGTTGGACTCAAAGATCTGCAGAGGTCCCTTCCAACCCCTAACATCCTGTGATCCTGTAATTTTTGATTACATACATAGAAGCCTGAGCCTACATCCAGCATGTACACCAATCTCATGCTGTAAGCAATTAGGAAACTTTCAGATGTTAAAGCAAATTAGTTAATTATTGAACACACTACAGAGGGAGGTGAGAAACAAACAAGCAGCTCTTCAAGTTGGAATGACTTTCTCTAATGTATGTTTTTGATGAAACCGATTTATTTGCTTCGAAAAAAAAAATTTGCTTTCCAACCCATTTGTCTATTGCTGAAGGACGAAAAAGATGGTAGCCTAAAGCCCCTTTTTTATTACCTGAGAATCAATAACAAATATCAGTGCTCCAGTGCCTCTGAAAATCATCTCATAGTCAAATGTAGGGTCAAAGAAGTCAATTTGCCCAGGAAAATCCCATATCTGAAAGTTGACAAAGGAGCTGTTGGAAACATCCTCTCTGCAGATCTTGTTTGTGCTCTCCAAGAACAGAGTCTCATTCGGTGACATTTTGTGAAAGACAACTTTCTGAATGGAAGATTTCCCACTTCTTCTTAATCCCATGAGCAGGATTCTTGGCTTAACTTCAGTACTGAAGGGATCATTGAAATCCAAAACTGAACAAAATCACACAAGAAGAAAAGTAATACACTAAGGAATATAACTAGTAACAGCCAGATAACATGCATTTGACATTTACTTTCATGACATTTTTAGTTGGATTTATGCAAATGTTAACAATTTTTAAGCTTAGGGAATAGTGCTACAGGCATTTAATTTATTTGCCTCTTAGGCTATACTACCTGGAAACCCACTTCTCACCTGTAAGAGACATGCATAAAGCTTCATCATTCTGTTTTTATGTGAGAAATCCTGTGGCACATAGACATTCTAAATCACCTAATTTTATTCTAATGAACACTAGCCCACATACATTGTAACCCAACTTTAAAGAAGTATCCTCCAGTAACAAACAACCTTGCTGCTACATCACACTACTGGAAAAAAGTTTGTATTAGGTACATCTGTGTGATATTTCTAAGGCTACACACCTGTTTATTTGTATATAATAAAATACAAATATGTAAAACAAAAGTCATACATCCCAGGAGCTATAGGAAGCAGATAACTCAACATGCATGCAATTCCTCTATGTTGAGACTTGCAGCACACTGCTGAGCACAACAGGAGTCCTTTTCTAAGATGGTTAGGATTCCACCTGCTGTTGAATAACCTGTTTCACTATCTGTGTAAGTTTGTTATCCAGTAATAAGATTACAGCCTATCCCCTGCCTATTTGCAAAACAAAGGCCTGGGAACACAGTGATTTCATTGTGCTGCCTACCCCTGGTACCACTAAAGCACAACATTTTCTAGTGCTGATGTGTTGTACCAGCATAAAGATAGTTATGGGAGTAAACTACAACATTATCTGTAAGGACATAAATGTATAGCTAACCACATGTATAGCTTATATAATGTATACATGTATCCACATGTATAGCTTATGCACATCATCTTCAGCTTCAGGTATCTCTAATCAAAACAGCTGCAACAGTCTAAATTAACACATTTAGCTGTCTTATAACTTGAAATGTCCCTTGGTGCTGAGCTGAAAACTGTACTGCATGTAGATGTAAAAAGCTTTCAAACACCTCTGTGATAGCCTGTCTTAAGTGTCAAACAAGCAACTCAAAAAAATGAATTGCTAATGCTAAATATGCAGAGTGAGGCTCACAGCACACAGTGGTCACATTAAAACAATAGTCAGTCAACAGGCTAAACACACTAGCTGTCAGGCAGACCTTCTCCCACCCTTTGCAGTACAGATTATTCAACATAACTCAGAGTACAACATCACTGCCTCTCTTTTCCTGCTGGATAAATTCTGAATTGCAGAAAGCCATCAGACATTTGTTCATATGCATCCTTCTTGCTTATGCTTTTATTCCAAAAGCTCAAAAATGCAAAGCAAGAAACCTCAGCAACAACTTAAACCTGTCAATTTATTACACAGCTTCATGGGCCAAAACCCAAGGATAGCTTGAAGGAATTATTTGGCTGAGTGCATGTTTTACACACAGGGGGTGTGTTCCTCAAGTCTCACAACTTTCAGAAGCAAGAGCAGGATGGGCCAACCAGGAGGGCACAGAACGTTTCTCATATTTGTTTGTGCCTCCTGAGCTCCAGTTATATAGAATTAGGGCTTCTCAACTAAAGGTCTGGTGGTGTTAGTATTAAACATCCCCTGGCACCATCTACTGGCTTGTGAGTGCTTATGCCTCTCAGTGTGGGTTCATGCCAGCACAGTGACTGACAGGAGTTGAAAAATCATTATCGGTGGAATCCTATCCATTTAAAATACATTTGAAAGGCCTTGACAGGTACTACCACTTACTGTGCTCATCAATTATCACACATGCAACGCTGCCAGGCTGAAGCAGTAAGCAGATGAAACTCCTTCACGCAGAACAGCAACAGGTAACTCTGTAAGAATCTCAACTTTGTAACACAGCAATGGCCAACTGCTGATCTGCAGCCAAATTTAAGAAGTAATAAACCACAGTAATCACACTGCTCTATTCTTCCTGTCAAGCTGAACAGTGATACTAACCTCCTGTGGCTGCAAGAAACATGTGCCTACAGTACTTCACACCTATAGAGGAATAATAAACATCTTGTTCTAGCACAATGAAACAGTATGATATGCTTTTGAGGTATGATCTTGTCACTAAAGCTAACCAAAGGTGTGGGATTTCACAGTATTTCCTCCACCCTGCTCTCCAATGTACAAAATTTCTACAGCTGCCAAATATATAGCTGCAATGTCATTAACATGCATGTATCCATATGTTACATAATGAGCATTTTGGCCATCAGAAGGTAAAAAAATTAATTTACTCAAAGCTTTACAGGAAGTAGTTTAATTTATAACAGCATATAAAGGATAGTCTTTTGGCTGAGGCTTTATTGCATGTTTGCAAAAACATGTAAGTAAAAACTCCCATACATGTTGAACTTACTAAATCCACTTTAGTATGGATTTATACTTTTTGTCCCCTTCCTCTCCCCACCACAATAACACCAACTTCCCCCTGTGTGTCTTATGACATATCCTCCAAATAACAGACATGACGTGCTATGGCTGATCTGGAACGCAACACATGCCAGCTGGCTAGACCATACACATGTTCATTGGTTTGCCAGCTGCTGCCACAGAGAACACACAAAACTGTCCCTCTGAGGACATCAAAATTGTGGAAACTTCAGCATCTTTTAGATGTCTTTCATTTAAATTTGGTTGAAGGTGGGCAGCAGTTTCCAAAGTTCTAACCGGCGATGAGACAACTAGAAGACTGGCTACCTACATAACTCCTATGTCTTTAATAAACAGGCTAAAAACATATATGAATCTTAAAAACATTTTAAATAACTTGGTCATTAAATTATTTCATGTTGTTATGATTTTTATGGACTGTAATGCTTACTAGGAAGAAATTGCTTTATATTAAAGCCATACTAAAAAAATACTACAGTTGCAAGTGCAACTCTGCAAGTGCAGAGTTACTGATGAGAAGAATGAACACCAGCTCTTCTGCTAGTAAAACTGTTATTTAGCTTTTGAAATCCTGCCAGTTCAAAGACAGGGAAATGTAAATGAGTATCATCCAAACCTGACTAGATAGCAGGCTGCTGTAGCACTTTCCTTTGAGAGAGAGTTAAGAGATTACCTTATATGTAAAGGAATTGGACAATGTGCTGCCTGCCCACATTCCTTTGCAGAGTGCATGACAACTCCTCCTTTAATTTGCCACAGAAATGCCAGTAGATGTGTCGTTGCAACTTCCCTGACTAGGTTACTGAGTGAGATCAAAATATGCATAAGAGAAACACTAAACTCTTCCCTATTCCATAATGGGAAAAGATAATTTTCTCTGTTGTGATCTGCAACACATTTCCTGCTTCATTTCCTTTTCCAAAGAGTAAATGCCATGAAATGCCAGTTTATAATGTGTATCAACAGTCCTTTATATTTCAACTTTTCTAAGCAGCTGTAAAGAACAGAAGTCGTGCTGGTTAGAGGCCACAGCCACTGAAGTATTCACAAATTAGACTTAACAAATGCAAAAGGACTTTCAGCATAGAGAAGCACTCGATTCTTTACAGAATTTCTGTAACTGAAGTTCTGTCTTCGGTTATGGGCTGCTATTTGCATGTGTTGCAACACACAGCAAAGCTCTACTCTGAGGAGTTAATCTAGAACTGCAGGTAGTAGACTGACCTGTCTCACCAGGATGCACAACAGTACACAATGAATACTTCAGCATCTCCTTCACACTATTAGAGATTATCAACTGATAACTAAAACAGTTTTTGAAGCCTACCATGAATTCCACATCCATTGCAATTAACTGTCAAAGCAGGTGACTTTCAGCGCTTCACAGACAGAGGAGACAGGGAAGCCACATTGGAACATGTATTTGTAGATCTCAGTTTTCAGACACTGAAATAAAGTGCTGCAGGTCATCAGCTCAAGTGATGTCAAGCAAAAAAAATTATTTTGCTCACATTACCATCCATAAGGTAACAAGGCTCTAAGTTTCCTTTTAAACTAATACAACTAGTAATGACTCTTTTTGGCCACTAACACAATTGTTTTTAAGTTTTATCCTTTTTTGAGTAATGGAGAACTAACAGTCCCAAACTCTCCACTTATATATTTTCAAGCCCATTGGTCTCGTAGCTTTTACAGTACTACTGTGTAATATCTGCAGCACTTTGGAGTGCTGTCAGGACAATAACCTTACAAAACACAGTGAACATCTTCAACACTAACAGATGGTCTGAGCTTAGAGAGTTAACAGAGAAAGCTTATATGCAACCAAGCAAACTGTTCAGCTACTGTGGGTTCATAAACATTGCAGAAATGCCTGGTGGAAGGACATTTTTGTGGCTGAAGACTGAGAACCAGAAGACCTGGTTCCACTTTGCCACAAGTGCAGTACTCTGCAATGGTATGTCTTAAAGCTACTTCCTTGGACACTCTGCAGAGAGTTTCCCTGCTTCTAAATACTTTAATTGCATACATCAAAAATATGACTAGGCTTTATGCAAACTACGTGCTTTAAGGTCTCTGAATGTGAATGACTCCAAGTGCAAAATTAAAATATTAAGAGGACAAGAACATTCAGGCTGGAGACAAGAAACCAGTATGGGGTGAGAGACGGGGTGAAGTTTTGCAATCTCCCATATGTCTACAAGTACATTATGTTTTCACTTTTAAGCTTTTCCATTCACTTTCAACAGCCATGCAGTGGCTGTTCTAATGGTGCTCTTTCCATTCTTTGTAGAAAAGTGGAGGTTGTAACACTGAATTATTAACTATTTACTGTACAGATTCAGGAACACAGAGGACAAAAACTGGGAAATGTTTTCCCCTTGCCCTGCAGCCTAGTGTTCAATACACAAAATGCAGACCCAAATCCCAACCCTCTCCATTACGGATGCTCTATACCTCTTTCTCTAGACTTCAGAATGAAACAGAAAGCCAGAAGACTTAAAATGTTAATATGGTCCCTTGTCTTCATCCTGCATAGAAAAGGTCTGTGCATGGGCTGCCTTCTCCTGCTACACCAGATGTAAAGATTTGTACAATATTCTGGTATTACAATGAAGCTGAAATTGAAATTTTTAGCACTCTAACAAAGTTCCTATTGATAAATTTCCAAATAAGTTCCTCTGAGGACAGAATATGGATTATTTCTCTACAAAACATGATAACTTAATTTAGCACAGAAGAAACACACTGAAATATATTCTCTTTGCACTGAAATAAAGGCAATTCTCAGCCACAGGTCTTACATCCTAGCGTTCCCACAGTCTTCAACCACATAGGCTTATACTCAAAGCACTCCCCCAAACTGCAATAGTCACTGTGATACCTAGAACTGGGCCTTCAAGAGGAAGGGTTCTGCATGCTAGTAATCACAATAGCCTTAAAACATGTGGCCTTTTATTATGCTCTTACACAAATTTTTCCTTTAATAAAAAGACATTATTTTTTCCACCCTGAGACACTGAAAGTTCTCCAAGCTCATTTGTGAAATACATCTTAGAAGAATGAATTCAGGCTGTGAATGAAAGCAACAGGCTCCAAAGTGGCATTGCTTTTTTTTTGTACTGAATGAGACTGCTTTTCCTGGTAAGCCTGTACTACATCACCATCCATACTGACACAGATACACAGCAAGTAACGCGGGTCCTCACATGCACACCCAACAGACATGCAGCAGAGCCTGCCACTGCGGGGACTGACATTCACAGCTGCAGAGCAGCCCTGGACACAGAGCAGCAAATTGTCACTGCCTTTTATAGCCTGACACCATATCACCCCACCTCCTTGGCACACTCAAGTCACATCATTAGGCTGTGGCCACCAATAACTAATAACTCTCAACCCAGATGTGGAAAATACTGAAAGGAAATTGCCTTCGCCACCAGTTGTCTGCACTCCTTTTGACTTTTCCCTCCTAACCCTTCCTGCAACCTGTCAGTCCCTACCCTTCCTGCTGCCTGTCAGTCCCTGCTCTCTCTGATACCACGGTAGCGCCCAGGGAGCACCTGGGCACCCATCCTGTCCCCTCCACAGCATCCTCGCTCAGCCTGGCCTCTTACCACCCACCTCCGTCGCCGGCGAGGCCTGCCCTCCCTCCGGACGCCTGGCCTCTCTCCGGACGCCTTGCCTCCCTCACACCGCTATCCCTGGTTCCCTTCGTGCCCCGCTCACCCGCGCCGAGTCCCAATTCCCGCGGGAAGCCTCGCCTCCTCCCTGACCCACATCGCAGGCAGCCAGGCCCGACCCCCCGGCAGCAGAAACTCTCATCTCCCGACGGTGGCCCCGTCCCACCCGCCACCATCCCTGCCTCATCTCGGCCCCTGCCCCGCCTTATCCACATCACGGTGCTCATGCGGCCGGCCCTGCCCCGCACCTCGTCCACTGCCCCGCCTCACCTCACTCGCTGCCGGCCACTGCTCCACAGCCCCCTTCCGAGGCCGGTGCCTGCCTGTAACCCCGGTCTCTGGGAGTTGCCGCCGCCTCCCCCCCCTGCAGTTCCATGGCAGCCGCGACGCCGCTTCCCACTGTCCCCGGTGCAGATGCCGCGAGTGGTACTCACACGCCTCATCGCCGCCGCTCTCCGCGTCCCCGTCCGAGAAGGACTCGGCCCCGTCGGCGTAGCCCGCCAAGCCCACGATCTCCTCCTCCTCTTCCTCCTCTTCCTCGTCCCCCTCCTCCTCCGGCAGCTTCCTCGGCACCTGGCTCATGCCGACCACGCTCCCGGCGGGGCTCCGAGGACCCCTCTGCCTCCGGGCAGCCTCGGGGCACGCCTCGCCGCGGGCGCGGGGGCCCAGGTACCGCACTGGCGCCGCGCCCCGCCGCCGCTCCTTGCCGCCGCTTCCCTCCTCCGCACGACGCTCGGCGGAGCGCACGGCGCAGCCTGCCGGCGGGGCGCGGACCCAGCGGGCGGGGAGGCGGCGGCGTGACCCGCGTCACCTGACGCGGCCGGTCACGGGCCGGCAGGGCCTCAGCGCTCGCCCAGGCCCCGTCCCAGGCCCGGCGCCACCGCCGTCAGTCGGCGCTGACAAGGAGTGCCGGGCGCCGCAGTGCTTACAAGCGGGCTTCGGGCCCTGCCGGGTGCCGCCGCCTACCGCCCCGGCTTTGCTGTCCCGCGGCCCCCGACACGGGCCGAGAGACACCAGTCAGACCAGTGCATACACGAGATGCTGCCTCTGGTGTGGAGGCTGGGGCTGGTGAACGGAGCCGCCGCGGGCAGGTGTGTCAGTCCACGGCACCGAAATGACTCCTGGAGTTTTTCTTTCAGGTAGCCCTCACAGGGCTTCGAGGTCGGTCAAATCCAGCAGTCTCACCCCTACGCGGAGCCCCTAAGTGGGGCTCTCGGGGCCCTCTTGAATCGCCCCCACAAGCCTCTGCATTCGGCATGTGGGAGACTGCAGGACCTGGGCAGGGCCCATGTCTGCGCAGTACTGCTCAGCTCACAGATCCACTGTGCCCACTCGGGGACCAAACAGTGGCCTGCAGCCTGCCTGGTGCTCTTTCCATGCTGGCCATGTGGTCATATGGTCAGGCTCTAGATGTTCATTGTGAGAGCATCTCGTTCTGCTTCTGTTAAAGGGAGAAGATAACTATTAAATAGAACAGTGGCAGATCACTGCCAAGAAAGCCTTTTTCTGCAATGTGTTAACATCTTGTTTCTCAGTCATAATGATCAAACATAGCCAAAGTAGTCCTGCAAACATTTACATACATGGAACTCATTTAACATATAGCTAAACTATTATACAAATACTTCCTATATCAGAATTTTACACAATATAAAGTAAAATAAAACTCCCATGAAGTAGGCTTATGCTGAATAGGGAAACAGGCAAACAAAATTTTTGTGTGTGGAACCACAATTTTCCTGTATTTTAGCAATTACATTCTGATCTCAGTAATGGCACCAGATTTCAGATTAGTGCTGTAGCTTTGACAAAGCTACAAAACTTTGCTGAGATCAGAGAGGTGTCAGGAGACAAATTCACTTGGTAAATCTTTCCTGCAGAGCACCAAGGATTTTGATGTGAACCTATGCTATGACTATCACCATAGAGCAATGATTGCCATTGTAATTGCTTAGTGAAATACATTTGTGGAGTCATCTGGAAAAAACATTCAAAATAATATATTCATCACATAAGTAGGTAGTGCCAGTGATACTTAAACGTTTAGGTCATTTAGGGCATCATCTTGGGAATGCCTTCAAGCCATAGGAATAGCCTTTGAAAGCAATGACCAGGCACTGTATGGTGAAACCTGCTTTCTATTTTCTCCTTCAGATCTCCCTTTTATCATTCTACTCAGCCTGCTTACACAAACTCCTTTCTCATATGCTGGTGACTATAGATGATCCTGTCTAACTTGCCTCCCTACCAGTTTGTGACTTATTGACATACACGCCTAATTGCCCCCTTTCCCCCCCTCCCCCCACGACTTCGATGAACCAAACCTCTGTGAGACATTGTAATAGCTCGAGGGGGTGGGTGAGGCTGTGAGCAGGCACAGGGAGCTTTCAAGTCGATCCCCTCTGACCTTCTGCCCAGACTTCAAAGCCTGTTGGCTGGCTCCCTGCTGGAGGGAAGGGCATCTGTCATCCTGGGAATTGGTTTAGTAAGCACTTATTCTCCTGCACAAATTATTATGAGCTTTCATAAATGAGTTGCAAAGGTGCTTGGGTTCAGGAGAGTATTATACTCTTCAGGAGACTCACTTCAGCCAGAGTCCAGCATTTTTGGCCACCAGAGGATAATTCATAGAATTACAGAGTCATTTAGGTTGGGAAAGACCTTTAATATCATAGAGTGTAACCATTAACCTAACACTACCAAGTCCACTGCTAAACCATGCCTCTCAGTGCTGTATCTAGACATCTCTTAAATAACCTCCAGGGATGGTGACTCAACCACTTCCAATGCTTGACAACCTTTTCAGTGAAGAAATTTTTCCTAGTATTCAATCTAAACCTCCCCTGGCACAACTTGAGGCCGTTGCTTTCTGTCCTATCACTTGCTACTTGGCAGAAGAGACTGATACCACCTTGGTACAGCCTCCTTTCACGTAGTTGTAGAGTGAGGAGGTCTCCCTTGAGTCTCCTTTTCTTCAGGATAAACACCTCGGTTCCCTAAGCCCCTTCTCCTAAGACTTTTGTTCTAGACCCTTCGGCAGATTTGTTGTCCTTCTCTGGAATCACTCCAGTCCCTCTGGAGACTAGGCTGGTGATCGAGACCTGGCTTCACACTCGCAATAGCATATCCCTGCCCTCTGTTGGCTCCGCTGCCCGCTGGTGCGAGGCAAGGGGGACCGTGGCCCCACGCTTCCACGCGCGCGCTTCCCCACTTCCTCGGTGGGTAATGGCTGCGAGGGGACCAAGGCGCACGGGCCGGCACAAGAAGCCTGTCCGGTCACGGCTGCTCGCCGGGAGAAAGGCGGGGCGGGCTGGCGGGAGCTACTCGGCCGCTCTCTGTGACCGCTGGGTGTCGCCCTCGCAGCGGGCACGGCGGCGGCGCCACCTCCGGGGCAGCCCAGCCTGGGGGCCGAGGCGTCGTTGGAGGCGGTGGGACTGTGCCGGTGGCCGAGGCGCCGTTGGAAGCGCTGGGATTGTGCCGGGCGCGGAGCCCGGGGGGCAGCGTGTGCTGCGGCGGGAGCGCAGGTGAGGGGGCGCCGCCGGCACGCGGGGGCCCCCATGCCCGCACCCTGAGCCCACCCGCTGGGGTTGCCTGTGGCTGCGGTGAGCCGGGGAGCGCGCCGGGGTGGGCGACGGCGGGCTGGGGGCGGAGGTGGGGGCCGGAGCGGTGCGGGGGCACTTGTGGCGGGGGACGGACAGGTGGTCACGGGAGGTGGCAGCGCTGTGGCGGGGCTGCGGCTGGATGCGGGCCCTGCAAAATCAGCGCGCAGTGCTCGAGTAACTCAAGTGTTTCCTTGTTACGTCCCCGGAGTAGGGTGCAGGGAGGGAGCCCCCTCTTATGCACACACACGAACTCTCCGGGCTGCTGCACGGATCCAGGACCTAGATACCTAGGGGGTTAACTGAAGGGTTAGGGGTATGAGGAGTATTAACGCTCTTGTTCCCAACTTTTTAAGGCCGCATCTAATGAGAAATGGAAATCTGGCTCAAAGTCATCCTTCCTGTGGTTGACATTACCTGAAAACTCCACTGAAAATTTTTCCACTAGTTTACTGCAAACATCTGCTTCCCCTGGGGTCTCAACGCCCTGTGAGTACGCACTGGCTGCTGGTAGAGCTTCTCTGATTTTAGAAATCCGTGGCTATGGTGTGTACTTCTGCAGCGTTCATTTGATTGCAAGCATTAATGAAGGGCTTATCATGCCCTGGGGTGTGTGGGTATCACAGCATAGGCTGTGGACAATGATCCGGACAATGATCTTTAAAAGGCATAATCAGTGTCTTCATATTTTTATAATTATGTGTGAAATAATTATTTGAGGGGTTGTTTGGTATTTCTGTCACGCACATGACTGAAAGAACACGTTATCTGCTACTGAGTACCTTTAATTCACAGGGAAAACACTGAGAAGGGTAAAAGTATCTTACTGGCAAAGGCAAATCTTCCCTATAGCCTTCCAAAGCTATCCTAAAACAACCTCTTCCCACAAATCTTCCCTCTGTTAGTTGTTTAAATTAATGCCTTGCCAATGTTAAAGGAGCAATCTGTTGGGAAAATCACTGAATCTGTCTCTGTTCAAAGACGGGAAATGTGACAAAGACAGCATGATCCAGATCCTCTAGTAGGAGTGAGTGTATGGCTTGTGCTGAGGAGAATGTTATTTGCCTCACTTGCTTGCTTTCAACATGGTATGTCCAGGTGTGCTGCTAGTTTCACAACAACTTATTTTGGCAGGTTCAAGTTCCAAGTGTTGCTTAATCTTTGTTGTCTAGATATTTGGTGTTTCTGGAGATGTGTGGTGACCTGTAAGATCTGCAGCTGTATTGCAGACCGCAAGACGTGGTGTAATGACACCGAGACCTTAACAAAAATTTCTGATCAGAAAATTCCAGTTACATCCACTGGAAGCACCAAAACTACAGCTGGTTGGCTACATAAGGTGTTAGGTACTTGCCTCTAGATTTCAGTGCGAGGTCTGAAAAAATCCTTATTTAGGTGCCTATTTTGTAGATGATACATTCCTGCTTGTGACACAGGGGACCTATTAGTCTGTGAGAATGGGTGAGAATTCTGTAGTCTCATTGCTTCTCTCCCTGTTGTTTGAAAAGAAAATGCAATAAAATTCAGAAGTGGCTCAAGTGGGGCTCCAATGTTTGCAAACATAATGTAGCTGCAGCAGCAGGCTTTACTGTCTTGCCCTTGCTGCCCCTTAGTCTTTAAATCTATAAACCAGGACTAATAGTATTTATCTGTTTGCACGGGTGGTGTAACAGTGAATATTTGTAAAGCACTTTTAGGTTCATAAATTAATTAAACCCTCTGACAGCTGTGCTTTATTTATTCTCACTAGTTTCAGATTTGCAATTCCTCTTTTGTCCTCAACAATTGGGACTTCCAGTGAACTTCCAGAGAGCTCACATTTCTGTCTTTTCTTAGAGATATGTCAGTGCAACATTTCACTAGTGGAAGTATTTTATTTAAAACCACCAATGAGGTACCATATTTCACTGGCAAAATTGGCCTAGGGAGATATTTGTCAAAGACATAAAAAAATTATAATTGCTTTGGGCAAATAAAAAATTGAAATGAGTCATTTTAGCTCCTTTTATTTATTAAAGAGTGAAATATTTGAGTACTTTGGAATTGATCCACCCAAAAATAGAAGGTTTAGAGCTACTCTTTGGAAACACCTCAGTTTGTAACAGGGATTAGTTGGCAAGGGGCTCATTGTCTTCCTTGCCTCCTATCCAGCTATTTTGACCCCCAAAATTTCCAGAATAATTTGAGTAAAATTATAGCAAATATTTTTGCACACTATTGCTAGCTTGGGGACCCTTTAGAAAGAACTTAGTTACTTCTACATAGACTGCTCTCCCTGTTAGCAGGTGCTGCTGAAGAATAGTTTGTCACAGTATATTGATGGCAGCTGTGAGAGAGAAAAGAAATCCTGAAATCTCGGGTGCCTTGCTGTGATCTTTTAATGAATTCTGTGTGATGGCTTCTGTCTAAATTTTATCTTTTCTTCTTGTCTCTATTTGGTTTGTCTGGTGCTGCCATTAAAAAGAGAATAGAATAGAGTTAACCAGGTTGGAAAAGACCTTTGAGATCATCGAGTCCAACCTATCACCCAACACCATCTAATCAACTAAACCATGGCACCAAGCACCCCATCCAGTCTCTTCTTAAACACCTCTAGTGATGGTGACTCCACCACCTCCCTGGGCAGCCCTTCCAATGGCCAATCACTCTTTCTGTGAAGAATTTCTTCCTAACATCCAGCCTAAACCTCCCCTGGCACAGCTTGACACTGTGAGAGTGCCGGGCTTGTGAAAGCAGGTGTTCAAAAGTTAGGAAGCGTTGGAATGAACATGTGAATTCCTGGCTTCTTTGATGCATAGCTTTCAAATGCATGTGTGTGTTGGGATTTTCTCCTTGTGTTGCTTCCCTGGAGGATGTGGTTGTACGCAGCATAGCGATGCTTGGTATCCAAGGTGGTGCTCAATGTGCCATACAAGTGGTTTTCTTGTTTTCCAGAGAATCCTTGAGGTGTGGTTGCAGATGTGCAGGTCTTGATAGTGAAGTAGGGAAGAATATTGTTGATGTGCAGTAGTTTGATGCCAGTGAAAGAATGATATAAAAAAACAGGATGAAATGGGTGTCTATTTAGGATGGTTTTTTGAGGAGCCTGTGATAAATTAAGCATTAAGGCTGCACAGGACTTTGAGGTTAAAATAAATCTATCACATTACCTCTAATAGTTAATCTGGGATATTGAAAGAGGAAAATGTCCTGTAAAAATAGTCCTATTGTGATAAACGAGTCTCTGTTGGGTGGCTGAACCAATACAGTACAACAGCTTGAATTCTTGTCTTAGCCGGTTGTAGGTAGGTTGTCTTGGTAGCCTGAACGATGTACTTCTGGTGCAATACTGAGTGCATAGCTGGCTCTCAGTATGGTGCTGGACTGTAGAGTGCTGGCTTGTTCTTGCAGAATTTTGCCTTTGATCCTTTGGCAGTGGCCCTGCCATGTGTGGCATGAAATTCAAGATCTTTGTAATCACTAGGAAGACTGTCTTACTGCCAGCACACATTTCTGCATGCCTGCTCCTCTGTGGCTCTCTCCTTCCCTTTCCCCAGAGCCTTTGCTTGTCCTCCAAGTCCTAGGTGTGTCTCAGGCAATCCATGGCCATGGGGGAAGTGGGTTGCAATTGGGGATGCGATTTTGGCACATCTGTAGGAAGTGGTGGATGGAAAGATCTGGTGTGGATGCCAGGTGGAGGATGGATACTGGGGCTGTGGGGTAGCTAGAGCATAATTTGCTGAGCTTTGGACACCCTAAATGGGTTTGCCCTAATCCTGAGGAAAAATTTATTTGGCTCTGTGTCTCAAAAGCTTTTTTTGTCTTGTGTTTTGATCAAAACCGTATTTGGAGTACTCTTAAAAACATGAAGCTTTACCTTCTTCAAATCCTGGTTTAAAACAAGCTTCTTCTAATAGAAAGGGAAAGTAAGAGATAGACTTTCTCATGACTTGCCTCCTTACCTACCTAAACACCATACATTTTTGTGAAGCGAGCTACCGAAACCACCACCATCTGGCATGGTGCTGGACAAAAGCATTTTCCTTTGCTTTATAGAAATGAATTCCATAAGGATGTGCCTCTTCATTGTGCCCAGGTTGCCATTGGATCATTTTTTGTTCTCCAGTTTGAGATGGCCCTTGCTTTAAGCCAGTCAGGAATACTTTCTATTGCTTTTAACAGCATCTGCATTGTGATAGCTTAGCAAGACCTGTTGCTGGGCTATTTATATTGTGCTGACACTCTTCTGAGTCAAAAAGTCCCTCAGAAGGGTCAGTCACTGAAGAAGGCACTAATAATTTTTAAACCACCATTCATGTATGGTAATCATATATCAGCTCAATATTTGAGTAACACTTTGTGATGACAGTGAGTAATTTTAGGTATGGTTTACTTTTATTGAGAGCTTGTTGTCCATATGTGTGCTACCGTTGCAGAAATTGCAGCTGGTTCAGAGCTTTGGGCAGGATATGATGCTTTCACCATATCACTACTGCCTCAAATAATCACACTAATTAATCTGCAAGACATACACATTGCTTATCAGTTCATTAGTATATTCTAAAGCTTACATAGGAGTAATTTTCCTTCATTTTCTCTCTGATCACTTTTGTTGTTAGACTGTGTCTGGCTAAAGTCTTTTGAGAGGATTTAGGGATGGGGAGAATGGGGGTTGTCTTGTCTTTTGACTGGAATTATCTGCCTGCCATCTGCAGTCTTTCATTGACATTATTGTTCTGGTTTAACTCCAGATTTTGACAGTACAGCACTTTCTTATCATTTTATCTTTTCCAGGCTATACAGCAGCTTCCTTTCCAAGAATGGATTTTTTCCTTAGCTTTTCACAGCTTCTGTGTAAAGTCAGGCCCTGCTCTTTCAATAGGCCTTTTTTTCCCCCTCTAAGTATTATTGATCTTCCTCCTTTGTTATACTGTGATGTAAGTTCAGGCTTTGACTAGCCTCCAAGATCTAAAATTTATATGCACAGAAGCACAACTTTGGATACACTATTACCAACAAAACTGCTGAGTTACCTGTCTTCAGTGGTATGTTTATTTTTTCACTGAAGAGTGCTGGGTGATGGAGTCGCAGGCAGATGTCACACTAGATGCTTGTTTTTTCATTTCAGAACCTGAAGGTAGTTAGAATAAGAGTAAATGTTGTGCTTTAATTTGTTTCACTTTCTAACTTTGGTGTGCTCTTGCATGATGCCCTACAGGTGAATAGGAGTCTCTGCCCAAAACACTTGGTAGCATGAAAAAAAGCCCGGGGGCAAGATGTAGTTGGAAATAATTTTTCCTCCTGCCCCTGTGTTACACTGCCTGCAATATCCACTTTCCCACGGGCTTAACCTCTCTTAGACATACTGAAATCCAACCTCTGGACTTGTCAGAATTCTGTCAGATGGGCCCTCAGAAAAGAGATTGTGGAGCATCACATCCCAGCCCTTGAACAGTTATAAATTTGCTTTAGCAGACGAGGTGGTACCCCAGTTTTAATGTGTGATGAATTCTTCCAGAGGTGTACTAGTTTCCTCCAGGAATAGCTGTTCAGTATAGCAGGATGCCCTGAGTTATTGTAGCGGATGTTACCATGTCTTGAAGAATAACATTACATCAGCAAATCTATGATAACAGCCTGCATGCAAACACACCACAAATGTGAAGCAACTTAATTTAAATGTCTGTCTTGTATCCAAGCAGTCAGCATTTAGATCTGACTAGTCTACATTGCAATCACATCCCAGCTTACTTCATAAAATTTTAAGTTGTAATGTTCTGTTTGGGATTTAGTATTGGTCAGAGTGCCCTGGGTGAATTTGTTTGATGTCAACTAAAAACTGTCAGAATAACTCACTTCTGCTTCTCATTGTCCTTACATGTCAGCCCAGGTGGATTATTTCAACATTTAGGCCTCTCTTGCTTATTCAGAAAGTATCCAGTCCTTTTTCAGGGAGAAGTCTACACTTTCTTTGTCTGGAAACAAGATGAGTTCTAATGTGGAAAGTGAACAGCAGACTGAAAAAAGTGGTATGAATATGTGCACAAAGTATCATGCCACACCAATAAATCAAAGCTAAATTCAGGGGCATAAGCTCTGGTCCATGGCAGAGTTTCTTAACTGAAAACCTCCTGTTTTTAAAAATGATTCCCAGAATAATTGTGTGCATACAGGAGTAGCTTAAGTTGTAAAAAAAACCCAAACCTCAGCTTTTTTTCTGCCTGTTCTCAGTTCCATCTTCTTCATTAACACATGTGCTTGAGAAGTTTAAAATCAACCCTCTGGATTCCACACTTCATTACTCTTTCGGAGAATCCAGCCTTTCATGTCTGTAGCTGTGCAGACATACAAATGAGGATGTTGCTGTTTCAGTTCTTAGAATCATGTTGGCTTTTTCTTCTTCTCTTTATTTTTAATCCTCAGAGTGGAATACTTGGCAAATAAGATAGAAGCATATTTTATTCAAAATTTAGCATGCAAAATTTGGATGCCCAGTTTCCACCTTCTAAGAATAATAGATTTATTTTTTTTTACATAGTGTATTAATATGAATTTACATATTGTGTGTGGTTTGTGCATCCAGCAGGTGTCTGAATAGAATTACATGGGAGGAACTGGTTTTGGTAACACAAAGGCAAACAAAAAAACCCCAAACAGGTAGTGGGGCTTTTAGTAGTATTGATCATAGCACTTGAAGAGGAAAAACACAAACAAAATCCAACACATTGTAAAGATTTGTTTGTTTTCCTTCTCATAATTTGAAATTAATAATCTCTAAGATGAAGCAAGTACTGAGCAACTCATTGGCCTGGGGTGTAAAGCCAGTTTTACCTGGGTGTACTCTTGAGTGTTTCCCATAGATGGAACAAAAGCATCAGTGAAATGGAGATCCTTCTCCATCTTTACTCTGTAGTTCTCTCGAAACACAAAGTTACTCTGCCTTGGTGGAAAAAAAACCCTCAAAAGGCACTTTTCAAGTAAGCTGAGCCACGGGAGGATTAGCAGAGTGGAGTGATACTATAATGGAATTTCTCAGCGTGCTATTAAATGTGTGCTACAGTGTACCACGTTAAGATGATGAACTTTCCTGTCATTCTAGGGAGCTACACGCTGTCATCCTCCCCAAAACACTAAGATTTTGAAATGCATTAACCACACAGACAGTGTCTCTGTCTGATTGTTACTAATACATTCACGTTTAAAATTTTAACATAGCAGGCAAGCATCTGTTGCATGTCACTTTTATGTGTAAAAAACCCAAACAAACCCTCACTTAATTAGTTCTCATGCTTCGGATTTTGAGTGTCAGTATTCACTCCTCTTCTAACAGAGACATTTCTTGTGCTTCCTGTGTCTTAAACTGACTAACTTCTCCAAATAGACATGATCTTTCAAGAAAAACAGGATAGGGCAAAAGCATAATGCAGAAGTTAGCAGGTTCTACCGAGTAACATTAAAAAATGCACCTCTGGCAAATGGGATTTTCAGACCTTGCTTAACTAAAGAGTAAAATTCTATTAAAAGAATTGCTCTTAACGAAATTATTGTGGGGCTTACTTGAAAAAAAAAAAAAAAAAAAAAGCATTGCCCACAGAAAGCTAATTACCAACAATTTGTGTGTAGCAGAATTAGGATTACTTGCTGTATTAAACCTCAGAAGGTTAGACCTGAAAAACAACACTTTCAACTAGTCATTGCATTATTAGATAGTTTAAAGATGGAATGCCTATTATCCTGGGCTTTTTAGAAAGTGATTTTCATGCTGTATTTTATAACAGTAATGCTGGATCAAACTTGATTTCCCTGCTTGTGTGACTGATCTCATTTAATTCAATGACTCTTTATGTGCATAAGATTCAAAGAGTGTGGCTTTGTATGAAAAACACCCGCCCAGAGGGAGTTGTAGGAGGGTTACACCTTACACTTAATATAAAAAAATACCTAAATAACAAACCACACACACACACACACACACACAAAAGATAAACCAATGCCTACATTTCCTTGTCTCATTGTATAATGATTTTCAGTGAAGTTTCATATTCCATGAAATTAAATCTGTAGACCAGATGATATGATATTGGACAGTTTCTATAATTCAGCCCACAGGTCAGTGCTGTTGAAACAACAGGCTGAGTGTTTCGAGGTGCAGATAGGCTGACTAAAATAACATGTGTTGCAAAAGCAGTTGCAGTGCATTTTCAATAGAGAATGTTCAGCAGAGAGATTACTTGTCAGCTCTGCCTGGCGTGTTACAATCACGGGAGCAGGTAACAAGATAAAGGAAATCTCAGCTTGCTTTGTGTTTACAAATCTGGCCTTTCTGGAGGGACTGGAAAGCAAGGATGCAACTATGTAATATTCTTGCCTTGTTTTCTTCCCTTCCTTTCTGCTGTCTTGTCATGAGCCAAAAATAAATGAGAAGACTAACTGTAAGTAAGAAAAGGACAGTAGAGCAAGTCCTCCTCTTCCTTATTTTTTTCTTTCTGTTTTGTACATTATTGAGAACTGATGGTTGAGTGCAGCACAGCTCTCCTGATAAGGTATGAGCCAGTCCTGTAGTGCCAACACAAAAAAAACCATCTGTGCTGTAGCACTTCCTTAGTCATCTTGCTTTAGCCTCAAGTCCAACAAGAAGAGATTCAGGGGTGACCTTATTGCTCTCTCCAAGTACCTGAAGGGAGGTTGTAGACAGGCAGAGGTTGGTCTCTTCTCCCAGGCAACCAGCACCAGAACAAGAGGACACAGTCTCAAGCTGCACCAGGGGAGGATTAGGCTGGAGGTTAGGAAGACGTTCTACACAGAGAGAGTGATTGCCCATTGAATGGGCTGCCCAGGGAGGTGGTGGAGTCGCCATCATTGGAGGTGTTCAGGAGGAGACTTGATAGGGTGCTTGGTTGCATGGTTTAGTTGATTAGGTGATGTTGGATGATAGGTTGGACATGATGATCTGGAAGGTCTGTTCTAACCTGGTCTATTCTATTCTATTCTATTCTATTCTATTCTATTCTATTCTATTCTATTCTATTCTATTCTAACATTGTTAACAAGTGACTTTTGATCTTGTCTGGGCTGAAATGCCAATATGAGTTTTAGCCATAGTAGGCCACTTCTGTTTTAAGGTAATAAAGATGTCCTCAACCTTTTCTCCACTTTGTTTTCCCATGCGAAATCCCTGTTCATCTTACAAAAGCTTCCCTGTATTGTTCCTCAGCTTTGTCTTCTCCCCTCTTTTGTCCTAAACCACTCTTGTCTCCTTGATCTGAAAATCATCTGGTTTTCTTTGGTCTTTTCCTCACCTCATAAAAATCTGTTGTTTTGCTGGTTGTGCTTCTGACAGTGGTTAATGAGTGCTGAGTCACCACTTCGAATGCAGGCACAAGCTATGTAGAGAGTAAAAGGTAGTTTAACAAACCTTTAAAAAAAGAATTTGTGAGAATGAGGATTTGTCTTTCTCTGTCTCATACCCTTCCAGGTGCTGTTTACCAGACTGGTTGTTGTAACGTTTTGTCTGTGGTTTTTTGAGAGATCCATGTTCAGGATGTCTTCCTCATCCTTTCTTCTAGTCTTTGTCTGAGTTTGCAATCTTATTTTTTTCTGCTTTCACATCAACTTTAGTAATGTTTGAGTCTTGGTGCATATTTTTCCATCTCTGGTTTCTTTCAACTGTCTTCTCCAGCAGCTCATGGCTTTTTTGGTTGCTTATTTCAGCTTTGTTAGCCGTAGCAGTGCAGTGATCTTTTTTTGCGATGCTGGTCTACTATGTTTCTTTGTAAGAGTGATGGTGAGGGACTATCATTTCTAGCATAGCAGACAGGAATTGCTGCCTCCTTGAGATTGTTGTTAGTAGTGTTTTGGGTTTTTTTTTTCCCCTTATATGTCATAAAAGTGAAAATGGGGTCTCTCTGGGAAGAGTGTCCTGGAATATGAGTGCTGACCTTCATAAAGACAGGGAAGCAGGAGGCAAATCATGTCTGTTTCTGGGAACATGTTCCAGGAACATGATATCCCTGTACCACGAGCTTTCCCTTCTGTATTACTCTGTTATCAGTTTTGTTTTGGTTTTTTTCTTCATCTTTCCATTCAGGACCTGGGCTGCCTTTGTAGGTAGATAATGTGAGTATTCTCTATATGGTTAACACTATTTTGCACAAGCTGGCCTCTTGTAAAGTATGTAGGAGACTGAGATGTGCTTAAACTTTAAAATATTTATTAACTACGAAGCAGGTACACTAAATTACACAGTCCTTTTCAGCACTAAAAATAAGGCCAAAGCATCTGGTTTTGACTGTAGAGAAATTAGAAACAGAGAAACTGAAATGGGTCTAACAAATTTGTCCTCAAGCTTCTAGAAGTGGTTGATCAAGGAGGTGCTTTCATTAAGGAATCCTGGCTTTAAGAGGGTGCCAAGCCTCGGTAGTAAGGCTTTTTCAGATTTTACCTCCTTCCAAGCTGTGGGAAACCTCCACAAGCATTAAGAGGCTGAGCCTCTTTAAATGCAGTTTCAGTTCCCAGAGAGATGGTTTCCATGTCAGGGCTGCAGGGCCCATAGGCACACAGACAAAGGTGAGGGAACAGGGAGCAGTGAAAGGAAGTAGGGGCATTTGTGTTTCCTTTACATTCTCAGCTCCCTGTACTTGACACAAGTACAAATATTTCTGGATGATGAACCTGTGACTTCTTGTGCGTAGCCAGTAGTGCACTCTTCACTGGGAGCTAAAGTTCTGTCCTGCAAGATTAGCAGCTTTCCAGAGATGCAGTCTCTGAAGCTTAGACTCTTTAATCATCTAAAATGATGTTAATGCTGTTCATTTTTATCTGTGTGAAGAGCCTTGTGGTATGGGAAACTTTAATTTTACCTGTTTGGGTCTCACATTTCGATGCAGCAGATGGCATGCACCTGACGAATGCCCTCTGGAAAGAGAGTAAATGTAGCAAGGATAAACCCTAACCAGTTGGTATTTTCTTAGGTCTTTTGTAACATCAAAGCACCCTTGTGCAATGCTCATTATAGTCACTTGATGCAAGATCCAAGGTTTTGTGATACCTACTTTCTTCTGTTGTTCCTATGCTTGTACAGCTGGCAAGATTCTCAAGAGATATATGTAAGAGCAAAGTGATATTCAAGGCAAGTCATGTTAATTGAGCTGTAGCCTGCACTGAGAAAAGTTAGATAAGATTAACTTCAGTTACTTGGCCTGAAAGTAATTTGTGTCGCCATGTAGCTTGCTTTAATTAATTATTTGAGATTCTAATTTACCATATAAGTAAGGACAGGAACATAGGATTTTGTTTATTTTGAGCTTGGTGTGGTGGCATTCCTCGTGAGTCGAATGCTGAGCTGAAGTTAGTGGATTGTTGCTCTGCATAGCCTTACTGTAACAGATGTTTGGGGAGCTGGGCTGTTTGATGGGTTGGAACAAAAGAACCATTGGATAGGGAGCCATAAGTCAGACTTTTGTTACCTCAGTGATGTTCCCACCCTTGGACTCAAAACTACAAATCCAGATCTAACCCTACTGTGTTTATCATGGTCATGGCACTCACTGTTAGGTCCTTCAGGCTGGTGCATTAAAAACCTCAGTGACAAAATTAATATGGCAAAGGAACAGGATCATGGAGTTTTAGACTAGTGTGTCCCTGTTCCTGACTACCTGTGTTTATTTTACATCTGATAGAGTGCCAACAAGAACATTGTGCAAGACAAATCTGAGCATCACAGCATTGCATCCTTGGATATGAACAATGGATGAAGACAACGAACTTTGATATGCCCACTAAAATTATCAATTTAGTTGTATTTGCTGTAGAGAAATTGCCTTTCTTTGGGTTGGGTTGGATAACTTCAGATGCCTGTGGAGAAGAACGTTGCTGCTGTACTGCTTTTCCCTTCAGTAGTTAAACAATTCAGGATGAATAGAGGGAATGGAGTGGTTCAGGTTACGTGCATGGAACACTCTGGTCTGGTGGTTATGTCTTTGTTTTGTCATGAGACTAAATGCTTGATTACATCTTTACAAATTTATGATTTTCAGTGTAGCTACCCAGTTTATTCATCTTGATGTGCTTAACTGAAACTAATAAATCTGTATTGTGTAAGTGACTGAGCATGTTTTAGATGGATCACAGAATCACAGTCATTGGGGTTGGAAGGGACCTCTGGAGGTGATCTGGTCCAACCCCCTGCTTGGGCAGGGCCACCTAGAGCTAGTTGCCTGGGTTACTTGCTTTCTTTGTAGTGTTTTGTATTGGTGTTAACAGAACATTCTAACATTTAGATATTTATCTTAAAAGGGATTTGGGCACCTGTATCTTACAGCCCTGTAGCACTTTGAAAGGCTATTTTAACCTCATTTCAGTTGAGAAGTCATTGCAAATTTTGCAGTAAGCAGTGCTCCATTAGACAAGATCATATGCCAGTTTTGGTGCTGTACCGTCATAAAAACTGTATGGCTTGATTTAGCAGACTTGGTTCATAAGCATGGGTGATAAGGATGGAGGTGGAGGGGAGTTGGGGAGAGATTTGTATCAAGCAGTAATTCTCCAGGCAATATATATTTTTCACAATTTAGGATGTTTCTTAATACTTGGTATCTGGAGTATTTGAATGTGGAGGAGATAGAAAGGATTGAGACCTTGGCCAAGAATTTCAGTTTTGCTGATCCCATGCAGAAGGTGTAGCAAGAGTGAGCCTGGTGTGGGATAGGTGTGCGCAGCCAAAGGCCTCTTACAGATAGTTCTTTGAACTCCACGCTGGGACTGTCTTCAGAAATAAGTGTGTGCTGCATAAACTAAACTTAGTCCTGGAGTCTCAGATTGTAGCATCAGCAAATGTGTCCTGAGAAGATTTTATACCAAATGCTGCTGCTGCCATCGTTGTTGGGTCTGTCCCAGCACATGCCTTTTCTCAAGTGTATTCCCCCCTCCAAAATCTGCATTTGTAAAGATCCTACTTGCATGTCAGCACATGTCTTTAGAGCTGCCAAGGGGCATTTTTAATGAGAA
Source organism: Picus viridis (assembly GCA_033816785.1). NCBI lineage: Eukaryota > Metazoa > Chordata > Aves > Piciformes > Picidae > Picus > Picus viridis. Next base: position 42,629,730 of record CM066578.1, on the reverse strand, counting down.
TAGCTTTAGAATTCCTGGCTTGATTTATGAAGAAAAGCAGGGGGGGGAAAGTCACAGAAACAGTATCCTTTTACCTGTTAAAGTGTTTGCCTTGTGTTTAGTGGTGAGATCAGCTTAACTTCTGCAGATGCAAACTGAATAACCAAATGTGTACCTGTTTTCCACTCAGAAGTGTACACTCTTTCTCTGCTTAAATGCAATACAATTCCAGAGAGAGGGAAATGGGAAAGTAGAGGATTAGAGGTCTTTGTTCTAAATTATGGAAGAAATAAACATCCAGGATTTCAGCACTGTGTGTTTCCTGCAAAACTTTCCTGTAAATTGTCTCCAAGTGATAAAGATGAAAATATTTTTAGTTTGCTGTACTATTCCAAGGAGGTTTTTGTAACTTGTACAAAGTGAGATGAACAAGGCAGCAGTTCTTTCCTTTTAGTTCCTCTTCATCAACCCAGCTGTGTGATGTATGCATTTCATTTGTTTGGTTGGGGTTTTTTTTTAAAGCAAGGTTTTACGTTACAGCCATAGAAATAAGGCAGGCGCAAGAATTCTGCGTTATTTATACTCATACATTCATCATAATAATTTTGTGTATCGAAAAGCACTTCAGCCCATGCTGAGGACACCAATTACAGTGTGTGCCCTGAGTCTTTTCTGCATCTACAGCGCCCTTCAGAAAGTGCCAAACTTGTTCTCATTTGTGCTGCAGCCAGCCAGTACACAACATTTCTCACTATTTGGTAACACCTCTCTCTCCTTCCCCTCCTCCAAAAAAGCCCCAAACCAACTTGACTCCCAGCATTCCTCTCGTGTCTTACAAATACTTGTTTGAATCCTTGGCAAGAAGCTGGCTGTGTTCCCCGCCACTAGCCAGTCTGCCTATGCTATCTTGCACGCCTGTTTATTCCAGCGCTTAACTCCTGTAGTTGAGTACTGGAGGAGGTGGTACTGTGGTTTTAAACACCCTGAATACAAGCCCTGTGGTTCATTAGCATCAGCAAGTAGTAGGAGAGAATGTAGAGGCACGGGGTGCTGCTGGATACTTCAGTTTTGTGTGGCTCTTATTTTAGAAGGAAAGAATGCTGTGGTGTAAACCTTAAAGACGTCATCGTGTGTGTGTTATACTCAGTGGGAGACGTGCCTCGTGTGGTGCGCAGGGCAAGCAGTGACTGGTCAGGGCTCTGCCGAGGTAAGAGTGTGCTTTTGTGTGGAAGCTGTGACCTGGAACCCAAGAGCAGGCTCGCACCATCGGGAACAACGGTTGACTAATTCTGGCAGTTCCTTCCTGCTCTATGATTTGCTTCTCGGTTTTAGTGTTAAATTAACTCCTTCGAGGCAAACATGTTCCTTAGGGGTTTTGTCGCACTCCCAAGCTGACGCTTTCATCTGAACCAGGATCGCTTTCTGTGTGCCCATTTGTTTTACTGTATTCTGTTGCAGGGTTTCACACTGCACATAAATGTGGGAAAAACAATGTTTCAGGATTTGTGGTTTTTTGTGATAATACCTCTCACTGTAGAACTATACCAAGGGATTGTTAGATCTCTGCAAAGTTTCTTTGCACAGTACGAATGATGGTCAATTCAAAACAGTTTAAATCCAGGGAAGAGAATAATAATGAGATTTTGTCCCTTATGATCCTGAGCATATCTGCCTCTGAAAGTGCAGAGAAGATATTCAAGAGAAGACTGGCACTCTGTTGTAAAGATTGCCCAGATGCCAGGTCCAATACTCAATTAAGAAATTTCCTGCTGCTGTTGGTTCTGCAGACTTGACTTCAATCTGTTAATTGGTTTTTGTAAGCTTTGAATCAGAGCAAGCAAGAGCGGTATTCTCAGAGTAATAATGGTAAAACATCCTGAAGCTTCTGAAGCAAATTGCTGCTCATCTTAGCAGGTCTATTAGTAAAGCAACATGCAGTCTGGCAAGGAGGAAACTTTTCTAGTAGAACTTTTCCAAAGCAGATAGTCTCCAAGTCTAGTTAATATGAAATCTCAAATGTCATGTAAGATAGCCAGTTGCTCAGAGCAGCTGCTTCAGAATCTGCCCAGCCAACATTGGAGCGATGGATCTTGGTGCACAGGACGTTTCCTCTGGTTTCCTCTTGGTAAGGAAACACCATGGAAGTGGAGAGACCCATCTGGAGCTGGCAGCTCTTGTGGGACAGGCTGAAGAGGTGTGGGCATTGCCGGGGCAGTGGTGGCCACACCCACTCCTTTCAAAAGCCCTCAAGGATTGAGGTGGCAAACAGGGGTGGGACCTCAGCCGGGGTGGGGGGTGACTGGGCCTGGTGCAGCAGTTCATGCAGCAGTACATGCAAGGAGGGGACTGAAGCTTGGTGAGCTAAACCAGGGAGTGATAGTATCCACCTGGCAGAAGGCCATGGCATCCCTGAGATCTGCGCTCACCAGGTCTGATGTAGCTTCACAGGTGGAGCTCTGGTGGGAACATGTTGCCATCCAGATGTTGGGCTGTAGAGTGTGCCCCACTCTTATGCCAATGTCAGATGGCAGCAGTGAGCACATCTGTCAGAGGTGTGATCAGGTAGAGGAGCTCTTTGCCTTAGCATTGGAGCTCCAAGAAGAAGTAGGTATGTTGAAGACCATCAGGGAATGTGAGAGAGAGAGACTCCTGGAGTCACAACTTGCCCTCCCTGAAACAAGCCCAACAGGCAGACAGAGCTCACGATATGGAGAACTCCCCGTCCTCCGTGTGCTTGGTTAAACACGGTGACTTGGAGGACAGTGAGCAATGCCAGCATCCTCCTGTGCGGTGCAATGGGAACTGCAGGTGTGTGTCCCCAGCAACTACCCCACCTTCTCATGGGCCCTTGCAAGATAGATACAGTGTTCTGCAAGGGGAAGTGAATGATGCCACGATGGGTGGCTGTCCTGAAGGGCCAAGGAGTCCAGGAAAGCTGGGGATTCTTGAAGAAGGAAGTCTTAAAGGTGCAGGAACAGGATGTCCTCATGTCCTGAAAGATAAGTCTGTGGGGAGGATTTGATTACAACTCAGGGGAAAAGGGGATTTCATGGTCATTAGAAGTAGGAGCAGGGTACTCAGGAGGACTACAGAGTTGTTGCAAGTCTCTCAAGGGATGAAACTAGAATGCCTGAAGCCCAACGAGAAATTAATCTGTCTTCAGCTGTTAAAGTCAAGAAGAAACGCTTCTACAAATATATTAGCAACAAAAGCGGGACTAAGGAGAATTTCTATCCTTTATTGGATGCAGGGAGCAAATGTGACAAGAAGGGCCAGAAGGAGGATCTGGGGAACTATGGAGCTGTCAGTCTGAGCTCAGTGCCAGAGAAGGTCATGGAGTTGACCATCATGAGTACTATTGTTGTCTGCAGGACAAGGGGATTAGGCCCTCTTGGTGGCTGGTCACAAGTGGTCTTCCCCAGGGCTTGTTGCTGGGGCCAATTCTCTTTAATATCAATGACCTGGATGAGAGGATTGAGTGCATCCTCAAGTTTGTATGACACTAGTGTTGGGTGGGAGTGTTGATCTGCTTGAAGATAGGAAGGTTGTACAGAGGGACCTGGACAGGCTGAATCGATGGGCTGAGAGCAATGGTTAGAGATTCAACAAGGCCAAAAGCCAAGGTCCTGCACCTGGGTCACAGCTACCCCATGCAACTCTACAAGCTTGGGAAAGACTGTCTGGAAAGCTGCCCAGTAAAGACCTAGGGGTGTTGATTGATAGCCATCTGAACATGAGCCAGCAGTGTGCTCAGGTGGCCAAGAAGGCCAACAGCATCTTGGCATGGATCAGGAATACTGTGGCCAGCAGAAGTAGAGAAGAGATTGCCCCCTCAGCACTTGTGAGGCCATGCTTTGAATACTCTGTTCAGTTTTGGGTGCTTCACTACAAGAAGGACACTGAGGTGCTGGAGTGGGTCCAGAGAAGGGGTAATGAAGGTGGTGAAGGGTCTGGAGAGCAAGTCTTATGACAAGTGGCTGAGGGAATTGAAATTGTTTAGCCTGCAGAAAGGGAGGCTGCGGGGAGACCTCATTGCTCTCTGCAACCACCTGAAGGAGGTTGTAGTAAGGTGGGCGTTGATCTCTTCTCCCTAGTAACAAGTGATAGGATGAGAGGAAGTGGCCTCAAGTTGCACCAGGGGAGAAATTGTGTTTTGGAGGACAGGAGCAGGATCGATTTCAGATTCATTTCATTTCTTTAGCCTTTGCTGCTTCCTGCTGCTTCCCCTTTTTTGGTTGTTTTTGGTTTGGTTGGGTTTTTTGGTCAGTATCTTGAAACACATTCCAGAAATATCTGTGTGAGGGAAGAGTGCCAAGGCTGCTGATGAATAAGAGACTTTGTGATGAATCTTGCAAAATTGGACCTTTTCATTCAGAGAATGGTTCTCCATTACTGAACCTTTTGTTGCTGCCTTTTGAATTGGAGAGGAGAGGAGATGTTAAGTGTTGTGCCTGACACTTCTCTCCACCCTACCTGAATTGCTTTGATGGGGAGGGAGAGGGAGGGCAATGCAGAGGTTGTTGATTCACTCGGTTACATCTGAAGATGGAGCGGTGGTATTACTTCACTGCTAAAACTGCGTAGTTTTGAGAAACTTACATTTTCAGTGAAAGTTTGATTCTGAACTGTATTGATCTGAGCTGAAAGGTCATGTTTATTCCCAAGCCCTTGGAATAAATCTCTTTCGAAGTTGAGTGTGTTTTTGTTTTTGTTTTTCAGTTTGAAACTAATTTATAACAGTGGTATTTTTTTTTGCTAATACATCAACTGCAACTTCCTACAAGGTGAATTTGGGTTGCATGTGTATTTTATCCAAGCTATGTCAGAATCCTAAACACTTTTTTCGATGCTGCACATACCATATTTCTTACGGTTTTCCCGGAGAACAACTGTGGCAGTTTCGAACTTAAGTAGGTGATATGTAGTGTGTGATAAGGGCTGCAGCAGCTGTGTCCTGGGGATACACCTTGCTAAAATTATCCCCCACGCCTCAGATGATAGTATCTCATTATTAGCAGAACATCAGACCTTTGAGCTGTCACTTCAAGAAGGAACACCTGATGCAGTGGAAAAACTGTATGCAGGAGCTGCCTGTAGTTAGCCAGCTTTAGGAGTCCTTGCTTGTGAAAGCTTGCAGTTAGCAGAATTCAGTCTTGTAAACGTCTCTTTAAACCTTATTTCTTCATTAGGTATGACACAGTATGTGCAAATGAATCCATTGGAATGAATCTGTTATTTGAAGTCCTGTGGTGTTTGTTAACTTAAACACCTTGAGAGAGAAATGCCTTTAATAGTTAATTACTTTGACTCCTTCAGGTATTGCAGGAGCTCCTTTTGTGTCCATTTGCCATGTTTCCCTGTTTCCAAGTTGAAGTGTGCAGCTCTGTTGCAGCAAACACTGCAGCATCCTTTCAGCATTGCCACCAGTGCCGTCAGTCTCTTAACTCTAAGGGAGCTGCCCTGTCTGCACAGATTGCTTCCAGTTTTGTGTGTTGGCTGCTGGTGCATTGGCTTGGCAGTCACTCTCATCTGGGAGAGCTTTTTAGAAGAATCTAATCCTCATTTTGTATAAATGTTTAACTCTGGAACTAGGCTGCTGCTTTTCATGCTGCATCCAAGTTCTGTGTTTGACTTCATTATAGTGTACAAGGGGTTTGGTTGGGAAGTCTGCCCTGCCTCTCCATGCTACTTGTCCTTCTGAACAATTGCAGTAGACAGCTTCCTTTTGAGATCTCATGGAGAGACCTCATAACACCATGGCAAACATCTTTTTAGTGCTGGGAGAACCTGCCCTTGCAGTGTGCTTGTTGGAGAGTGTAGCAAGATACATAGCTAGAGGGAACCTCCTTGCCTTTTTGATCTCTCCCCAGGCAAGAAGGGACAGAAACCGAAAGTGGGTGCAAAAGGGTTCAAAGGCAAAGCAGCTTTTCCTCCCCATACTTATGAGCAGCACCCTAATAGGTTATGACACCAGCTACACTGGACACAGATGTGCACAAATGCCTCTTTCCTTCTCCCTTCAGATATAACAGATGCACTTTGTGCCCTCCCTGATAGCTTTGTTGTGACAGGGCATCCCAGGAACTAGTCTCTCTCTGAAGTGCTCTCCACATTTAGGGTGATAGTGCAGGTCTGCCAGGCTCACCCACTACAGACGAGTAAGTTGTACACGGTGAACCTGCTCTTGTCTTCTAGCCTCATGCTTTTCTGCATGGAACCTTGCAGACTGGTGCAGAGTGGGAGAAGACAAGCACGTTCCTCTTTTCAGAGTGTTTTCCGTGAGAAGATTTCTCCTGCACCCTGCAAAAGCTGATATTGTGGGCATAAAGCATTTTCAAGGGAATGAGCAACCTGTCATAAAATGGCATTGCTTCTTTTGCTCATTTGAGAGAATTCGTTACCAAGTCAGTTCTTCTGCTGGGGAGCACAGTATTGGCTCCTTAGGACTGCAGAAAACAGCTGTAGATCCTCGATGCCCTGCAAGAGCATCTTAAGGCAATATGTAGGAGCTGGTATCCTCATTTCTTTCCCTGTTTTGTTATGGGATCACAGGAACTATTGCTTCAAGTCAGAAAATACTGGATATTGTGAAAACTGTGCTTTGCACCTGCCCAGGAAAAGTTAGAGCTGTGTGTTGCACTTCCTGCAGAATGGTGTGGAGGTGAGGAATTTTCTGCCCAATGTAAAACTTTGGGGTTTGAGGGTTTCTGATTATTTATTTTAAGAATTGTGCTTGTTGCCAGGTGTTGCTACAGATCTCCAAGATCTAGCATCCAGGACAGAACATGTTTTGCAGGCTTCTCTGCTCTCTCATTGCTGCCCTCGTCTCTTTGACCCCAGCTTGCCACTTCCTCATCCACTGAATGAAGACAGAGGGCTCTTTATTGTATGATACCCTAAATGTAATATGATAGTGTTGCAGGAGAGCTAGCGGAGTGGTCATTACCAGGTGTTCAGTGTTTTCTGTTTCAGGGAGATCTGTAGCTGGCTTCAGTCTTACACTGTCTCTAATACAGGAAAGGAAGGCAGGCTGGGGATGCCTTCTTGTGTGGCACCATCTGTGCAGCCAGAAGCCTTCCCAAGGATATGCAAGCGGATGTGGATGATGTTGAGTTAGGTCCCTCAACTTCTGGAGGAGGAACAATGCCTCCTGCTTGAACAGAGGTGAATGTGGGGCTGGATCTCACAACACATAGGGAAACCTCTGGTTTGTTGAACCAAACAGATGTGAAATCCCACAAAGAATCTCCAAAAGATCCAATTTTAGACCATGCTTTTTCATGAGGGATGTATGGGCAGACCTGTTATCATATAAAGGTATCAGGATTCTTTTGTCTCTGGCCCCTTGGAAAGGAAGAGGCTAGGATTTTACTATGGAATGTGTTTTTAGTCTTCTGGTCAGATCCTGTGATGTAGCTATTCCTGCTGTTTCTGTTTTCACCTTCTGTTTTACTCTAAGTGAGCCTGCACTGATTACAGTGTTGTCTTTTATGGCAGGCAGACAAATAAAACAGGACTGATTCAATTGTTGTTTCTTAAGTGCTTCTTGGAAGTCACATCCATCATTTTGTGGACAAGTTCAATAACCTGAACGTGTTTACTTCATTTTTGAATGCGTGGCTCATGAAACTTGTGTTCTTTGGAAGTGCAGTTCTAACACACAGTAAAAATCTCTGCCAAAGAACCCATATAGGCCACAGGGAAAAGTAGCTTAATTCTCCTGTCTTTAAAGATTAGTTTCATTTTGAAGGTTTTCTCTCAACATTATCATCAAAACAACACACTGCCAGTTGTTGTCTTGAACAGTTGAGCCATTAAGGCAGTCAGGATTTGGAAGGCTTTCTCCAAGTGAGTTTAATAGCAGTAGCAGCTTGCCATTCTTTCAGGGGAAGATATCTGTGGGGTTTTTTCCTTGTTAGATTATCTATAGGTATTTTTAAAACCTTATTGCAAATATTCTCTTGCTGAAGGAAGATACAGCTGTTACTGGAAGTAACTATATTTCCACATGAAACTATCCTTTGGCCCATTAGTGTGGCAAGCAGGAGCAGGGAAGTCATTGTGCTCTTGTACTCTGCACTGGTTAGGCCACACCTTGAGTCCTGTGTCCAGTTCTGGGCCCCTCAGATTAAGAAGGACATTGAGACTCTTGAACGTGTCCAGAGAAGGGCAGCAAGGCTGGGGAGAGGCCTTGAGCACAAGCCCTATGAGGAGAGGCTGAGGGAGCTGGGGTTGTTTAGCCTGGAGAAGAGGAGGCTCAGGGAGACCTCATTGCTCTCTACAACTACCTGAAAGAAGGTTGTAGCCAGGAAGGGGTTGGTCTCTTCTCTCTAGCAACCAGCACCAGAACAAGAGGACACAGGCTCAAGCTGCTCCAGGGGAAGTTTAGGCTTGAGGTGAGGAGAAAGTTCTTCACTGAGAGAGTCATTTGTCATTGGAATGTGCTGCCCAGGGAGGTGGTGGAGTCACCATCCCTGGAGGTGTTCAAGAGGGGATTGGATGTGGCACTTGGTGCCATGGTTTAGTCCTGAGGTCTGTGGTGACAGGTTGGACTTGATGATCTTTGAGGTCTCTTCCAACCTTGGTGATTCTGTGATTCTATTTCTTCTGGCAAGTGGAATACAGGCAATGTAAAGCCTTGGATGTGAATTCTTACTAAAGTCATTGTACAAGTTAATTTATTTTAAAAGTGACAGTGTCTTTTCATCTTATACCAGTTTATATACTTAATAATCTTTAACTTCATTCATACCACAAGGTAGTTGAGTTTGAATGGGAACTCTGGAGGTTGGTGGAAACTGCATGTTTTGGATATTAGAACAGCACTTTAAATACCTGAAGGGAACTACGTCATCATACACCATGCTATGCTGATTGAAGGTGGCACAGGTGGCACTGCTTTCAGCTCAGAAGCTTTCAAATGCATTGCTGATCTACCAACAGTAGCACACCACTATTGATTCTGTCTCTAGTAATAACTTCAGAGTTGCCCTTACATCATTGCCATGTTTTTGTCCTTCACCCTTGACTGAGCTTTTGAGCAGTGAAGATCTGGTGAAGGTGATGACAGTGATGAAAATGCAACCATTCAAAAAAAGGCAGCAAGGAGTTTGCACTGAAAGATTTATGCTGGGCATTCAGCTTCATAGGTGATGCAATGAGTTCTTGTCAGGAGGTCAGTCATTCAGAGAGTGATTGGACAAAGTCATCAGGGTATTGCAGGGTTTGGTCTCTCACTATGAGGAGAGGTCACACGACTTTTGGGAACCGCTTTTATCATAGTGGTCCTTGCTGTGCCAGAAAACATCTCAATCAGACCTTCAACCCTTTTCTGTCTTCCTCAAGATAGATGAGTTGTGCCCTTAAGAGTAGTAATAAATATGAGTATGAAGCACTGGCTTTGTATTGCTTTTTAGCATTTATATTGCTGCTTCAGTGTTTCCATTAAAGCAAATTAAAAATTAATCACATAATGGGGTATATGATAAGGTCATGCAAGTTAGCAGTATAAATTCATTGTGTATGTTGGGAGCATAAAAATGAAGTGAGAGGTTTCAGGAGGTCTAACAATACAAATTCATTAGTTGTGAACACGATGAAGACTGAGATTTCCTAGGTGCAGTGGGAGGCTAGGATGATCACACCATTTACTGGTATGGATGTCTACTTAGGAGCAAAGAATCATAGAATGGTCCAGGGACTTCCAAAGGTCATCCAGTCCGACCTCCCTGCAGTCAGCAGGGACATCCCTGACTAGATCAGGCTGCCCAGGGCCTCACTGAGCCTTACCTTGAATATGCCCAGGGAAGGGGCCGCAACCACCTCCCTGGGCAACCTGTTCCAACGTTCTGCCACCCTCATAGTAAAGAAAGTCTTCCTGATATCCAGTCTAAATCTGCCCTTCTCTGGTTTGAAGCCATTGCTCCTCATCCTGTCACCACAGGCCTTTGCAAACTGTCTCCATCCTTCCTGTAGGCTTCCTTCAGGTACTGGCAGGCTGCTATTAGGTCTCCCTGGAGCCGCCTCTTCTCCAGGCTGAACAACCCCAGCTCCCTCAGCCTGTTGTCATAGCAGAGTGCTCCAACCCCCAGATAATTTTTGTGGCCCTCCTGGTGTACATCTCTATTACATCACCATTTCTTTGCCAAAGAAACCCCCACCTAAATGGGGACAGATGTGTACACTTCCATGTTTATGACCACACCTGCAGTATGTCTCCTGTGCTTGCTTTGATTCAGGTGGCTGGTTTGCTGGCTGGAGATTTGTATCTGGCTTCAGCCTCTGGAACCTGGGATATTTGCACCACTGAATATCCCTTTGAACAGATAAACTAAATTCACAGCTTGCATTGGGTTGGAAGGTACCCTAAAAGGTCATCTTGTCCAACCCCCCTGCAGTGAATAGGTACAACTCCAACTGTGCCCAGGGCCACATCAAGTCTGATCTTGGAATATCTTCAGGGCTGGGACCTCAACCACATCCCTGAGCAACCTGTTCCAGTATTTTACCACTCTCATTGTAAAGAACTTCTTTCATATGTCCAACCTAAATCTGTCCTGCTCCAGTTTAAAACCATTGCCCCTCATCCTGTCAGTACAAGCCCTTCTAAACAGTCCTTCCCCAGCCTTCCTACAGGTCCCCTTCAGGTGTTGAAATGTAGCTATAAGGTCTTCACGGAGCCTCTTCTTCTCCGGACTGAACAACCTCAGCCTGTCTTCATAGGAGAGGTGCTCCAGCCCTCTGATGATCTTTGTGGCCCTCCTCTGGATCCACTCCAGCAGGTCCATGCCTCTATTGTGTTGGGGGCCCTATAGCTGGACACAGTACTCCAGGTAAGGTCTCACCAGAGCAGTGATAGAATCACCTCTCTTGATCTGCTGGCCATGCTGCTTTTCATGCAGCCCAGGATGCGATTTGCCTTCTGGGCTGCAAGTGCACGCTGCTGGCTCATGTCAGTCAGTCATCTTCTAATGATAATGATAATGTCTTTTTCTGAAGTATCTTATGTCATTTTCTAAAATCAAAGCACTGGGGCCTAAATAGTTGAGCTTCATTAAGGAGATGAAGTAAATGAAGAGAGGCATCTGGCAGAACGGAGGACAGTGTAAAAATAGAGGCATATGTTAGTTTGAGTAGCATTAGTCATTTCTGGTATTATTTTGCCTGTGAACCTCTGCTCCATTCAAAGCAGAAGACTGAGCCAACAAAGCCAGTTTTCAGGACATTCACACAGTGTTCCTTTCTTCCTGAAAATAAGCAACTGCTGCTTGGAGAAAATTGGAGGTGCCTTTTGGCCAACAGAAGTCTTTGCCACGAGAACAATTTTATAATGCATCCTAAATAAATCTTCAAGAAGCAAATTGGCTGCCAAAGTACTGCCCTTAATTATTTTTTTTTCCCCCCAATATGCTGGTTTCGTAGAACATGAGTCCTGATTCATTGTGATCAGTCAATAAAAGAATCCTGGGGAAGATAACTTATATAAACTATTTTTGCATAGCTATTTGTGTAGCCTTTGTGAAGAGAGTGATGTTTGCTGTAATTTAGTACTGCCTAGTGATCATATGCAAAGTGATATAAGTGGAAAAATAGTATGTATCAGTGTTCATACTTCACTTTGTCCATTGTTCAGGTGGAGAGATCTGTTTATGTCTTCAGCAGAACTTTTTTTGCAGTTGTTCCTGATAGTACCTTACCACTGGTGTAGCTGCTGATGGAATAGAATAGATCAGGTTGGAAGAGACCTTCAAGATCATTGTGTCCAACCCATCATCCAACACCACCTAATCAACTAAACCATGCAACCAAGCACCCTATCCAGTCTCCTTCTGAACACCTCTAGTGATGGTGACTCCACCACCTCCCTGGGCAGCCCATTCCAATGGCCAGTCACTCTCTGTGTAGAATTTCTTCTTAACATCCAGTCTGAACCTCCCCTGGCACAGCTTGAGACTGTGTCCTCTTGTTCTGGTGCTGGTTACCTGGGAGAAGAGACCAACCCCACCTGTCTACAACCTCCCTTCAGGTAGTTGTAGAGAGCAAGTGTGTGTGTGTGGGGGGGTTATCATAAACTGTGGTACAATTTGGGAATGGTTGGGGCAAATTCTTTTATTTTGTATGAGAATTGAATGACCTCAACATTATTTTGGGGCAATGAACATGACTGATGAAAATTTTATCTAAAATGGCTGAGAAGCAGTGTATTGTAAATGAAAACAGTAGGCTGCTTTTAGGGAAGGGTGAAAGGAAAAAGGTGACAGACTCAGGTGAAACAGCAGGAGAGAAATACAAGGTGCAAGATACACGTTCAGTACAGCTGAGTGAGCTGTGCTGAAGTCACAGTGCTGTGAGCTGAGGAGTTGTAAATTGTATAGGTCTTAAAGATTAGCCTGAGAGATGTAAATGTCAGCGTTGCTTTTGTGTTATATAGCTGATGATTGGGAAGGTTAGGCTCTGCAAAGCGCTCACCAGATCTAGGAATTGTGCCATTTATGTGCTTGTAGCTCATCTGTGAGGGAAGGAAAAATACCTCCATTTTTTTTATTTCAACCATGCATGCATCGAGCCTGAAAGAGTCTGCTGTTACTCCTGACTGCTTCACTTTCACTGTAGTGGTATATCAAACACCAGGGTCTTCTCTGACTGTGCTGAAGGTCTCCATAGAGGGACCAGTGTGGTTAGGATGAGCGTTTGCTCAGCTGCAAACTGGAATGACGTAGGAAATGCTTTGGCAATGGTGCCAAAGTGATTTGCTTCCTGAACATAATCCAAACCCCCACAAAATATTATGAAGGACTTTTCCTCTGCTTTGGCACTCTTGCAGTGACACTTATTACTCTGAGATAGCCTTTCCAGTCATTCATGAGACATCACAGGAGAGGCAAGATGGAAATTTCTAACATAAGTAATAAGCAGGAGCTTTCCCTCTCCTCACCTGAATATGTATTTTAATATTAGAGAAGCACAGGGTAGGTTTTCTGTGGAAGGTCCTTTTTAAGAGTATTAATTTTTATGCCAAAACACTTCACTGAAATAATACTGTCACAGAGGTAATTAATAACACAGAAATTAAGCAATTCAGGCAAGAAAGGAAAGACACGTTTTCTCCTGCCCTTTGAAGAAAGTGTGAGTCAGGGAGGTGCATGAAGGCTCTCCCAGGTGACATGAGCAGCATAGAGAACAGTTTGTGCCATCAGTGCCAACCTGATTTTGGATGATCAAAGAAGGGACCTGTATTGCTTGAGCAAAGGGGCAGGAACATCCTTTAGGGATGAAACAGGAGCAGGATCCCAGCACAAGGGATGCAAAGGCTGAGCTGTGCCACGAAGACAGACAGGTTTGTGATTTATGTGCCCTGTCTCTATCCTGAAAGGGTACCACCCGTCACTGAGGGAGCAGTGCTGGAGCAAAATGTGGCCTCATCTGAGCTGCTTACAGGTGAGGAGTAAGTGTGGTGATCCATCATGTTGTTGTTTGGTCTGTTTAAATTTGTTGATGCATAATAATGTGAGAATTTAGCAAGAAAACCCATTCCTTCCCACTTCCATCTGCACTGAGGTTGCTGCCTGTATTGTGTCCTTTCTTCTTTTCCCTCTTTCTCATCTAATACCCACCAGGCATCTGGGATAATGGAGTTTTTCACTTCTACAGCAAGTGCAGCACCTGCCATGTGAAATCTTTCTGTTTCTCTTTGAGTGAAAGCTTTAACTGACACTTCTCCCAGACAGAGATTAAGGCTTTAGTGCTGCTGGACATTTGATTAATACAAAGTCCCTTTATTGTCACCCTGCCTTTCTGCTCTTCCTCATTAGAAATCGGTGACTCTTCCCCAATGCATTCATTACATGGAGAAAAGAATGCCTAATGATACATGGAGACAAAGAAAACATATAGCATGCATTCAGCTAGTAAAATGAGCTGTTTTCCCATGTGTAGAGGGGATTAAACAGGGAGTGCATTTGCCTCCTTCAGCTGCTAGTTGAAGCCTCTGACAGAGTACAGCGCAATATGTATGTGCGCATGTACAGGCACATAGCACCACACATGCACAGAGGAGAACTGAGCCCACTTGCTGTTCAGATATAATTTTGGTTTGTGTTTACATTTCAGTGGAGTGGTGGCCTGCAGTTGTTTTGGTTTTCCCTCTGGAGGCTGGAAATGCTTTTGTTCCTGCGAGCCACTGAGTGTTTCCGTTAGCATTTGATGGCACCGTGTCAGGAGGGAGAATATTTATTTGCTGGGGTTTGTCCAGAGAAGAGTTGCAAGGGAGGGGTGTGTGGGTGTGTTTTGGCCAGAGAACAGTGCCCTGGGGACATAATCCTTCCCGTAATGAATTGTGCAGTTTACTGAGTTAGGAATCTGATAGTTTTCTGTAACCCTGTTAGCACTTTTATCCAGGGATTTCTCCACTTTTTAGTGATGCAGTCCTTCCAGACACAGATGGTATCAATGTGTGCAGCAGTTCACCTGGGCTAAAAGTTCAAGTACAGTTCTGGTCCTATTCCTGCTACCTCCTGGCTAAGCTGCTTGGTGGCCACACTGGGGCTGGCATTTGGGGCTTGTCGCAGTTCCCTTTGGCCTGAGTGGGAGCAGGAGCCCAAGAGTTGTGGTGCAAAGCCTAAGCCACCAAGCTGTCTTGGACACATGCTGGTTTGGTGCAAGGGCAGTATGGATGGACTTGCAGACACAGAATGGTGGAAGTAGCCCAGAGGAAAGAGATTTCAGGCCCAGCTGTTACTGAAGGGGGTTTGATGAGGCACAAAAGCTCTCTTCTGCAATGGTGAGATGGTTAAGTGATCTATTGATGGTGAGAACAGTGTGACCAGGGATTGCTTTACTCTATGGCAGAGGGATCTGAGTTGCTGGAGTTGAAGGCTGTAGGGTTTGGAACTGGCTAGAACCTGGCTCTAGAAGTACATGCCAAAGGTGCAGGGAGCAGAGTTAGCAGATCTGTTGTGGTAGGTGATGTTACAGAGCACAAGAAGGGAAAGAAAAGCTCACCTTAGATGTTTGTAAACCATAATGTAGAGTGTAAAAAGGAATGTGAATAAACTTGTATATAAACCTCTCTATATACATAAGCTTCCCTGGCCCGTGGCAGGGGGGTTGGAACTAGATGATCCTTGTGGTCCCTTCCAACCCTGACTGATACTATGATACTATGCTTCATTCTGAGTAAATGCAACTTTAGGAAAGATTTGAATGTTAGACTGAAGTGGCAGTGAATTGAGGAAAAACTTTGTAGCTGGAGGCAGCAGGAAGGAGGGAGCTGTCAGCAAGGGAGTAAGGCTGGCAGGAAAGGGACAGAGTTTTCCTTCCGCAAGTACTAAATAAGCTCAGATGCCCGTGGGTCAGAAAAGAAACTAGTTGATAGGAGGCATGTGGGAGGTAGTACTTGAATGTATTTGAAATAAGGTAGCTCATTCTTAGGTGTCAGTAATCTTCTGCCAGTTGGGAGAACCTGCTTTGATATTCTATGGGGAGAATTAAACCCTGGCTTTATGTAGTGCTGAGTGATGGTATCAAGGGATTTTGTGACCCTTGATACCATAGCTGCACTGTGGAAATGCCCAGGTTTTTCTTCTTTGAGTCCCTTCCTGAGAAATGTAAACCAAAGCATTCTTGAGAAACATACAGAAATATTTTAGGCTTGCATGTATCTCATGCAACTGTATAGATGACTTTACTGTTGAGAGTCCTGTGTAGAGACAGCTTCTATTTAATGTCTTTTCTGAGTGTAGAGCAGGGCACTCTGCTCACTGCTGTTCTGCCTCTTCCTTGTGGTCAACTTTGATGATCTTGTGCTTTTGTGAGCCAAGTATCCAACAGAAATAAGGATGGAAGAAAACTGTGCATAAAACTATGCCCCAAAACTATGATTTAGGAGCAGTTCAGATGAAATGAAGAACGGATGCTATGTGAGTGTTTTCTTGATGGAAGATGCTTGTCTGTCCACTCCTTTGGCAAGGTACTTCCTCCAAAATGTACTGGATTTACTCAAAATCATAAGGTGGCAGTGGCCATAAGGGCCTTTACCTGTCAGTTTGTTTTACTTCTTTTTAAGGTTTCAGTAAAGTAAAGCTTTTATCATCCCTGCACCATGCTGAGAAACTTATTTTATTGCTGTGTGACCTGACCTGCTTAATAATTCAATTTCAATTTTTTGTTCATTTTATTTCCTAATGCTTTAAGTTCTGTGGGTACCTGAAGGTGGCAGCTTTCTTTGGCAGCAGTGCTACAGGCAGATTAGGAAACCAGAAGTCAAATCCCCAAAAGAAGATATTTCCATAAGCACCTGTTCACCTTGTTTGTGGAGGGGACGTCTCCAGCACAGAATGAGCTTCATTCCTGTAGCTCTAGCAAATGAGCTGTGACATGCTCCTACTGCTGCTGCTGCTGCAAGTAATCAGCTAGAGGTTACTTTCCTGGATGAAGTTCATTTAAATGGCAGTGGAGGAGAAGACTGTGATTTATTTTGATTGTTTTTCTCCCATGATATTTGCATACTGCAGTATGTAAAATGAGAAGATATACATAATGTTGTTTTTTTCTCTGTGTGACACCATAAATCTAGAGAGAGTTTTAAAAAAGAACCTAACAAATAGGTTTTAGTAACATTTTATTTTCCTTTGAAGAAGAGTAACTTAGATCAGTATGCTTCAAATGAACATGATGTTCTAGTTGTGTTGAATACAGCAATACATTTTTGTGCTGGCTAATGTATCTGTGAAGCAAATCACAGTATCACCAAGGTTGGAAGAGACCTCAAAGATCATCAAGTCCAACCTGTCACCACAGACCTCAGGACTAGACCATGGCACCAAGTGCCGCGTCCAGTCCCGTCTTGAACACCTCCCGGGATGGTGACTCCACCACCTCCCTGGGCAGCACATTCCAATGGTGAACAACTCTCTCCGTGAAGAACTTTCTCTTCACCTCGAGCCTAAACTTCCCCTGGAGCAGCTTGAGCCTGTGTCCTCTTGTTCTGGTGCTGGTTGCTAGAGAGAAGAGACCAACCCCTTCCTGGCAACAGCCTTCTTTCAGGTAGTTGTAGAGAGCAATGAGGTCTCCCCTGAGCCTCCTCTTCTCCAGGCGAAACAATCCCAGCTCCCTCAGCCTCTCCTCACAGGGTTGTGCTTGAGGCCTCTCCCCATCCTCATTGCCCTTCTCTGGACATGTTCAAGTGTCTCAATGTCCTTCTTAAATTGAGGGGCCCAGAACTGGACACAGCACTCAAGGTGCAGCCTAACTAAAGCAGAGCACAGGGGCACAATGACTTCCCTGCTCCTGCTGGCCACACTATTCCTAATGCAGGCCAGGATGCCACTGGCCTTCTTGGCCACCTGGGCACACTGGTGGCTCATGTTCACCCGGCTGTCAATCAGCACCCCCAGGTCCCTTTCTGTTTGGCAGCTTTCCAGCCACTCTGACCCCAGCCTGTAGCTCTGCATGGGGTTGTTGTGGCCAAAGTGCAGCACCTGGCACTTGGATTTGTTGAATGAAATATCATCACCTGAGTAAAACAAACATTTAGAAATAGCTTTCTTTGGTTTTTATTCTCATTCCCAACTCGGTGTTAAAGAGTTAAAAAAACCATTCATCAGAGGGTCTGATAAATATTTTTCTATAGTTGGCAGAGTGTTTAAGATATAACTTTTTTGAGATAAACTTGAGGAAAAAGTAGCACTTGGTAACACAGTGCTGTATTAGGGGGGCTGGGGATTATAACCATGAGGTTCTGAATTTTACTGTGCAAACTGTCCCTTTTCTTAACCTTTGGCTTCATTTAAATTGACAAGACCATTGAAAATAAATATGACCAAACAGGTATAACTGCTGAAAATTCTGCATTAAGAGTGCATGAGCATGAACTGGGGGCACAAAGGTCATTTTTGGAGAAACAGAATATAAATTTAGTCTGTAATCCATGTCTTGCAGACTCAAATGATACCAGTTTAAAATGTATGAGAGCCTTGGAAGGAACTTAAGCACCAGCTGAAGAACTTGTCTTCCTTGCTTGCTAGCATGTGTGTGTGCACATCTGCGTGTTTTTCAGATGACTGTGCCAGCATAATAACAGTTCTTGTTTGGCACAACAACACTTCAGTGCCCTGAGACTGCTGCTTGTTTCATCCCAGCATCTGGTGAGATTAAGCATTAGCGCTGCTGTTTAATGAACAGTTTGTGGATGTGAATGAGTGTTTGGGGTTGTTTTTGTTTCCTTCCATCCGTCGGGGTGAACAAAGCCTTCCGGACTGCCTACTATAGATTAATTTACAGCTGCCAGTTTATATTAGTTGTTCTATTTATTCTGCTTGGGTGCTTTTTGGAGGAAAGGAGTATTTCTTAGTCAATTGTCTTGCCAAGAGAAAGGAATTCAAGAAATGTGAAGCAAACAAATTCCTGCTAATTAGTCAAGCTTTTGGCAACTGAGTTGTTTGCTCCCTTTTCTTATGATTTTGTGCTACACAAAAGGACTGAAATTGGAAAACAGGATTTAATCTCGGGTCTGAACTTTGTCTTTCCCCCCTGCACTCTGTGTTGGTGATGCTGGGGCTCGGTGAACAGCAGCTATAACCAAATTTCTTATCTGCCTTCTTAAAAGCCTGACCCTGCTGAAGGTTTTGACAGGTGGAACACCATATATCTCTGCCTCTGCAACTCCTACGATGCCATAGGTTTATCAAGAACCTCTAATGCTCCTTGGTTTTTATTGTGTTTCTCTGTAATTTTCCTTCTTTCTGTTTGTGCCGAGTGCAGGCTCTGTGTGCCAATTGCCTGATGCAGCTAGGGACTGCTGGCTCTTGCTGCTGGTGGTGGCCAAAGCTGTGTGCAACCCTGCACCCCCTGAGAGGTGACTCTGTGTTACATGATATCAGTGAGAGAGAAAAAACAACAACCCAAAAAACAAAAACCTGTGAATCTGTGAGTTTATTCAAGAGCTTTAAGGATCTCTTTGGGTATGGATAATGCAGACTGGCTGATGTCTTTGTCCATCTTCTAAAATAATTGCATTGGAAGATTCAAGTAGTTCAAAAGGGGATTAGTTGGTGCACTTAAAGCAGGATCAGGCACACTGGGAGATGGGCCCTTCTTCCCCACCCCCACTGGAGCCAGAGGTCTTTGTTGCTCAAATTACTGAGGATGAGATCAAACTGGGCTAAATATAATCTGTGATTCTGCAGAGAGTTCCTTCTTCCTTTACTCTCTCCTGGGTTGTAGGGTGGGGAATAATGTGTTGTGGGCCTGTTTGAAAACCAAGTGGAAGGTTGTAAGACCTGAAACATCCCAGATGTTGAGAAGATACCTTGCAGGGACAGGAACAACTGCTCTCAGGATTCTGCAGGGCCAAGGGAACCCACTCTACTGAGACATCCACAGGGAGCTTTCAGCTCTGAGACTATGCAAGGAGGTAAAGTCTCTTTGGCTTTTGGAAATAATTTCCCTCCTGTTCACTGTAACAAATGGTACCTTCTGTAATACATTTGTAGATCTTGGCAGGTAGCGATTACAGCATCTTGTATATTTTCATGCAAGTTTGTAATGAGAGGTAATTAATGCATAGATGGATACACAGATATCTATATACACTTCCCCCCCCCCTTTTTTTTTTTTTTTTTTTGGTTAGAAGGTAGTTTTGCTCAATAGTAGGTGGTAGCAGAGGACATCCTACCTGCCACTCTGATTTCTGCTTTTTTTATGTCTTGCTTGTACTTTGGCTTTTGAGCTCGCAGGTGTTTGACTGTGGTGATGGTGCAGGTGTTTGCTGTGCGATGTGCAGCTTCATCTAAGAAATACTTTCTGCTCCTGTTTTGATCTTTATTCTTTTGAAGGTCTTTCAATTGATTTGGAAATATCCATTTAATGAATGTTGTTCACTTAACTGTTTCATGCCTAAGCCACCAAGCTGTCTTGGACACATGCTGGTTTGGTGCAAGGGCAGTATGGATGGACTTGCAGACACAGAATGGTGGAAGTAGCCCAGAGGAAAGAGATTTCAGGCCCAGCTGTTACTGAAGGGGGTTTGATGAGGCACAAAAGCTCTCTTCTGCAATGGTGAGATGGTTAAGTGATCTATTGATGGTGAGAACAGTGTGACCAGGGATTGCTTTACTCTATGGCAGAGGGATCTGAGTTGCTGGAGTTGAAGGCTGTAGGGTTTGGAACTGGCTAGAACCTGGCTCTAGAAGTACATGCCAAAGGTGCAGGGAGCAGAGTTAGCAGATCTGTTGTGGTAGGTGATGTTACAGAGCACAAGAAGGGAAAGAAAAGCTCACCTTAGATGTTTGTAAACCATAATGTAGAGTGTAAAAAGGAATGTGAATAAACTTGTATATAAACCTCTCTATATAGATAAGCTTCCCTGCCCGTGGCAGGGGGGTTGGAACTAGATGATCCTTGTGGTCCCTTCCAACCCTGACTGATACTATGATACTGTGATACTGTGTCACATGTTTGAAGTCTGTGTGTGTGCTCCGTTTCGTAAGAATTTCATTTGTTGAGTTTGTCAAAAGTTACTTCATATGCACTATGTGAAGCATTTCATGACTTTATCTAGCCTTGTGTTGCTAAGATGGTGTGGCAAAATGGAGCTGCTACTGGGTTTCTTCCAAGTCTGCTTTGACATACAGTGGGGTATGTGTAGTTAGAAACAAAAAAATCAATGCTCCTAAGTGCTCCATAGCTCAAAATGAACAGTCAGTGAACTATCAAATAGGAAAAAGCTATATTTACCTTGTTCTTTTTTATTGTAACCAATCTTTAAGGCTGTCTGGCCATAATGAATAAGATTGTTTAAACCCACTGTTTTTCATCACTGCAATTGAAATGTCTTTCCTCTCTACAAATAGTTCTGCACGATATTGAAAAGTAGTAATCTTGTATCAAGAATATACCAAACAATTCACTGGCTTCCAGTTCTTTTCTTTGTACTGGATAGACATTTATGAAAATACAGTACCTTCTTGGTTAAAACCAGAATTGTTGTGACTATATCAATTTTTACTATAGTCAAATCAAATCTGACTATAAAGTGTAACAAACAATACGACCAATCAGATTTTTTTTTTGGCCTTAAAATACAAGGGTGGTGAGACTCTGGAACACGTTTCTCAGAGAGGTTCTGGATACCTCCTCCCTGGAGGTGTTCAAAGCCAGGTTGAATGAGGTCTTTGAGCAACCTAGTCTAGTTGGCGATCCCTGCCCAGGAGAGGGGGATTGGAGTAAATGATCTTTGAGGTCCCTTCCAACCCAAACCATGCTGTGATTCTATGCCTGTGCAGCAGTCAGGAAACTTTAAGACCTGAGTAAATGGAAGAGAATCAGTGTATTTCTCAGCAGGTGACTATTCCATGTAGATGTTTTTCTGTATTCAATTTTGTATGCATCTAAAAATCATTGTGCTTATTTTGATTGTTATCAGTAAATTGAAAAATCCTTATAGAGAACAGCAGAGACACTTAATTTATTTCTTTCTGTCAAACTATCTGCCCCTGTCTCTTACACCATCTGAATCAATGGAGGCTTCAGCTTTGCCTGCATGTGAAAGGGAAACTGAACTGCTGTGCAGATTAAGAGTCAGTATGTCCTTTAAGCTTCCTTAAATGTTTTATCAAATTTTGTGGTTGGAGACCTTCATGTCAAATGGTGCTGTGGGTTTCCTGATTTTCTTTCCTGTGCCTAAATGATGTAACAAAAGTAATGACTGTTAACTATATTACAGAAATATGTGTCAGAGCAAGTATGCCCACAAAAGACTTAAAATCACTTCTTTTTTTTCCCCTTATGAATGTTTTCTACTCCAGACTTTTTTTTTCCTTCTGGTGTTTTTGTTGGAGCTGATAAATATAAAAGCAAACCTTTTAGCTCAGTATTTTCATCATCACATCCTTCTAGTCCCTGGAGGGGGCCTACAAGAAAGCTGGGAAGGGACTTTTTACAAGAGCTTGTAGTGATAGGATGGGAGGGAATGGACTGAACTTGAGGAGGGTACATTCAGACTGGATATTAGGAAGAAATTCTTTACAGTGAGGATGGTGAGACACTGAAACAGGTTGCCTAGGGAGATCATGGATGCTCCCTTCCTGGAGATGTTCACGGCCAGGTTGGATGAGGCCTTGAGTGACCTGGTCTAGTGGAAGGTGTCCCTGCCCATGCCCAGGAGGATTGGAATAATGATCTTCAAGATCTCTTCCAACCTAATCCATTCTATGAATCTCTGTATTCTTTTTAGTGAGATGTGATGGTCTAACCTTAAAATAGTGCTTTTGCTACTCTCAAGAGAACAAATGAAACAGAAAATCTTTGGGATTATGATTCTATTTTGGGTTTTGTTTTGCAGGTATTCCAGTTGTAACTATCTGGTTTCATTACCTGATTTTGAACCTTTTCTCCTGCCATGGATGGGAAGCAGGCAGAGCACTGAGCAGGTATGCACTTGCAAGCACAGTGAGCATACTCTCAGTTTAGGGAATAATTTGACAATCTGTCCATTTGTTTGAATTAATTCCTATATGGGATGCTCCTGAAACTCCCCATATTTTGAAGCAAGCAGAGTAAGTGACATTTCATAGGGTAGCCATTCTATTGTTATCTAAAGAGCTCTTCTGTTTTCATGTGGAGGGCACCTCATTCCCACGGTCATAATGCTCCACAGCCCTTTGTTCATCTTTGCCTCCCCTTTTGTCCCTTTTGGATGGAGAGGCATAAATCTCTTTGAAACATCTAGCTAAAATGTCAGGGCACTTAATGAGACAGTGACACAGCTAGTTATGTTCATCAGGAAGAATTTGAACAGTGAAGAGTAAACTAAGCCAGCAAGTTCATAAATACAAAGCTGTATTTTCCTGCAAGAACCATAGCAGTTCTTCCATGCGCTGTGTCATAGATGGAGAAGATCCACAGATTAAGTGTTCTGAGATCCAAAAGAGATCCTGTGTACAGTAATCCAGAAAAAATATCCTAAAGATTTAAATCCATTGGCAAATATGAACAGTAAGAAGCCTTAACAGCTCTCTGGGTATCAGGAGCTGGAGTGAAATCTAAACCCTGTCAAAGTTAATAGCAAATTCCATGTGACTTAATAGGGTCAAGAATTGTACTTATTTTCTACTTAAGGTTTTGCATCTGTAAGATTAGATATACTCAAAGTGGCACAAGGAATGCCTTTGCTGCTTAAAGATGCTAAATGGTGAATGAATGAACAGCAGTGAAAAGGTGCTAGGAATCTCGTAGTGCACAGATGGGAGCTCACCACTATAATTACAGTTCACGAGACAGTCTGCAACAATTTCCAGCTCTTTCTGTAAGAAGATGGAAGCCTTGACATACTGAAGTACCATCTTTAATGGATGGCCATTTCATTGTTATGTGTAGAGCACACACCATCTAAGTAGAAGTGTGTGAAAATTAGAGGTGAGCTCCCTTTATGGTCATAGGAAGGGACCAGAAAGAACCTGGGATGCGCATCCTGTGACTGCGTTGCAGCTGCTTCTCCTTCACTGACTATAGAAGGAAACTGGACCAGTCCAATGACAGGACAAGGGGCAATGGGTGGAAGTTGAAGCATAGGAAGTTCCATGTAAACATGAGAAAAAAATTTTCACTGTGAGGGTAGGGTGACAGAACACTGGAACAGGCTGCCCAGGCGGGTTGTGGACTCTTCCTCTCTGGAGATACACAAAACCTGCCAGGATGTGTTCCTGTGTGATCTGCTGTAGATGATCCTGCTCTGTCGGGGGTTGGACTGGATGATCTTTCAGTCCCTTCCAGCCCTTAACATTCTGTGATTCAGTCTAAACCAAAACGTTTTATGAGGTTTAAGTAAGTTGAGGTGTATCCAGCATGGTGACTGTTGCAAAGCATTGAAATTACTTTTATGGCCAGTCATTAAGCCCCAGTTAAGTGAAAGAACTTGAGGGAATAACTATTGTGTTGCCTGGAAAGAGTGTAAAATAGGAGTATAATGAATGGGAGGAAAAGAGACGTGCAAAGAATTGGCTAAAGTCTCCAGGGTTGTGACTTTTCCCTTCCCCCTTATTCCTGAGTGGATCAATAGAGATAGAGAGCAGTTGTGTAATGGGTGTTGGGGTTTTTTTGCCTATCACTTTGTGATGTTAGTTTGAAACATGCAATTTACTTGGAAAAGCTTAAGTAGCCTTAATAACAGAAAGTCCCAGTAAAGCTGACGCTAATGGTCTCCCCAGTTGTCAGTCTCAACAGGGAGATTAAGAACTGAATGAACAAAGAGACCAAATTACCATCTCCCCCCTCTGGATGCTGCTGCTGCATAAAAATAGGTATGAGCCATGACAGTGAGTCTTTGGGCAGAGTCTGGTTCTCTGCGGTGTCCCAGCACAAAAGGGGATTTTGCCTGGGTTCTCAGCTGAACACCACTGCTGAGGGATGCATCACCCAGTTCAGATTTTTTACACAAATAGTCAAGTCCAGCCATCTTGAAAGAAATTCAATGTGTTGTGCCCTGATGATGCATATTATCGGATACATGTCAGACACTAACCATCTGTGTTGAACCTGGCCCAGCTAGGTCTGCCATTTTTTCTACCCAGTTTTACACAGGCAAATCATCTTTTCTTGGCCAGAACTCTCAGTGAGGTGTAACAGTGCAGCTCTGCAGGTTGTGTCCCCAGTGCATTGGGCTGAACTTGCAAAAATGTCTCTAAGAAAATGGACCATCTCTTTCTGCTTTCATCTGGAGCTTTGAGAGATTTTAGTCAAGAATGTAAACACTGTCTGTGAGTGGCTAAGCACTTCCCTTTCTCAGTGCTGTTCCTTGAATATATTATAAAGGACAATGCCAGCTCTCTTTCATCTCTATTCTGTAGGACAGGTTTGTACAATCACTCCAGTGTTCAGTTAAAAAATAATTGCTACTGCATGTGCTGTACATTTTGTGTCTCCTTTGTGGCCACTGTGTGGAAAGCTTTAACTGCAGCTCACTTCCTAGCAAGCCTGTTTGGCCTTTTTTCAGGACCATTACTCATTTTCTGTTTCTATACCATGGTGGACTACAAGTTTCTGACCATTAGCAAGTAAAACAAACGTGTTTGGGTGAGCTTTACCAACACGAGGTTTGACCTCTGTTGATGATTGTTCATGAAAAGTAGACCCTCCACCTTATTCAGTCTCAGTGTTGTGGAAAAGGAGACCACCTTTCTGTGAACAGATGGGTTTCTCACATGCTGCTGTGTTGACAAATCAGTTGTTAAACATAAAACCAACATGTCTCTCCTGGATTTACAAGATTAAAAAGTAAGAGAGTTACAGCATCAGTTATCAACGTTGTGTAGCCTTAACCAGTCTCTGCTTTATAACTCATTGTGCCAACATCACTTACAATACTTGTGCCATGTACACCAGATGAATGGTGAAGCTCAACAAATTTACATTTCAAAGACAGTGCTTTGCACTTTAACAACTGAATAGATGAACACATGTAATTGATGGCTCTATAGAGGAGCAATCCCATGCATATAAGCTACAATAACTAACATGCTGATAAAATATATTTTAGGATTCACAACATATAAAGGTTTTTGGCGTAAACATGGATTTGTACAGCTCAGTTTGTGTTTTTCTGTCTGCACACAGTGTACAAATAAACTCTGTGCACATCGAATGCATGCAGTACTTAATCTCAAGTTTGACACTCATAGCACTCATGCTGTTCAAAGACAATAAAAGCATCGTTGGTGTTTTAGTGTCATACTTTCATAATTCAAAGTCGTGTCTTACCACACTAAATTGAAGTTTTATTGTTGCTCTCCAGCGATTAGAAATTTGCTCTCCTGCATATCACAGTCACAGAATCGTTTTGTAATTGATTAGTGCATGCATCAAAAATGTGGCAGGAGAACAAAAAGAAGACAATGTTATTAAACTTCTTTAACAAAGACTTTCATGACTGATACAAAAGACAAAAGGATGTGAATCTTCTTTTCCCTGGTAAAGACAATCAGAAATCTCTTTCCTAAGTGGACTACCATGCATTTTGGGTAATACCTTTCATTTGGGTAATACCAGGATATCAGGCAGTGATAGGACTAGAGGGAATGGTATGAAGCTGGAGGTGGGGAGATTCAGGCTGGATGTGAGGAGGAAGTTCTTCACCATGAGAGTGGTGAAGGCCTGGAATGGGTTATCCAGGGAGGTGGTTGAGGCCCCGTCCCTGGAGGTGTTTAAGACCAGGCTGGATGAGGCTCTGGCCAGCCTGATCTAGTGGGGGGTGTCCCTGCCCATGGCAGGGGAGTTGGAACTAGATGATCCTTGTGGTCCCTTCCAACCCTGACTGATACTATGATACCTAAGTGTTTCTTCAATCATGTGCACTAAGCAAACTGACATTTTATAAAGATGTGGTAATTTGTTACAAATATTTACTGAAGTGTGGCCTGGATTGTTTTCAGAAGGCAGATGCAGTGAGTATGAGACTGAAACAATTTTATATTACGCTTAGGAAACATGCCAACGTATCTTTTGTCTTGTCTGGCTGCCTGTTGCCTTGTCTAACTTTCCAAGAAAGAAAAAGCAATGTAAATATAAGCAGAACTTTGAAACAGAAAAGCCATTTGGTCACTCTGCAAAGGGGGCATTTTTTCATTCTTTATAAGGAAAGACCATAGTAGACTTGCTGGATTTTTTTTTCTGTCTGGAAATTTTTTGGTTAATGACTCATTTAAAAGGTTTCCTGGTATATGTCTTACTAGCTCTTAGAGATACTCAAGTCTTTCAAGCAGTGAACATGGGGAAAAGGGGAAGTGTCTGAACGGTACATCTGATAGGGCAGTCTGCCAAATGATTCCTGAATCTTTCAGCTATCATTATGTGAAGTGAAACAGTCATGTTTCCCAGATGGCCTTAGCATGCCAGGAACTTACAATATGAAATGTCTTAATAACTTGTGAAAAAGGCTGGGCACACATTAATGTAACATAGAAGTTTTTTCACTGCATGTGCTCTCTCTTCCCTTCTCAAGTCTTTTGTTTTCCAGCAAAGGCAGACATTCTTCACTGCTCTTTCTTGCTAACCCTTCTACTTGCCCTGATGATCATGAACCATCTCAATCATTTTACTGCTTTTCCTTCTTTTCTCATAGTATCCAGCCTTGCTTCTTGTTCCTCTGGTTTTGCTAGTCACATAAAGTAATTTGAGTCTCTTCAAGCTTTAAACAAAAGGGCCAGGCCATCACCCGTTACATTTGCACCTCTAGGTACCCTCTGCAAAGCATTATATTATCAAGCAGATTGAGTGCAGATGACTGACAGGAGATGGGCTTTGAGATGGAGGCATGAGCAGATGGAAGCAAAATAGAAAGGGGCAGAAGAAAAACCATCCCAGAGAGACATAAAAATCAAGTGAGATCCTTTCTTGTTGTTTTTTTAATTACTGTTTTAATCTTTGCTTTGATTCTTAATACTTCAGTTTGTAATCTGAGAGAAAACCAGGATAGCATGCTGTGTTTGCCTCTTCAGAGGTTTTATAGAATTCAGACTGAAAAATACCTCATGTATGAATATCAAACCACTTATTCAAATTACCTTACAGTAAGAAAACTGTGGTCTCACCATCGTGGTCCAAAACTCTGTCACAGTGGAAGACGAGGTAGGAATAAAAAGCAATTCAAGTCATAAGCTGCCAACTGAAATTTGTAAGTGTGGAAGGGAGAGGCTGAATCTGATTTCTTCTCTAGGGAATTCTGTTTTCTGGCAGTCTGCAATGATGGAAACAGCACGCAGTTACACAATAAATTTCATCAGATATGGATTTCAAGGAAGTGTATTATCACAGTATCACCAAGGTTGGAAGAGACCTCAAAGACCATCAAGTCCAACCTGTCACCACAGACCTCAGGACTAGACCATGGCACCAAGTGCCATGTCCAGTCCCATCTTGAACACCTCCCGGGATGGTGACTCCACCACCTCCCTGGGCAGCACATTCCAATGGTGAACAACTCTCTCTGTGAAGAACTTTCTCTTCACCTCGAGCCTAAACTTCCCCTGGAGCAGCTTGAGCCTGTGTCCTCTTGTTCTGGTGCTGGTTGCTAGAGAGAAGAGACCAACCCCTTCCTGGCTACAACCTTCTTTCAGGTAGTTGTAGAGAGCAATGAGGTCTCCCCCTGAGCCTCCTCTTCTCCAGGCTAAACAACCCCAGCTCCCTCAGCCTCTCCTCATAGGGCTTGTGCTCGAGGCCTCTCCCCATCCTCATTGCCCTTCTGTGGACATGTTCAAGTGTCTCAATGTCCTTCTTAAATTGAGGGGCCCAGAATTGGACACAGTACTCAAGGTGTGGCCTAACCAGTGCAGACTACCGGGGCACAATGACTTCCCTGCTCCTGCTGGCCACACTATTCTTGATACAGGCCAGGATGCCATTGGTCTTCTTGGCCACCTGGGTACACTGGTGGCTCATGTTTAGGCAGCTGTCGATCAGCACCCCCAGGTCCCTCTCTGTTTGGCAGCTCTCCAGCCACTCTGACCCCAGCCTGTAGCTCTGCATGGGGTTGTTGTGGCTCAAAGTGCAGCACCCAGCACTTGGATTTATGAAAGGAAAAGTCTGTTAAAGGAAACCAAGTTTTCTCCCAGTGCTATTGCTTTTTTATTTTTGCAGTGTGAAGTACTACAGTAGTGTGCTACCATCCTTCAGCCATCTCATTTACACTAATAAAGAGAGCTGGGCTAGTTTGCTCAGACTCCCAGTTTGGGATTCTGAAGAGCATGTCAGGTGAGGATTACAGTTTTGCTAAACACTGGGGACACCTGGAAACATTGACCTGGCCAGATGGAAGGCCACTTGAATTTGAAGCCTCACTTTTCATGTCAGAACTGGTAGCAGAGCTGCTGGAACCCCAGCATGTGAACAGTGTCTGCTCTTCAGCCATCTCCTCTATGCAGAGGCATCTGGAAGGTGGAGAATTACTCATGTTGCCACCCATCTCATTTCAGATGTTATAAACCAAGTGTAGTATGGCAGCTTCTCACTTTTCAATTAGGAAAAGTAAAAATAGTTTACAAAAGGCACAGCAAGCAGAGCTACCTGTTCATTTTTGCCCTTTCAATCCCATTGCGGTATCTCAGAATCATGTAGGTGTTGAGGCAAACCTGGAGCTGCCAAGTGGTGCCCAGATACTCCAGCCTCATCTGTACAATAACCTTTCTCCAACACATCAGTGGCAGAGAGGGAGCTGCCAGACAATCAACATGAAGAGATGATTTACTGAGCAAATGGCCCTCCCATCACTTGTGAGTGCTGACATTTTGCCCATCCTTGAGAAAGGTATTAACATTCCCTACCAATACTGCTCCCACTGTTTCTCTGTAGGAGTCAACTAGCAAAAAAAGGGGCATATACTTAAATTACTGTCAGTAACTTTAGGTCCAGAATGTCTCTGATAAAACTTCTGAAGTGCTTAGAGAAATAAAATAGATAGCTGTCCATGTAGGAGTCAAGCTCAGAGATGATTTTCAAAATAGCTTCTGGTTTGTGTTTATTAGACTATTCAGTAGAAGACATGAAAAGTAATAATTCCCAACTACACGTTTTCTGTGTACTGGTGTAAGCTCCCAGTATGGATTTAATAAAAGCTGCAAAGGTTTTGTAGCCACTTTGCTTGGACTTTAGAGGAGAAACCATTACGAGCTAATGGTTTACTG
Source organism: Picus viridis (assembly GCA_033816785.1). Taxonomy (NCBI): domain Eukaryota; kingdom Metazoa; phylum Chordata; class Aves; order Piciformes; family Picidae; genus Picus; species Picus viridis. The sequence continues at coordinate 42,600,082 of CM066578.1, read as the reverse complement.
TTAGCTTACAGTAAACTGCTTTGTGTACCTGAGAAAAGCAACCATATTAGGCCCGCTTTTAATAGCGAGTTTTTACCTGGTATTTAGGGGACTGAGCAGGTGAATGTATTTGGTATTTTGTCTTTGTTTACTGTGCTGAGAAAATACCCATTGTTTTCAGTTGGTGGTAGACATTGGTAAACACTGCAATAGAAATACAGAGTTATTGTAAGACTGCCTTGAGACCTGATAATGCTGAGGGACCATTATTCATAGATAAGAGCTGGCATTTTATTGGTATCCCAGATTATTCACTTTTAATCCTCGTGTCTATTTCCAACTCTTTGTTCAGCAGTTATCCCTGAAGGACTGAAAAGATAGATCTTTTCATCTAAAAATAGAGTAGAGCTCATTTTAACACACAGCTCTGTCCTGTAAACAATGCAAAAGGACCATCCCTTTTATCCTGCAGAACTAATGTCTTTCTGGTGTGAGGGTCATACTTTACTGACAAAAATTAATGAACACCCAACTCACTCTAACTGTGGCAAAATGCTGCAGAAACTGTGCTAGTATGTGCATCTGTAGCTTATTTGTTAGGGAAGCTGCAGTTGTGAGGAAAAGCTTTGCTCTCAGCAAAGGCACTGAGAAACCAGAGACTGTAGTGGGAGAATAGAGAGGGGGAAAGTTGACCTTTGCATTGCAGGTGTATAGGCTGTTCAAAAAGCTATTAGAAAAGCTGTTATATCATTTTTAAGTTGAGCAGGTTTAAAATAGATTCCTTGAGACCTGTTTCACTTTCTGCATTGTTTTCTTTGAACCAAGTTGTAAGTAGTCCTTAACAAGTAACACGTAAATTAGCAACATATTGTGGTAATTTCAGAAACTGCAGTCTGCATTCTTGCCAGATCAACCATTGGCATAGATGTAAAGTTACTTCTGTTAATATATAAGAGGTAAGATACCCTGTGTTCATGCTGAACCAGCTGAGGTATAGGTAGTCAAAATTAAATTCAGTTAGGCTTATTTATGTTTACAGAGTTGTGGGACTGGTGTCCTAACCATAGAGTTGAAAGTCCTCCAAGGACCAGATAGTCCAGGGGCTGGACACAGGGAATTATGTTATTCCATCCCATAATATTGCCTCTTCTATATAAACTGGCCACATGGCCAGTTCTTCCTTTTTGCTGACTCTCTCTGCTCCCGGTGTGGGCTGTTATCTCTTGCTTGGTGTTGCGTGGGGGGTTTTCAGCCTTCAGCCACCTGGCTAATTTTTGCTGTGTAATTTTGGCCTAGGTTGGGGGACAGGGAGGCACAGGGGAGTGGGTAGGGGGGCATTACGACCTGTTTTTTAGCCTGGCTGGGGGAGAGGCTTTGGAAGGTTTTGGCCTAATGAGGTTGTTGTAAGCCCAAATAGAGGACTGGGCTGAGGGTGAATATGAATTTGTGTGGTTTGTACTTCTGTATATATTTGTGAATATTATTCTGATTTGATCTCCAATTCTGTGAGAGTGATTTATTTTACTCCTTTATGGGGGGTGTGTGTGTGTGTGTAGAGTGTAGTAAGGGAATGGAAACTTGATTTAAATCTTGACTCATAAACAGGAACTTAACAAACAACATTTGGATTAGTTACAAGAACTTATTAAAAGCATGGCTAATGAGTAATGACAAGTTACACAGCAAAGGATAAAAGAAGACAAACTTAGGTCTTGTTATGTTAATCTTCTTTTGAGGTCCATGAATTGAGTTACAGCTTAGGTTCAGTGTTACTGCATTTTGTTTCAGTGAACCACACTGTAATAGAAAAGATAGACAGCTTAGACTGTTTTTGTTAGTGTGGTGATTGGGTGTAAAGAAATCAAACTTGGTTGTTCTCAGGCATGCTGCCCATCTGCCCTGAGCCATCAGGCAGCACAGCTTCGCTCATCCAGCAGCCTGTCTGGGGTAAGGAGAGGCTGTGTAAGGTTTCAGTTTTGCCCTGTCAATCCTTGTATGCTGGATGTGAATCTCACAACTCCTGATTCCCTTCCTGAGCTCCTTCTTGGAGAGGTCATGGTGTTTCACTGTCTATGGGTAGAAATACCATCATCAAAGACTTGCTTGGGAGTATTATTCATAGGTTCATAGAATGGTTTGGGTTGGAAGGGACCTTAAAGATCATCTAGTTCCAACCCCATCGGCACTGGAAGGGACACCTTCCACTAGACCAGGTTGCTAAAGGTCTCATCCAACCTGGCCTCGAACATCTCCAGGGATGGAGCATCCATGACCTTCCGGGGTAACCTGTTCCAGTGTCTCACCACCCTCACTGTAAAGAATTTCTTCCTAATATCTCATCCAAATCTACCCTTATTGCCCAGGTACAGTCCAAGACTCAGGTCCATCTTCAGGTTCAGTGTTGTTGGGGTCTCCTGGTCATGCAGCCTCTCAAGTACTTTCTGATACTGACATCTGATACATTAATTCGTCAGAGCTGGAGAGGTTGTGGTTTGCTTGCAGCACATTTAAGCCCAGCAGGACCATCTGTGGTTGCTAGACCTGGTTTAGGACTGTCTTGTGTGTCAATGCAAGCACCCTTCATGTTTACATTAGGTCTTTAGGACATGAAGATGGTTTCATGTCTAGTTCTTTTGCGGTTGTCTGATTTATGCTCCCTGTCAGTAGCTGGTGGTTTTTGTAATTATTGATGTGATTGCTGGTGGGTCAGATTCCACATTCTGACTTCCAGAAGTAAGAGTTGAAGAAGAAACTTGAACAAGGAGTTTGAAGCATGGCATCTAAATTATCTATACATGTTTGAAGAAGCCACTTTGCTCCACCTTAAGAAAATAAACAAATAAACCAAACCAACCAACCAAAAAAAAAACCCCATCCAACGAAACAAACTTACACCTGAGTTTGTTAATGGTAATAAAAGTTCTTTATGGTCACAGAGGACTTCCTCATTTCCTTTAAAAAATGCTCAACGTGCATCTTGAAGGGTACTGGGGAACATTTTCATCCGAGAGAGGAAGGTTAGAGGTTAGGAAAGGTTAGAGAGAGAGAGATTATCTATCTATCTATATTTATGTATTTCATTTTAATTCTACTTTCAGCAATACTGGTAAGATTTTATTTCCTGTGGGATTTTGTTTTGTTTTTTAATTTTATTTTCTTAAAAAATAGAGGGTATTTATGATTTTCAGAGAAGGAAAGAACATGAACAGTGGAATAACGACAACGTGCTTAATTTCAATCAACTTAAGGAATACCCTGTGGGAGTAATAAGGAGTTTGAGAAAGGAATAATGATTTCTAAACAGAGCAGTTTAAAGTTTTGCCTTCGATGGTGTGAGACTGGAATAAATTCCCAGAGAAACTGTGTTGACCTGTACACTGCACTGGTTAGGCCACACCTTGAGTACTGTGTCCAGTTCTGGGCCCCTCGGTTTAGGAAGGATGTTGTCTCAAGCTGCGCCAGGGGAGGTTTAAACTGGATGCTAGGAAGAAGTTCTATAAAGAGAGAGTGATCGCCTATTGGAATGTGCTGCCCAGGGAGGTGGTGGAGTCACCATCATTGGAGGTGTTCAGGAGGAGACTTGATGGGGTGCTTGGTGCCATGATCTAGTTGTTTAGGGGTTGGATTGGTTGGTAGGTTGGACGTGATGATCTTGAAGGTCTCTTCCAACCTGGTTTATTGTATTGTATTGACTTGCTGGAACGTGTCCAGAGAAGGGCACCAAGGTTGGTTAGGAGGTTGGAGCACAAGCCCTGTGAGGAGGGGCTCAGGGAGCTGGGGTTGCTTAGCCTGGAGAAGAGGAGGCTCAGGGGAGACCTTTTTGCTCACTACAACTACCTGAAGGGAGGTTGTAGACAGGCAGGGGCTGGTCTCTTCTCCCAGGCAACCAGCACCAGAACAAGAGGACACAGTCTCAGGCTGCGCCAGGGGAGGTTTAGGCTGGATGTTAGGAAGAAGTTCTCTACAGAGAGAGTGATTGCCCATTGGAATGGGCTGCCCAGGGAGGTGGTGGAGTCACCTTCATTGGAGGTGTTTAGGAAGAGACTTGATGGGGTGCTTGGTTGCATGGTTTAGTTGATTAGGTGATGTTGGATGATGGGTTGGACGCGATGATCTTGAAGGTCTCTTCCTGGAATAAACCTGGTCTATTCTATTCTATTCTATTCTATTCTATTCTATTCTATTCTATTCTATTCTATTCTATTCTATTCTATGGTTAAGGCTGTATGAAGGGATGAGATGAGCTCTGGAGATCTTTCTCTGGTCTCCATTTCTGTGGCTATGTCCTGGTTTAAAGCCAGACAGATCTTCTGTTGCCCCTGAAAAGGGCAAAAGAATGACACTCTCACAAATGGACTGCAAAGTGATGGAAGGTTTAAATGGAAAAGCAATTGGTGTTTTACAGGAGTTGCAAAGCATAGTGACAAAGATATCCCAAAGCATACAGAACCCTTACAGCACACCCAAAGGCCCTCCAGCACTTCCCTTTTCCCCACCTGAGCATGTACCCAAACCCCCAAGGGCTCTTTCTTCCCCCTCTGCTAGGCAAGTCTCAGGCTGGCCTCCCCCGCTGCCTTCTCCTCCTGGCATTAGGCCTAGACAGGCTTGAGAAGCCTTGAGATACTCCCCCACCATTACCTGATAGGGAGCATCTCCCACAGGAGCAGAGAGGGAAGAGAGAGGAAGAGAATGACTTTGCAGATGGATTTATAGGGCACAGGATTTATGGGTAAAAATAGGCTGTTTCCTGTATCCACCTTATTGGGGTGGACCCTTGGGACACCGGAGGTGTAACTCATGTGGCAGTAACAGCAGGCACCCAGCCTAAATTGTCACAGACTAACTTTAGGCTACATCTGTTTGCACATCGTCTTGAATATGACAATTCATAGTCATATCTCTAGTTTAGATACTGTCTGTTTTATTTGGGCTTTTTTACCTTTCCGTTGATATTTCTAATTAAAATGAAACAGAAAGGGACATTTGCAAGCCAATGACGTTACTGTTGACCACATAGTCAGCAAAGCAGTACCAAAAGGTCAGGACACAGACATAACTGGTGATTAGTTTTCCAATGCCTTTCTGTATTATCAGGGCTTTTTTTGGACATAGACACATCTGCTGATCTGAATGCATTAGGAAATGGGATAGGGAAAGCAGCTGAATTATGCAGAGATGTTAATTAGTAGGAAAGAAGGATGGTAAGATCTTCCAACAGCATTTTCTAATTGAAGTCACTGAACTGGCATTTCAGCAATGATTTCTGCTTCAGAGATCAAGAGAGATTATGTTTTCTTGGCAGTTTTCTGTCTGCAGCTCTCAAAAGTTCAAGCAGGCCAAGTGACTTTCATCACTTGTGAACACTGTTGAACAAGCAGTGACATTGCCCTGGGTCTGGGGGGTGCATTTCTATCCTGTGCAGTCAGGTTCTCCTAGGCAGAATGTTTGGTCCCTTTTCTAACTGTAAGGGGAGGAGATAAGGTTGGAGATGACCACTTCATCACTTCTGTTTAACAGAAAAGTTTATTTGAAAATACAATACAATACACCAGGTTGAAAGAGAACTTCAAGATCATTGTGTCCAATCCATCAAACAATCCAAGCCACCTAAACAACTAAACCATGGCACCAAGCACCCCATCAAGTCTCCTCCTGAACACCTCCAATGAAGGTGACTCCACCACCTCCCTGGGCAGCCCATTCCAATGGGCAATCACTCTCTCTGTATAGAACTTCTTCCTAACATCCAGCCTAAACCTCCCCTGGTGCAGCCTGAGACTGTGTCCTCTTGTTCTGGTACTGGCTGCCTGGGAGAAGAGACCAACCTTTGCCTGGCTACAGCCTCCCTTCAGGTAGTTGTAGAGGGCAATAAGGTCACCCCTCAGTCTCCTCTTCTCCAGGCTAGGCAACCCCAGCTCCCTCAGCCTTTCCTCATAGGGCTTGTGTTCCAAACCCCTCACCAACTTTGTTGCCCTGCTCTGGACACGCTCCAGCAAGACAACATCCTTCCTAAACTGAAGGGAAAAAACTCAACAACACACGAAACCCCATAGCCAGACAAAAAAACTCCAAACAACTCCCCTCAAAACGAAGAATTCCCCCCCCCCCCCCCCAAAAAAAAAAACAACCAAACCAAAACACAACACAACCCAAAACAAAATCAAAACCCCCAACCCCCCAGCCTACAGAGCTAATTTTATGAGATACATGTGAGTTTACAGAAGCACATGCACAGCACTGGTGTCGTCACAGAACGTTAGAGGTTGGAAGGGACCTCCAGAGATCATCAAGTCCACCCCCCTGCCAAAAGCACATGAATGCATCCAAGCAGGTTTTTAAAATCTCCAGAGAAGGAGACTCTACAACCTCTCTGGGCAGCCTGTTCCAGTGCTCTGTCACCCTCACTGGAAAGAAGTTTCTGCTCATGCTGTGGACTCTTTTGCAGCCTTTCTCTGACCTGTACACAAGGAAGGGTTAAACGTGACTAGTCCGCAAGTGCCCAGTACTGGCCTGAAGAAGATACCTATTGAAGCATGCAAGAAGCAGGCTGGTGTGGAGTAATGCTTTGCCAGAATACTTCCCCCTGCTAGCAGTTTTTGCATGAAATATTTGTTTGCTGGGTGTAACAGGTGGGACAGGGAAGCTTGTAATTGTTAAATTGTGTTTCTGTAGCAGGTCAGTGGGCTTCCAAGAGAAGTGTGGTCCAGTGTGGGCCCAGTGTCATTGCCATTTAGAGGTGATAACAGAGCACATAATTTACTTTTATGGCTTGCTCTGTTTCACCAGCAGCCTAATCTCTGGCAGATTCTTTGCCACTGCTGCAGGAATTTTAGGAGGGGAGTAAAGGTCCACATCTTCTTCATTGAAGTGGTAGCTGCTCGCTCTTGGGGGAGCTTTGTAACTTGCTTCTCTACAGATGTGCAGAGCTGCCATTTTACCTTTGGAAAGAAAACCATTGTGAGTCCTCACCACCCCCTCTACCCCTGCATGCCACAAGGGTTGAATTTATGAGAGTAATAGAGACCTTCTTGTTTGGACAGTGCAGGCCTGTAAGTCTTCTCATCTACTCACCAATACTGCCAACATGGTAGTCTAGAGTTCAGAGGGCTTACACTGGCTTCAGGAAGGATTTATTGACAGTTATGGCAACAAATAAACCTGGAAAAGCAGCAAGAAGGGGAGCTAGTAGAAGTATTTCTATCAAGAGAACAAGAGAGTGATCACAAGCTGAAAATGGAGATATAAGAAGTTGCCATAGCCAGAGAAAAATCTGTTCACTCTGTCCACCTAAGTTCTATGGCTGAAATGAGATCCCTGGGCTGGGAGACAGCAAGATGTGTGTGGGGGAAGGTACTGGAGAGAGAGAGGCAGAACAAGTCCTTTTCCTGATTTTGTCGATTTGTCATGTGATTTCTGGGAAAATACAAAGGTCTCTGTCTCGTTTTCTTTGTGTAGTTGTGCAGTTCTCACTGCTTTGCGTTGTCAGAGGTCAGTTAGCGGGAAGCAAACTGGAGAGCCACGATTTGAACTTGTTTTGTTTATAGTGGGAAGTGGGTGTGAAAACCTCTGGAGGAAGTGCCTGGGTTTGCCCAGGTGTATTCAGGCAGCTGAATGCTGCAGAAAACGCCAGTGTTAAATTTCTGTACTCTTCAGTCTGCTTTACACTCCGTTTCTGATGTTTCTTCTCACACAGGAGCAGTGCACATTACTGTGGTACAGAGACTCATTGTTGCTGTCAGTACTGGAAAAGACTGAAGCTGGCATCCCCATTGTCCTCGGCCAGAGGACAGCAGGACATAGCTGTAAAATGTTCATCAGAAGAAACTGAACGGTAGATCCTTAAGAGTGAGTAAAAAACCAAATAGGACTTCATTTTTTTTCTCTTGTCTAAAATGTATAAAAATAATGTCCTGCAGAAATGCATTTGGAAATGTTTCTGGGTAAACAGGGACTGAGAAGAGCTCAGAGTTTTACCTGTGGTGCCAGCTTATGGTATTTATGTCACACTGCTGTGTCCTTTGGAGCGTGTAGTTCCTCCTGCTGTGCAGGTGCACATCTGTAGAACTGCACTTCTGGCTCTTGATGGCTCAATGCTAGTGAAGTGAAGAAGTGTCAAGCATCTTACTGAAAAATGGGATGTCCCTAAGCAAGAGGCTGGTTTTTAGGAAGGAGAACTGCTTTGTCAGGGGAAGGATCACTTGGCAGAGACTAGCTCCTGGGGTTGATATGAAGGCTGCATGGAAAAATACCTGGACAGCTGTATATGGAAAGGAGATGTCCTGTTTTGTGGGCTCTGTTCACCCACTCAAGCAGGGGAGAGCCATGCAGGAATGAAGAGGACAAGCTGTGGAGGTTGGAGGGAGGTGGCTCCAATTGTCCAGGGCATGCCCAGATGTTTGAACCCAGGTACCACTCCTGACTTTCCACAGCTGAAAGAAGTCTGCCTGTGGAGCCCATGCCTTGACTCACATCACCTGAAGGAAAGCTTCGTAAGGGACTTCCAACAAGGGCTTGCAGTGATTGGATGAGGGGGAACGGCTTTAAGCTGCAAGAGAGTAGATGTAGACTGGATATTAGGAAGAAATTCTTTACAGTGAGGGTGGTAAGACACTGGAACAGGTTGCCCAAGGAAGTTGTGGATGCTTTCTCTCTGGAGGTGTTCAAGGCCAGGATGAACAGGGCCTTGAGCAGCCTGGTCTAGTTGAAGGTGTCCCTGTCCATGGACAGCGGGGTTGAAACTAGATGATCTTTAATGTCCCTTCCAACCCAAACTGCTTTATGATTCTATGACATATCAAGGAACCTACAATTGTGATACACATGCAAGAATTAAAAACCCCAACCAATCTTTGCCAAAAATCAATGGCAGACCAAGAAATGTGTTGTTAGAAACATGGACTGCAATTACTTGTTTTATTTATTCCATTTTCTGCTTGAAAAGGAATCACAGCTGTATGAACATTTCAGCAGGATAAATGCTCTGATGCAGGAAAGCATCATGAGATAGTGGTGGTGTCTGTGTTGTTTTCTGTGGAAGACTGTATTTTTGACAACTTACATGGATGTGTGTATGGTGCCTGCCACTTCCCTGCTATGCAACCCATGGCTGTAGTGCTGAATGAAGAGGAAGATCAAACCCCAAAATCTGGAGACAGAGTTCTATAAATCTTTAGCCTCTGGAGTGCTCAGTGTTAGAAGCCCAAACACATTGTAAGAAGACACATACTTCCTTAGAAATGAGATCTGTATCTTTACATACTTGTACATATGTGCATCTATAGGTAAGCATGTGTATACAATAGTGTTTTCATCCTCTCAGCTACATGTGGGAAACATACATGAGTGGACAAGGAAGTGGAGAAGTGTTCTGTTGGAGTCAGAATGACTGAAGGATGTAATTCTGTCATATTCTTTAACTGAAAAAATTGCTGATGAATACAGAAATGAGTGACAGGTTTGTCACATATTTATCCATGCTTGTGCATGTATGTAAATGTTACAAATGCAGAGAGAAAAAATGACTTCACTTTGTCCAGTTATCCTGCTTTGTGGGAGGAAGAGTTGCAGCCAGGGACTCGGTGATGATTGTTGACTAAGGCACAATTTTGATGTTACATGATGTACTTGTTCCCAACCTGGGTGTATGCAGCATCTTGCAGTAGTGCACTGTGCACCTGCTGGAGTAAGCTTTGAGATGGTGATTGTTGTTTTGTTTAAGAGAACGTCAAAGACTGTCCCCCTAGAAAGCACCATCCTCTGCACAAGGAGGTGCTTTCCATGTGCCAAGCTGTTTTATTGTTTCTGAGAAAAAAGGAAGTCTTGATCCTGGAGGATGAGCAAGGCTTGTGGGATCATTGCCAGAAGCAGCTTAGGGCTTAGAAAATAAAACCTGAGAGCATGGTGTGATTTCTAAAGTCCATGCAGAAGACAAGTAATTACTGAGATCTAGTGTGCTACTTTCTGCACCAGTTGTTTTCTGCATTTCTTTTCCAGTCTGAGTGTTTAAATTCTAAATAAATCACAGTGATTTGCCATTGACAGGAAATGTCATGGTGAAGTCAGGCAGATAAAAGTGCCTTAGTAAACTGCAGAAAACTGTTTCTCACAGATAGTGTGGATAGGATTCATACAATCCAACTGTGGATGTTTATTGTGCAGTATCTGAGATGATGCTTAATGAGGTGAGTAATTGCAGAGTGTAATTCATCTAACAGCTGAAATGTACTTTAGGACGGCATGGATTGTGGCCTGTGATGACCATAAAGAGAGCCTAGCTGAGTAAATCAGTGGTAGGTGTCTGCACTGACCAGTGAACCTTTTTCAACACCTCTGATGTCACAGTGTTCTCTGGAGAACCCTTTGCAGTCCTGAAATTTTGCATTCAGTCATCTGTGGTCAGAGCAGACAGAGCAGAGGTGGTGCCAAACACAAGTTGGAATTCATGAAAATCCATCTCTTCTTGGATGAATTCCAACGTTTCTGGCTTTTAATCCTTCTGTGAGGATGTTTCAGATTTCACTGAAGCTGGAGTGAACCTGATTATTCCTTACGTTTATTGGTGAAAATCTTCCTGTGTAGAAGAGATGTGGGAAGAAAAAGAATGAGAATGATCCAAGTGTGCAGCACACGGGTTTGCATGAACTGGCCACATGGGTGCTGGGCATGGTCTAGATGTTCATTCTGGAGCTACATGCATGTGAAGAGAAGCAGAAGGCAACAAAAAAAGCTGGCAAGGAGTCAGTAGACAAGAATGCACAGGATGGTGCACTGCAGGAGCATGCTTGCATGATGCTCTGCTGTTTGCATCCCACTGGTGAAAATGTCTCTCTTTCTTAATCTCATCCCAAGAGAAACCATTTAGATGGCAAGTGCAATGAATTAATCTGTTTGCTGTGCAAGCTGTTCTGTGAGTGCATACCCTGCTGTTTTATGGACTTTCCTGTTCTCTGGGTGAGGGAGTGATTTCCTCTCCTGTAGTGTAATCTTTCTCCCAATGAACATGTGAGTGTGTGGCTCATCTCGGTGGCTTCAGGTGACTGCAGCTTGATAAATTTTCCAGTGAAGAACCATAAAAGGACTGGAGCATCTCTCTTTTGAACAAAGGCTGAGAGCTGGGACCTCAGCCTGGATAAGAGAAGACTCAGGGAAATCACAATACAATACAATACAATACACCAGGTTGGAAGAGACCTTCAAGATCATCGCGTCCAACCCATCAAACAATCCAACCCACCCAACAACTAGACCATACAGCCAAGCACCCCATCAAGTCTTCTCCTGAACACCTCCAGTGAAGGTGACTCCACCACCTCCACGGGTAGCCGATTCCAATGGGCAATCACTCTCTCCGTGTAGAACTTCTTCCTAACATCCAGCCTAAACCTGCCCTGGCGCAGCCTGAGACTGTGTCCTCTTGTTCTGGTGCTGGCTGCCTGGGAGAAGAGGCCAACCTCTGCCTGGCCACAACCTCCCTTCAGGTAGTTGTAGACATAAGTCTACACTGAAGAAAGAATGCACAGAGGATGGAGCTAGGCTCTTTTCATTGGTTCTAAGTAACAGCACCAGAGGCAGTGTGCACAAACTGAAATAGGTTGTTCCATAAGGTTGTAAAGTCTCTGTCCTTGGAGATACTCCAAAATGTGGTCATGGGCAATGATCTCTATGTGGCTTAGCATGAGCAGTGGGTTGGACCAGGTGATCTCCAGAGATCCCTGCCAGCCTCAGCCAGCTTTGGGTTAGGTAGAACTGGTTGGTTGTCCCTCACAAACTTGCTAACCTTCTCCAGAGCTCTCACAAGGTCATGGAGGGCTGCTGTAAGGGTTCTCAACACTTAGAAACTATTACACCCAGTGACACTTCTGTGTTGCAGTATTGGGTCAGATGGTGAAGTCAGTTAAAACTGCTTTTGACAGGTCATGCATGCAGACAGGACACCTAATTCACAAATTTGTAATGGCCTTACTCACACTGATTATCAACAAAGCAGAGCAGAATCATTAGATCTGTTACCTCTGCTGCAGCAGAAGTAGCGCAGCACTCGCTGGCATCAGCCTTTTACATGAAGAATTAATTGTGCAGTTAAGCTGCTGTTTTAAAATGCATTTCCTCTCAGTGGTGCAAGTCTTCATCTGTGTAATAGTGAATTTCTGCTACTAGACACACCTAGAAGTTCAGAAGGTGCTTCACAGTGTGGTAGTCATTCTATTTTTAAAAGTTATGGATAATTATGCAATTTTGGGACCTATTCAAGAGAGCACCCAACCCTTCAAAGCAGTAACAGCCTTCTCCAGTGCAGCCTCTTCATATGATTCTATGATTCTATATGCAACAACTGGATGAGAAATCAAGTCATCTGCAGAAAGCTTCTGAACTGAATTGTGATACCTTTTGGGGAAAAATATATTTAACCTTTAGTGACTGATTTTTTTGCAACTCACAAATAAATTTAGGAAGCAAGCAGTGCTTGCATATTCTTCACCATTTGTTCTGTATATGTTGTCCTTGATTGGTGTTGTATAGCAAGGGACCAAATCCTTAAGATATTCAAGGTTCAATTTACAGCCTGCTAGCACAAGCAGTAAAATCAGGGGCACTGTGTTATGGTCCAGCTACCTCATCATACCTCTCAGTACTCTCTCAAGATGTCATCTGTAACAGTACAAGAGGGACTGTGTGTCACTGCGGCATCTCCTAGGTCATGTTTGTCTTGAAGAGGAAGAACATCTACGATGCTCTTCTGTCAGCTGGACAATAATTCACAGCTAGTAATGGTGTGTTTTCTTTTTCCCTGCTCTACCGGTCCAAGTATTTTCTGTTTGCTGCCTGGCTGCACATATTTACTTCTGTTAGTAAAAGATAGGATCTAGTTTAAACTGACGCTTATGGCTTAGTGCTGGCTGGCATTAGATTATCATAGTAGTGGTTTCTAGCCTTCAAAAAAAAATTCTATAAATACAGGAATTATTTTTTTTCTTGCAATTTTCCAGCATGTATTTTGCAACACTTACTTGAGTTGCCATTAAGTGCCAGCTGGGAGAGTGTGGAGTTGCTTGTACTGGCAAAGAGGAGGGTTCGGAGCAAATACAAGCTTGCAGAGACCTCTGCACCTCTACTCTGACTTGGGGGCAATGGGATCCCCAAACTGAGTGGCAGATTCTGCCCTGTTTTTGAAAAGTGATGTCTCTAAAATAATCTTTCTGCTATAAAGGAGGAGCAAGGAAATTGGAAGGCCTTTCCTGGCAGTGGACGACATACCATTGGGGGTAAAAAAGGAGGAAGGGGCACTGGAAAATGAAATGGAGCTGTGGAAAGGATTTTGTCTCTCAGTGAAGTTCTGCAGTCAGCTTGGGTGGGATCTGTGTGACCTTTTAATTGATTGGCAGGTGGTTTCTGCACAGAACATGATGGTGAGTGTGGTCACAGTGAGGAACAGTTTTCTCATCCAGAAGCCCCACTGTGTGTGAGCATAACACAAACCCCTGCTCTCCCATGAGTGCAGCCGTGTGCCTGCTTCGTTCCCAAGGTTGGGCTCTAGCACTTCTGTTAAACAGCACTGAGCTGGAAAGACCTCCTAACTGGTTTTATGCAAATAGGAGCAGGACATCTCATGCCTGTGTGTTTGCACATAGACACTGTCCCCTATCAAACAATAATGTTTTGTTATGCAAATAGTGCTCAACTGACAAAGGCTTGCTGAGAGTTGTATAGCATGCTTGTGCTGAATGGTTTTGACACGTGTGAATGCAGGTGTTGAAAGAGAGAGCAGGGAGAGTAATAAAGTTGTGAAATTTCTATGAGCTAAGCCAAGTAAAAACCCCAAATCATGTTATATATGGGAATTGGTGAGTCTATAACCTGCATGTTGAGCAAGAGGAGGTCAGGATTACATGGTAAAGAGATAAAGTAGTATGGGGAGAAAACCAGTTGTCTTTGTATGAGAAGATTACTGATGTCTAACTGATGACTTGAAACTGCCTCTTCAATCTTCATCATTGCTCTCTGTGTGTCTATGCCTCTCTCCAAAAGCATTTTGCTCAGCAGGTGTTATTTTGGAGGTTAGTCTTGGTGGTTACAAGGCATCATCCAAGATCTGCTGAGCAGCTGAGGATTTGCATTCAGTGAAGCTGATGGTGGAGGTCAGGTGATAGAGCTGCACTCAAAGCAGTTCGGGAAGCTGCCATCGCCATCTCCCCACGGTCATCACCACATACGGTTGGCTGTTGGTCTGGCTGCAGGTGGCCACCAGCTGCAGTGGTGCAGGGACATCAGTCAGTCCAATCTGATTGCGGTGGGCTGTGTGATGAGCAGCTGTCATGCAGATACTCCCTGGGAGGCTGCTAAATAGTCATTGTTAAAGTAATTAATTTCAACAAGTAAAAAGAAAGGGAAAAAAAAAAAGGCTCATAAAACATTTTCAGATGTTCCGGACTGTGCTGATACTTAGGCTGATGAATTGCACTACTGTCCATGTGAAAACTGCATAATTTTACTTGGTACAATAAAATAAGCAATGGAAACAACAGGAAACGAAGCAGAGCCCTATATTTAAGTCACCAGACTTCTGTGTCAGTATCCAGTTCAAAATATTGATTGCTAGTACTCCAGAAATAGTGTTGATGTTGTTGTAAAGAAAAATAGGAATCAAAAGCATATTGTTCATGACTTGATGGGCCTTTGCTCTTTTCCAGAAATAGCTGCTGCTGCTGGTGTGGTTTTCATGACACCTTTGGCAGGTTTTTAACAAACAGCCTTTAGAGGCAGGAAGGGGTGAGAGGCAGAGTCCTCCCTTTAGCACAATACATACATTTGTCCTGAGTAGTTTAGACTGGATCCATGCTGGCAATGGGAAAAAATCACTTGAGGGAAAGCAGTGCTGCAGATCTGGAAAGATACCTCTTAAAGTCATTTGAAAGAAATGGCATCTGCAGGCTGCAGTGAATGAGAACAGGAGTGCCAGGAACCTCGCTCCTTCTAATGAAATAAGCCACTCTGCTGAGAAATGTTGTTATTCTGAAGTGAGTACAATCTTTGTGTTTATGTCATATTTTCCAGATGTCAAAACGTTTCACAGAGGAGCTGGACAAGAAAAACAACATTTTTTTAGACTTTAATATACTTTTATGTACTAATAATCAAAGAAACCTATTATGCTCTGAGAGCCAAGCAGAGATGGGCAGTATTTAGACAGGGGAAGTTTTCTTAGAAAGACTTTTTTTTTTTGTTAGTTGTTATTAGGAAATTGTAGCTGTTATGTATCCTTCCACAACAAAATGGTCTGACTCCATGCCTTAACACTGGGCTATACTAAAATCACTTAGAATAGTTTCATTGAATTATTGTGATGTATAAAATGAAGCTGCCCGGTGCTGAGAATTTTTCTTGGACTATTCACCCATAATTTGCAGTGATAAATTAGGAAAGAGAATTTCATTCTGTAAAGTTAGGGTGTTGTGGGGTTTTTTTTTTCTTTTGAATTTTCTGTTTCCCTTTTTTTTTGTGTTTGTTTTCTCTTTTCTCTCCCCCCTTTTGCTTTTCTCTCCCCCCCCTTTTGCTTTTCTCTCCCCCCCCTTTTGCTTTTCTCTCCCCCCTTTTGCTTTTCTCTCCCCCCCCTTTTTGCTTTTCTCTCCCCCCTTTTGCTTTGCTCTCCCCCTCTCTCTTTTGCTTTTCCCTCTCCTCCTGTCATCTCATACCTTGGCACACCCAGAAGCCTTTTGCTAGCTATTTGAACATTCTTCTATTCAAATACTAATTTAGTTTGGTGATTGTACTGAGCATCTCTTTTCTTGAGTATGAGGGACTTTATAAAGTTGATTAGCTCTTTGCTCTTAAATCTTTCATAGTTTTCAGCTTTTTTCCCCTTCCCTCAAAGAGGAAGCTGGTTGTTTTTAATCCTTTCTGTGGATTCAGGAGGGGCTATTGCCTAGCCCTTTAGTAGCTTGTTTGATGTGTTCTGGACTTTCAAAAATCATAATTCCTGTACTTTTTGGTTGCTGAAGTATAGGAAAAAAGATCTCTGGAGCACTTTGGATGGGAGGGAGCTGGGAAGGGAAAGGTGCCTGGAATGTTTTTCACCCACTCCTCCAGCTGCCAGAACTGCGAGCTCTATGACCCTGCACTGAACAGTCAGCTGCCCACCCACGCTGTGCTGTGTTGTCCTGGCCAACCATCTCCCAGAGCATCCGTAGGGCAGTGTGGCATATTGAGCCACGGGCATCATCCGTGAGGATGCAGCTGGACCTCAGTGCCTGGGGACGGTGCCTCAGTGCTGCTGGTTGGGAATGCTGATCCATGGCCAACCTGTCCTTTTGCCGATGGGGTGAGCAGGTTATCCTTGGAAGGGATTTTCCAGCGACAGAGCAGCTGAACCTGTGGGCATCACACCTGGCCAGCTTCCCTGGAGATGCTTGGGAAGTAAGTGTTGCTTTCCTAGCCTGCCCCAAGTAAGTAATCTGATTTTAAACAAAGAAACACAGAGATGGCTGTTTCTTATTTAAAAATACCTTAAAGTAAAACTGGTTTGTTGAAGGGTTTTTGTTTGTTTTGAAGGCACAAGGCTTGAATATTCCCATAATCTGTGCTTGCCCTGAGCTCCTGGGTTTGGATAGTGATAATGAGGGATTTAATTCTGGGCAGCAGGTGCCGGCAGCAGGGATGCAATGCAGCGCCTGTAATCGTGTTGTCGGGTTCATTTTGCACCATCTGGGTGTGAAAGGGGTGGTCAAGCCTTTAATTGTAGTCCTTGGGCATCTGCTACCTTCCTTCTCCTTCTGCGGGTGCAGACCTGCTCAAGGAAAACTGCTTTGTGTATCTGAGGCACAGAGAGAGTTCAAGCTGGCAGGGAGCGGTGCCACTGCCCATTGAGCTGATGTGCTGGAGGAGGGTCTGTGGGAAAAGGAATAAGAAGGTTGCTCCCCATCTTGCTCCCTCTGGTCACCCATTGCCCTTTCCTACCAGCTCAGGAGAAAAGGAGAGTTGGTCTTTCAGGTATCTGGGCTGCCTCTCCTGATCAGATGCACTTTTCTGAGTTGCAAATAATCCCAGCTGGGGAGATGTAAAGCAGCCATCATCGGGAATGTGACTTACTAAGTGAGTGCTCATCTATGAAACAGCCTGGAGCAGGAGCCAATGTGACCGCCCTCTGGGAAAGGGGACCAACACTGCTGGAGACTTGGACAACATGGGAGACATCCATAAAAGACTGATAGCTGAATCAACTCCTTGCCATGCTTTTATATGTGAGCCAAGCAGTGGAAGAGACAAGAAGGCAAACTACCTGATAACAGCAATGCCATCTACATCTGTCACTCCAACATGGCAGGCTAAGGAGGCTCAGGATCTCCAGGGGAAATGTTCTGCATTAATGGGAAGGCAGCAAAAGAGAGGGAACAAAATCAGACTAGGGAGCACTATTTCCAGCATTTACATTATGTAAATACATACTCGTTAACCAGAGCTGTCCCTGGCACCACTGAACTCTGCATTGTCACAAGTCATTTGAGGTGCTGGTGTATGTCACTGGTGGTGCAGCTAAGACATAATAAGGATCCACAGCTTCTGTGAATTTGCTCAGAAGTGACAGTGTGTCAGGCAAATGTTTGCATTGAGCTTTTCACAGTGAATTCGAAAAATCTTTCTGTGCCAATGATGTGACTGCTTGCTTTTGAGTTTAAGGGGTAAGAAAACCAGTCTGACCACAGCTGTTTTAAGATGTAGAGAGTTGTCAGTGTGTTGTGTATGACTGTATCCAATGTATAGGCAGCCAGATTAGATGTAAGGATGGGGACAAACGAGTAATGGTAGAGTACACCTGGAAACCACTGCTGCAGAAGCAATGGCTGGCACAGAAAAAAAGGACCCAGTGGCCTGAAAAGCTCATGGAGAAGGGCTTGCCCTGCACTGTACTAGTCACAGACAGAAGGAGTGGGAGGTGCTCATGGGTTACAGAGGTGCTGCTTTGGGATGTGATGGGAGTGTCAGAGATGTGCTGGGAGCGGAGAGGGCTGGCTCAGGAGATACTTAGGGAGATGAGTTTGAAACTTGTGTTGCTTTCAAATTCAGTGCACAACAAATTACTAAGTGCCAGCTGTCTGTATTTCTTGGCTTTTTAATGTGGTTTGTACTATACTGTGCACATCACTGTGCTAGAGGAACGGGGTATGGTGTGTACAGTGCTAGTGAAGGACACAAAGGAGTTTTTCTTCTTTCACCTTTTCTGTGTTACTGAGATGTCCAGGTGTCCCCAGCATCTTGAGAGTGTGGGTGAGAAAAGCCCTGTGGCACAGGGTACACTGCTGATTCTCTGTTGTCCCTTGTGCTGCTTTTGAGGCCAAGAAGGTTTTTTCTTGTTTCTCTGAATACAAGTGCAGCTATTTCCATGTTGCTTCATGCATGTTTGCATTTAGAAAGAAAGGGGAAGGTGAGGAAATGCTAACTGGAATCTTTTACCTGGAAACAGTATTACCTAATGCTTAGAAATCGAGAGTCCTGGAGATACTTTCTGGCTTTGACATCACTCTCTGATTCTGTTATAACCTTGGAGAAACCAGTAACATTCCTGTGCTTTCAAGGGCCATTTTACTAAATGCATGTAATATTCTTGAGTGTATTATTTCACTTCAAAGGCTGTCACAAGAATTAATGCTCATAAAGTCTTTTAAGATTCATTAATAGGAGTGCAAACTAAATTCTGCTTTCATCATCTTTGCTACTACAAATTAACCAACAGGGCTTTAATGTATATGGTTAGAAAAAGCAGGATCCAGGGACTTAGGTTATCCCTTTGGTGACACAGAGGATCACAATGCTCTTATTAACCATTCAGTTATATAGGACTACAGCATCTTTTTGTTGCAGATGTCTGCTAGGGGATACAATCTTGTAACACTGGAATAATATTCATTAAAAGGTCTTGCCCCTAGAATTTAGAAGACAGGGAGTTTGTGTTCCAAAATCACCCATGCATTTTTCCCTTGTTCCTGGGAGTGCCCTCCTGGTATGAGGATGGAAATGAAACCTTCCTGCTGTTCTGGCAATACATCCCTGCTGAAGCTGTTAGTAAAAATGTCAATACTCTGAGTGGTGGGATTATGATGGGGAGGGTTTTGTACTATCAGCTAAACAGACAAATCAATTCAGGGGTCAGCAAAGCCATTAAGCAGTAATAGCTTTTAGTTACTGCTGTTCTGAGGTGGATTCGGAGGGATAATGTAAGGGTGAAAGGCTCTGTGTTCCGCTGTCTATCTCCAAGATCATCTGGACCCCATACCAATTACCCTTAAACTATGCAAAGCCTTTAATACTGATAAGGAGCAGTGCAGTGATATTTCAAGAGAGAGAGAAAAGATAAATCATCTGTATACAGACTGGCTATCTTGAGGGTGTTTTTTCTGTGCTGAACCAATTAAATAACAAAGTGTGAAAAGCACAGATAAAGCTGAAATCCTCCTGAAGTGGACAGGTTCAGGATTCTACAGCTCAAAGTGATCTGCAGATACATTTTCTGGAATTATATGAGAAATCTTTCCAGCTCCAATGGCTCATTGAAGCCTGGGAAGGAGAATATGCTCACAAGGGGTCAGTGGGGTGTGATGTCAGCACTGTGAGGGGAACATCATTTCTTGCTGACAGCAGAGATGAGTGTTTCCCTGTTTCAGGTTGTGATCCATTCCAAAGGTGTCCTTGGGATGATTCAGGGAGGCTGTGAAGCATTCACAAGAGTATACCTGGGAGGGAACAGTCAGCTGCCTTTAACTGCTGACTGAACTCAGTCCTTCCAGGGCAGAGGTTTGTATGTTTAAATCAGCAGCCACTAACTACAACTTATTATTCCATTGGCCAACACAGGCTGAGCTACTGTTAGTAGTGGAGGTGGTTAACCCCTCCTTTGCTAACTGAAGTTTAGGAAACCTGGGGAGAAGGAGAGAATGAAAGGGGACCACACAGATGAGTCCAAAAGAGAGTTAAGCTCTCAGAAGTTTAAGGATTTTTGTCCCAAACTAAGGGAATGAGAATACATTGAAACTGTACTGTCTACATCCCTCTGCATTGCAACAGAAGTGCAATGTCTTCAGGAGGCTCCAAGGGTTTTTTGTGACCACCTCCCTGAGAGATGTGAAGACGAACACTTGGGGAGGAGCTGCTGCAGTGCTTCGGTCTCTGAAACCTTGCTGACGGCAGCGTTGTTTTCTGATCCACAGGTCCAGAGGATGGCATAGCAATAACGTCACTGTCCAGGGAGCTGGGGTCCTTCCTCGCCTGCCTGCATGCTGCTTGAACCGATCCCAAGCCGTTTATGTTTTCGGACTGAAGAAACGTGAAAACCTTTCTTTCCTAATTCATGAGCCAGCAGGATGTGGTCGCCGTGCTTTCAGAACGCCTGCTCGTAGCCGCTTACAAAGGCCAAGTGGAGAATGTGGTGCAGCTTATCAACAGGGGTGCCAAGGTAGCGGTTACCAAGGTAACGCGTGAAAAACGCTTCGTGAAACCCCTGGGAGCTAATGTAACTCCTGGGGCACTGCCTGTGAAATTGTCCTTGCGGCTTTACCAATCTGAATATCGCTGAGCTTAGTGGTTAGATTCCCTTAAAGTTTGTACTTAACAGCTCACGTGAATTTACACTATAGTGCATGTCTTTTATTCCTGCACCTCCCAGCGGAGGCGGCTGCGGTGAGCGCTGTGCCTTCAGAAGTGCAGTGTGCCTGCGTGGGGGCAGTGACAGTTCTCAAAGTGTGCATTGACTTCTGAAGGCTGTGAGCCAATGAATGGAGCGATTCAGCGCTGCTGAGGGAAGGCAGTTCAGAGCACCCGTCTTTCTGGGTGAGGGGACGGGGGAGAGCCACCTGTTGCAGTAGGGAAAAGGTACACAGAAAGTGTTTCTTGTCACTGAAGTCCCTTGGTACAGCTGTCTCGCTTATACTCCGTATCTTCATTGATTTGTGCTGTGCAGTCCCCAGTCGGTTCCAGACTTGGGGGTTGCAAACTGTGTTCTCTGTACCTTGAAGATAATGTCAGCAATGAAGGATTTCTGCTTAGGTATTACGAGAGTTTAAACTGATACCTTCTCCTGGCTCTCAACATGTCATAAATAATACTAGCATATAAAAGATGAGCTGGAATTGGCAGAGAAGGTTTGATCAGCAGAAACCCTTAAAAAGAATTAGGTAAGAGCTGTGACATAAAATTTGTGACGTCTTATTTGGATGAATTATTGCTCTCCACCATATCTAGTTTTATTTATATTTCCATATTGGTTTGGAACACTATATGTGTCAGAGCTAATATTTACAGAGAGAAAGCAAAGGTGAGTACATTTGATAAGTAATCTGTCTTTTCCCCTTCTTATCTGTCAGGGGCAGTTGTTTTCCAATCCCTTTGCAGTGTTTGAGTGGTAGATAGCATTTATTTTGAAAGCTGGAGTGATCCCAAGGACAACCTGTGTTTATAAGTTTTGTTTGCCCAACCTAAGTGGCCTGTTGTGGATAGATACAAAGTACAGACGTAATACACATGACTGGTCTCAGAAGGATACCTGTTTAGCTCTGTTTTCCAAGCAGCTCTGTAGCCGACGAACAGCTGCTAAAGGTAGTCACATCTGGGAATACTGACTTGCAGATGTCTGAATGGTACCTTGGGTATTTTGTTGTTATAAGATGAGGAGCTTTGAGACTGCTTGGGGGGCTAACTGAAAACACACAAATGATTGAAAGCATGGTATGCTTTGTATGAATTTGTGTGTTAATGTAGTTTCAAATTCAGCTCCCACACTGTTAGAACATAAAATGTGGTGCCCTTCATAACGGTTGCCAGAGTAATCATGCCACTGATTTAACTGTGTCATGGAATTAATTGCCACAATCCAATTCAATTGCAAAGTGGACACTTTCTCATTGTTATGGTTGTTTATTATGCAGTTATTAGTGCCTTCTGTTAATTACAATAATAAGGAAATGGTGTCCTGGCTTTCAAGCACAAAGCCAGGTTCATTTGATAAAATGCAGATTTGCTAGAGCTGAAAGTTTTTCTTTCCAGTACCATGTAGGTGGCTTCCTGCTTCTTGTGCTTGCTTTGTTGTTCAGTCCTTGTATGGAAAATGAAAGCAAAGCTCATTTGGCAGCCAAACTGCACCCAGATGCAGCATGTTGGTCTTTCTGCTGAAAAGACATGCTTGGTGGTGAGCTGAGGCCATTCGTGGAGCTGACCTGGTACTATGGGATTCTAGCTATTCTTTCCTAGAGGTTGTGGGTCATCCCCATGGAGCCTGTGGAGGGGGAATGACAAAAGCTGTCCCTTTTGTCATTCTGAGTGTGTCCTGCCACATCAGCAAACAGTACAGATGAGGTACTTGGGTATCCCAGTGACAAGCTTGGCTCAGAAAAGATGAAGTCAGATGAGCAAGACTGTGGAGGAGTGCGCAGAGGAGCGCAGAGGCTCTCAGCAGATCAGCCAAGGCTGTATGTGTTGGGTATTTTGGAGGCACACACAAACTTATTCCTTCCGTGCTGTGAGGCAGATAGAGGTGAGCTCAATGTGAAGCAAGAGGCATGAGAGCAAGCTGCTGCCCTCTTCAAAGCCCATCAGTTCAGGCTCTGTAATGTCCTATACGGATCTATACTGCATCCAGTTTGCATCTGGCTCTCACCCAGCCAGCTAGCTGCCCAGGGAGAGCATGTGCATATTTGCCTATGAAAGGCTGTATAAACATGCCATGGAAGAGCCTGGGTTGCTAATCTGGGGACACACAAAGGCTGGAAGGAGAAAGAGCCGTTTAAAGTCAAGGACAAGGTTGTCACAGGAGCAGTCATGTATCAATTGGCCTCAAGTGTATTCAATCTGGAAATTTGAGAGAATTTTTTTAGCTATCAGAGAGCCAGGTTTTTGTGCAGTCTTTCAGTGAGGAGAACAGGGGCAAATTAAGAGGATGGATGTTAATTTTAAGATGGAAATTGTTGTAGCAGAGAACTATTAATCAAGATTTCAGGAGAATTGAAATCAAGAGCACTCTCCCTTCCCCATGATAAAACTTACTGCAAAATGAAGTGTAAAAATAAACGAATTCCTGTGCACATCATTGTTCCCTTTTATCTCTGTCTTCTATTCATATTTGTTCTATCAAAGGAATTTTAAATTCTAAAGATTTGCTTCAAAATAAATAAAAAGGGAGGTGGTTGCACTTGTCAGCCAAAAAAAGTTTCCTCATGTTCATCACATGGAGCTTCCTGTGCCTCAACTTCCACCCATTGCTCCTTGTTCTGTCATTGGGCATCACTGAGAAGAGCCTGGATCCCATCTTCTTGGCACTCACCCTTTATGTATTTATAAACACGAATGAGTTCATGGCTTAGTCTCCTCTTCTCCAAGCTAAGAGCCCCAGCTCCCTCAGTCTCCCCTCATAAGGAAGATATTCCACTCCCTTCATTGTTTTTGTGGCTCTTCACTGGACTCTTTCAAGCAGTTCCCTGAGGATCTTCTTGAACTGAGTGGCCCAGAACTGGACACAATATTCCAGATGCAGCCTCACCAGGGCAGAGGATCTAGAGCTAAATGCTGGAGAGTTCTTTATTCACTGAGCATAGCTTAAGAAAAGCGAAGGCTATTGTCTGTAACAAACCAATGCTGGATAGCTGGCAAGCTCATCTAGTTCTATTTTCATCATATATCTGGAAGGTCAAATGATGTGGTTAATTGCTGCTTCAGTAAACAGTAATTCAGTTGCAGAATACTGTTTCATTTTTGTCACCTCTAAGTAGATGATTGCAGAAGAAGAGGAGCACAAAAGAAACAAAATTCAATGGAGATTGTGTGTGTCCAGGTGCTCACATCAGCATTTCTTGAGGAGTGCACTTACCCTGAGAATGGCATCTGTGCAAGTGAAGTCAGTACGGAAGTGTGCACCTCCCCTGACTCCAGTGAGGGATACTGAGGCTCATTCCAAATCTGGGGCCTTTAAAAATATTTAAAGAAGAGCTCATGGCCACTAGGTCACACCACTGCTGATTATCTGACATTAGGGAGCTCATAGTGGGAGACAGCTGGTAGCACTCCATTGCACATGCATGAAGTGCTCATCCTGGTGCTGAGGTCTCTGCTACCAACCATGTCAGGTTGTCCCATGTTGGTTGAAACAACCATGTCACAAATCACAGAATCAACCAGGTTGGAAGAGACCTCCAAGATCATCAAGTCCAGCTGATCACCCAACCCAATCTAATCAACTAGACCACAGCACTAAGTGCCTCATCCAGTCTTTTCTTAAACTCCTCCAGGGACATTGACCCCACCACCTCACTGGGCAGCCCATTCCAATGGGCGATCTCTCTTTCTATGAAGAACTTCTTCCTAGCATCCAGCCTAAACCTCCCCTGGCGCAGCTTGAGACTGTGTCCTCTTTTTCTGGTGCTGGTTGCCTGGGAGAAGAGACCAATCCCCACCTGACTACAACCTCTCTTTGGGTAGTTGTAGACAGCAGTATGGTCTCCCCTGAACTTCCTTTACTCCGGGCATTCACTGGGACAAAATTGTAGGCAGGCCATTAGCAGTTTGGAGTCAGCCAGGACTGCTGACCCAAGCTGGCTCCCAAGTGTATCCCAAACCATAAATATAATGCTCTTTAGAAAGGGGGAAATTTGCTGAAGATGGGGAAGGTCTCTTGATTGGTTTCCTGCTTGGGGCTCCTCCCAAGGACTGCTTTCCCATTTGTTATTATGACCCGGGTGCATTTGCTGGGCTGAACATCACTTTTGTACTGGCTTTTGTACTGGCATTGCTATTACTTTAGCTGTTTCATTAAATCCATTCTAATTTCATCCCATGGGTCTTCTCAGCTGGGGGGGGCTCTCTGGGTGATAGAGCAACTGCTGTAGTTTAGCCCCACATACAGACTAAACGTAGACATGGGGTTGTAGCGAGGGGATGGTCTGTTGCCCAGCAGAGGCTTCATGGCTCTGCTTTTCTCCAAGGGCACCTTCTCAACTTTTCTGTTGCTGCTCTGCTTGGTAAGACAAAGAAGTCATTTCCATTTTCATGCCTTTTTGTTGGTGTTCTTCACAGGCATGAAATTTATGGCTGTTTTCTTTATGAAAAGGGCAAAAAGTACAAATTGGCTGTTCAAACAAGCAAGTGCCCTTATAAAGTATTTTGGTTGAATGTGTTCCAAAAGCTGGAAAATTCAGAACTGAGCCTGGTGTCATCAAGTCTTCCAAGGAAGAAAGCTGGACCCTTCTTTCAGTCCTTTTGTTGTAGAGCTTTCTTTCAGTGAAGCTAGTGACTGACAGCTATGTCTTTGACATCAAAACAGCGGGACTTTCACCCAGCTGCTCTGCCTTGCTGTCCTCCCAGGGTGTTTTTCTTTTTCCTGGGTTATTTTTCTTTGGATTTTATGAATTGAGATAAGTTAGGCAGAGAGCTCTGGATCATCTCAGAGTGGCACAAGAGGAATGTTCGTAGTGACATCTCGGACCAGATCTGCCCTTCACTCAATGTTTTCCTCAGAACAGTGCGTGGAGGATGGAGAGAAGCATGATTTTACCTCCCAGGCATCAGTTTCAGGTGTATCCCAAGGCTGTCTGGCTGAAGCAAGGCATTTCTGGGGAAACAACAGCCCTTAATGTGGGCTTGTTCCATGCCCAGAGATGATATTTCCAGGTTTGAACCTCTGCACTACAGCTCACCAAAATGAAGCGTTACTGGGTGTTGGTTTCACTGGGGCGTGCATTATAGGATGTGGCATTCTATAGCTAGAATTAATAGAGCCAGAAAAAGCTGTGCCTTAACAGTCAAACACAGAGAGGAGTGGGCCACTTCTCTCTTAAATGTGGAAAAGATTGCCAGAGGAAGTCATAAAGGTAGCACAGGCAGTTTTAACGCCAATTTGTGTAGCACCATGGGCTTTATGGATATTTTTCCAAAGAGTAGCAGAATATAGCTCTTCTGCAGAGCATAACAATAAAATCATAGCCATAAAATTGAATTCTGCAGAGAAAGGATGACAGTTTGGTAAAAAGCATAGAAATGCAGAAGGTAGTGCTTCTGTTTTCAGTAATTCTGTTTGATTTGATTTTTTAACTAGTCGTGTTATGAACCAGCCATATGGCAACACTTTTGTAATGCTGGAATACTTGTAGCCTTGTCATCAGGATTCCAATTTCAGAGCATGTTCAGGTTTGTTAAACCAATTTCTTTATTCTTGCTTTTTAGGTTAAGACAGCAACAAACAAACAAACAAACAAATGGTACTGTCACATTTTTGTGCTCCCTCAGTTTGAAACTTCATGTCAGTTTTAAACAATAAAGATAAAGAGGGCTAGCAAACATTGAAGGACTTGCTGAATGGCAATTGAGGTCAATCAGAAACTTTATGCTGACTTGAGTGAGCAGGTTATTCATGGAGAACAAGTCTCACAAATCATCAGTGTGAACAATGTGACAAGACTTGGGGTTTGTTTTCAGGCTTTCTAATAAAATGTTCAGTGGGCATGGGTTTGTGCAAGTGCAGAGTGGATGAATAAATTAGCAGTCCTTGCACAGCACAGGAGCAGGGTGAGGTGGGGAAGTGAATGTACTTGTGTGAAAATACTCACAAATACATAAACACAAGGAAAGATCGTGCAGCTCGTGGTGCTGAGGCATGGGTTTGGTTGCAGGGTGCACACACTGGCACCTGCTCCTGAAGAATTCTGCTTTCAAACTACATGTATTCAGGGCTACCTGTCCATGTCTGGAAGGTGGAGTTACAGATTCAATAAAAATAAAAGCTCTGCTTTTGCATTTTGCTGCTGAAATCCATGTGGCTGTTTACCTTACTTGGCGGCAACCTGATATGCCCCATAGCTACAACGATGCCTCAGGGGTGGTGTTGGAAGTTGCAGCCTCAGTGCAATAGGTCCCATTTATTTTGTCAATAAACCCACGATGGGGGAGGGTTTGTATGATTTGTTGCCTGCTGAAGCAATCATTTACATTTTAATAGAACAACAAATAGCCTTTTTTTTTTTTTTTTAAAATGAGTGATTGCTTTATTGGTTCATTAATCCCAAACTGTAGTAGTCTCTCCTTTCTATGTCTTTAATAACCCCCAAACCATTACAGTTCATATTTGGAAACGCTCATAAGCTTTTAAGTCAGTAATCTGCATGTCAAGCAGTCCCTGGGTTTAGTGTTGTCTCCTTGCAATGAGCATTTAGGAGACACTCTTGTTTCTGTATATTTCCTCACTAGGATTCTCTGTGTGTGTATGTGTGTGTGCGCGCTCAGATAAGGCTCCTTTTTGGTGCTGCAGTGGTGACTGTGAAACGTCTTTATGGAGGAGACATGCAGAGGGAAATTTATCTGTCTGCCTTCATCCCTCTTCAACTAGGCATTTTTAGGTAGGATGCATTGTGATGAGAGGAAAAACTTTTATGGGCTGTTGGTTTGACTTAGAGACGTGGAGGCAAGAGCGGCTCTGAGTGTTGCTCCCGGGGCTTCCTGCTGTGGCATGAACCCACTGAATGTTTCCCCAAAGCTTGCTGTGCTCCAAGTTTGTCATCACAGCATGAGGGGAATGCAAATTGCCTCGTCTCCCCCTCCCAGTCTGTTCTGGATTGGTGTGTGCATGCATATGCACGGACATACTTGTGTGGGGAGCTGGGTGGGAGTGTTTTTCCAGGGCTTGTGTGCCCACGCTGGAACACTGTCCAGCTGTATCGCCCATCTCTGCTCTCATTTTTACGTTACTGGGGAGAAAAAGAAAATCTGGCATTGCCAGTTCTTGCAGCATTATAATTAATCTTAAGATGATCACTTCAGGCTTACAGAAGCCCTAGCCTCTAATCAGTTTAATGTACTGGAGTCGATCCTCCTTCCCACTTTCCCATCTTGGTTTTCATTTTCAGTGTCCCTTTGTAGTGGGAAGAACTCAAGAACTGCACACATTCAGTAGCTCTGGTCTCTGAAGGTCTCTCTCTGTGGGTATCCAATTGGTGGGATGTCTCTGAGCCTAAGATTTTGGACAGAAAAATCTTGAAGCACACAAAGCTTCTGAAATAAAAAGAATCCTCTAGTCTTCCATTTCAGTACCTCCATTTTTATTTAATTATTATTTTTAAACAAAACCCCAAGTTTTGAGGACCTGGCTGAAGTTTTTGAATGCTTGGGGATGATGCTAGGAGAGAAATGCACAGGTAATCGTAGAATCATAGAATTGTTAGGGTTGGAAGGGACCTCAAGGACCATCTAGTTCCAACCCCCTGCCATGGGCAGGGATGCTTCACACTAGATCAGAGTGTTCAGAGCAGCGTCCAGCCTGGATGTGAATCTGTGTTCTCTGAGTGACAGGAGCAGCCAGGTGACCCTTGCTCACAGCACTCCCTGGCCCCACAGTGCCCCTTCGAGTAAGTGCCCCTCCCCTTGAGTGGTCTTCTCCATTGGCTGGCCATGAGCACTGAGAGGCTGCCCAGCTACTGAGAACAGGGGATGAGTTGGTGTCAGTGATAGGAGATCTTGGTGCTCCCTCAGACAGCCTCCTCTGGCTAAGCCCGTTCCCTGGGGCAATGTTATTTTCATATGCCTTAGGGCACTGGACAGGTGAAGGTCACACCATCTGGGTCTTCTGTGGTTTTGGAACCTTTTCTGGTGCTTATATCCCTGCCTCTGGGCACACTCTGTGTGGCCATTGCCTAGGAGGGTGTGTTGGGTAAGGAAAACACATCCCTTGTATTGTAGTAAACTCACACTCTGCTTTGATAGTTTACTTTTAACACAGCACCTTTGGCTGCAGCTCAGCATGTTTTCAGTGGCTAGATATGGTTATCTTGTCAGAAAGTTTCCCTGCTGGGATATATCCAAGTAGTTGATGCTGTTTTCCTTTTAAAGTCCGCAAGCTGGCTTCAAATTGAGTTGGGGATTTTTTTTCTGCTCTGTGCACAGATTGCAATAAATTGTTTTCATGACATTTCAGGAACCTGCCGGGAAGTGAGGTGGCTGGATTGGGTGATTTACAGATTGCCATTAAGTAATGTAGAAAGAACCCATAAACCTGAACATGCTGGAGCACATATTCATGATCCAAACATTGTTCATAGCCAGGTATAATTTATCAGTCTGGATTCTTCTTCTTCTTCTTCCTTTTTCTTTTTGTCTTCCTGTGTTGCCTGGAGACTTTTATGCCTCCTGCTGTTGAGTTACCTGGAACAGCAACATTGGCCTGGCTCTCCTCCATGCTGATAATAAGGAAGCATGTTCAGTGTAGCTCAGTGCTCTTTGCTGTAGGGGCAGGTGTTTAGGGACATGTGGCCACAAAGAGAAAGAAGTGTGTAGGCCGGATGGCTCCCAAGGGCAGCAGTGACAGCTGAAAGTGAGCCCTTCCCATACCTTCAGCAGGGCAGGAATGGAAGCATTCCAATATGGGAATGAGCTGTTTTCAGAAACCCAAGTGTCAGAGTGGGGGAGGACTTTTTCCTTACGTCTGCCCCTTCAAGATGAATGGTTTGAGAAAGTTAATCAGTGTTTAAACATTTTGAAGTGCAGCACAACTAGTCAGTAATGAGACAGATGTTTTGTCCCCAGCTGTTCTGTGGATTTCAGCCACAGAACAGATTTTCTTTTTTCATACAATCATAGAATTGTCAGGGTTTGAAGGGACCTCAAGGATCATCTAGTTCCAACCCCCTACCATGGGCAAGGACACCTCACACTACATCAGGTTGCCCAGAGCCACATCCAGCCTGGTCTTAAAAACCTCCAGGGATGAGGCTTCTACCACCTCCCTGGGCAACCTATTCCAGTGTCTTACCACCCTCATGGTGAAGAACTTCTTCCTAACATACAGTCTGTATCTACCCATTTCTATTTTTGTTCCATTCCCCCTAGTCTTATCACTACTTGACACCCTAAAAAGTCCCTCCCCAGCTGTCTTGTAGGCCCCCTTCAGATACTGGAAGGCCACAATTAGGTCTCCTCATAGCCTTCTCTTCTCCAGACTGAACAGCCCCAACACTCTATCTGTCCTCATAGGAGAGGAGCTCCAGCCCTCTGATCATCCTTGTGGCCCTTCTCTGGACACGCTCCAGCACATCCAGATCTTTCTCGTAAGAGGGGCTCCAGAACTGGACACGGTACTCCAGGTGGGTTTTCACAAGAGCAGAGTAGAGGAGGAGCATCACCTCTCTCAACCTGTTGGCTGTGCTTCTCTTGATGCAGCCCAGGATGTGATTTGCTTTCTGGGCTGCAAGTGCACACTGGGGGCTCATGTTGAGCTTTTCATCCACCAGTACCCCCAAGTCCTTTTCTTCAGGGCTGCTCTCAAGCAGGTATGGGATTT
Organism: Picus viridis; assembly: GCA_033816785.1. Classification (NCBI taxonomy): domain Eukaryota; kingdom Metazoa; phylum Chordata; class Aves; order Piciformes; family Picidae; genus Picus; species Picus viridis. The sequence continues at coordinate 42,569,811 of CM066578.1, read as the reverse complement.
GTTGTGTGGAAACAGTCCTGTCTGGAGCTTGTTGGGTATTTATTTATTTACTTACTTACTTACTCACTTACTTGAGGTAGCTTTTCCACTAGAGAAGCTGCTTACAACCTCAGAGAGCTGATGGTTGCCTTCTGCTTAGTTCAGGCCAATACTAGACAGACAGCCCTTGAGGTGTTTGCTCCTTCTGGAAGTGATACATTAGGGCCAGTACTTGGTAACAAATGATAGGACAAGAGGAAATGGCCTCAAGTTGCACCAAGGGAGGTTTAGGCTAGATACTAGGAAAATTTTCTTCACAGAAAGGGTCATCAGGCACTTGAACAGGCTGCCCAGGAAAGTGGTGGAGTCACCATCCCTGGAGGTGTTTAAAAGACATTTGAGTGAGGTGCTTAGAGATATGATCTAACAGTTGTGTACCGGGAGATGTTAGGTTGTGGTTGGACTGAATGATCTTAAGGTTTTTTTCAGCCAGGTGATTCTATGATTCATGGTAAATCATTGGGTAGAAAAACAGATAAGAGCAGCAGTAATGAAGAAATAGATATCCAATAGATACAGGTGAAGGGTAAGAGAACTCTTCTTTAAACACCTAGTGGAGAAAACAGGATTCTTTGTGAAGAGACTGTGATTTTAACAGCATCTGGAGTCCTGTTTTCTTAATTGTGGTGAAATAAAACTTGCAATTAGCAGTTTCAGAGTGTTGTTTAACAGTTCTTAAGGTGTTTCACATGCTTTTCCTGTTGATGCTTTGAGATTTTTTATATATATATATATACACACACACACCCCCTAGAGCAAGAGTTAGTTCTTGATTCTCCTTTACAAGTTTTCTTTTTTAGGTTGTATGGGTTAAATATTTAGGGAATGTGATATTGTAGCTCTCCTCTATTGTCCGGGCAACCTCTTACAATCTCTTCCCTTTCTGTCCCTCTTTTCCCATTGATTCTTTTGTCCCTTTTAGGAGACGCAGCCTATTCCCCTCTTCCTTAAATGTTTCCTTTTAAGTTCTGTCAAAGGATGCTGTGTGTGGCTCACAAGTCACTATTGTTTTCCTCTTGTCATTTCACTTAGATGTTTGGAACCCTTTTGATGGGGAGATGCTGGTTTTCTGGTTCTTTTTTTAATTGATTTTGCAGTAGCATTTCAGTTTGTTTATTTTTTCCTCCTAAACCATACGTTATGCATCTACCTCACTAATCACAACTTTTCTGACCTTTTTATTAGGGAACCATCCTTGATTACACAATAGATTGGATGTCTAATGACTGTTTTATACTCTTCCTTTCATGTGCATTAGAGACTGGTAGTGTTTGAAAATAAATATTGTCTGAAAAATCTTGACAGATCTTTGGCAAAATGAGGTTAGTTGTTGTACACATTAAGTCGCTTGGAGTGATTACAAAACTTGCATTCCTTTTAAGGGGAGCATTTGTCATGCACAACAGTCCAGTAGTTCTTCTATTGCAAAGATAGTACCTACCCATGGTGGTGTGTGTACTAGCTCACTATTGCAACTCTGTGAAGCTGAAAGTCATTGTCAGTTCTGTGCTCCAGAGGGATGGGAACAAAAGGGTCATTGAATTCTCTTTAAGCATGGACATAAAGCTGGATCTGAATTTGTAAGGGAGTGTCTCTCAGCTATCTATGGTGTTGTGGAGTCTCCTTTTCTAGACTGTCATTGGGATAAACTGAAATGCTGCAGAAGGGGAGGAGGAGGTTTAAGCATACACAGAACTAAGGCAGAGCTTTTTTTACACTAATAGGTGTCAGTTGCTGCTATTGCATGTTTCACAGAGTAAGGTATGGATAGAAGGATGAGGAAAACCAGATAAAATTCTGGTTAACTACTATGCATGTAATTAATCTCAAGGTGTTTTTATTCTCATTTGTAGCATGGGCGGACCCCCTGCATCTTGCTGCCCACAAGGGTCACCTCCACGTTGTCCAGGTTTTGCTGAAGGCAGGTTGTGACTTGGATATTCAGGATGATGTAAGTAGATACAACCAACCTTCTTTCTTGAGGGGGAGGGGGAAAAGGTTATTTGCAAGTAACAGTAGACCTTCACTTCTTTGAAGTAGGGCTAAATTAAAATAAAATCTGTCTCTCTTTTTTCTCTAATTTGGAGATGCAAAACTGCATAGGAGACAATGTAAAATGTGGTGGTTTTTAACAATTAGCTTGGTCCTCTTGCTGAAGCTGCAGAGCTTTATAAAGAGCTCTGGTTGCACCAGGCGAGTGAGAGGAGCAGTGAGAGTTGCTGCCTGCCGCTTGGTGTAGACATGACATAAGAGTTTGCTGTACTCTGTGGGAACCCCTGGAGAGCATCAGGTAGGGGACACAATCCACTGTTATGTTTGCTGTTTGTGTAGATGTGCTGCAATGTGTAGAGTATGGAGCAACTGCCTGGGGCACCATGCATTACAGGGAAATATTCCTGCTGGCAGCTGCACTTGATGTGGAGTGGTTGAATCTCTTGAGACTGTCACATGGTGAAACATCAGCACAACAAAACCAGGTCTGAATTTAGCAAGTGGTAGTTGGTTTTCATTTGGTAAAATAGGTAGTTTTTGGAATTTCTCATTTCTCCATAAGAATAGTTCAAATGTTGGACCAGGCTTAAGGCATATTGGAGTGACAGGCAATATGGTCTGGGTTACCTCACTCTGGTGAACAAAGGTGTAGGGTGAAATATGCAGTAGCAATTGAATAACCACAGCTTCTTCAGATTCATTGCTAACTTCTGATAGCATGCTGGAACAAGTTTGAGGAAGGTTTGCTTTTGTTCCCCCTGTAACATGTAAGGTGAAAATTCTTCAAAGGACCTAGAGGTCCAAAAGTGGTTAATAGAGGCACCTGTATGACTGTTAAAAGGACACTAGAAATGTGTAGGTGCCTTCTGAAAATCCTCTTAGGCATTTGTTTGCATCTAGAGAGTCTTAAATATCTATAGAAATTGAAAACTGGTTTCCTTCTCTGCATGAGTAGCTGCTTCCCTGTGAGACACAAGCAGTCTGTCTGACAAGCTCGGGACTGGAGCACTGCTGCAGCCAGCTTCCTACTGGGAACCTTTTGCTAGGAAGAAGCTTTGCTTTCTGCACTCTTGATTCTTTCCCTAAGCCCATCTGTGAAGTGGAGCAGATTTGCAGGTGTCATAGGGAGTACCACCTTATTCAGATGTATCCTGAATATGTTTTTTGACTTCTCCCAGCAAAAATGACTCACCAGGTATTTAAGAGTAAATTGCAGGTACGTTATGGGTACAGTCCGTTTTCCTGGGAAAAGCAGGTTCCTGCTCTAGGAATGCAAGAGCTTCTGCTGATTTGGTCACATTGGGTTTCTCTGAAAAGTGCTTTGTGAGTAAACCTGGGGGTTCTTAAAATCCCTTAGGACTAAAATCTAGGCTGTTTGTATGTAAACATGGAAGCCATCAGTCTACAATATCATTTCAGTTCAGCAAAGATTCTTGCATTGTAGAAATATTCAGGTCGTAGAAAGCCAATTTCACTTGCCTTGCAAGCTTACCAGGGGCTTTGTTCACAGCAACTGGATTCTAAACATGGTGACTGATCTGAACAGAATAGATGCATGTTTGGTTCACAGATACTGTTTCTTTAAAATATGTTTTGATTTTAGCTCTGTATTTAGTACTGGCTGGGGTTGAGGAGAGCCTCAGGAATTGAGAGTCTCAGGAGGTGTGTTTGGATTTGTCTCAGAGGAGGAGGAATGCTAAAATTCCAGGTGAAGATTTTTGCTTGTAAAAGGTATTAACTACAATATTTCTGTTTTCCTTTTATATAGGTCTTCAAAGAAGTTTCTCTGTTTATGGTTTCTCCTTGTGTAATTCATGTTTACATTGTATTTATGCCCCACAATTTGTTCATATCCTCTTAGCTGCAATCTATGGATTATGCCTTTGGTCACTTTCACTGTGTGCTCATTTGGCAGTGAAGGCATCTTAGTTTCAAGTGTTGATTTACATCTGTATGTTTTATTGCTGGCTTTCAGGAACAGATTTAGGTTTAGAGAGTAAATTGTTTGTGAGAGTGGGAGAATATCATATTTAATGGAAAAGTAAATTACTTAGTTGATTTTTTGTCTCCAGGCTCTGAAAAGATGACTATATATTATTATTATTATTCTAAATAACAAGAGAAATCTAAAGACATTTTATTTATCAACTCCAAATAAAACTCATTAGCTAATTAGTTCTCGAGCTAATGAATGAGTGCAAGACTGGCATTTCATCTGCCACATGCTAAGTAGAAACTTAAAAGCTGCTAAATGTTGTGAAGAGATTAAAACACTCACTTCATGTTCTACAGATGCATTCTTTAAAACACAGTAAGAACTAGTTGAAGAATGACCTCCAGTGGCCTGGAGTGGGATTATTATGAATTTCAACCGATGGAGTCCAGCTCTGTAGAGTACGCCACCCCGGGAGCTAACTCTTTCCTTCTCCCTGCCAATACTGAAAACTCTTACTGGGATCCCAATGCCATCTCTGAGTGGTCAATGAGTATCCACACAGCTCACACCTCAGAACTAGTCAAGGAGAAGGTTATCCCGGTGAAGGAAATCAAGGACGAAAAAGATAAGAGAAACCAGAAGAGAAAGGCTAGGAAGGAACCTAGAAGATCAGAAAAAGAGAAGGAGGTTAGAAATCTTGTGCATCAACCCTGCCTTGAGCTTGATGTCTCCCACAGCTGCATGCTGCAAAACCTTGACCTAACAGTCTGGTGTGACTGAGCTCTTCTGTGGTGCATGACTGCTTGGTGGGTGTTGCGCTGGGTGCTCTGCCTCAAGTTTCCTGCTTGTATGTGTGCTCTGAAAGTCTAACTGGGAAAACAAGTTGATTTAAAACAAAGACCCAAGTCTCCAAGATGTCCTTTCTGGAAGCTCCATTTTAAGAAGCAGAAAATTTAATTTCAGATAGAGCAATAACCCAGGTCCCATAATAATTTCTAGCTGAATGTAAATATGCAATGTGGCTTATTTTCCTGTATTCCCATTTCAGTCTCATTTAAGATCTGATTTGTTTCATTCATGATTTTTTTTCCTTCATGCCTTGATCACTGCTGCTGGTCATGCATCATCATTTATTGTTCACAGTGAAGTTCTTGCTCTGTATCATGATCTGTGGCCTTCTTTAGAAAGAGGAGGACAGTAACCCTGGAGGACATTCAGTTTCTTTTGTGTACAGCTGCTTCATGATATCCTCCTATGCTCATATACTCCTGCAAGTGTTTAGCACATGGTTATAGTTTGAAGTATTTTGAACTTTCTACTGTGAATTTAGAGGTTTCCTTTCATAGTACAACTACAAGTGCTGTCCAGCACTTTGTATCGGGGTTCGAAGGGATATATATTTTGCTGGTTACTTTGGTGGAGTTGTCCTGTAGCAAGATAGTTTGGTGATTTCTGCAAACGTGGAAAGATAGTGACGCAAAGTGTGACGTTGGAAAGAGGCTTTAAAGGAGTTTGTACAACTGATGGATGCTTTGGAGAATAGGAAATCAAAATACAGTGGTCACAGTATTGTTTTAAATCAGAGAAAGGGTAGCAATGTATTACAACTAGTGTAAACCAAATCTCATTACACTGGAGCAGCAGAGTCTTTAACAGAGACTCCAGTAACCCACGAGTGCTGGCAGAAGTACTAATATCTACCTGAAAGCCCTTTGTAAGTTGTGTTGTCTCCTTTCCCTTGAGGTGAACTTCAGATGTAAAATGGATGCCTGTGTAGGCCTCGGTGTCTGGTCCCAGTGGTCCCATCAACTACTTCATATTAGTCAGCAAAGGAGGAAACTGCAAACACCAAGACGCTCAGCAAGTGCCACTGGTCTAGCAAATGCAGAAGTGCTAAAGATTTTTGGTATCTGCCTTTCTTCAGGACTCCCAACTTGTAACCCTCTTCTGAAAGCAAATGTTTAAGCTTTCTAGAGCATGGTTTCTCCTGTTGGAAATGTACCTGCTGGTGCTGGGCCTTTCTGTGTAATAGTCTCGTTCCAGGCAGAGCTCTCAGGAAGTGCAGTCCTGCATCCTTTGCACTAGAATCTCCCTCTTTCTAGCCCAATGAATGATGATTTTTTTCTTAAACACAGAACACTTTCAACACAGTAGTAGTCTCATGGCAAGACAAGCTGGATGAGTACCATAACCTTGGGGCCACTGCAAAAGAGCCAGTGGCCACCACCTTCACCAGCCTTCTTTCAAGTGGTGGTGGGCATACCTGCAACTTGTATGGAGCTTCTTCCAGCAAGCATGTCACAACTGCATTCACAGGGCAAGAGAGGAGATGGCTGTATTAGGAGCTGTGGCAGGGTGGGGTGTGTGCTACACAATGACCTCAGTGCCACCATGACTGTGGTGCGCTGTGGCAGTGTGCAGGTTGAGATGTCTGGGGCCTTGGAGTGGAAATGCCTGAGTTTGAGTTGCTTTTCAGCAGCTGAGGAAGTGGATTGAAGGCACAGTGATGCAGACAAATGCCTGCCTTCTACCAAGTCCCACTTAAGCACCTAAGTGTCTTTTTGGCTCCAAGCCCACATCTGCATTTAGGCAAGCTGTGGTATCTGTAAAGGTCACATTTACGTGGCACAGCACTGGAGTTCTCCTTCTTCATTGCTACTGATCTGCTGTCTGTTCTTAAGGCATAAATCACTTACAAATAGGATCATAAACTGTGCCCAACATAATAGTCTGGGCAGCTAATGTGCATTTACCAGTGTAATTGCTCTCCAAGCCTCTGAAACGGCCCCCTAAAGGCAGAGTGCTTTCAGAGACGGTTATTTTAGCAATTAATAACAAGATAAATGAGTCAGTGATTACACTGACCAAAAATTCACACTGTGAAAAAAGTACATCTCACCTCTTCTCTCTGACTCCATAGGAGGCTTCTCTGCTGGTGGTGAGGCAAGACAGGTTAGTGACACAGCAGTGCAGGCAGTGTGGTGGCTATGTCATCTGTGGCTTGATTGCTCAGTGACTTATAAGTAGAGGCCATGACAATCTGGTGATCCAGCTTCCACAGCACCCTAAGATGTGTAAGGTTCATGTGTGTGCTGATGTCCAAGAGAGCGGTTGATCAGCTTCTGCCATGTTGGTTGTGAAGCCTGGGGGTGGTAGTGACCTTCACCCAGGAAGGTGAAGCAGGGCTGATGGAGCAATTAAAGCCAAAACAGGAGAACCTCATCCAGTTAGTGTTAAGTACTGGAGGATCATGATGATGAGTTACAACAGCCTGTAATTGCTTTCAGTTCCCTACAGAAACTGTTGATGATCAGACACATAGTGCCCAATGTGTTAGATCCACAGCCTCCTACTATGTTTTCAGTACACTTCAGTGCTGTTTATGGGGTTGTGATGACTTGCAAGCTTCTGTAAACAGTTGGTTTGTAGCTCTCTCATACTTTCAGTATCTTCATTAATCTCGAACCTTTAATGATAGTGGTTAACAAGGACGGATTTAAACAGTAGGTGTGCTGGAGATGCAGCCCCTGTGTGTTGTATGCATTTGCATGGAGTCTCAGTGAGTGGGGAATGGCACTGATCACAAATCTGCTTCTGGTTTTTTTTTGCAGGGTGATCAGACAGCGCTGCACCGGGCAGCTGTCGTAGGGAACACCGAGGTTATAGCGACTCTGATTCAAGATGGGTGTGCTTTGGACAGGCAAGACAAGGTAACAGGCAAAAGCAAAGCCCTGTGGGATAGCAGCCTTGGTGGCCAGTAGTGTTAAGGTCTCAGAGAGAAAGTTATGGTTTATAGTCCTGAGTAAGTACCTGATCTTTTGAAAGTTATTGGGACAATTACATTGGGAGAAAAAAAAAAGAGCTGCAACATACTTTTAATATCAATTACTGCTGCTGTTGTTATCATCATCATCATCATCATTATTATCATTATTATTAGGCCAGGCTGGATGGGACTCTGAGCAACCCGATCTAGTGGAAAGTGTCCCTGCCCATTGCAGGGGTTGGAAGTAGATGATCCTTGAGGTGCCTTCCAACCCTGATAATTCTATGGTTTGAAGATGATGATGATTTTATATCAGGCTAATAGTTCAAAAACTTGAGGAGTCTGTTCTCAGTTTATTAAAGGAAAAATTAAAGAAGTGTGTAAACATGCTATACCTTACTCGAGACACTGAACAGTTTCCCTTGGTTGTCCCAGAAATGGAGAATCTCAGGCTGTAAATTTAGTCTGGGAGTAAATGAATCTAATTCCAAGTTCCAAACAAAAAAGATAACAACCTTTTTACCCACTTCTAAAAAGAAAATAGAAAATAGGCTAGGAGGAAAGGAAATTTTTTGGTTTTGAAGTGGGCAAGTGGGACCTGCAGCTGCTGCATTCAGAATGTATACATTACTCTGTGTGTGGACACAAGTCTAACCTTCTCATTTATGTGTGTGCTCTTCAGGATGGGAACACTGCTCTCCATGAAGCTTGTTGGCATGGATTCAGTCAGTCTGCCAAAGTGCTCGTTAAAGCAGGAGCCAATGTTCTTGCCAAGAACAAGGTGAGACCCATGCAGGAGAAGCTTTCAGTTATGGTGTAAGGTGGCTGATCCTGAGCACTGGATATTTCTCGCCATGGAATTTCTCAGTGGGTGGGGGACCAGGTCCTAGTGGTTCTTTTTGCTTCCTTTTTTGCATTTATTATGCCTAAATGATTCCTCCACAGGCACTAGGGAATTCATATTTTGACAGATGATGCAGGAGGAACTCAGTAGCACGTTGAATGATACAGTAATTACAGCTGAGCAACACTGGCATTCCTCTGGAAATCTCCATGGTGCTCTAATTTATACCAAGCAGATTCATGGTGATTGGTGAGAATTAAAGTGAAAAAGAATTGTATTAATAGGAAAATGACAGTCAAAATCCCTTTTTTCTTCTTCTTCTTCTTTTTTTTTTTCTTTCTTTCTAGCAATTAAGCAACAGAAAGGAACATAAGCCAGGGGGGGAAGTCTGTTTTATGGTCAAAAGTTCTTCCTAGTATATGAGCATAGGCTCTTTTCAAACTCTTGTAACAAACCTGGATTATGTTCCTTTTGGTGTTTATAATACCTTGTGAGGAATTTAAAAGAAAGAATAACAAAGCAAGGAGTCTTAGTTTCCACTCTAATTGTAATACCCATGGGAGACTTCAGTTCACTAAATCAAAATGGGTTAGTCTAGGAAATGGAGGGAGCAGCTTATGGATCAAAATGGGTTAGTCTAGGAAATGGAGGGAGCAGCTTATGGATCAAAATGGGATAGTCTAGGAAATGGAGGGAGCAGCTTATGGATCAAAATGTCTAGGAAATGGAGGGAGCAGCTTATGGTGTGTGCTGAGGCAGGGTTTGGACCTCTGTGCCAATGGGGTGGTCAGATTGCACGGTTGGCATTGTGTCCTCTGTTATAGGTGGGAAGGCTTTGGGATGGCTTTATGGGATCTCTGAGCTGGTTTTTTTTTTGTGGGGGGTGGGTGAACATGTCTCTAAACCAACAACTGCAATGGATTATGGAAGAAAGGAGACAGCTGGCCAAAGACTTAAGTTTTGAGCAAAAAGGCACGTTGCCTGGGCATTGTGCAGTACACACATGCCTACAGTTGTGGTCACGTTGTGGTCTGGAGTGACATCAACTTTTATATTGTTTTATGTGTATTCCTTCTTTTATATCATTCCAGCTTCCAATATTTATTTTCTGTAATTGCTTTTGCCGTAGAATTCACCTAGATTTGTTGTGAAGGTGCTTCAGACAACTTCCCATGCTTGTCTTTCTGGTCCTGTGAACCATTACACTCCTATCTCTGGACACGCTTGTCTGTGTCTGTACTCCTGTACAAAGGCGTGGGCTTAAGATGCAAGTCTGGTTACCCTGCATGCTTGGATGCCTCAGGGTATTAGAAGATTTAGCTTACAACACAGTGTCTGTCAACTGGAGACAACCTCTCTTGGAAAACATGTGCACAGAATAGCTCAGCAGGGTTGATGTCTGAAATATGATTGGCAGACTTTTAATACTGCATGAGCATCTCCTGCACTGGTCTTTGAAGTCCTACCAACACAATCCTTGCTCCCTTTGCCTTTCACTCTTAGGATGGTTTTTAAAGGACAGGAGCTTTTCTCAGCATGTGCTGGAAAATGTGGGAATTGTGCATGCTCACACACACACACACGCTTTTACCCCTTTTGATTTCAAGAAAAATGAAGAGCTTAAATCTCCTTAATCCCCAAATGGTTTCTCTAGTCTCTCAGCTTTTTATGTTACTGACAACAAGGCATAATAATCTTTGACAGTTTTTCTGGCAGCCAGGGCTGGGTGCCGTGTGCAGGAGTACTCTGCAGGCTGTCAGCTTACACCTGGCCATTGTGCAGTCTTGGCTGGATGGGCCAGACACAGGCTACTAGATTGCCAAGCCCTGCTAAGCAGCAGAGGATGGGAGGAATTTAACTCAGTATTTTCTCTAACTCCTGCTTAATATTTCCTGGGAGTGCATGGGGGATGCTTGTACAGATGCACCTCTCACAGCACAGCAGCTTGAGCACAGCATACCAGAGAGCAGCGCAATTGAAAATGACTTCTATATTAAGTGAGCTGCAGAGGCCAGAAAGGGTGTCTGAAATTTTAAAGACAAGTCAGCATCTAAGGAATGGGACAACACATGAGTAAACCACCTGAGCAGCTGTATTCCTCCTGTGAAGCAGTCACCCTGGAGAAGCAGTTTATTTTGAGTCAAGCTGTATCATAGTATCAGTCAGGGTTGGAAGGGACCACAAGGATCATCTAGTTCCAACCCCCCTGCCATGGGCAGGGACACCCCACACTAGATCAGGCTGGATAGAGCCTCATAAAGCCTGGTCTTAAACACTTCCAGGGACGGGGCCTCAACCACCTCCCTGGACAACCCATTCCAGGGCTTCACCACTCTCATGCTGAAGAACTACTTCCTCACATCTAGCCTGAATCTCCCCACCTCCAGCTTCATTCCATTCCCCCTAGTCCTATCACTATCTGATAGCCGAGAAGTCCCTCCCCAGCCTTCTTGTAGGTCCCCTTCAGATACTGGAAGGCGACAATGAGGTCACCTCGGAACCTTCTCCTCTCCAGACTGAACAGCCCCAACTCCTTCAGTCTGTCCTCATAGGAGAGGTGCTCCAGCCCTCTGATCATCCTCGTGGCCCTTCTCTGGACACCTTCCAGCACATCCACATCTCTCCTGTAATAGGGGCTCCAGAACTGGAGGCAGTACTCCAGGTGGGGTCTCACCAGGGCTGAGTAGAGGGGGAGAATCACCTCCCTTGACCTGCTGGTCACACTTCTCCTGATGCAGCCCAGGCTCTGATTGGCTTTCTGGGCTGCAAGTGCACATTGAGAGCTCATGTTGAGCTTCTCGTCCACCGGCACCCCCAAGTCTCTCTCCTCAGGGCTGCTCTCCAGCCAGTCCCTGCCCAGCCTGTACTTGTGCCTGGGATTGCCTCCACCCAGATGCAGGACCCTGCACTTGGTCTTGTTGAAGCTCATGAGGTTGGTTTGTGCCCACCTCTCCAGCCTATCAAGGTCCCTCTGGATGGCATCCCTTCCCTCCAATGTGTCTGCTGCACCACACAGCTTGGTGTCATCAGCAAACTTGCTGAGGGTGCACTCAATGCCACTGTCCATGGCACCCACAAAGATGTTGAACAAGCCTGGTCCCAGGACTGATCCCTGAGGGACTCTGCTGTCTTAATAAAAACTCTTTGCTGTGATAGATCATCCTGTGAGATCCGTTTTAGCCTTCTTTTTAGATCCTCCCTCAATCTGTACATTTCAGATTCAGTAGACCAGGGAAGACCTCCCAAATCAGTACAACTCAGAAGCTGGTCAGGCCTGACCCCAAGCACCAGCACCATGATACCTCTTGGGATTGAAGACCTCACCTGGCACCTGCTGCACAGGACCTCTCATCCTTCCCACCAGGGTCAACCCTGCAAACAGCAAATGATAGAGACATTGCAGAGACTTTTCAGAGGGAAACCCACAAGGGGAAAAATTAACACTTAAATGCAATTTAGATGAGAAAGAAAATGTCCATGTCTGCCACAGCTTAGAGACAAGAAGTCTGTAACTTGGAACCAAAGACCTAAGACCAGATCTAAGAGTTCTCTTTTTGTAATTCAAACCCTGCAGCTTTGATCTTTGTCTTGAGAGCATGAGGGATTAATTAAAGGACATAATCAAGGTGAACAGGCAGCCTAGTGAGCATGGGAAACCTTTTTTACCTGAGGTGATTTAATTTCTAGCTCCCACAAACCTAAATCCTCCAAAGATTTTCAAGCCAACGAAAGTCAGATGCTGCCAGAAGAACTTGTCAGACCAATGAAGTCCTTCAAAATCCTAGAAAGACAGTACACAAGCAAACTCTTCTTTGATTTTTGTCCATAAACATGGCAGGTTTACTTCTTTCAGGAAACCTTAGCATGTTATTCTCTGGGGTTTGGGTGGCAGGTTTTCTCCTCCTTATCTTGGCTGGGGACTGGCATGATTTTTGAATGCTGATGCTTCCATATAGCTTAAAATCTCTATCATACAGACATAGAATAGAACTGTTCTGGTTGGAAAAGACCTCTAAGATCATCCAGTCCAACCATCAGCCTATCACCACCATGGCTGTTAAATTGTGTCCCAAAATGCTATGGCCACACATTTCTTGAACACCTCCAGGGATGGTGACTCCATCACCTCCCTGGGCAGCCTGTTCCAATCCCTTACCACTCTTGCAGGAAAGGAGTTTTTCCTAAACCTCCCCTGGCTCAATTTCAGGCCATTTCCTCTTGTCCAACCACCTGATACTTGGTGGAAAAGACCACCTCACTCCACCCTTCTTTCAGGGGGTTGTAGAGAGCAATGAATTCTCCCTCAGCCTCCTCTTTTCCAGACTAAACAACCCCAGTTCCCTCAACTGCTCCTCACCAGACCTGTTCTCTAAACCCTTCAGCAGCTGTGTTGCCCAGCATGCTCACTATCTTTCTTGTTGTGAAGGCCACAAAACTGAACCCATATTCGAGGTGCAGCCTCACCAGTGCTGAGTACTGTGAGTGCACAGTGCCCTGTGAGAGCACCTACAGACCCAGCCAGGCTTGGGGCTGTTTTTTCTTATGCCCATAAAGAGACTAAAATCCTTGTGACCCTTGTCTGCCCAAGCATGCAGCAATTGTGGCCAGCTTTGCTTGAGTTCAGAAATGCTGCCCCGTGGCAGCGTGTTTCTTTGTGCGTGTGCATGGGGGAAGCCTAAAACACAACAATTAACATATCTTTACATTAGCTGCCTAGTAACAATCAACCAGACAGTTTCTAGAGACTTTGCTTCCTGCAAACAGATTTAACCAATGCAGATATCATTAGATAGTCCCATTCCTGCCTTTACTATATCCCAAGCAGATAATTTCCAGGGTGAGGAAGGGTTTTTCAGTATCCAGATTCATTCAGCTCATACCTTTGGGAAAATAACTGCAACATTTCCCACCCCAGGGTGGATCTTCTTGTGGGAAGACCTGTGAGGTTTTAATTTTTAATGCCTGTATCCAATTTCTAAATATTTTCTACTCTCCTATATTTCTCTAAGGCAGGTAACACACCTCTTCACCTGGCTTGCCAGAATAGCCATTCCCAGAGTACTCGTGTTTTGCTCCTTGGAGGATCTCGAGCAGACCTCAAAAATAATGTGAGTTTTGGAAAGAACATGGTCATTTTCATGTGCCTTTGTTTTGGCTTTCTTACTTTAGATTGTCAGCATTGCTCAGAAATGCTTTAAGCTCTGATTTTTGTTATAAATGCCATTAAAAAAAAAAAAAACAACTCTAACAAACCATAGGAATGTATCTGTAGCCTAATGTATCCGTAGGAATGCTTGTGATAGGACTAAGTCACGCACTGCTTGTACCCACCTCTTAGGAAGGAGCCAAAGAGGGTTTTGCACTTGCATACACTGAGGCAGCTGGTCCTTTGCTGCTCTTCAGGGTCCTGATGGCATGGCCTGTACACTGTAGTGCCATTCTGTTAAAGGGCTCCTCTCCCAAAAAGATGGAAATCTTAAAGGGGTTTTATGCCAGAGTGGTTAAAGTCTTCAGACCTACCCTCACTGAGACATATTATATACTGTGTATCAGTCTGTCAAATGAGGTAGTTTCAAGGTGACTTCAATTTCAGACAGTTCTTTTTATAATGGGTCTGGAATGGCAAAGGGATAAGAAAATGGAAGAGAGATGGTTTTTGGCCATGCTCAATAACAGAGTGGACAGATGCACACAGGAGCAGAAACCCATAGGGCTCTGCTCTCCATCCAAGCTGCACATGTGCCACCCTTTGTGGGGACACTGCTCTGGCTTCCACTCCTCATGTTTTCTACATTATATGCAACACTGAGTTGAGCTTGCAAATCACATTGGTTTTGCAGTTCAGAATAACAGTCTTAGAGTATAAATGTAAGTCAGGTTTTGTAGTGCAGTAAGCCAGCATTTAATAACTGCAGTATTTCTCATCAGCGGTCAAAGAGTTTGTATCCCCACCTTGCCAGACCCCAGCTCTTGCTAAACTTTCCCACCCATAAGAGTAGATTTTTGTCCTGCAGAGAAGAGAGCATCACTCATGGATTGGTGGATGTGTGTGGCATTGACTGCTCTTTTTGGTTTAAAAGGTTTGCTTTCATCCCTGAACATCTTGACAAGCACAAGCTTTCTTGCTGCGATTACATGCTCAGAGCTTTGTTTCTGTTTGCAGGCAGGAGATACCTGTCTGCATGTGGCTGCTCGTTATAATCACTTGCCCATCATTAGGGTGCTGCTCAGTGCTTTCTGTTCTGTCCATGAAAAGAACCAGGTCAGTGCATGAAGCTCATTGTGACTCTGTGCCCCTTGCAGACAGCTAGTTGTTGGGAAGAGGGATTCCTGCCCAAGCAATCCCACTTTACTCTGTGTTTCAGTGTACCTCCAAGTGCCTGAGCTTCTAGGAACAGCCTCAAAGTAATGGCATTTCAGTGGTTTGTTGTTTTGCCATCACATTTACATCATTTCTCTGAAGCATTGCCTGTTTCTGAGGATCTGCAATTGTGTGTTGGGGTAGAAGGAGGGTTTGTGACAGAGACAGTAGCATAGGGTTAAGAGGTGGTGCTCCTAGGTCCATAGCAGTTCAGTACAGAATGGTACTGGACAAGAAATCCAGTATTTTAATGGAGAGTCATTTTCTCCTCTGTAGCTACAATTTAATGATCCTATGGCCATTACAGAGACATTGTGATGCAGAGCTCAGGTTCTCCAGAAGTGCAAAATTCTTCAGGAATACTTTTCCTTGCTGCATTTTGCTGCGGGGGGGATTAAAGAGACATGAAAGTGGAGAAATAGTATGGTTTAGGAAGTAATGATCAGCCTAACCTATGATTAATCATCCATAGTTGTCTTATAGGGGAGTAATTGATTGCTGTGCTTACAGCATTGGGTGATAGAAGGGATTTGACTTAGCACATTAAAATGTGTTAAATCTGCTGAATAAACAGACTGTGTGGTGCTTAATCACATCGTCTCACGGTCCTGGGAAGTTTTCCATGTGTAATTGAGTATCATCAAGATGTTTTCTGATCTTGTTTCTCAGATGTAAGATATTACAGCAAACAAAATAGGTTTCAGCATGTTGACTATGTAATTTTATTTGGAAGTTAGATTTTTTTTTAACTTGCAAAATGAGCTACCGAATATTAACTAGGGTGAATTTGGCCCAGGGAGGCACCGCTTGCCTTCACTCCCCAACAGTACCCAGGGTTACTCCAGATCTGCACATATCATGATTTTATTTATGCAGACACCTCATCCCACTTAGCAACAAGGAATAGATTTCACACAATCACAGAAGCATTCAGGCTGGAAAAGCCCCTCAGGATCACCTAGTCCGACTGATAACCCTGCTCTGCAAGGTTCACCCCTAAACCATATCCCCAAGCACCACATCCAAACCACCTTTCAACACATCCAGGCTTGGTGACTCAGCCACCTCCCTGGGCAGCACATTCCAATGCCTGACCACTCGTGCTGTGAAAAAAACCATGTTCCTACTGTCCAGTCTAAACCTACCCAGTCACAGCTTGAGGCCATTCCCTCTTGTTCTATTCACTAATTACCTGTGAGAAGAGACCAGCACCAGCCTCTCCACAAGCTCCATTCAGGTAGTTGTAGAGAGCAATGATGTCTCTCCTCAGCCTCCTCTTTTCCAAAATAAACAGCCCCATCTCCCTCAGTCACTCTTCATAGGATTTATTCTCCAGGCCCTTCCCCAGCTTCCACTCATCTCAGGGAGATGTAGTTTTCTGAAGGCAAAATGCAAGGCAAAGGGGTCAGGAGGGCAACATATACACGTGTCCATTCTCCCTTGAGCAGCTGCTGGCTTTGTTGCTGGTGCCCCAGTCTGATCACAGCTGTCTTCATCTTCCTGCACTGGGACAAGGATAGGGCAGTGTGCTAGTGCTGGACCCAGACTACCCCCTGGCTTTGGTCCCAAACCTGTTTTCTTGAGGAATTTCATTACGAGAGCAGCGGCTGTCTCGCTGCTGGTAGTTCTCTGGTTGGTTTTGAGTAATGTGAGACATGCCCACCTGCACACCAAAGAATTGAACCTGCAACAACACCACACACAAAAAAAGAGGAAAAGAGGAGGTTGTGGTGGGGAAACCGGTTCTGCCCTCAGATGTTGTATCTGTTTGCTGGCAGTAGAGCTGGGCTGTCTCCAAGCTGTGTCAGGTGTCATTTGGTTTAGTCAAAGCAGATTACCAGGGCCCCAGCTGCATTTCTTAAAACCAAGCTGAAATAGCTCCTTGTCCCCTCCTGTCCCCTTCCTCCCAACTCTGTCTTATCAACCAGGCCTTATTTAAGCTCAGCTGCTGCATCAGGAAGTGTAGGTCTTTTGACCTCTGAGCAGTCTTTTAGGAAAGGGTGATTTCTGCAGGGTGGGAGCCAAGGACTTTGTGTAACAGTTGTTTTCTGCTTTCTAACTTGCAGGCAGGGGATACTGCACTCCATGTAGCCGCTGCTCTAAATCACAAGAAGGTGGTTAAGCTGTTGCTGGAAGCAGGGGCTGATGCATCTGTTGTCAACAATGTAAGCAGAATGTGGAGTTTCTGTGGTGTTTTGCATGAATGCAGACTCCCTTCGATGCTCTCTGTAGTGTTGGTGGGAAATATTTGAGTGTTAGAATTTAATTGAATCTGGATAAGTGAGTGCAGTTAGTCACATTACTCTTGTGCACAGAGCATGTTCTAACCTTAGGTGGAGAAATTCCATGTTTACAGTGGCTTATGTCTTGAAGGAAATACTGTTTTTTCCTCTCAGGCAGGTCAGACCCCTCTAGAGGTTGCCAGACAGCACAATAACCCTGAGGTTGCGCTCCTCCTCACTAAAGCATCACAGGTATGTTACATGTCTCTCCCCAACACACACACACATGGAACTGAGGTCAGTTGACCTTGAGAGGCCACATCCCCTTAATCCTTAATCTTTTGCTGTGAAAGGTGCCTGCATTTACTGGCATTGTGTGCTGGCTTCAGGCCTGTTGACATGGAGCCTTTCATCCCCCAAGCCCAGGCAGGTGAGCAGATTAAACCTCAGCATTAAGTGCTGTCAGAGGTCCTACTCAGGCTGGAGCAGCCAGAAGCAGTAATACCTGGCCCAGGTATTAGAAAGCTGTGCTGTACTTGAAAGCTCCTGGGTTGTGTGACTCTGCTGCCTCTCTCAAACATGTCCTATCCCCAGTATGGTTGCTCACACTGGAAGATGCTTTGATAGTGGGGACAAAATATTCTTTCCATAGCCTGCTGCCAGGTGTGAAATGCTACAACACTCTTCAGGCCAGAAAGCACATGGGACAGCTTTGTATTCTGGTATAAGATCAGGTGCAATCCCTACCCAGCTCCTCCTTGTCCCCTGTGTGTGATAAGGGCTGGGCTTGAATTGGAAACTAGCCTGAGGACACAGGAGGAGAAGCTCAGCCCTCCAGCGAACAGCCAAGTGCCCTGGTAGACTTAGCTCAGTGGTGGTGTGTTTTCATGGCTGTACACACTGCAATTGCTTGGCCCACCAGCATCCATCTGGCAGTGTACTCTCCTTTATCCATTGCTTTTTAGATAAAGGTAAGAAAGGTCTGCTCCATGACTTGGCTTCTGTGGTAGTGTGGTGGGTTGAAAATTTCCCCCAACATTAAATTGCCAGACCAGCTCAGTTGGAAGCAAAGCAAGCTGTGTTTGCAAGCAAAACTACAATCCAGAATGAAATGCAATGAATATGTACAAAATAAACAATATTTACAGGTATTTACAGTTGATAGACAGCACAAGAACCCCCCTAGACAAAACCAGGGCAGCTAATAGCTTCCCCTTCCCTGCCCCCTTCCCTCTACCCTTCTGTGCACAAGGGACAACAGAAATAGCAGAGAGTTGTTTGTTAAGATAGTCAGACACATCAGAGAACACAGCCAAGGTCAGCAAAGCCAGCAGAAAGCACAAGTTAGTGCCTCCCAGAGCGAGGAAGTCGAAAAGAGGAAGATTTAGTTTACCTTACTAGCCTTATGTTTAGAACAGAATAGAATTAACCAGGTTGGAAAAGACCTTTGAGATCACCAAGTCCAACCTATCACCCAACACTATCTAATCAACTAAACCATGGCACTAAGCACCCCATCCAGACTCTTCTTAAACACCTCCAGTGATGGTGACTCCACCACCTCCCTGGGCAGCCCATTCCAATGGCCAATCATTCTTTCTGTGAAGAACTTCTTCCTAACATCCAGCCTAAATCTCCCCTGGTGCAGCTTGAGACTGTGTCCTCTTGTTCTGGTGCTGGTTGCCTGGGAGAAGAGACCAAGCCCCACCTGGCTACAACATTCCATAAGGTTTCCTCTGAGCCTCCTCTTCTCCAGGCTAAGCAACCCCAGCTCCCTCAGCCTCTCCTCGTAGGGCTTGTGCTCCAAACCCCTCACCAGCTTTGTTGCCCTTCTCTGGATGCATTCCAGCAACTCAACATCTTCCCTAAACTGAGGGGCCCAGAACTGGACTATCCAGTGGGATTGTTTAGAACTTACCATTATTTTTCTTTGTACATCCAGTGGTGATTTCTTTACATTCCACCACTTTCTGTTCAGGATCTGTGGAAAACTTTCTAGGCGCAGCCTGAAACTGCCCCAGGTGGGAAAGAGCACAACATCACTGAGTAACAGTGTGCTCTGCCTTCAGGTCTCACGCTTTAACCGTGGAAGAAGCCTGAGGAAGAAGAGGGAGAGACTGAAGGAGGAGAGGCGAGCTCAGTCGGTACCACGGGATGAAGTGGGACAGAGCAAGGTACAGCAGGGCATTACCAGCTGCACCTGTGGTGAGAGGGTCTGTTAATAAAGCCCATCGGGACTCTTCGGAGCCATCACTTGTGCATGACCACAGCAGCTGTCTGAGACATGCTGTGCTGCCCAATCATGTGTGCAGAGCAGCTTAAAACTGGGAAAGATGAAGAAAAGGCACTTTCTCCCCATCCACCTCTGCAAGTGCTCTGAGCTCCCTGTCTTTGCCTCAAGCAGGGCAGTGTCTCGGCTGCTGACGACACGCCGAGCAGCGAGCAGCCGCCACAGAGGAAGAGTGACCCGAAGGAGGAGCCTCAGTCGACCTCACCAGATCCCAGAGGGAAGAAGAGCAAAAAGAAAAAGCCGAAGGAAAAGGTATCAGTAGATTAAGAACAGCAGACAGAGCAGGGGTTGTTCTTGAGCAGTAGCGCCTGTGTCCCATCGGTGTGTCTGGGCAGCAGCCCCACTGCACCCATGGGGCAGACAAAATTGGTTTCTAGTGAGGGAAATTCTGCTGTTCAGGGTCACATGAACCAGCTTTGTGTGGAGATCTGGTCATTGTGCTGACAGACACCAAAGCTGTGGCCACCCACTGCAGCTGGATTGGTGTTTCAAGCATTTTTCTGCTGTAATTGTCACATTAGATTTGTCCAGTTCCCAGCAGGAATAGTTTACCAGGGGCCATGAACAGAGAAAGTGTTGTGTGTGATTTTACACACACACAAAGGAGCCTCAAGGATGGTTAGGGGACTTGAGCATCTCCCCTATACTGAGACCTGGGGCTGCTTAGTTTTGAGAAGACTGAGGGCATCTGATCGATGTCTATCAATATCTGAGGGGTGTGTGTCAAGTGGAGGAGGCCAATCTCTCTTCAGTGGTGCACAGTAGTAAGACAAAGAACAATGGATACAAACTTGAACATAGAAGATTTCACCTCAACATGAGGAGAAACTTCTTTCTGGTGAGGGTGATGGGGCACTGGAACAGGCTTCCCAGGGAGGTTGTGGAGTCTCCTTTTGTGGAGACTTTCAAAGCCTGCCTGGATGCATTCCTGTGCAGACTATCCTAGGTGATCCTGCTTTGGCAGGGGGTTGAACTGCATGATCTCAGGAGGTCCCTTCCACCCTCTAAGGTTCTGTGGTTCTACACAGGTGTCAGCACTCTCGGACCCCATCTCCCCAGCAGATCAGCAGACGCTCCCTCGGGCTCAGCAGAACCTGCCCAAGCACAGGAGCAAACACCACTGCTCCTCTCCACCCCCTCCCCATGAGGTCCGAGCCTACCAGCTCTACACTCTCTACCGAGGGAAGGATGGGAAGGTGATGCAGGTGAGCCCTCTGCTTCCTTATGGTGGGAGGCACAGGGAGCAGTGCCTGGCAGTAATGGTTACCTGCACTCCCAGGGCTGTGAAATCATAGCTGTAGATTTGTTTTCCTTGTCTAGGCTTCAGCTGCATTTTAGCCTGAAGTCTGGTGAGCAATAAGCTGGTTTTGTGTGTGCCAAAGAAGACAAACTGAAGTAGTTCTGATCTACAAAGTACTTCCTATTTGGAGATGAGGTGTGAACAGTGATTGGGAATGACCCCAGAACTTCTGACAGGAAATGCAAAGAACATTTCCAAAGAAAGGAAATGAGAGCAGTGTGTGAGCACTGAAGCTGCTACCCAAGCCAAGAGCCTGAGTAGGCTTGATACATTCTGGTTTGATTCTTTATTGCAACCTGTCTTTGGGGATTCTGGGGCTACTGGGGACAGGAGCTGCACAGAAACTGAGAATAAACCAGGAGCTGCCATCTTGTGTGCCTTTCACAGTATTGTAGAGTCCTAGAATCATTGTGGTTGGAAAACATCTTTGAAATCATCAAATCCAACCTAGTGAACAGCAAGTTAACCACGGGACAGCAATGTGCCCTTGCGGCCAAGAGGGCAAACTGCACCCTGGGGTGTATTAAAAGAAGCGTGTCCAGCAGGTCTCCTTCCCCTCTACTCTGAGCTGGTGAGACCACACCTGGAATACTGTGTCCAGGTTTGGGCTCCCCAATTCAAGAGAGACAGGAACCTGCTGGAGAGAGCCCAACAGAGAGCCACAAGGATGATGGTGGGACTAGAACATCTCTCCTATGAAAAACGACTGAGAGACATGAGGCTTTTGAGTCTGCAGAAGAGAAGGCTGAGAGGGGATCTGATCAATGTCTCTAAATATCTGAGGGGTGGGTGTCAAGATGTAGGCACCAGGCTCTTTGCAGTGGTGCCCAGCAATAGGACAAGGAATAACAGGAATGAGCTAGAACACAGGAGGCTTCACCTCAACGTGAGGAGACTTTCTGGTGAGGGATGTGTTCCTGTGCAGCCTGCCCTAGGTGATCCTGCTCTGGCAGGGGGGTTGGACTCAGTCTCTGGAGGTCCCTTCCAACCTCTAACATTCTGTGATTCTGTGATTATTTTTTCCAGTTTAGAGACTGGCATTTTAGTAATTTTTCACACAAGTATTTACCATTTCATATTTATAAAAGAGCATGGAAACAGACAGCAAATTGCTCTGTAGAGACTGTCAGTGTCTGTCATTAGTGTTTTCTTAATACTGCCCTCCTGTACCTTGGGGAGGCTAATCCTTTCATTCCCTTAGCCTCTCACATCCATCCACCAGTTCTGCTTACTCCCCTTCTGTAATTAAGTAATTCAGCAGATTCCAAAGGTCGTTCAGATCAGACTTCAAAGGTTTTACTGGCCGTATTTTTCAACATCTTGCTGTGTGATGCTTGAGGAATTTCCAGACAGGGGCATTATGGGATTATCCTAATAGCAGGCTTCAGGAAAGGATGGAGGACCTTTCATATGTTAAAAGCAGTATCTCCCTGCCCCTGGGACTGGATGGTAGGAGGATGGGCCAGTAAGGAGGACTTGGAGAGCAGGAAGAAAAGGGCAGAGAGCAGACAGGATTTGTATACAAATCTAATCTGTTCCCAGAGATGAGTTTAATAGAGCTGGATTCCCTTACTGTATTTCCTGAAATGCATGGCCATCCTCTCCCCTTGTTTTTTTGCTCACCTGTCTGCTTTGATGCCTTCAGATCCTGAATATCAAGCAGAATTTTTAAAGTACCTGCATTTCTGAGGCTTTCTAAAGTGCTCCCCAAACTGCCCACATTCCCCATCTTAAGGGAGTAACCCCCAATTTGTGGAACAGCACTGCAGGGACAGAGGAGAGAGGGAGGCTCCTCTGCAGACAGGTTCAGAGCAGCTGCTTTGGGCTCCCAACTCACCCTGCTGAAGAGCCAGTTTCTGGCTGTGGACTGCAGAGGACAGATAATCCTCATTAGCTGCTGCTTCATCTTTTTCTGATCACCTCCCTGAGTGATGTACCTGTGGTCAGGATGGTGTCATGTGAGTCAAAGGCAGGCGGCTGTGTGCACAGCAGATAAAGAAGGGTCAGCTGAATGCAGGGTGGAGGCAGACATCAGGTGTGAGACCTTGCCACAGTACAGAAAAAAAAACCCCAAAGAACACCTTGTTGGCATTTGGTTAAAACCCCACATTGCCACAAATCCATACATTCACAAAAGCAGATTTTAATTTTTGTATACAGTTCAGAATTACAGCAGTGAGACACAGGGTAGAGGGCTCTGATGTGGTACCCCTCACACAGTACCCTGGCACGCATGAGCTGAGCTCTTGCCTGCTCAGTAATCAACACTGCTGTGTTACCATGTGTCCATGGAAATCAGATCAGTCAAGTCTTTAGCAGCAGGACCAGTTGTTCTCTGGATACCCAGCCCCTTGAGCTGGAAGATAGGGATGGGGAGGAGAGGTTAGTGACCTGCTCTACCACTTAGACATACACAAGTCAATAAGGCTTCATGGCTTACACCCAAGGGTACTGACAGAAGTGCTCAGCAAATCACCTTCCATCATTCTTCAGCAGTCCTGGCTAACCAGGGAGGTCCTGGTTGACTGGAGATGGGCAAATGTGACACCCATCTATGAGGAGGGATGGAGTGAGGATCTAGGGAATTACAGACCTGATGGTGCCTTCTTCACTGAAGCAGTTATTGAAAACTGGAATGGGCTCTGCAGGGAGGTGGCTGAATCCCCAACCCTGGAGTTGTTTAAAAGATGCAGAGATGTGGTGCTGAGGTTTAGCACCAGACACAATAGACTTAGATAATGCTTGGACTCAACCTTTAAAGAGCTTTTCCAACCAAAGGGATTCTTTTCTAGTTTGCTCTTTTCCAAGTACTAGCCTGTCTGCTGAGCTACTGTGAGATGTTATCAGAAGGCTGAGATGCAATACATGGTACAGAAGAGCCCAAGACCAACCCAGGGAGGGCATGGTAATGTGCAAAGTGCGACACGGAAAGTAAACGTTTACTCCTTTCAGGCACCAATAAATGGATGTCGCTGTGAGCCCCTGATAAATAAACTGGAGAACCAGCTGGAGGCAACAGTGGAAGAGATAAAAGCTGAGTTTGGGACAGTACAAGATAAAATGAACATTAAGCTGGGCCAGATGGAAAGCAAAACCCAACACCAAGTAAGAATGTGACCCAGAGGTGTGCTTCCCCACATGACTATTAGATATGAAGCTTAATGAATGTTTTCATTGTCATGATCCGTTTATTGCTTCTTGTGTTGTAAAAAACAGCCTGAAATCTAACACTCAAGACTAGTGAACTGTGACATTCCACAGGGATCTAATGTTGCAAACTGGGGTCGTGAGCAAAACACAGTTAATGTGTTAAGTGGCTTCCAAGTGCTTCTTTAGAAAATCAATCGAAATGGCTTGAGGCCCCAAGAGGGAAGCTTAGAAGATAAAAAGCAGTCCTGCAGCTGGTCAGTTCATAATTGTAGAAGTCCCTCTTGCTGAATTGTTTGCACTGAGATTCAAGATCCTCTGAAGTACTTTTTAATGTAATTGTTATTCACTGGCAATTTTGTAATCATAGTCAAGAGCATTACTAGTAATGGAGACTGAAAGGCAGAGCATACTTTGGCTTCCATGCTTCACAGGTGGGGATTCTGTTTGTTTTTTCACATGGCCACCTCAGCTAAGTGGTGTTTTTCTTCCACAGCTCCGTGTTTTGGACAAGCTGATGGCGGAGCGGCTGTCAGCAGAGAGAGCAGAGTGCCTTCAGCGCCTGCAGCAGCACGCTGAGCTGCAGAAGAGCGAGGGGAGAAGCGGCAGGTAGGCCTTGAAGCAGCTGGCCCAGAGGGATCAGCTCAAGAGTTTCATTCCAACAGGCAGAGAGAATACTGGAGACTGATCTCATCTGGTGAAATGGGCAAAAGAGCTTCAAAGACTAAATTGTTATACCCAGCACCTCATTCTCTGACCCCAGTGTTTCCAGAGCTTTTGCATAGGGAACTG
Source organism: Picus viridis (assembly GCA_033816785.1). NCBI lineage: Eukaryota > Metazoa > Chordata > Aves > Piciformes > Picidae > Picus > Picus viridis. The sequence continues at coordinate 42,545,122 of CM066578.1, read as the reverse complement.
GGATGCAAAATCTAGTCACAGATTCACACAATTGTCAGGATCGGAAGGGATCTCAAGGATCATCTAGTTCCAAACCCCTGTCATGGGTATGGACACTTTCCACTAGATCAGGTTGCCCAGAGTGACATCCAGGCCTGGCCTTAAAAGCTTCTAGGGATGGGGCTTCTACCACCTCCCTGGGCAACCTGTTCCAGTGTCTCACTACCCTCATGGTGAAGCACTTCTTCCTAATGTCTTATCTAAATGTCCCCTCCTCTAGCTTGGATCCATTCCCCGTAGTCCTATCACTACCTGAGATCCTGAGAAGTCCCTCCCCAGCCTTCCTGTAGGCCCCCTTCAGATACTGGAAGGCCACAATAGGGTCTCCTCAGAGCCTTCTCTTCTCCAGACTGAACAACCCCTACTCTCTCAGTCTGTCCTCATAGGAGAGCAGCTCCAGCCCTCTGATCATCCTTGTGGCCCTTCTCTGGACATGTTCCAGTCCCACTGTCATAATTTGATCTGGTGAGTCTGAAGTGTGTGACCTGTAACAAAATGGCTTCTTTCTAACATAGTGCTTCTCAAAAATTCCTGCTGCTAAATTTTTACCAGTTGTGCTTTCACCTTTTGATGTATTGGAGGTATCCACAAACAGCAATGAAGGCTAAGATCTGTGTTGTGTCTTTTACCTGTCCTCCTTTTGGTTGTGTGCCCTGGGAATCTCTCCCTTCTCCTCTGATCTTTTTTTGCCCCATGTATTAAGAGGCTTCTGTTCTTCCCTTTGACTTTAGCAACAGGTCACCATCACCAAGCTGTGTATTACTGCTGATAGGTTTTGTGTGCTTCTTCAACCAGCATCGCAGGAATAACTGTTCCCATAGAGATCCAGCTCTTGCCCTTCTAGCTTCTGCAAAAACTCACCTTTCAAACATGCTAAGAACTCTGTGTTTCTCCACTCAGGCAGGTAAAAAAAATTACAATTGATGTTCTTATTATTGGTATTCTTCTAAGAATTCAGAAGTGCACTTTGTGCACTACTATGCCGTGACTTTTGGTAAGGTTGTTCCAAATCTGTGTTGAAAGGCTGGCAGCTGTGATAATCTCAGCATAAAGTGCTGATCAAGACACTGTGTTCTAACATCCACAGAGCACTTTTCTCCAAAGAAAAGGACATGGCAAACTAAGGCAGCTTTAGTTTTTATTTCATAGTCAGAGAGGTAAGTGTTCTATTGGCTTCTGAATCTCCAGGCTTGTGCTCCATCTCCTTGTCATCTCCCTTTGAGAAATGAGATACATCAGGTGAACTGAAATCACTGCTCCTCTTCTCTTGGGCCATGCTTTAGTCATGAGCTCTGTGGTGATGTGTTGGACTTGATGATCTTTGAGGTCTCTTCCAACCTTGGTGATTCTGTGATTCTGTGTGTGATTCAAACTGCTGGGAAAACTGGGCTGAGCTTTGCTAAAGGCATGGACTAAAAATCCCTGTGTGTTAGAGGGCCTGACCTAAATTCCTGATGTCATCTGAACAGGACAGGTAAAGAGCTACTTGTGTTTTAAATGGCTGCTGGTAAATGTCTCTGCAGCTGACACATAAATCTTATGAAGAGCAACTGAGGGAGCTGGGGCTGTTTAGTTTGGAAAAGAGAAGACTGAGGGGAGACCTCATTGCTCTCTACAACTACCTGAAAGGACGTTGTGGAGAGGCTGGTGCTGTCTCTTCTCACAGGTAATTAGTGATAGAACAAGAGGGAATGGCCTCAAGCTGTGACTGGGTAGGTTTAGACTGGACAGTAGGAACATGTTTTTCACAGCAAGAATGGTCAGGTATTGGAATGTGCTGCCTAGGGAGGTGGTTGAGTCACCAAGCCTGGATGTGTTGAAAGGTGGTTTGGATGTGGTGCTTGGGGATATGGTTTAGGGGTGAACCTTGTAGAGTAGGTTTATTGGTTGGACTTGGTGATCCTGGGGGCTTTTCCAACCTGAATGTTTCTGTGATTCTGTGATACTAAGCACCTTTGCAATTTGAAAACTGTTAGTAATTTGTTATTTAGTGTAGAACCAAATGAACACAGGAACAGGGCTTGGTAATGGTACAAAGCTGTGTCCCAGAAGTGTCTGCTTTGACTTGCGCTCCTGAAACATGGCAGCTTTGACCACATGTCATGTTCCCTGCACTTACAGTACTGTTGGCTGTATGACTGAACAAGTCACCCCTGATCAGAGGACATAAGAGCTGCATTGGAGGCAGCACATTGAAATCTAAGAGGTAGTAGCTTGGACTAAAGCTGATGCATAGCTCTTCAGCTTTTCTCATTTGCAGTCCTTTAAATATTCCCATGGCAGCATGTCCAAGGAGCCTAATGGCTGCACATACCCAGCTTGCTTCTCTTTGTCCCCACCACATGTCCTTAGTGGCCCAGGAATCATAGGATTTAAACATGTAATAGGGCCCTGTCATTTATAGTCTCTTTCTCATAGATGTCCTTGGTCGATGAGCTGAAGACTTGGTGCATGTTGAAGATTCAGAATCTGGAGCTCAAGCTTTCCGGAGATTCCAGGTCATCAAGACCAAAATCAACATTGTCCACTTGTGAGTCTCTCACTGAGACCTTGGACACTGAGAACAACCCCCACAGTGCCAAGGACTGTAAAGGTAACCAGCCCATGCTGCAGTCAGAGGGCTCCCACCAGCATTCCTACATCACACTTCCAAATAGCCTCTCCGAAGATGGGGGAAGGAGCAGAGTCCAGATGCCAGAACAGAGCTTTGGGCAACATTTTTGCATTCAGCAAGATGGTGCATCAGGTACAACCTCATCAGGTACTTGGATGTCATTTTCAAAGGCAGCTAATTAACCGAGGAATACTTGTCTTAATACCACAGATATTCATTCTGCCTGTGTGCTTCTCCCCATCTATATGAATAATGTCTTGGCATTAGGATAGACTTCAAGGCAGCCACTGGGAATAATTGAAGGCATGGTTGGGTGGTGCTTCTATGTTACTGTGTCTTTCTCAGCTGGATTTGCTCTCACCCTATTGCCTGTCAGGGAGGTGTGCAGATTATCCAAAGTCTGCTGAAGGAAGTGTGTTGCATTTAGTGCTCTTCAGATTCACTGAACCTATCATGGCAGGGTGCAAGAGCAGGAACTCATTTCCCTTGCTAGTAGTCAAACTGCAGGGATATAGAATAAACCTCTCACTTTTTCCTCTTTTCTTGAACCAAAGTCTGTTTAATTTTTAGTTCATTTGACATGAACATTCAAGCCCCTTCAGGGATCAAGGCCACCCACAGAGAGAGTTCAAGCCACCTCTCTGTGCCTGGCTGGGGAAGCTCTCAAGTTAAAAAAGAGGCAGACAGAATGGCCAGGTCTCCACAGCCAAGGAGAAGGCTAGCAAAGCCCAGGGCTTCTGAGCAATACATTTCTGTGTGCCCTCCAAAGCACTATGCAGCGTGAACAGACATGGGCATGGATACCTCATCAGACTAGAAAGGCAGAAGAGCACACAGGAGATCTTGTGGCAGCATGAGTGTGAGCTCTGCTGCCTTGAACGGTTCAGAAGGATTAAAATGTGTTACCTCTGCAAGTTAATGGGGCTTCAGTTCCGTGGGAGCAGGGGGAGTGGTCATAAATCCCAACAGACCTTGGGAATCCAGCCTGATCTCTGTTACATGTCCTTCTGAGGAGGTCCCTTGACTGCTGTCAGTCTGTAGTCCTGCAGCTGCTCTGCAGTGCCTCACTGCCTGTGCCAGGTTTTCTCTTGTCATGACTCTTTATTGTATCACCTGATGGTGAAGATGTGATGAACTAATAAAAGCCTCTGCAATGCACCTGCAGCATGGTACACGAGATACTGCCTCGTCCACCGAACAGTGAGGGCTTCTGAATGCTAGGACAAATGCCCAGAGCTTTTCTCAATATATTTGTGTCTGTTTTGTTCTGTAGGTACAGAGCAACAGTTAATTGTTGGCAGACCAGCCTCCTCTTCTGCCCCTGCTCAAGACGTCAGGCCAAAGGACAAAGCTGTTAGCGCCGGCACCTTCCACAGGTTCCAGCAGGAGCTATCCTCCTCTGAGCCTTTGGGCTCCAAATTAAGACACGTTAAGGTTCAGGCTGCTTTGCAGCCCCTGACTGAACCTGCAAAGACTGAACCACAGAGTGGCTACTTCATCAACAAAGGAACTCAGACGAAGAAGTCCAGCAAAAGTGGGCAGTCGAGGCACAAAGCTCTGCACCACGCCGGGGCACATCAGAGCCAGGAGCATCAGCCCTCTGCCCTGCCTGCAGGACAGCCACCTGCCCCACCACCCAGAGACACCTCCCAGGCCCTAGAGATAACGCAGTACTTCTTTGAGGCTGTCTCCACGCAGATGGAGAAGTGGTATGAGCGGAAGATAGAAGAAGCCCGGAGCCAAGCCAACCAGAAAGCGCAACAAGACAAAGCTGCGCTCAAGGAGCACATCAAAAGCTTAGAGGAAGAGCTCAGCAAATTAAGGACTAAGGTGCAGAAGGAGAGCTAGCATCTACCCAGCAGGAAAGACAAGCAACAGGACTCATTTTGGAACCTGCTCTATGGGAATCTGAAATGCTGACAGATAGATGTATTTGCAGTGCCTGTTACGTCCAGACTAAAGGCTCTTTTTCTGGAGTAGAAATAACTTTGGGGACTCCAGAACCAAGGAGAATTCATATGCAGACTTGTCCTGATGACAATGAGATGCTGCAGACTAAACCCTTACTAGTGTCCATTAAATATTGCACTCTCAATTTCCAGGTGCTGCTTGAAGGCAGACTGCATTGGGAACCACAACTGCTTTCCATGTTTCCACGCAGGTCATGTGTGGCTGCGGCGTGCCACTGAATGCTCCCTGTGAGCACGTGGCCATACCAATACTGAAATCAATCCACGATGTTGGAGAGCTTTTGACAGAAATTCCTTAGTGATGAAGGGCTATCAGCACTATTTTGGCTACTCCCCATGGCCTCTCTCTGTTCAGTGGAGAGAAGCTACAGAACTGACTCAAGCTGCAGGCCCATGCAGATGACAGATTCAGGCTTCCAGGTGGGAGAGACCAGGATCCCATGATGAATTGTCCCATTAGGTGTAACAGGGGCTTTGGTTGCCACTTGGCTTTTCCTTTGGTTTTACCTTATTAAAACAAACACTAAACTTGGATTGTCTTTTTGTTAATGGTGTCCTGGTTGCAAAGCTGCTTGTGGTTACATGGTTGTTGGGGCTTTACTTCAGTAATCTGACCGAGAAGCTTTTGTTTAGGTCGTGGATGCCCAATATTTTACCACAACCATGTTCTACCTGTTAGATACAAATTTAGTGTCATTTTCTTTCCCTCCAAGCAGCAGATGGCTGAAGAATCTTGAAAAAGGCCTTCCCTAAACAACTGGGAACTTGGTTCCCAGCACTCAAATGGTTCTTCTGCAGAGTCAGGATTTTCTCCCAGACACCTTGTCCAGACCATCATCTTTTGTTCCTCTGAAGGCTTCCTTTCTCTTTTCCCCCTTGTAACTAACTCTACAAGAGAGGCCAGGCTCTGGTAAGTCTGCACTTCTTAGGACTGGTTTCACAAACAGTCCCAGGAAATAAAATGTTGTCAAGTTCTAAAGTTTTTACAGATGTATTTTGTTGTAATGTCAAAGCTTACAGTGACCAATTGTTGTCCAGGCTAACAGACTCCAAAGAAACCTGAGGCACCGTAACTTGTTGCATCTGCACCCCTTGAGGGTTTCTTCCTTATACCTCCCAGAAGGCTCCACCAGATTCTGTTGGGAAAATGTTCACTTAACGGGTGGTGATAGGACAACTGTTCAAAAATAATTCAAACACTGGGCAGTGCTCTTATGCCAAGGGGAAGTTTGTTTTTTCCTGTTCTGAGGAGCCCTAAAGTCAATACAAAATGCTTTACAGTGTTGAGGGCACCGCTGACTAATTAAGTTTTCCTCTTCTTCGCAGATGTACAAAGCAAAGAGAGTTGTGTGATGTATTTTTGAAGTTCCTACGAATGCACTCTCACAAGCAGCCAAGTGTATCTGCAGTTATCCTAGTTTCATGGCTCTGATCTAGACACTTTGGTATGTGTACAGTTTTGTTTCAGCTGCTGTAGGAATGCAGAAGCATGCTACTGAAGTTTTGTATCATCTTGATAAAGTGAACGTTTTGCCAAGCAATTAAAGTGAAGTGTTGCTCAGAAGTCTGTGGTGTCATGTTTTCTAGACAGAGAAATGGGGGCCAGTGACAAGTGGCATCCCTCAGGGGTCAGTAGCGGGACCAGTGCTGTTTAACATCTTTGTCGGAGATATGGACAGCGGCAGCAGCCTTGCAGATGACACCAAGCTGTGTGGTCTGGTTGACATGCTGGAGGGAATGGATGACATCCAGAGGGACTTGGACAGGCTGGAGAGGTGGGCCCAAGCCAGCCTCATGAGGTTCAACAAGACAAAGTGCAAGGTCCTGCATCTGGGTTGAGGCAATGCCAAGCCCATATGCAGGCTGGGTGAGGAGTGGCTCAAGAGCAGGAGCAGGACATGGGGTATCAGTTGATGCCAGCTCCTGCTCAGTTTGTCACTTGCAGCCCTGAAGGCAGCTGTGTGCTGGGCTGTTACCAAGAGAAGTGTAACCAGCAGGACAAGGGAGGTGGTTCTGCCCTTCTGCTCCCAGGAGATCCCAGTTAGAGTAGTGTCCAGTTCTGGTGCCCACAGCATAGGAGGGACATTGAATTGCTGGAATGGGTCTAGAGGAGGGCCATGAAAAGTGGTCAGAGGGCTGGAGCACCTCCATTATGGGGACAGGCTCTGAGAGTTGGGGCTGTTCAGCCTGGAGAAAAGGTGGCTCTGGGGAGACCTTAGAGTGGCCTTCCAGTACCTAAAGGGGCCTGGAAGAAAGCTGGGAGGAGACTTTTTACAAGGGCTTGTAGTGATGGGACAAGAAGGAATGTCTTTCAGCTTGAGGAAGGTAGATGGAGGGCACATTTACACTCTATAGTGAAAGAAATTCTTTACACTGAGGGTGGGTAGACACTGGAACAGGTTGTCCAGGGAGGCCCTTGGCTGGAGGTGTTCAAGGCCAGGTTGGGTGAAGCCTTGAATGACCTGGGCTAGTGGAAGGTGTCCTTGCCTATGGTAGGGGGTTCAAACTAGATGATCCTTAAAGTCCCTTCCAACCTAAACCATTCTATGAATCTATGAAAATGAAGCAAGCCTACAAGACAGCTGGGAAGAGACTTTTAACAAGGGCAGGTACTGATAGGAGATGGGGTAATGGCTTCAAACTGGAAGAGGATGGATTTGGATGAGGAAGAAATTCCTCACGAGGCGGGTGAGGCACTGGAACAGGTTGCCCTGAAACTTTGTGGAGGCTCCAACACTGGAATTTTTCAAAGCCAGGCTGGATGGGGTCTTGAGCAACCCTGGTCTAGTAAAAGGTGTCCCTGCCAGTGGCAGAGGAGTTGAAACTAGATGATCTTTAAGGTGCCTTCCAACTCAAACCATGTTGTGATTCTGTGATACTTCTAAATATTACCTTGAAGGTAGTTCCTGTTAACCTGGCAGTAACCATTCCTGGGCCTCAAATCTCGTGTTTTCATACACAAAGGACCTCTCAAGTTTTATTCAGCTATTACTGAAAATCCACACCTACCTACAAAATGTTCTCTTAAAGTTTGTCATGTTTATAACCCTGCATTTTGATAAAAGTCCTTGGCACAGTAGAGAGTGAGCTGTTACCACACTGACTAGTGGTAGCACTTAAGAGCTGCCACAACAGAGCACAGAGAAAGCAATGTGGTTTTTATTTGTTTTCCACTTCCCTCACAGTGTGGCTGTTGTAATTTTTGGTGCTTTCTGCTCTTCCCACAGCACAAGCTCCAGTGCTGCACCATGCATTCAGTTCTTTAAAGCCCTTTGTGAAGGAGTGACTTCCACATGGGAGAGTAACCAAACCAAGAAGGGGAAGGGGAAAGAGAACAAACCCCTCACTGTGGTAGACTCCACTGTCAAACATTAGCAGGCTCTCAGCAAAGGCTGTCATTGTAACCACACTCTGGAAAGAACACTCTGCTTTGTTCACAGCAGAAAGTAAGTCCAGGTGTCCACAAAATCAAGGTCAGGATTTTGCCAGCTTAAGTGTTCTTTGAAGTTCCTGAAGTTGCATGTTGCCTTGAGTGATCATCATCCTGATTGCATCCTGTGAAACAAAAGGGAAGCTACTAAACATCTACATGCAGTGCAGGCTGTACACAAGCACACAGATAGTGACACATTAAACTGCACACACTTCTGCTGTGAAGCGATGCTGTGGTGACTGGGATGCTTAAAACCCAGGTGAATAAATGAATTCATTTTCTCCAGTTTGTCAGGGCTGTGGTGAGAGGGGAGCTGGTTATAGCTTTGCCTTAAAACTGAACTTTTCAACTGAATTCAAACCCCTAATATTGTTTTCTTTATGCCTCTCTGTCTACTGCTTAGCAAGTAAGGAGTGACAGCTGCACGTGGGCAGTATTTGCACAGAGCAAATACACAGAGCTGTTGGAGCAAGTGCAGAGGAGGCCCACAACAATGATCCAAGGGGTGCAATACCTCTGCTGTGAGGACAGGCTCAGGGGGCTGTGGTTGTTCAGCCTAAAAAAGACAAGATGCCAGGGGGACCTTACAGCTGCCTTACAATACCCGAAGGGATCCTCCAGGAAGGCTGAAAAGGGTTTTCCATAGGGTGTCTAGCAATTAGACAAGGGGGAATGGTTTTAAGCTCAGGGAGAATAGGTTTAGACTGGATCTTAGGAAGAAGTTTTTCAGTTTGAGGGTGGTGGGACTCTGGAGTACGCTGCCCAGGGAGGCTGTGGGTGCCTCCTCCCTGGAGGTGTTCCAAGGCCAGGGAGGTAGGAGTAGAAGTAGATATCTCTCAGGTCCCTTTGAACCTAAGCCATTCCATGATTCTGTGACCCTATGTAATGATTTGTCTGCATAGTTCAGCCACCAGTTCCTTGAGCAGTGACTAGAAACAAACTAGAATGCAAAGGACAGGTGATGTACATAGACTGTTTCTGCATTTCACACGTGCTTCATATCCATAATCACCCACTTTGTGTGCAGCTTGAATGCAATTGAATCTGAAGATAGGAGCTAGAGGACAGCCTGACATGTAATTTTTATGTTAGCTATTGCATTATTCAATGTAATTTTTCTGATTTATAGAGTAACCAAGATATCCTTTTTTTTAGCTTCCACATTATCTGCAAATCAGAAACATTACAACCACCAGCAGCAGGGATAAGACTTAGAGATGCTGAATTATTTAAGGCCAGGCTGGCTGAGGCTTTGAGCAGCCTGGTCTAGTGGGAGGTGTCCCTGCCCAAGGCAGAGGGCTTGGAACTAGATGATCCCTAGGTCCCTTCCAACTTGAGCCGTCCCACAACTGTTGCTTGAGAGAGCAGTTAAAAGCCTCAACAGTCCAGAAGTGACAGCCACAGACCAAACCCAAGAGACAAAGCACAGGGCACGTGCTCTAATCGTTCCTGAGCCTCACCTCTTCTGTAGCATCCTTATTTCTCTTGAATTCCTCCCTGGCCCAGTCCTTTAAATACTGTCGATCTGCTTCACCAGGGACCTCACGAATAGCCCGCAGGATCTTCCTGTACAACTGAAGCACCTGCTGTCGCCTCAGGAACTGAGAAGGAGAGAGGGAAGTCAAAGCGCTGCCCCAGGACACTGCTGCGAGCTGCAGCCTCAGCGGCTGTTGGCTGTGCGGGGCATTTAAACAAACGCCAAGTTCCCCATGGCCTCTTCCGAAAGATGCAGCATTTCGCATAAGGGCACACCACAACTGCGCGCCACGCTATGGTGTCCGAGGCGTTGCACTCACGAACCGCAGCATTACCAGGGCGAGAGCTACCTCACCCTCCCGGCCACCCTGCAGGCCCGCCCGCCGCCGCCCCGCCGCTTCGCCTCCCTGTTGCCATTTGGCACCAAGGCCGGAGGGCCCTTGCAAGGGGGCACGGCCCAGCCGCGGCAGGCGGGAGGAGAGCGCAGCCCCCAGTGCAGGACACGGCGCCGCACTCCCCTACCTGCTTCAGCGTGAGGGCGCCCGGCGGCAGCCGGCCGGCGGCCATGGCGCGCAGCTCCGCCCCAAGCGCCGCGGCCGCACGGGCCTCCCCGGCGGGCGGGGCCCACCCGCCGCCATTTCCTGTGCTTCTGACCCCAGCTCTCGGAGGGCTGCGGCGAAGGCCTCCGTCGTGTCAGCCAGTGCCGGTCGTGGGGCAAGACGCCTCTCCACCCTCGGCTCCGGGGAGGCTGGCTGCGGCCGGGGTGGTCCAGTCCCGGGAGGCCGCCCTGCTGCGAGCTAAGGTGGTGATGTGCCCCAGAGCTAGACCCAGGGGCCTCTGCCTGCTCGTGGAGAACCGAGCCCCAGGCGGTGGTGTGCGGGAAGCCAGAGGTGGTAGCAGAGTAAGCGGAGGCAGAGGAGGGGAGGAGCGGCCGAGGTGTGCATTTTTAATTCCAGCACTTCAAACAGCCTCCAGCACCAAACCAAGCACCCATGCAGTAATACTGCATGTCATGGAAGAGTTGTTGGAAGGCTTTGAAGACTGAGGGAGCCAGAATAATATATTTAACTGTGGGATCAAAATGAAACACTGCAGTAAGATCCTGAAATAACCTGAGCAATTCCAGGACACTGAGCTGCCTCTTGTATCTGTAAGAAGCTGCAGCTCTGTCCAGACACATCATTGCTGCAGCGTGGAAAACTACCTAATGAACTAAACACACCTCATTCTACAGTTACATTTCCCAAAGCATGCAGGCATTTGTATACTTGTATGAGAGCATTGCAAAGACAGCACACAGTACCTGACATATAATTTCTGATGAGATGGGGCTGTCCTGGTGCAGCTCTGAAATTCATTGATCATGAATTGGGTGGAGCAAAGCTGCGCAAGTATGACAAACAGCCTGGCTGGGGTAGTTCCCATAGCTTCACAGAATGGTTTGGGTGGGAAGGGACCTTGAAGATCACCTAGTTCCATCACAGTATCACGAAGGTTGGAAGAGACCTCAAAGATCATCGAGTCCAACCTGTCACCACAGACCTCATGACTAGACCATGGCACCAAGTGCCACGTCCAGTCCCCTCTTGAACACCTCCAGGGACGGTGACTCCACCACCTCCCTGGGCAGCCCATTCCAATGGCTAACAACTCTCTCAGTGAAGAACTTTCTCCTCACCTTGAGCCTAAACTTCCCCTGGCGCAGCTTGAGACTGCGTCCTCTTGTTCTGGTGCTGGCTGCCTGGGAGAAGAGACCAACTCCCCTCCTGGCTACAACCACCCTTCAGGTAGTTGTAGAGAGCAATGAGGTCTCTCCTGAGCCTCCTCTTCTCCAGGCGAAACAACCCCAGCTCCCTCAGCCTCTCCTCACAGGGCTTGTGCTCAAGGCCTCTCCCCAGCCTCGTTGCCCTTCTTTGGACACGTTCAAGAGTCTCAATGTCCTTCTTAAACTGAGGGGCCCAGAACTGGACACAGGACTCAAGGTGTGGCCTAACCAGTGCTGCGTACAGGGGAACAATGACTTCCCTGCTCCTGCTGGCCATGCTATTCCTAATGCAGGCCAGGATGCCATTGGCCTTCTTGGCCACCTGGGCACACTGCTGGCTCATGTTTAGGCAGCTGTCAATCATCACCCCCAGGTCCCTCTCTGTTTGGCAGCTCTCCAGCCACTCTGACCCCAGCCTGTAGCTCTGCATGGGGTTGCTGTGACCAAAGTGCAGCACCTGGCACTTGGACTTGTTGAATGCCATCCTGTTGGACTCTGCCCATCTGTCCAGCCGGTCGCGGTCCCTCTGCAGAGCCCTTCAATCCTCTAACTGATCAACATCTGCTCCCAACTTGGTATCATCTGCAAATTTGCTGATGACTGTCTCAATCCCCTCATCCAGATCATCAGTGAAGATATTAAAGAGGATGGGGCCCAGCACTGATCCCTGGAGGTCGCCACTGATGACTGGCCTCCAGCTGGATGTGGCACCATTGACCACCACTCTCTGGGCTCAGCCCTCCCCATTGGCATTGGCAGGGACACCTTCCACTAGACCAGGTTGCTCAAGACCTCATCCAACCTGGCCTTGAACACCGAGAACATCCACGACCTCCCTGGAGAACCTGTCCCGGTGCCTCAGCACCCTCACTGTAAAGAATTTCTTCCCAATCTCCAGAGTCTAAATCTGCCCTCCTCATGCTTCAATCAAGTCATCCTCTCACTACAAATCCTTGTGAAAAGTCCCTTCCCAGCTTTGTTGTACATAGAATCACCTGGGTTGGAAGAGACCTCTAAAGGTAATCTAGTCAAATCCCCCTGGCAGTAAGCAGTGACAGCCTCAACTAGATCAGGCTGTCCAGAGCTCTGTCGAGCCTCACGTTGAATACCTCCAGGGCTGTGGCCTCAAGCACCTCTGGGCAACCTGTTCCAGTGCTCAACCAGCCTCATTGTAAAGTTCTTCTTAACATCCAATCTAAATCTACATCTCTGAGTCTTGCCACGGCTGCACCTCAGAACAGCTACAGCAATCCCTCCAGTAAAGTTTTTCTATCTTGAAGCCAGAGAGTAACTTCATCATCAAGAAGACGCATTTCCAGCCATTTTCTGTTTGACTCCAGCACCACACATATTCTAAGACACCTTTGATTCTTGTATGCAAAGAAAAATCTTTAAAGAGTCTATCCCAAGGGCATTTAAACAAAGCTTCCCCTCAGATTTTCACTGGAGCAGTCGAAAGACTGGAGCACTAATCAGAACTGCTGAAGTGCCATAAACCACAGCCCATTTTCCGATGGAAATTCACATTTGTGCACTGCTAGAGAATGCACAGCATTTCCCTGCAGCCAGTTTGGTTGATTGATCCCAGCTCTGCTGAACTGAAAGAACAGACATCATAAATACAAACAGTGATACCTCTTTTTATTAGTACAGACAGTATAAGATGCATAGCTCCTGCAATGAAAAATCATGTCCGTGCTCTGGGGCACTGGACTGATGAAGCATCCTCAGTGTCTGCCTTGGACAGAGGGACAAACTTCACAGTGTAAACTGATAATACAGGGCCAATCATGTGGCATTATTCATGGAACTCCCTGTTGATTTGTCAGGACAAAGGTCAGCAATAATTAAATAGGATGTATTGAAATGCAGGAGAGTTTCAAGTATTCAAATACTGATTTTTTGGGTTAAGACTATCTGCTTACCCCTGCTCCACCAGCCACATGGGTGAAGTCAAGGAATGCTTTTTTGCAAGACACCTTAAGTCCTTTCTTCTAAGGCAGAAATGCCTTCCCAGAAGCAAGACTGATTTCTCTTATTGCAATTGACAGTGGCAGGAATAATTTCACCCCTGTGAACATTACAAATACATGTGTGTTTTTTTTAAATAATAAGTTACTACAAGAGAGGATGAAGAAAGTTTTGATACTTGTGGGAGCAGGCAAAGGGAGAGGACAACAGAGTCTCACCATTGCATAATTCTCCTCTGACAATCGTGGGAGAGCGTACCTTAGAGCCCTTTTGCTCTTCTGCAGTCTGAGTGCCAGAGGGCAGCTCTCCCCTGGTTGAACTCCCTAAGGCAATGCCCTCTGTGTACTTCAGCAGTTCAGCAGCAATTCAGTACTGACTGTGTCTGCAAAGTCTACAAAGCGTCTGAGGCAGTCACCAGTTCAAACCACTGCCTGAGGGCATCGCTCAGGGTTTCTGGAAGCGCGTTCACATCCCTAAGGATCATGTAGAATGGGAACGGGAATTCTTCCATGTAAGATCTGATTTCAGGCAATTCCCCAGGTCCTTTGAATATAGGTACTTTAATGTCCAAAATAGAATCCTGGAAAACAAAACCACAACAAATAATTGTAACTACTACACCACCTGCATCTTTTATAGGCCTTTGATATCATTGATACTATTTTTCAAGCACACTTAATTCCTCCTTCCTGTTAAATTCAAAGTTAGAGAGTTTTAAGATTAAAAGTCCTAAGTGTTCAATGGTAAATCAAATACTGAACACAAAGCTTTTGTTTTGGATAAAAGATCTCTAATCAACAAATTACAGGCTAGAAGAGACTAAGCTTAAGCTTCCACTGTACCAAGTTCTATAAATAAACCCTGTTTGTCTTCAGTCTTTCATGATTTGAGTTTACTGTTACCAGTTAGTTTCCTACATTTGATGCCTTCCCAGCACAGTCATCTGTAAGCTCTTTAGGGCTAGGAGTTCAACTTGCATTTGTGCACTGATCTAATACAGAGAGATTCTGTAGTAAATGTTACAGTACTTCAACAAATACCACAAAGAGAAAAATCAGATTAAACTCCATGTGTGCCTCCTTGTAAAGAAACTTCTTAGCTGTTCAGTGTAACTGCTCAGGAAATTAATAAAGCTTATAAAACAACCAAAAAAAGGCATTTCACTGCTCAGATTTTTCACTTAACATCAAAGCTAAGTTTCATCAGAACCTTATAATACTTTGTCAGCAAGAGAGTTATTAATTTCTCAACAATAAATATATCAGATGAGTTTTGTGTGCAAAACCAAAGCTATAGGAATAAAGTATGAAGGACGTCATCACCATGCAGTCCAAAGCGAGGTTTAAGTTTGCTCACTCACTGCACTACTGAGTCTCCTGAAAAGCTCCTGGTTATTTCAGCTTCCACACCAGGGAAATCTAACTTTTCTTTCACAGCTACCAAATGTGGTACCCAGTCCCCCCAATTCAGGCACTAAATAACTCTCCTATACTCCTTTCTGTCCAATGTTTCATCTCGTACGGGCTCCAGATGCTGTATCATGAGCCAGCAGTGTGTCCAGGTGGCCAAGAAGGCCAGTGGCATCCTGGCCTGCATCAGATATAGTGTGGCCAGCAGAAGCAGGGAAGTCATTGTGCCCCTGTACTCAGCACTGGTTAGGCCACACCTTGAGTCCTGTGTCCAGTTCTGGGCCCCTCAGTTTAAGAAGGACATTGAGACACCTGAACGTGTCCAGAGAAGGGCATCGAGGCTGGGGAGAGGGCTCTAGCACAAGCCCTGTGAGGAGAGGCTGAGGGAGCTGGGGTTGTTTAGCCTGGAGCAGAGGAGGCTCTCTACAACTACCTGAAGGGAGGTTGTAGCCAGGTGGGGGTTGGTCTCTTCTCCCAGGCAACCAGCACCAAAACAAGAGGACACAGTCTCAAGCTGCACCAGGGGAAGTTTAGGCTCGAGGTGAGGAGAAAGTTCTTCACAGAGAGAGTTGTTAGCCATTGAATGTGCTGCCCAGGGAGGTGGTGAAGTCACCATCCCTGGAGGTGTTCAAAAAGGGATTGGATGTGGCACTTGAAGCCATGGTTTAGTAGTCATGAGGTGTAGGGTGACAGGTTGGACTTGATGATCTCTGAGGTCTTTTCCAACCTTATTGATTCTATGAGATGGAGACTGCTGTGAAATGATTCACTCGAATCAAAACTGAGATGAACAAAGCATTTCTCAAACTCTGAATTTGTCAATCTGCCAGCTGCTTCTCTGATGGCCAAAATCTGGAACCATTATAGCTGAAAAGAAGAGGTTTTACTTAGACCTTCTATGGCACAGAAAATTATGGGGTTTTTAATACAAAAGAGAAATATCACAGCAGGGAGAAACCACAGATCTGACAGACATTGTGCAAAGCTGAAATTGGGCTAAATACCTTTGACCTCTGCAAAGGATGGGACAACAAGAAGATCTGTATGTTTCTCATTCATTGCACTTGAATACTTCTCCTTGTTACTTACTTACCCGGGAATTAGGATTGTCCAGCACTACAAAAATAACAAAGATATTGGCATTCTGAGCTGCTTGAACTGCTGCTGTCACTCGTTCCTTGCCTTCCAAGAAAAGGCCTCTTCCATCAGATACAATCAAGAGCAGCTGTGCTGTTTCTGAGCAAAGAGAACATTTAAAATCCCAGTAAGTTAGCGCAATCCATTTAAAAGGCAAACAGATTGGTTTTGTTGTTAGTCCTCTGAGTATCATGGACAAAACCCTCAAGAGTATTCCTGAAGAAATTTAGTCTATCACATAGAATTCTGTGACTTAACATTAAGCTGCAGTTATGAGTGGGTCAAGAAAGAAAAGTTCTTTCCACTGTGTGAATCCACTGAGAATAACTAGGAGGAAAAAGCCCCAGTCCATCAGTACCATAATCAAGGATGAAAGGCTTGGAAAATACCTAACAAACTTAGTCATGGTCTTGTCTTTCATGTCTGATAAGTGCCTAGGGCTTGAATATTGGCTGAATTATAAGAGTCCAGACACTAGGTCACTACTTCAGTAGAGCAGCATCTGCTGCAATGAGTCCAAATCTATTCCTCTAGAAGCAAGTCCCTATGGATGCATCAGCCTCTTGCCTAGGACCAAGACTAGTCCTACTTCACCAGGCTTGGCTTCTATCAGACAACAATCTTGGGCCACCCAAAATGGGTTGTTTTGAGGAAACTAAACCAGAAGATAGGCTCTAGAAGCACAGTCAGGGCAGTCCAACCACTACAGGACACTCAGCCCTTAGGACCAGAGGAACTAGTCTGAAGTAAACCTCCTGAAATATACACAGCATAGATGCTGGGTTCCTCAGCACCACCCACTTTCTGCAACATGTTACTTGACCCAAGTTGTCCCCAGAGTCAGAGATATATTCCTCTAAAGAAACTTCTAAGCTAAGTTATGTATCCATCTTTTTTTTAATTCCAAGGGAAGCCAAGGTAATTACAGTCAGGAACACAGGCTCCTCTCTCCTGTTCCCCTTGCAGCATAATGGCTAAGGAGGGATGCAGCACACTTCCTCCTCTTCTGCAGACAGGCCCCAAATGGATCAGGACTTGGTCTTTTTACAAACAGGGCTAATGTATCCTACTGCCTTTTCTCTTGCTAGCCCTCTCTGACTCTAGGGAGCTGACTGGATGCTGCTCCTCCTCGGGATATTCCAGCAGCGTGGCCACCCTGTGGCTTGATTCTAAATCCAGAATGTCCACCTCTTGGAGTACTTTCACAAGAACTTCTTTAAAATATGGGGGCCACCATAACAAGCTTTTAGCTGGCACAAAGCAGCCTTTTGGGTTAACTATGATCAGCCATCAGGTTACAAGGCTTCCAAATTCTCTGGGGAATCCAAGCAGCTCTTGCCCTAAACTTGCACCACAGTGGAATCGGCTACCCGTGGAGGTGGTGGAGTCACCTTCATTGGAGGTGTTCAGGAGAAGACTTGATGGGGTGCTTGGCTGCATGGTTTAGTTGTTGGGTGGGTTGGATTGGTTGATGGGTTGGACACGATGATCTTGAAGGTCTCTTCCAACCTGGTGTATTGTATTGTATTGTAAGAGGCAAACACTTATCGCCCTCAGAACTGCCTGCTTCTGGATACCGACTGAAATCAAGCTCTCAAGAAAGAGCAGAAATCCCTAGGGAGTGAGGGTCACTAGGAAGCTGACAAGCCTCTAAAGCTGGCAGTGACTTAAAAAGGACCTGGAAACATGACCTAAAAGGAAGGCAGGAAAGGTATGCCTTTTTGAAAAGCCTTAAACACAATTTCAGTGAATTACTGACAAGTATAAAGTAGGTGTCTGCTGGGTTTTGACCTAAATTTCAACCACACATTTCTGTTGACAAAGTAAACCCCAAAGCCCCAGTGCAAGTGATGCCTGAGTGCTAGGAGTCCTTCTGGCAGGATACTGCTTCAGGACTCTAGTGAGTGTTCTGCTGCCACAGCAAGCAGCACAGTAACAAAGAAAAACAACAACAAACCCGGCAAACGACCCCAAATGAACAACAACAAAGCCCCCACAAACCAAAAACCAACAACAAAAGCCAAACCAAACCAACAAACAAACCACACACACACACACACACAAAATCCAACCCAAACACCCTGACTCCCAACCCCTCCAAAACAAATAAACAAAGAAGAGCTCACCTGGGTTAATATTCTGAGACAGGTGCTGTGCTGCAGCAAACATGTTTGCTGATGATTCTAGAAACTGCAGAGGAAACAAACAAGATTAAGTTATCTCATCATAAAATAATAAGCTTCATGCGAACATCTTTAAAGAGCACATCTCTGTGTTTTAAATGCCAAGACAGTTTAGGGTGACCACCAATGCAGACACAGTCCTTGGCATTTTCCTGTATGCTTTCCAATTTAGTAACTGGTTTTGAAGTAGAGAATCTTCAGAAAAGCCTTCAATCTGGATTTAAAAACTTTCCAGTGCCAACAAAGCCATGAAAACATCCTCAAATTGATCAAGTGATTAATGGCATCATTAAAAAACTCTCTCTCCTATTTCTAGGTTGAACTTCTTAGGCTTCAGTTTTCAACACAAGTATCCCATTCAAATTAAGGACATTAACCTCTCAAGTCCTCCTAATTTCAGCATTTATAAGATTAGCACCATTTGTCTCCTCCTTTCTCATTCAAAGTTAATGGATGATCTTATTAAAATCTTGATAGACAAGACTGCAAAAACCTTCCTAAAAGAAGAAAAATTTGCATCTGTCCAGGAAGTATTAGTACAGAAAATGAATTGCCCATGTGTCAGTAGAGGCTGGGGACTGACCTGCTGGAGAGCAGTGAAAAGGAAAAGGACCTGGGGTTCCTAGTGGATGGAAGGTTGACCATGAGTCAGCAATGTGCTCTTGTGGTCAAGAAGGCCAATGCCATTCTGGGGTGGATTAGATGGGGTGTGGTTAGTAGGTGGAGTGAGATTATCCTTCTCCTCTGCTCTGCCCTGGTGGGGCCACATCCGGAATATTGTGTCCAGTTCTGAGCCCCTCAGTTCAAGAAGGACCTCAGGGAACTGCTTGAAAGAGTCCAGTGCAGAGCCACAAAATGATGAAGGGAGCAGAACATCTTCCTTATTAGGAGAGACTGAGGGAGATGGCGTTCTTTTCCTTGGAGAGGAGGAGACTAAGGGGTGACCTCATTTATGTTTATACATATATGGAAAGGGTGAGTGCCAAGAGGATGGAGCCAGGCTCTGCTGGGTGATGCCCAGTGACAGCACAAGGGACAATGGGTGGAAATTGAGACACAGGAAGTTCCATGTAAACATGAAGAAAATTTTTTTCACTCTGAGGGTGACGGAACACTGGAACAGGCTGCCCAAGGGGGTTGTGGCGGAGTCTCCCTCTCTGGAGATATTCAAAACCTGTCTGGATGCATTCCTGTGTGATCTAGTATAGGTGATCCTGCGCTGGCAGGTGGGTTGGACTGGATGACGTTTTGAGGTCCCTTCCAACCCCTAACGTTCTGTGATTCTGTGAAAATGCTGTTTGAGACTCAGTGCAGATAGAGACAGATGAATGCTTAGAAGTAGCATCCATCAGAACCAAGTTAATGAACACTCTTCCCATTACCAAACTGTGACCATTCCATCTCTTTGTTGACTAACCAGCTATCACGCTCTCAAATATAAACAACCATTAAACATTACAAAGTGATCATGAAACCATGAGGCTGCTGGTAGTCTGGAAGGGGGTTGCAACCTTATTGCCCTAGAGGCATTCTTGCATACCTGGGCTATTTTTGTTTTCTTCTGCTGGAATTTGCAAAGACGCAATATCCGTGTCCCTGACTGGTCACTGAACTGCTCGTGGAATGGGTGCAGCAGCTGCACGGTCTCGCCAAAGCTTCGAAAGTAAAACAAGAACACAAAACAATTATAGGGGGAAAGTGGTACTTACATTCTGCTCTGAACTCTTGAAGAGAAGCCAAGATTTCTAAAGAACTCACCTGCATACAGCAATTTGCCCCACTTCTAGAAGAGTCAGTGCATTTCCAATCACTGCCAGGGATTCATATGCAAGCTATTGAAGGACAAAGTTGCATGAAAACCAGGAGATTCCAGACTTTACTCACACCTCAGTATAGTATTAAACATGAAGAATGTCACTGAAATTATTTTTTTTATCATCTCCTAAAATAAACAAAGAACCTTCCTATTTTTTTCCCTGCTGTACTTATTCAAAGTAGTCACTGCAATGCAGACACACTAGTTCCACTGATTGATTTGGAGACACCACTCTAGGCAGGCTAATGAAATAAACACTAAAATAACTACTTAGAAGGAAATAGGGGATTTTAATAAGCAAAACACCTACAAGGGTGATATGATCTTAGAGGTCTTTTTCAGCCTGGATGACTTCCTGATGAAATAATACTTCCAAAGAATGGCATAGCTAGTAAGTTCCAGCCCTCTGTAGCTATAAACAAGTAATTTCCCAGTGGATACATACAGGGCTAAAAAATGTAAGATCTCCTCCTTCCAGCTAACTTCCACTGATCTTTCAGTCATGAATCTCTTAGGCATGACAAGAGTTCAAGCATGCTGACCAGCAAAAAACAGCTGCTCTAGAAGCACTGCTCAAGCTTCCAACAGCCACCAGCTCTGTATGACACAAGTTAGCAGCTGACATACTCGTGAACAACAGGTAGTTTCTTCGTGCTTGTTCCCAGGTTTCATTTTACCTGTTTAGAGTGATTGTCTATCATACTAGAGGAATCATCAATAGCCAAGCAGATCTGGTACTGCCGTTTGCTGGGCTTGGTCCTTCGCAGCCAGATCTTATCCTTGCGGAACTGGCTGGCAATGTATGGAATCACTTTGCGCATGTTCAGTCTCTTCCCTGTTCTGTAGTCTCCTCTGAAAGGCAAAAAGAGACATCACACAGTGACAGGGATTATCTGCAAATATGTCATCCTGCAAGTCCTGGCCTATGCAGCACATGCACCGAAGTGTAATATATTTCACAAGAGCTTAATGAAAACCGCAGCGGTAGTTCTGATATTCACATAGCCACACTCTCAGTGCAGGATTGATACCCAGTGTTTTAAAGGGGAGTTCTTAAATCCAGATGCCTAAAATGGAAGTCAGACCTGTGTCCCAGGTTGAGGCCAAGCAGGTCCTCTCTTGCCTCTCACCAGGGCAGAAAGATGAGACTCAGACAAACGGATTGCAGAAGTGATGGAAAGTTTAAATGGAAAAGCAATGAGTGTTTTACAGAGAGCTACAAGCACAGTGACAAAAGAGATCCCAAAGCATACAGTCTCTTACAGCACACCCAGAAGCATCCCAGCATTTCCCTTCTCCCTACCTGAGGGTACACCCAAACCCCCCAGGGCTCTTTCTTCCCCCTCCACTGTTAGGCTAATCTCAGCTGGCCAGATCTGAGATTGCCCTTCCTCCTTCTCCTCCTGGCATTAGGCCTAGCCAGGCCCAAGAGGACTTGAGATAACTCCCCTTCCATTACCAGAGAGGGAGCACCTCCCACAGGAGCAGCGAGGGAAGAAAGAGAAAGTGAGAGACTTTGCAGATGGATTTATAGGGAGCAGGACATGATGGGAACGAATTATGCAGCTTCCTGTGTCCACCCACTGGGCTGGACACTCAGGGAACTGGAGGTGTAGCTTGTGTGGCAGCAGCAGGAGGCACCCAACCTAAACTGCCACAGCCTTGAATTTAGATTCCTCCAGTTTGAAATGAGTCTAGATCTCTTAAAAAGAATTTAAATCCCTTAAGGTTTGTGGCAGTTTTAAACTGCTGCCTAGAACATTTTTCCACAGATTGAGTAGGAAGTAAATAAATTACCATTGGATGCAAAAGAAAAATAATTATAAGGTCTAAATAATCCCCTTGGTCTGGTAACTGACAAAGAGTTAGTTGTATAAACTAACTTTCTGGTTTTTGCCTTCTTCACTCTAGCAGGTACTAGCTGGTTGCTTCAGCTGGCTTGCTGACCTTGGCTGCATTTCTTTGCTGTGGCTAAGTACTAACAACCTACTCTCTGGTTTTCTCCTTTTTCTTTTTCCCTTGTCAGGGGAAGAGGGGGAAGCTGTTGGTAAGCCCCTGGTTTTGTCCAGAGAGGTTCCTGTGTTGTTTATAAATGGTAAATACATGTAAATATTGTCTATTTTGTACATATTCATTGCATTTCATTTCATGTATCTAGATTTTAGGCTGCTTGTAACCATAGCTTCATTTGCTTCCACTGAGCTAGACCGGCAGTTTTATTTTGGGGGGTAATTTCAACCCACCACAATGTTAAAAACAAAGAATTTTGAAAGCAGCACTTGAGTCAACACTGTTTCAAAGTTGATCCCTTGCTGCACAGAAGAAAGACCAAAATAAACAAACCAAAAAAAACCCACCACAGAATACATCCAATTAGAACAGACCTCAAAGATCATCCAGTCCAACTCTCCACCTGAAGGATCAACACTAAACCATGTCCCTAAGCACCAGGTCCACATGCTGTTTGAACAGCCCCAGGGATGGTGACTCCACCACTGCCCTGGGCAGACCTTTCCAGTGTTTGATAACCCCTTCAGTAAAGAAGTATTTCCTAGCATCCATTCCCCTCCTTGCTCCAGCCTCCCTTCAGGCAGTTATAGAGAGCAATGTGGTCTCCTCTCAGCCTCCTCTCCTTTAAACTGAACAACCCTAGCTACCTCAGACACTCCTCGTAGAAAAAAAGGCAATATCCTGAGGGTGGGTTCTGAGTACTAGATCACATTTGCATGTCATAAATAACTTAGTATTCCCATACCAAAGTAAAGTGAATGGCTTTTCAAAAAGGAGTAATTGCAGTAAAGGAAAACCAACACACAACTGCAGTTGTACAGAGGTTAAAGTCCCTACAAACAGGAGGTTAAAGAGGAAGCTAAGGGATGCATTTATTGCTCTCTACAACTACCTCAAAGAAGGTCGTAGTGAGGTGAGTGTTGGTTTCTTCTCCCAGGTAACAAGAGATAAAACAAAAGGAACTGGACTCAAGTTGTGCCAGGTTTAGACTGGATATAAGGAAAGATTTCTTCACTGAAAGAGTGGTCAGGCATTGGAGTAGGCTGCCCAGGGAGGTGGTAGAGTCACCATCCCTGAAGGTGTTAAAAAATCATGTAGACATGGCACTTTGGGACATGTGTGTTGGGTTGATAGTTGGATTTTATGATCTCTGAGGTCTTTCCCAACCTTAATGATTCCATGAAGCTGGAAGTCTCAGAAAGATCCAACTTACTTCAATTTGGCTGCCTGAGTGGGTTCCAGAATGAGCCGTAGCTGTTCACAAAGCTGCTGTGATAGAGGAGCCGTCAGTGCTAGATACCTCTGCCACATCTGTGCTGCTTCCTTCTCCTGAAACATCACAGAAAGAAAGAAAGTGAATTACAAGAAAACAAGAAATTGAGAAGCACTGCCTGAGAAAAAAACTAAATCTCAGTGTACTAAGTGGAAATACACTGTAGGCAACTATCAGCTAAACTGTGAGGGTGTCTTATGAGCACTCTAAAGATGATGGTTTGCCATCAACGTGGGATGCTTCTTGCTCCTGCAAAGCTGCAGTGTGCAGTGAGCGTATCTCTAGGAGTACACAAAGCAAATCTGTCATTGCTCTTGATACAAGAAAATCTTTCAACAGTCACTGTCTGATAAAGTGTATTATAGCAAGGCAAGCTGTAAAGGTCTGCTAAGCTCTCTACTGGCCATCAAAAATTACAGCTAATGAACATTCAGCACAATTGTTAAGCCTCTACACTGGCAGTTCCATTCAGGAATTACTTCCAAGTATGGTTTATAATTCAGTCAGAGAAAGTATCATACTCTGGTTTGGCTATTGGTTATCTCAAACTGCACCACTGCCACTAAAGGAGGCAGCTTCTGTTGATCATAATTTTGAGAAATTAGTGTCCAGCACTTAACTGCAGGTGGCAAATCAAGAGGAGCTTGGCAGGACTAACAAAAAATGTTTCCAACTATGCAAGTTTTAGAAGTCACACCGGAGTAACTTTCTGCAAATAGCACACAGCACATGCAAAAGGAGATGTGACATGCTACCCTGCTTTAAGAATGTGATTTTATTTCAGAGTAAGTTAAACATCCCCAAGAAAAACAGCATCTAAATCACACAATTGTGGGTATTTAGATCCCAGCCTGCTTGGCTTCCTCGATGCTTCAGCAGTAAACCAAGATGAAGTAATGCAATGAAGGATTCTTATTAGCAGTTTTATAGTAAAACAAGGCCACAAACCTCATCTGGAGTTCCAGACTGCTGTGTCTGCCAAGCTTCCAACTGCTTTTCAAGTTCCTTTCTTAGCTCTTCAGGATCTCTAACGATGTGCTAGGAGATTCATGAGACAGAAAAAATAAGTTCACACCTGTGCTCATCCCCAAATTATAGGGAACTATGAAAAAAATTAAAATGCACTGTTGTTATTATTTTAGGCAGAAAATACCTGAAAAATAAATAAATTGCTTTTTAAAAATTATCTTCCATGTCTAGGAAGGAAAAATATCTCCCCACAAACAGCTGCATCTGTGACACAATCAGCACAGACACAAAGCTAGGAACAGACACCACAAATGATCAAATAGGGAACTTCAAGATAATTCAGTGAAATTGGCTTGACAAATGCATTTAATGACACTTTAATGGAGATCAAACTACTGAGTTCTACCTATCTGCTATCTTCCAAAATCTAATAGGCTCCCCTTAATTGTAGGTTTTTAATAGCTTCATTCAAACCACTTAACTGAATGACATCTTCCTCTTTTATCTACCAGAAAATACTGTGTGACAAACCATTCCGTTAAAGGACACCCAAACTTTTTTACACCACTCCAACTTTTACTTCACTGACAACTTCTGTTCCTGACTTGAAAAACTGTAATTTACTCAAACAGCAGGAGGTGGTCAGTAACCTGCAGGTTTACTGGGTTATGGAAGATAAGTACATACAAACTCAGCAGTAGCAATAACTTCTCATTCCTCAAGAATCATCATCAGCAGTCCCTCTAAGCCACCTAGTGCAGGTTTAAGGAAGGGAGGAAGACTGTACACGAAGGAGGCTTCCTCATTGCTTTTGCTGGAAGTTGAGAAATGGCACTTTTCCTCCTTCCTGTCTTTCTCCCTTGTCTTTAATGGGTGTCGCAGGAGCTCCCCCTCCTGTTTCAGGTTTTGCATGTCAATTGAAAAGAAACCCAAAACCCAACCACACACACACGAAAAAGGCACCTCTTGCATTCATCAGCCTTTTCCCAAAGAGCTGCCCCATTTGGCATTAAGATGGAAATACTAGGCATGGCTGGCACACAACCCTTTCTGTGCTGTGCAGAGAAACAGTGAAATACCACTCTTAAGTATGCGCTCAGGGCACGGTGTTATAAGCACGAAAGCTCAATACTTCTGAAAAACACACACTGAAGATACTCTTCATCAACTGGTTACTGCTTCTAGGCCATAGCTCTTTACAATAAAGCTAACAGTTTGTGCTGGGAAGCTATGAGCGTCACATGGAGCTCTAGGATTTTCTAGGTTGGATGAGGCCTTGAGCAGCTGCCTCTGGATGAGAGGCGTCCCTGCCCATGGCAGGTTGGAGTACATGATCTCTAAGGTCCCTTCCAACCTAGGCCATTCTGTCATCACATATTTGAGCTGAACATTCCTAGAAGGCTCAAAAAGGTTCTGTAGTATTTGCAATCAGCTTTTCTTTGAGGAAGTAAGATATTGTTATGAATTAACTAATGTGAATGCCCACATAGGTGTTTTAAGGTCACTGAGGCCTAGCTTTCTCATCACTCTGAACCCTTCTTATCTTCAGACCAAACACTCCTGCCCATCACTTTCCACTCTACTGAAGCCTTTGATCAGAAGATTCACTCTGTGCAAAACAATTCTTGACAGTTCAGAAAACAAAAGTGTTTTCAAAGACTGAGGATGGAACCTTCCCACGTAAGGATGGGGAGGACTGGTCACTCTAAACTCAGCAGTCAGCTGCATATACAACGGCTGCTGTGTGTTACTTTTCATTCTGTTATTAAAGAACAGCAAGCTACTGAGTGGTCTGAATGAAAGTAACTCTGAGCTTCTGCATTCACAGAGTTTCATTAACACAGGTGAAATAAACCACACTCTTTCTACCACTGTAGTTGCAGTAAGACCCACTGGATATCAGACCTGGGGAGTATCCATCAGAAACTGATGGGCTGTATGGATGGTGGAGTCCTTGCTTCTCTCTGGCTTCTCTTCAGATTCTTTTGGTAGCTTTTCTGTTGTAGAGTCATTGACATCCTCTGAGTCAAAAGTCTGGGTCTCTGGCTCCACTTCACCTGGTCCTACAAATACAAAACTAATTACTGACTTTGCAGATCACACACAATATAAGAGCTAACACTGTAGCTCATCTCTTTTGCCAAGTGTCTCAGATGCTTTATTGTTCAACCCAGATATTTGAGAGAAGTGCACAAATCAGTTAAATCAATCAGTTCTAGGAATAAGATGAACACAAGACCTTGCAACTCACTGGAACAGGTAAATACACATTTCCTTATGCAAACCTTTTTCTTCTCTCTTATGATACTCTTAACGAAAGAACAAAATACACCTGAAAATTCCACTGACAAGCACAATTTTTGAGCCTTGTGGCCTGTCAAGACAGACAGGAGGTATAAAGCAACTTGAGAATCTAGTTTTGTAACACAGCCATTTCCTATAAATTATAAATTAATTTACAAATGGAGGAATGAACTAAAGATTCTCTTCTATTATTGCTTCTACTCTCCTACACTGTTTAACAACTAATCTTAAGAAAAAGAAAGTATGGCATTGTAGGGGAAGCTTCAAAGATCCATGTTTTTCAGAACATAAAGAATCATATGTAAAAAAAGATAAGACTGCTTACATGCATGCCTGTACTACAAAGACCTGAAGGGTCTGCTAGTGAAAACTCTCTCCCTCTCCAGCCAACATTTGTGTTGGCTGACAAAAAACCAATTCAAAATTCCAGGCCACAGTGTCATTTACTTAGAAATCCTTCTCTTGCAAGTGGCAAGAGATACTTCTATGTATCTAGCTTTTTTGTGTGTGTGTGTAGGCTGTCTGACTGACAAGTCAGATGCATCTTCTCATCTACCAACATTTGCATCTGATAGCCATTTTCTGTTAGGCTGCTCAGCTTTGTTCTGTTTAGTTCCTCCTTCAAGAAGAAAGCAGTAAGGCATTGACACTTCGGTGCTGCCTCATTGGGTCCTGTTCAGATTGCTCCTCAGTTTCTTGGTGCTTTTTCAGAAGTTAAACACAAAAAATGTGGAGTTATGTGGTGCTGATGCTGGTGACACTGGAATGCATTGTTATATGCCAGTTAATTAAGTGAATTGGCATTGTGGCCAGCAGCAGGGAAGTGTTTACTTTTTACTGCTCCAAAGAAGTGGATAAAGATTAGAGACCCCTCTGTCACTCAACCAATCTTGCAAAGGGTAATACTGATTACTAGGCAGGAGTAAAACTATTGCTGCAGAAAAGTCATGTAAGAGCAGATGGTTTTATCTTATAAAGGATACACACATCATTATATGTAGGTGGTTATATTTTCATGTTAAAGATGCACATCAGTGTACATTTAAGAATGGTTTTTAAGTTAAAGTACCAGTTTTAGTGGCAGTAGATCTCTTTTTCTCTGGCTTCAGCTCCTCTGTGTCTACTGCTGTGAGCTCCTCATTGTCCTGCATTGCTGTTTCCATAGCTGTATCTTCAGAATCTCCTTCTTCCTTTTCTTCAAGAGGCATAATAGGTTTTTCCTGCTCCTTGCTAGCTACATCTGTACAAAAGCAACAAGACTTAATAAGGAAAAGGGGGAAGGAAAAGCAGTGAAGTTGCAAATAACCATTGCATTCTGAGGACATTGCCTATCAGTTTTAGTGAACTTCAGAACAGACATGAGCTAGTGTGTCAAACCTCAGTTTTATCTTTCAATGTGCTGTGTCCTATTGTATCAATAAGCTATTGCCCTGAAAACCTGATGAATAAAAGAGACTAGTTACTTGAATGGAGAGCAATTTAACTAAGCTTTTACTATAAGAGTATTTTTAGAGGCATCGATTTGTTTGATACAGAGTAAAGAAGCTGTAGCATTACGCCAAATACTCTGCTTGCATAGCAGCACTTTGGGCTTCAGCATAATTGAAGTAAGATTTGGAGAAAATAGATTTAAAATGTGTCCTGACTAAAATGCATTTTTGTGAGTTGGTTCACTGTTTTCAAAAATGTTATTATCAGTTTGAACCTGGCTGCCAAAGAGTAACAGTTATTGTAGTGAAATGGTGCTACACTTTCCACCAAAGTAAGGATTATTATAGCATGGCTCAGGCTGGAAAGGACCTCAGAGATCTTCTACTCTAACATCCCCACTGTGGGCAGGGATGCCTCTCAACCAGACTCAGCTGCTCAAGGCCTCATACAGCCTAGCCTTGAACACCCTCAGAGAGGAGGCATCTACAGCCTCCCTGGGCAGCCTTTCCAGAATCTCACCACCCTCATACTGAAGAACTTCTTCCTAAGATCCACTCTAAACCTACTCTCCCTTTGCCTAAAACCACTCACTCTTGTCCTATTGCTAGACACTCTCATGAAAAGTCCCTCTCCAGCCTTCCCGGCTGTAAGGTCTACCCAGAGTCTTCTCTTTTCTAGGCTGAATAACCCCAGCTCCCTCAGCCTATCCTCATAGCAGAGGTGCTCCAGCCCTTGGATATCTTTGTGACCCTCCTCTGGACTTGCTCCAAGAGTTCCATGTCCTTCTTTATGATGGGGACACCAGAACTGGATGCAGTATTCAAGGTGGGGGGTCTCACAAAAGCAGAGTAAAGGGGCAGAATCACCTCTCTTGACCTGCTGGCCACACTCCTCTTGATGGAGCCTAGGATACAATTTGCCTTCTGGGCTACATGAGCACACTGCTGGCTCATGTTGAGCTTCTCATCTAGCAATACACCCAGGTCTCTTTCTTCAGAACTACTTTCAACCCACTCTGCACCCAGGATTGTTAAACTAACTTTAAAAAACCTATTGGGAAAGGCTACAGTAAGGAGGAGCATTTCAGGATTTAATTCTGCGATGACAGCTCTTTACTCTCAGAAATACCACTGTACCATATGTCTGTGCATCATAGCATTCAGAGCTTTGTTTAATATGCTCAAATGCATCAGCCTCCTCCACGTTTTGTTTAGGCTGGGTTGTATTCTGCTTTGCTTCACTGCTGGATTCTATGGTTCTCAGTCGCTTGTGGATGTGCTCGTTGTGATCTCCCATTGAGCGCTCGTTGTCTGCCTGACCAGGCTTCCTCTTGAAACTCTGCAGAAAGAAGCAGTTCACAGTTAACTGGAAATGAGGTGCAACCAAACACTGGGGAAGGAGAGGAGAGAGGAAGGAAGGGGGAAGGAGGGGGGAAGAAAAGAGGAAGTAGGGGGAAGGAGGGGAGAAGGAGGGGGGAGGGGAAAAAAAACCAAAGGTATGAACCTGGGTTGTTTTTCTGCTTTGCTTCTGAGAAGCCATCCGGGCCATGCGTGTGGATTCATGGCCTTCTGACTGATTTGCACTTGAAGCTCCACTTCCATATTCCTGAGAGACCAAAAAGATTGCAGTGGTAACTGAGAAGTGATTCAGCAGCTGTTGTAGACAAGTGTGAGAAGTTAAACTGCAGTGCTGTGCTACCTTCTATTGCGACTGATGAAAGGCTCACAACTGGAAGTATTATTCTTGTAGAGAGCAGAAGAGACAGTTCTGCAGCTTAACAATTAGCCTGAACTTTTCCACACAGTTTTCAGGTATCTACTTGGTCTTCAATTTTTTTTTTCCAATGAATGTATAGAATAGAATAGAATAGAATAGAATAGAATAGAATAGAATAGAATAGAATAGACCAGACCAGACCAGACCAGACCAGACCAGACCAGGTTGGAAGAGACCTTCAAGATCATCACGTCCAACCTATCAACCATAATTTGTCTTCTCAAAATTGAACCTTAAGACACAATTCTTAAAAGCATGGCAGCAATTCCATGACTGTAACTTGAAAACATGTTCACCTGTTCAGCATTTTTGACTAGAAAACTTCCATGTAATTTACCTCTTTAGACTGGTCTCTTTCTGAAGCCTCTCCAGCCAGCTCAACAGCACTATCACTCTGCAGGTTCTCCTGCCCAGTCTGCCCTTGTGTTTCATGCTCCATTCTTTCCTCAGGCTCAGGGATCTGTTCATCCATCTCTGAATTATCTTTATCCTCTTCTTCCTGGAAGAACAGCAGTTTACTTAAATATTCTTAAAAACATCAGGAAACAGAAGGCCAAGGAGGTAATAAGAATACAGATGACAGAAATACAGCAGTTTAACTGAAAGCATATCTCTCATCTTGAAGATTCTAATATTACACCTGTGCAAAGTCAAATGTGTTTCAGAGCATCACAAAACAAAATTTCTTAATTAAAAAAAGAAAGGAAAGGTAGGAAGGGGGAAGGTAGGAAGGGGGGAAGGTAGGAAGGGGGGAAGGTAGGAAGGGGGGAAGAAGGAAAGGGGAGAAGGGTGAAAGGAAAAGAAAATTAGGCTTTATCTATTACTCTTTACCTGAGGTTGAAGGCCTTGCTCAGCAGCAGGGACTCCCTTCTCATCAGCAGATTCAGTTTTTTCCTCATCAGGTGGTTGTGACTCTTCCTCCTCTTCCTCCTCCTCCTCCTCTTTTGCTGCATCCTCAGTGTTCCCTGCATTTTCTTCTTGATCATCAGCATTTTTGTCCCCTTCATCTTCCTTCTCCTCTGTATCTTCAGAAACACCTTCTTCAGCTGGTTCTGCATGTTGATCATCTCCTTCTGTCTCGCCAGTATCCTCCTCATTCTGTTCTTCTGTCTTTTCTGCTTCACTTAAATCAACTGGTTTCTCATCTATTTCAAAAGCATTTTCTTCATCTAGATTAAAAAAATAAGTCATAAAGGTATACAAAGCTCCCAGTGAAATACAAATCAGTGAGTATCACAACTGCCCAGCTTATCAAAAAAATCTGATCAAGAAAAAATACTGAGAATTCTATACACAGAATCTGTGATTTTCTGTAGCAGAGAATTTCTGTACCAATTCTTCTATTGGTTTGTAGCTAACTTGAACACAAAAAGTTCCATCTAAACATAAAGAGGAACTTCTTTACATTGAAGGTGGTGGGAGCACTGGAACAAGCTGCCCAGAGAGGTAGTGGAGTCTCTGTCTCTGGAGTCATTCAAAGCCTTCCCTGGCTGCCAAGCTGAGCAATAGGCTCTAGGTGAACCTGCTCTGGCAAAGGGGTTGGACTACAGGGTCCCCAGAGGTTCCTTCCAACACCTGTCTTTGTGTGATTCTGTGAATTATATAGCATTATGAATTCCTATTAACTGCCTTCAACATAATATTCTTGAGGGCTAGTTGATTTTGAGTACAAATACTTGTAAGTGTCATAGAAAAAACTGAAACCAAAAAAGCAATTGGCAATACAGTAAGAGCTTCTAGCATAAACTAGGGTACATCCCTTAGATAACATGGGAAAACTTCCTCCACAGTGTGTGCAAAAGAGAGGTAAAAGAAAATGCTGTAATGCTGAGTTCTTTTCTGGCCTGCATTTGGCATTTTGATATTTTGAGACACAAAAGAGAATGAGCTCATTATCTGTCTGTTCTTCCCTATTTCCATTTGGCTTTCATCTGGGAATCTGTAGAGAAATTTTTAGTGGTACCTTCATCCTCTTCCTCATCACTCTTCTCATCAGTCTCCAGGTTCAAATTATCAGGAAGGTCCAAAGGTTCAACTTCAGGCTCCTTTTCTTGCTGGCCATGGTAAGGATCTACTTCATTCTCATCATACTCACGCTGTCAGCAGAAGAATGTGTAGGGGAAAAAAATCCCCAAAACAACAAACAGGTATGTAATAAATGCCAAATACAATGAAAGGTAAAGATGACAAATAAGATACTTCTGAATTCTCTAGGCTAGAGAAGTGCTGGGTACAATATTAGATTAAAAATGGATTTCCAGTGGTACACAGCCTCGTGTATTAATAAGAGAAAAAGGAGTAATTTCAGCAGATGCATTTACATAAATTATTACCTCTTCCAAAGAGCATGTTTTGTGTTCAGAAGTCAGTTTTCCTACTTGAACAGAATCTGCACTCTTGCAGAAGGTAAATGCATCCTTGCATACTATGCATAATCTTCAAGTATACTGTGGCCAGATTTTTTTGCCCCTCAAAATATCAATTCAGCCTAAAACCTGGTTTGGCAGTCATTAGAAATTCTGGCTAGCGTGAACAAAAATTCTTTCTGGATTACAGATCAGAAAAAAACCATCACATGTATTATAACAGATACAGTATGGTTCATTTTTAGCTCTGAAATGCATACATTTTTATAGTGTGCTTAACTATTAAATAAAGAGTGTTTCAAATTCTCATAGACACATGCTGTGAGCAACAAAACCTGGCTTAACAGCAACGTTCTCTGTGCAGTCCAAATCGCTTTTACCTCATCAATCTGTTCATGGATTTTCTCTTTGTTTCCACTGTCATCTTCTTCTTGCTCTTCTTCCTTATCCTTGGGAGGCTGTTTTTTATTATCCTTGTTTCCTGTGCCCACATTGTCATCTTTTGCAACAAGCTCTGAATCCTCCTATTAACCAACAAATTCCAAAGAAATTTAATTATGCTACCTGCTTCTCAAAGTCTGAGTGAGAAGGTATCATCTGCTTCAAATAAAACAAACACAACATAATTTGTGTGTACTCCAATTATCCCCTTCCAAGACCAAGGGAGTTCATGGTCTAGGTCACATCACCTTTGTAGAGTTGAATTCCTTTAATATTCTTTTTCTCCACTCCTTTTCTCTTTACCTCATCCATTCCTGGTCCAGTTTCTTCTGTTTTACTACTGGCATCTTCATCATCATCATCGTCATCATCATCCCCCCAAAGCCTCTCATCCAGTTTATCATCAGCTTCAGCATTATCAAGATTTCCCATCTGCTTATCCAGCTCCTCCTCTTCATCTGAATTATCATCATTTTCTGTGTACAGTTCAGAATGTGTTTCAGTACAGAAGAAACAGTTGACCTTTTGGTTAAGTTCAGAAACAAGCAGTCATAGCCGCACCTCAATTTCATTGCCCTCTGCAGTCAATTGAGATGTGTGGAAACAGACACCCATGCACTACCATCTTTAAGAGCAGGGTCCCAATTATGTGTTTCAGAGTGTTCTCTTAGACCTACAGATGCCCACAGCATTCTCTCCCTCAGACTAACAAGTACCAGGTGCAAAACCTGGATGATTTAAATTATTCCTTACCCTCTCTCCCTCCTCCGTTTTCAAGATGTTTTGGCATTAATGGGAGAAGAAAGGTCTATTCTGCTTCATCTGTTTACTAGGCTTGGGATTTTCCCTTCTCATGCAGATGAACTTATTCTTGGTACTTTGTCAGATTTAAAAGTAGATTTAACACCACTGTAATTTGTAAGTCATGTTACTTTCATGTGTTTCAGCTGTTACCCTTTAAAGTGAAAAACTACTACCTTTTGGGCAAGTAGCAACTTGAATGAACCCACCAAATGTTGCTGGTTTTCCCAGTTTGAAAAAGTGAATTAAATTCTTTGTGCTGCTTGGAAGTTAGCAATAGCTTCATTAGCCATATAATGAAGTGAATGACACTCAATCTCAAGTGTTCTGTTGATTTTCAGTGACTGATTTTAAGACCTGTTTGTAGGTCAGCTCACAAGAAGAAGAAAGAATTGGCTCCCTCACTGCAAAACCACCACAGTGACAAAGCAGAGACAATATTTCCTTTGTGTACATCTTTGCATTCATATTAATACTTCTTAAGTGTTCATACACAAATGGGACTGCTTTTTAGTATATGCTTTATGTAATAAATATAACCACTACTGGATTGATCTAGAATATTTCTTATAAGTTTGCCAAAGTGGAAGGACCAAACCTTTTTTCTCCAGTTCTCCATCATGCATTTTTCCATCAAAGTCTTCTGACATTTCAATTGCATTGTCTTCTCCTTCAATGTC
Source organism: Picus viridis (assembly GCA_033816785.1). NCBI lineage: Eukaryota > Metazoa > Chordata > Aves > Piciformes > Picidae > Picus > Picus viridis. The sequence goes on along the minus strand of CM066578.1, from coordinate 42,511,258 downwards.
TGGTTTAGAATCTTGATCCTCTTTCTCCTTCTCTTGACCCTTCTGAAAACTGTCTTCTATCTGAATTATTGGTAAAACAAAAAACCAACAATGGATCTTGCCAATATATTAAATCTTTAAGTACCACAACAATATTTATAAGGTTATATGCAAAGACAAAAGCCAACCTAGACAGGACTTGCTGGAACGTGTCCAGGGAAGGGCAACAAAGCTGGGGAGGGGTTTGGAGCATAAGCCCTATGAGGAGAGGCTGAGGGAGCTGGGGTTGCTTAGCCTGGAGAAGAGGAGGCTCAGGGGAGACCTTATTACTCTCTACAACTCCCTGAAGGGAGGTTGTAGCCAGGTGGGGGCTGGTCTCTTCTCCCAGGAAACCAGCAACAGAACAGTCTCAAGCTGCACCAGGAGAGGTTTAGGCTGGATGTTAGGAAGAAGTTCTTCACAGAAAGAGTGATTGGCCATTGGAATGGGCTTGCCCAGGGAGGTGGTGAAGTCACCATCCCTGGATGTCTTTAGGAAGAGACTTGATGGGGTGCTTGGTACCATGGTTTAGTTGCTTAGATAGTGTTGGATGATAGGTTGGACTCGATGATCTCAAAGGTCTCTTCCAGCCTGGTCTGCTCTACTCTACTCTACTCTACTCTACTCTACTCTACTCTACTCTACTCTACTCTACTCTACTCTACTCTACTCTACTCTACTCTACTCTACTCTGAGACTGAAGGAAACTTAATGTTTCTTTACATGAAGCATTTACAACATGGATTCCAAGGTTTCTTTTCAGTTTTGACACTTGCCTGATCTTCACTTTCTATTTTGTCGCTCACATCCTTCTTGCCTTCCCCATCTCCAATACCAGCATCCTCGTAATCATGAAACTGTGATGCTCCTTCTCCAGCTTCTTCTTCAAGTAACTCTTTGGGCAGACAAAACCCCTACAAAGGCAAACAGAAACTCAGAACTTCCTGTTGTACAGCTTAGTTTCCACTTTAGACCCTTGTCAACATTAAATACATACTTACCACATCTCCACTGTTAATCTCTAATCACTCACCTTTTGGGCAAGCTCTGTAAAAATGCTGGTTAGAACAGAAAGCAGTTTTCCAGTACTCCGGTGAGATGCCAGTGAAACAGTGAGGTAGAAGAGGATAAGGTCTGAATACTTGCAGAGCATGGGCTTCAGACGTACCAGCAAATAGCAGGACTGGTTGAAGAACTGCAGGTAAAAACCAAAGGACAGTCAAACATGATTGTGTACATGCTGAGATGCACTTTAGAGAGAGTGATGACAGAGTAAAAAGCGATGCTCAAACCAGAACTGTAAGTAGGCAAGAGGGGATTCAAAAGTTTCTGACTTTTTTTCTTGATTTTCACAACCCCCTAACTCTTCTGTCTTATCACAGGAGCCTTTGGCTTTTGCACTGCAGAAAAATACCTGTACTGGGCTATAATTTCTCACATGCTTGTAGGTTTAAGTTACTAGACAAAACCCACATTTAGCCAAAGTTGACAGTACCAAATCTTTTGAGACCCCTAAGGCAAAACCTCTTGAGAAGAACAGTTTTTACCTTATGTTTATCTGAAGCATAATCTTCCCCATAAGATTTCAGGTCCTCCAGGAGTTCTGAAACTGCTAAAATGGCTTTCTGCACGTGCAAAGAATCCAGATCAGCAGAAAGCTCTTCATTCAGAAGCTTAGTTATATGTCCTGCTTTAATCACATCAAATGAGGCTGCATCCTCTGTGTTTGAAAACATGTAAATCAAGTCAGACATTCTAAAAATGATCCACCAAGCAACCTAGAAATATCCTTCTTATCTGTTTAAACAGACTTCTGTTACAATGGCAATTTTCTTGTCTATTGCTGCCTCTCCTGGACATAGTTTAAGGAATTTCTAGGTTTGCATAGCTGAAACTCTCCTCCTCCTGAAGTAAATTAACAAACCTACCATCTTCCTCTGGAGATTTTTCTTCCTCTTTTCCATCTTCCTGTTTTTTCTCAACCAAACACTGGATGGCATAGAGAACAACACGGATAACTGTTTCCACTTTTGCTGAGAAGTGCTCCACAAACTCTTCATCTGACTGTTGGTTTCCTTTTGATTCACAACACAGGGAGTTTTATGTAGAAATACAATACAATACAATAAACCAGGTTGGAAGAGACCGTCAAGATCATCACGTCCAACCTATCAACCAATCCAACCCATACAAACAACTAGATCATGGCACCAAACACCCCATCAAGTCTCCTCCTGAACACCTCCAATGATGGTGACTCCACCACCTCCCCGGGCAGACCATTCCAATGGGCAATCACGCTCTCTGTATAGAACTTCTTCCTAACATCCAGCCTAAACCTCCCCTGGCACAGCTTGAGACTGTGTCCTCTTGTTCTGGTGCTGGCTGCCTGGGAGAAGAGACCAACCTCTGCCTGGCTACAACCTCCCTTCAGGTAGTTGTAGAGAGCAATAAGGTCACCCCTCAGTCTCCTCTTCTCCAGACTAAGCAACCCCAGCTCCCTGAGCCCCTCCTCATAGGGCTTGTGCTCCAACCTCCTAACCAACCTTGTTGCCCTTCTCTAGACACGTTCCAGCAAGACAACATCTTTCCTAAACTGAGGAGCCCAGAAGTGGACACAGTACTCAAGGTGTGGCCTAACCAGTGCAGTGTACAGGGACAGAATGACCTCCCTGCTCCTGCTGGCCACACTGTTCCTGATGCAGGCCAGGATGCCATTGGCCCTCTTGGCTGCCTGGGCACACTGCTGGCTCATGTTCAGCCATCTGTCAGCCAGTACCCCCAAGTCCCTTTCTGCCTGGCCGCTCTCCAGCCACTCTGACCCCAGCCTGCAGCACTGCATGGGGTTGCTGTGGCCAATGTGCAGAACCCGGCACTTGGTTACTGTGTTTGCCCCATGCATGAGAAGCACTATCCAATTTTTACCACATAGCTCTACTGAAATCTCCTTACTAACCCTGATCTACAAGCTATGGTATAAAAATCTATCATCAACAGTGACTAAGGGGGAAAAAAACCCACCACATTACTGCATACCTTATGTCTGGGCTAAATTTTGTAAGTTTGGATTTCACCAAGTGTTTCTGGATATCCAAATGAACACTAAGCCATTTTCTGCCATAACCAACCTAATGAATTCTTCTATCTTTATTTAAATTTAAAAATGGGCAGAGAAGAATTGTCTTTACCATTGCAATCTGTCATGGAAGCAAGAAGCTGTGCTCTCCAGGCTGTGAAGTCTGCAGATGTATTATTAACTTCCTCTTGTATATACCTTAGGCTTTTGATTAGGGCCATCTGATTTGCAGCTTGTTTTCCTTCCACATCTGGAAGAAACAGGGACTCTATGCCTTGTAACTGAGCTGAGACTTCAAGCAAGCAACTCATAGCTGATGTGCAAACTTCAAAATCCCTCCTGCAACAAGAAATACCATCACACTGAAAGAAGAACAAACACTCCAGTTTAAGACTGAACCTTTTCTTGGGGCAGGAGTGAGGGGAAGGCACCTGATCTCCACGTTGAATATATTAAATAAGAAGTCTGCCAATCAGCAGATGTGCCACTCTCACTATTTGAAGCAGAGAATAAGAAGCATATATATTGTTGTTGTTAGTATCAGTTAGGCTACAGATTTCTTTTGAAATAAAAATGTCTCCATTAAATTTACATTCGAAATTCACTTCCTTAACTAAGTAGTTACAGGGATGAAATCCCAGGAGACTAAAGACAAACTGAGAAGCCATTTATTTAGTGACTTCTCAGGGGAGTGGGAAAAGACACAGACATTTGTTTTAAAAGCCAGGCACTGCACTTTGCAAGAAAAAAGAACAGAAGTAAGTTTGAAGAGCACCTGAACACACTTTTCAAGATATGCACACACAACCGTTTTCAAGGCGGCTTCACACATCTTATATCAACATACAGAGATTCCATTTTATGCACATGTAGAACTCACCAGGAATACAACAAGGTCTCACGTGACTGTTGTCTTATTTTGTCCACTTCTGCTTTCACTGACTTCACATTTCCCTGCATTGCAGTCAACTGTGTAGCTACCTGCAGCCACAACTGATCCTTATTTCGCATCCTGCATCCAGAAGGCAGTTGCTCAGTCGTTACTGGAGTCAGGTATTTCAGTTCTGAGGGAATTAGGTCAGCTAGTCCCTTAAAAGAATTTCCCATTTCAAGTCCTGAACTCTGAAAAACGTTTGTTTTGACATCAGTCCTTTCACTGTCACTGCACTTTGTTGACTCTTCTCTTGGGCAGCATTGCATAAACCAAGACAGCTCCTCGAGAACCATCACACACTGCATAGAAAGTTGCTGCAATTTATCAGTCCAGCACTGAACGCTGTCTTGAGGAGGAAATGCTACATTATATTCTCTGTCAGCAGTCAGTCTGGAATCTATCTCTTGTATACAGCTCAGGAGGTTCCTGGGTAAAAAGAAAGAAGGAATTCCAAGTTACAATCACCAAGTTTTATGTTATACTTCCCTTTGAAAAAGCTCAATCCTTAGACCAAGTCCATAAATGCTCTAAATAACATGAAGTCTGTGGAGGGGGAAAAAAACACCACAGAAACAAAACCAAAAAGCCCTCAAACTTTTCCAGGCAAAGCTAGAATGCTAGCTTATTTATTTATTTAATTGTTGTTTTTCTCATCATTGCATGTGTTTGAGTTGTGAAAATAAGGCTTTGTGAGAGTCCTCAGAATCTACACCAAGCAATCCTTAAACTACTGACCTGAAACTCAAATACTATTAATTTTCTTCCACTATAAAATCAAATCAGATTCTAACACATCTTCATTCTCTGAAGTGCTGTGTAATAACCAACTCAAAACAAATGATTAATCTGATTCACAAGGGAAGTCACAGCAATGCAGTTAAGTGTCTTTGAGGTTTTACTATTGTTGTAACTGTAAAGTTAGGGGTTTGCATTCTGGGCTTTTGATTGTTTTTTTTATGTATTCTTTTGTACGCTCTCATAGTTTCCTAAGGTTAACATAGTTTTTGCACCACTAATCTCCAGTCTAGATTTCCTTTTGTATACAAAGGGATGGATGTTAGGTAGAAGTTCTTCATAGAAGGAGTTGATTGGCCATTGGAATGGGCTGCCCAGGGAGGTGGTGGAGTCACCATCACTGGAGGTGTTGAAGACGAGACTGGATGGGGCGCTTGGTACCATGGTCTAGTTGATTAGGTAGTGTTGAGTGATAAGTTGGACTCAATGATCTCAAAAGTCTCTTCCAATCTGGTTAATTCTATTCTGTTCCAAGGAGATAGCTCCTGACCCAACTAAGAAAAGTTTTATGGATTACAATAGCAATGAGGATGAATACACAGAACAACAGTGGAACCTGCAGTGAAACTGATGAGTGGAAAATCACATCAAGTGGGAAAGATTTTCTCACATATGCAGTTTTGACACAAGATCTAGTATCTCCCACCTTTCTACAATTCTTTATTTGTAAGATGTTGGGGTTTCTTCATAGTGACATCCAGATAATTTATTTGCTCCAATTCAAACCAACAGCTCAAACACAGCCAAAATTATCTTAGGTCATCAACAAAGGAGAGATATTTAACAATCTATAGGCTTAACTTCATAATCAACTATAGTAATTATTTCACAGTCTTCATGTATGTCCAATTTGCTTTTCCCAAGTTATTTTGATTCCAAAATATTAGCTGCAATGACAGGTTAAATAATATTGAATCCCCTTTTCTCTGTGTGTGTGTCATGTTTGTCCCCATGTCCCCATCTGTCCACCATCTCATCTTGTCTTTATATGTACACTTAACTGAGGGGAGAAGAGACATGTGGAAGTAGGGGAAATCATTTAATTTATTTATTTTCTGGTTTTCTTGACCTCAGTTGCTTACTGCTGAACTCCTTGTCAACATCTAAATGTTGGAAAATGCAGAAATACCTCAGCAGGATCCACTGTTCTGTCAATGCAGTAAGAGACTGCCTCTGTTTGACAAGCATCTGCAGGAGGTGTGCAGAGAATCCTTTACATCTTTCAATGCCACCTAGTCCAATATCCTAAAAAAGAGAGATAAAGTGGGAGGGAACACTTTGATGAATAACTGGACAGCAGCATTCTTTGTGCCTCTATTTCACTGCACTGTGAATGTTTTTATTGTGTTTATGGTTCTGCAACAACAGTCACATTAAATAGCACTCTACTGCAGCAATTCTTATCAGGGAATTAATTCCAATAGTAAATCCACCTTACATAAATGATTATTAAAATCTAAAAAGAGGTGGCCCTACATTTTGACATTCATGACCACTGCTTAAACCACTTGCACAAGTCATCTTACCAGATTTAACTGACAATTACTTTCACTCCTTTCATTAGAACGGGCTCCACTTTTCAAGCCTGTTCACAACACAGAGCAAAACTGATCTCAGCTATGTTCCAGTCTGTATACCACTGCCAGCTGTGATACTGGACAAGATCATGTTGCAAAGCAAGAGGTGAAGCACAGTGAGAAGAGGATCTGGAATAGATTTCTTTCTTTCCTAGAATACTGAAGAAGTGGTACTGATTTGTCAGAAACTCATTTGTTCTGTCTATTGATTTTAAACTAACTTTTAAGCAAGGAAATATATCAGCACTGTTGGTTTATACACAGGCTCCAGTTATGTCCATTTATAAGCCTCAACTGGTTTTCTCATGAATAACAACTAATCTTGGCTCTGTTTTCCTAAGAAGCTTTGATTCAGCATTTTGGGAGCTTCCTTTGTGCACAGAAAGTAGCATTTGGGAACTGCTGGGATGAAAGATACTGTGTATTTAACACGCTATCAACTTCAATCACTAAACCAATGATGTTCAGTCATAGAACAACAGGTATTAACATGCTGCATGTAATAGTTGGACCCAAAATACCATATTTGGTGCCACATTACAGAATAAAGAATGATCTCACCTTTTTGCTACTAGAAAGTTTCAGTCCAAACTGGTAAACTAAAAAATGGACACAACCAGGATTTCTGTTTTTACTTCACTGTTTTACCTTGGCAGGTGCTAGTAATGCTGTCTGAAGTCTAGAGTGGCGTGCAAGTGACCGATAGAAGTACTTCTGGCATCCATCCCATGCAGAAGAAATTTCTGTCAGCAACCTGACAGAGCACACAAGGAAGGCTGGTATTAGGGATGCATATAAACACAGTACTGGAACCACCAAGCCAGTTCTGCAACCTAATTAATTTGCTTGGAATTTGTTATTGTGCAAAATCATCTTGTCATTCTTCATTTTTTTCCACAATTATTCCAGTCTTCAGGAAACATTTAATTTTTGCAATAAGTCCCAAGGAAATGTAAGCAACAGCAGCAAAATTTCCATCTTTGACTGTTATTTCATATATAACAATGGTATGTTTTTTCATGCAGTTAAATCCAGCTTGATAGGGAGGCCTTTAGTCTGGCCTTGACAAAAGATCCTATAAATAAACTCACACCTGAATAGGACAGTAGCCAGCATGGCTCATTGACAAAAATCTCTTGCTGATGGAAAAATAGAGCAATGTCTAAAAGAGTGTCTTTCCTCTAAGGAGTTTGTTCCAGGAATGCCCACTTTGAACTAATTGTGTTTTCACCCATTAGTCAATGAAAACAAAACAATTAAGTAATCCCTGTAAGTAACAGTTCATCTTGAACAACATCTTTAGCAGTATGCATTCTAATATGATACTAGCAAAACATTCCAGGCAAAGCAGGGTGGTAGAGGATTAACTGAAATCTAATTCACAGTGACAATGAAGCTGAGGATAGAGAGTTGTCAAAAGTGCTAAGTTGTACACACCAGGACACTACACACAGGATTTTCAAACTGGGAAGTAACTGGAGGGAAGACAAACAAGTATCTAAAATCCTAGGTGAAATACATGCCAGAAATTCTATATGTTATAGCTGCACTTCATACAATCTAAGGGTTAGAAATACTGTGTACATACGTGGCATCCAGTTCGTGTGTACAATTTACCACACTTAAGGCATTCTGCAAGTCTAGTGGTCGTAGGTAGAGTACTTCATGACAGTCCTTTGAACGGGACCAAGAAAGACCTTTCCGGTACGACAAACCTGGAATGACATTTAAACACACATGCTTTTGTATGAAAAATGCCACTTAGGCAATTGGCATTAGGATACACAAGCAAAAACTTTTTCACTGTGAGGGTGACAAAACACTGGAACAGGCTGCCCAGAAAGGTTGTGGAGTCTCCTTTTCTGGAGGTACTCAAAACCCGCCTGGATGTGTTCCTGTGTGACCAGGTCTAGGTGATCCTGCTCTGGCAGGGGGTTGGACTGGATGATCTTTCAAGGTCCCTTCCAATGCTTAATGTTCTGTGATTCTGAGATACAAAATCTTTTGATGTATTTTTCCTAATGCTGACTTATGACAAGTCTTTGAACACAATTTTGGTAATATAAGAACTCATAGCTTAGCTGTCTTCAGCTGAACAAGGGTGAAGAACACAGCTCACATAAAACAAACATAGACCTGTGGGTATCAAGAAGGTGGTGGCCAAGAGAAAAAGCAAAGCCATTTTTTCCAAACAAAACAGAGAAGAAGTGTTAAGAGAGACATTTTTCAATTCTTCTGGTTCCTTTAAGAAGGCTGAGTAAGGGACCATCACCTCATTTTTAAGAGATTAAAAGCTTGAGGCATGAGGGAGTTAAAGGTGCCACCTGAAATCAAAGAGCACAGTAAAGAACTAAAATCCTATGTGTTAATTAAACCACAGTATATCATTCCTCCAGAGAATGAACTCCCCACTTGTTTCTAAAACCTGTGCAGTGACTTCTGACTGGAGATGAGTAGATTTCTGCTTCAGAAAAGCCACTGTTTTACATCTAATGGAATGTAGGAAGAACAGAAAGCATTCGAAAGGGCTAACACACTAGGCCAAACAGTCAAGAGATGAAGAGAGAGAGAGAGACTTAAATGCTTCTGCAAATTAGTGGCTCATGAACTTTGAGAATGTTTTATTATGGTGGATTTAGATGTATTGGCAAAAATACTAAAATGCTTAAGAACTTTGTGCATTCAAATCAGGCACATTTTAAGTCAAAGCTCACCTGTTTTAGCAAGGCTTTTAAAGAGATCTGACAAAGCCCGTTGCTTCTGCATCTGAATATGCTTCGCCTCTGATTTCTGCTTCTCCTTCTCTGCTGTCTGATCAACTGTTAAATTTTGCAGTTCAACTACAGAATCAATGATACCACCTGTAGAGAAGCCAGCAGGGAAAGGTAAGAGGTGTGAAAATCTCACGTGCACAAAGCATACATGGGAAGGCAGTGTGGGAAGGGAACTATATTTCTACACCTCCTCCTGATTTCTTCCATTTATGTTACAGAGGTCAATCATGGTATGGAAATCACAAGAATACTTAACCTGTGAAGTGGTCAAGATTTTCCACCAGACTTAAGAATGAATTCTTTTCTGTAACTGTTGTACACATTTTCTTCATTTTTTTAGTAAGCTTAGGAAGACGATGCTGAAGAGATTCTGTATCAAATGTGATGCCATCCTGACATTCCTCTGGAAGCACCTTCTGAGACAAAAAAGGAAAAAAACAATTCCATTACACACAAACTCAAAGCTGTATTATTTATCCACTAAGAGTAAATAGCTGCAGCTACAAGGGCTAAAATTTTACCTTCATCCAAAATGCCCAAACACTTTGGCGCCAATACTTGACGACAACATGAAACTGCAGCAAGTGAAACCAATAACCCTGTTGATTATCAGTAGCAGGCTTATAAACAAACAAACCACCACCCAAAAACCCAAACACATTAGATATGCACCAGCTTTTTGCCTCCTCCTTCTACCCTCATGACTGTCAGAGGACAAGAACAGGATCAGCTGTACTCCTGGTCTGAAGAAACAGAATGGAGCCTTAAAAATGGAGAGCAATTGAGCATTTCCCATTCACTCACAAATTCTAATGGGTTACAATTGTCTCCTTGCACCTTGTTAATAAAAACTTAATGGATGAGAAGAAGAATCTATTTCAGGAAGAAAAATAGTTGACCTCCTCTCTAAGGTGGACAACTTAAGTTAGAGACACACTTAACTGTGACACTGTGGGGTATGATTTACCATGTACCAACTAGTCCAAGGCAAATGGTTGCAGCAGCTGTCACACATGTGCTGTTAGTTGACAATGAAATTGCCCTATCAGGATTCAAGCTCAAACTAAGTTTACAGTTAATCAGAACTTACATACATACAAATCCTACAGCCATATGATCATTTGTTTGTATCCTTGTTGAGAAATCAAGGGTAATTAACAATTTCAATCCCCAATTCATGCTATTGTGGGGGCTGGTCTCTTCTCCTAGGCAACCAGCACTAGAACAAGAAGACACAGTCTCAAGCTGCACCAGGGGAGGTTTAGGCTGGATGCTAGGAAGAAGTTCTTCATAGAGAGAGTGATTTGCCATAGGAATGGGCTGCCCAGGGAGGTGGTGGAGTCACCATCACTGGAAGTGTTTAGGAAGAGACTGGATGGGGTGCTTGGTGCCACAGTTTAGTTGATTATATAGGGTTGGATGATAGGTTGGACACGATGATCTCAAAGGTCTCTTCCAACCTGGTCTATTCTATTCTATTCACCAATAGGAAAGTAATGCATTGCAACAGATGATATGCAGCAACTTGGAGACGGAATGTAACTGCTATCATCTCTGTATTAGAGCACAGACATGGTGCCAAATCCATATAGAATGTACTTGTACTTTCATGCTGCATTCCCACCCATCTGCAGTGTTGCATAACACTGAACACAAGTAAGATCAAAAGTTGGTGATATATTCAACAGACCCGACACACAAAATTTTTCTGCATTCATCAGTGAAAAGCAACATATAGATGGGAACAGAGAAAATATCCTTCCCACATTTTGAATAAAGAATACAGTCACCTTGGCAACATCTGTTCTATTAGACAGGAGTTTTCTTAATGTGTTGTTTAGTCTCTGAACTTTGGTCTCTTTGTTCTCAGATTCTTCCTGTTTTTGCAAGCAGTCCAGCTGCTCTTCCTTACCAATTTCCACCAAAGCAGGCTGACATGGCTCATCCAGAACAGCTTCAAACTTCTTCATGAATTTAAAGAGGGTCCTAATTACCAAAAGAAAGTAAAAACATCACGAGATTTTTATCTTCCTCTCAGTGATAGAAATAAACGTTCCCACTGTGTTATGAGCAGAAGAAACATTCTTGCATTTAAATTTAATCGACAAATCTAGGTAATTGTAGATTTCATCCAGAAGTAAAGGTTCCAAAAACAGAGCTCTGGGTTACCTGCGTATTTTTTCAACAGACTGTTTGATAGCCCAGAAGCTGACGTCATTCCACTTGGAAATTTTCACAAATTCCTATCAGGGAAACAAACAAAAGTGATTACTTAAAGAAATTCAATGGGGTCTTTGCATATAAAAGATTATCTGTCATGATGATTGGTCTGAAAATGCAAGACATTTTAGCAAGTGTTAAAATTATTACGTAGGCATCTGGAGCCATTAACATACGTGTTCACACTGAAACTGCTGCAGAGCAAAAGGCTGTGAAATCCAAAGGGGCTTCACTACTGGGTAGAAATCTCCATAGCTAAATGGAGACCAAACATTGAAGACTTCAACCAATCCCCCCCACCTCAATAGTAAATTGTTGCCAAACAAAATATGAAGCATAGTCTTAGAATCATAGAATGGTCTGGGTTGGAAGGGACAACAAGTCAATGTGCTGGGTGCTGCACTTTGGCCACAACAGCCCCATACAGAGCTACAGGCTGGGGACAGAGTGGCTGGAGAGCAGCCAGGCAGAAAGGGACCTGAGGGTACTGGCTGACAGATGGCTGAACATGAGCCAGGAGTGTGCCCAGGTGGCCAATGGCATCCTGGCCAGTATCAGAAATAGTGTGGCCAGCAGGAGCAGGGAAGTCATTCTGCCCCTGTACTCAGCACTCGTTAGGTCACACCTTGAGTACTGTGCCCAGTTCTGGACTCCTCAATTTAAGAAGGACATTGAGATACCTGAATGTGTCCAGAGAAGGGCAATGTGGCTGGTGAGAGGTCTCAAGCACAAGCGCTGTGAGGAGTAGCTGAGGGAGCTGGGGTTGTTGAGGCTGGAGAAGAGGAGGCTCAGGGGAGACTCCCAGGCAACCAGCAACAGAACAGGAGGACACAGTCTCAAGCTGTGCCAGGGGAAGTTTAGGCTTGAGGTGAGGAGAAAGTTCTTCACAGAAAGAATAACTGGCCTTTGGAATGGGCTGTCCAGGGAGGAGGTGGTGTCACTGTCCCTGGAGGTGTTCAAAAAGGACTGGATGTGGCACTTTGGGGCCATGGTTTAGTTCTCAGGAGGTGTTAGGTATAACGCAATAGGTTGGACTTGATGATCTCTGAGGTCTTTTCCAACCTGGCTGATTCTGTGATACTGTCTACAAATGTAAATAATATATGCTTCACTGTTCCTTTGGTTAGATCAATAAATTGTCTGAGTGAAACTTCCTTTTACCTTAAGTTCCTTTTCTATAGGGTGACGAAGTTCAGCAATCCTGGCCTCAACGCACTCTGAAAACTGCTTATAGTAGTTGTATAGATTCCACAGGATGCTGCACAGGATGTCTGGAAGGGACAGACAGTAACAAGCTTATTTTTAAAACGCAGTATTCTTTAGCATCAAGGGAAGAAATGCATGCATCCCCACCTCTTTTTTTTTTTAATCATGAAACTTCGCAACACCCAGAGATGGGGTAAAGTAACCAGCAGCACTCTCTATGATAATGGGGAAAATAACACAATCATTCAGGTTGGAAAAGACCCTTGGGATCATCAAGTCCAACCATTAACCCTGCCCTAAAAAGTTCACCCCTAAACTGTATCCCCAAGTACCAAATCTAAAGGACCTTTAGACATATCCAGAGATGATGACCATAGACTTGTGTTTTATTTATGAGCTTAGTGATCTGTTTGGGAAGTCCTGAATACCTGAAGGTCAGGTTGTTGTAAAGACAACTCAATACTTGCTAACAACTTACCCTTTTCTGCTGCTTGTGGCATCAGCAAGACATGGCAGTGGAAAACCAGCAGTGCTTGAAGTCGTGCATGAAATTCCCCCAGGCTGGATCCTTCGATGAAAGCCTGTAGAGTGCTGACCAGTGTTTTCAGATCCATTTGCTCAGTTTCTAAAGATTACAACAGAAATTTAGAAGGGGGAGAAATTGAATAAAAAAGGCAAACAAAACCCAAACAAATCCTGTGCAGGAAAATTGTCTGCTGTCTGTAAACTTGCAACTAAATATCAGGTCTGTATTAAAAAAGGGACAGAGGGGGTGGTGGGGAGAATTCTAATTTAACAATAAGCACAAATCAACAAATACTACCCAGGAAAGGAAGGAGAGGGGATGAGAGAGGCAGCAGTGAGATAGTGACTGAGAAGGCCAACCATATATCCAATTCCAGAGTACATCAAATATTTAAAGAATACTTGCTATTCTCTGTGAATGAAAGGGTTTTTTGGTCATTGAGACATACTATAAATTAGTCACTGCCAGTTCCTTAACTCTTCAAAAACCATAGACAGAAGTAGATCCTGAACAATCTGGTATAACGTCTTTAGAGCAAATTACCTATGGAAGCAGGCAGGCTGTCCACTTGGAGATATAAAATAACCCTAGGTTATGAAGCTCTCCAACTAAGTGCATTAATTAGTCACAACACTGAAAGAACCTTGCCTAATATTAGAGTATGCTACTATCCTCTTCACATTTCTATTGCATTTTGAGGAGACGAGGGACTGAGAACTGTTTACTTTCCCTATTTTACATCATGTGAGCACCTGCAGACAGATTTGTTAAGAACATTTTGTACCAAAACACTTACTGTTAGAATTATTTAGGGTTTATACAGGATGTTAAAAGCAGCTCAGCTGGGATATCGATTATGCTCCGTGCAGTTAAAAAAAATGAGCTGCCTTTTCCAGCTGTAGATGGAGGCCTCCTACCCTCCCAATCTGTTTGAAATGTTTATATGTGGATGATGTGGTCAGCACAGTTGTACAGACCTTTTCTTGTCCCTGCCCCCCCCCCCAACATACAATGTTAGTTCTGAGAGAAAGAGGTGGTTCCAGAAATAAATACTGAGTGAGGTTCTTTCAACATGGAAGACTCTATACAGTAATGGAATTTGTTGTAGGGCAAAAGGTACAAGAACTACACCTGAAAGTGCATTCTCAAACTCTGGCATCCTTAGTAATTGCTAGAGGTACATCACATATTCATAGAAGGACAGCGCTTACCTTCTGTGTTTGTCTCTGTCTGCTCTTGAACATACTTTTCAATCATCTGATAGATTGAGAACCAGTGCTTGGTGGATTTCTCTGCATGCTGCTTCATAATATTGTCCAAACTTACTGACCAGCAGCTGAAAACAATAAAGAAAGGCACAGGAAGATTAAAAAAAAGGCAAAAATGCTGTGGTTTGGCTCCAAAACAACACAAACTTTATTCTCTGTTTCTACTAAACAAAAGGAGAATTTTACAGGATGGAATATCTATACATATAGTTAATACACACAATCAGCTCCTGAGCATCACTGCTTTGCCACTGCTATTAAATAAGAGACAAGAAATGCAGGAACTGTGGACAGTAAAACAAAACCAGTTTCTTTTCACAAACTCGAGGCAGACTTGTGGAATTCCAGATCGTGGCCTACAGTGAAGATGAAAATGCAGAAAATGTTACTTAGCAGGACAATAACTTTTAAGGAAAAAATGAGTGTTGTTCAATAGACAAAATACTGCAGGCTCAGTAGAATGAAATCCTAGAATGAAAACAGGAGAACACTACAAAAATATCAGGATGTACTGTATCAGTACTGTTTTGTTTCTGCTCCTCCTGAGGCATATACACACGGTCACCATGAGCTGGACACGCTCATTCTGAGCCAGTACAGCTGCTACTTTGGGATTCTTTTTCCCCCACATCATTACTAGGACAGAGAGAGAGAGACACAGAAGTCTGTTCCAGGATTAAGTCAACTCTACATTGGAATGTGCCTCTGTACAGAAACAGAAGCTTACACTATCTATGGAAAAGCAGTAGTGAAGGACAGTTCTTACCTCAGCTCCAGTCTGCGCCACTGAATAATCAGTTGTGTGACCAAAGCAAGATGTTTTCTCAAGGACAAAGCTCGACCAGCATTTTCCTCCCAGTCCTAAAAAAAGCAAAAGTAAAAATAAAATTAAAAATTCTGCTTTACACAAAGTCAAAAATTAGTCTTTGCATGGCAAGATTCATGCAGTAGTCTGGATTACATTCCTGCTCTTTAAATTTGAGAGTATGGAGCAAATTCACTCCCCCAAATCCTGGTAAGTAAACAGGTTTTTTAATTATGGTACCAATACAAATAAAGAAACATTAGAGTTTCCCCCTAGCTCTTTTCCTACCTGTGCCTTTGCAAGAAGAATTTCCAAGCCATTCAGGAACTTTGAGAGAGGACTAGAGAGTGGAAAACTCTGGATTCTGTCCACCACAACTAACAGCTGCAGAATGAAAAACAAGCATTCAACCTATAGTAAAGGATCTTCAACAGAAGTAGTCATGCAAATAAATTAATGAGCATTAGCATAACCCATAACATGATTTTTTTTATTTCAAACTGCTTCTTCTTTTTGGTATAAACTCATATTAGTAGTTCAGTGAAGACCAGTCCACTTGGGGAAAGGAGCACAAATGACCTAATAGCGAACAGTCTCAATCAATTCTCAGTTTTTGCATTACTCTAAGAAACACAACCTGAGGCCTGCACAAGCCCTCTAACTGGTATCAAATAGATGAATTTTAAGATACTATGAAAAAGTGTTTTTTGAGTAAAGAAAAACAGAAGCCAAACCAGCAGCAGAACTAAAAATATCTGTGAGTTATGGCAGATTGAAGATTGCTTAAAACTTTGATATCAGAGTGGGCAGTGAATGCCACTTAGTACTTTGTATCTAAAATAGAACCACTAATAATACCTAATACCTCTTAAGAAGAAGACAAGTGTATACGTCCATACAGTTATGTCTACACATATATTTAGAGACCAAGTGCAATTTAAATTGCTTTGTTTTTAAGAAGGGAAGGTTTGGGAAGGGAAGGGAAGGTTTGGGAAGGGAAGGTCCGGGAAGTTTGGGAAAAGTAGAGAAAAGGAAAAAAAGGAAAAGGAAAAGGAAAAGGAAAAGGAAAAGGAAAAGGAAAAGGAAAAGGAAAAGGAAAAGGAAAAGGAAAAGGAAAAGGAAAAGGAAAAGGAAAAGGAAAAGGAAAAGGAAAAGGAAAAGGAAAAGGAAAAGGAAGAAAAGAAAAAAAGAGACCAGACCAGGTTGGAAAAGACCTCTAAGATCACCAAGTCCAACCTATCACGCAACACCATCCAATCAACTAAACCATGGCACCAAGCACCCCATCCAGTCTCCTCTTAAACACCTCCAGTGATGGTGACTCCACCATTTCCCTGGGCAGCCCATTCCAATGGCCAGTCACTCTTTCTGTTTTCACCTGCACAAGTACTGGATGCTCTGGCCATTCCTGCAGTAGCCTGTTTACTTCTTGAACAAAATTATCAAGCACAGGTTGGCACTGTCGGACTTGCTGGATGTTAGGATGCTGGTAGAAGTCATAAGGGCCATCTTGCTGCAGGGTGAGATCTGAAGTCAGTTCCTCAAAAAAGGTATTGCGAAGAAGAGCGCTAACTAGAAGCTGGCTTCCCAGCAGACTATCATTCATTTCAGCACCTAGGAAGCAAAAACAAAAAGAAAGAGAAGACATCACACATGCTATTAATTCTTTTTTCAGTTGAATAGATGGAGGACACAGTCCCAAACTGCACCAGGGGAAGTTTAGGCTTGAGGTGAGGAGAAAGTTGGTTTTGGCCATTGGAATGGGCTGCCCAGGGACGTGGTGGAGTCACCGTCCCTGGAGGTGCTCAAAAAGGAGTGGATGTGGCACTTGAAGCCATGGTTTAGCAGTCATGAGGTCTTGGGTAACAGGTTGGATTTGATGATCTTTGAGGTATTTTCCAACCTTATTGATGCTATGATTCTATGAATGGTTTTTTTCCTCCCTGTATCACAAGCCTCAGCATATTATGTATTACAATGATGTAAGAATATGCCACATAAGCAATGAGATGAGAGGATGCATGAAAAGAAATGTACTTAAAAGTTTTTCTATTTTATCCAGTTTTTATAGAAAAAGTAAAACTGACATCCTGAGGGTGGGCTCTGATACTGTCAGAAGACCCCAATTGTTCTGTGCATAAATTCACATCAAGGAGATATTGACTACAATATTAGTAGCAAGGGTCTGTGAAAAAGTAATCCAATATAAACACACACCACACACACACACATATATTACACCTCAGGTATGAATACAAAAACTTAAGTTACTGTACAAACAGCAGCCCTTATCTGCTGCTGCTTCTTAACTGCACATATACATATTTAGATTAGAACTGAAGTATAGCTCTGCTTTGAGAAGTGATGATCCTGAGGCCTTGGACATTGTTATAATGATTTGCACATTCAATGTGCCAAAATTCAGGGTGGGGAGAAAAACCCCAACAAACAACCCACAACAACACCCCCCCCCCCCCAACAAAAAACACCTTTAAAAAAAAAAAAAAGAAAAAGAACTTATTTTTTATGACCTTAATTAAAAACTTTACTCCTGGGAAATTTCTGCAACACAGGATTTCACTTAGCATTCAACTGATTCTTAAACTGTGTTGGTCTTATGGATTAACAAGTAGAATTTTAAAACCACAAATCATAAGAATGAAAGAAAGAAAACCACAAACCATAAAAGAATAATAGTTTTAAAAAACAATGGATGCATTTCACAACAATTCTGAACATCAGGCAAGTTCTTTGCAAAAAGAAAATGGAACTGTGCATTTTTCCCCACTACAGGTCTGCAATATGATTAATTTGAAACGAATCATAAATTGTTCTCTAAAGCTCCCTGAAAGGAGGCTGGAGTGAGGTGGGGGTTGGTCTCTTCTCTCTCCTATCAGGTGATAGAACAAAAGAAAATGGCCTGAAATTGTGCCAGGGGAGATTTAGGTTGGATGTTAGGAAAAATTTCTTTCTTACAAGAGTGGTCAGGCACTGGAACAGGGAGGTGGTGGAGTCACCATCCCTGAAGGTGTTCAGGAAGTGGGTGGACATGGTGGTGTTGGGTTGAAAGCTGTACTCAATCATCTTGGACGTTTCTTCCAACAAAATAAAACTATGGAAGTTAAATCTGCAGGTCTGAAATACTGCTAGCAATCTTACCAATTAAAGGATAGAACTGTGACACCAGGCATGCACCAGTCTGATAGCAGGAAATAAATGCACTGAAATAATGTTTGGCTTGATGAGAAGGCAGACTCTGTTGATACCAGAGGGATCGAGCAAAGTTTAAGCACAAATGCTGATGAACCATCATTACTGTTTGCATAGAGCTCTTGGACAAGAGGGCACTCTCAACTTCCAGCTGGTCTTCCAATGGATCTTCAGTTTCCATGTTTTCTTCTAGGGTTGGCTGAGCTGTGATATCTTCAAAGTCCTGCAAATCACATGATAATCAAAACTCAATCATAATTTCTTCCTTCAATGCCTCCCCTCACCCCCATCTCCCTTTTTGGCAGCAATATGCTACTGATTTGGAGCTGGCACTACACAGACACACTGCCTGCCTCACAGCTCAGGTGTCCATCTGAAACAGAACAGAGGGGAACAGGCCAGTTAAGGGCACAACCACAGCTGGCAAGAGTGCAGTACAGTGATCCCTGAGCTGCTGACAAGTAAGAATCTTTCAAAAACATCAGCAGCAGTTATAAAGATAAACCACCTCAAAGCCGTTTGGCTGCTGGAAGAGCTGACATATCACATCCCAACAATACAAGGATACTTTTCTTACAGATTTCTGCACTGCAAAACATACTTCAAAAGTCGTTCAGTAACACAGGTCATTTGAATAAAATTTGCATAAATTTGCATAGCATCCCACAGCTTCATAAAATCAAGACTGACCTTCTTCACAAGTAACTAATTATATTGCTTACAGATATGAAGCTTGGGATTATTCACCTGAACCACAGTACAGTTCAAGACCAGAAATTCCAAAACAACTTTCTACAAGCAGAAGGTGAAATAAAGTAAAAGCACAGTACTTAATACCCTCCCATCAAAATTCACCCCACGTTTTGCTTTTGACTGAAGAAAAACCTATTTCATTCCTCATCTCATATTACTTACAGCAAATATTTTCAGGAGCTACTTCAGATGTAATTTTTGTGTTTCTTTACCAAAGTTACAGTTGTTACCTTCTCATGAAAAGGAAATCTCCTCCTAAATTCTTCTTCTTCTTCCTCTTCCTCACTCCGTCCTGTCCCATGGCTTTTACTTTTGTATCTGTACAGACTGTGTTGCATGGCCTCCTTCTCTTGGGCGTGACGTTCCTGTTCATCCCATTCATTTATAATTGCCTAAGGAAACACAGAGCAGCATACTTTTACCCAAGCTGATCTATCCTGTTCGGCTCTTTCCTGCTCTTCAGTATACAACACTGCAAATCAAAGCCGTCTTACTTAAAGGAACATCTGTGAGTTTCCCTCTCCACAAGCCATTGAGAAAAAGCACAGAAAACAGCATGCAACAGGGCACTTGGCCAAGTTTTAGTATCCTTTCTTAACCACTTTATAAAGAAACTCTCTACAGAGTTTGGGGGCATTTATGTGTGGTTTTGGTTGGTTTGTTTGTTTTTAATAGATAAAATTGTTGATAACCAGTACAGACTGATTTTAAGCCTTGATGAAAAAAATAAAGAGCAAATCTACTATTTTAGATTATGTTAAAATTACATTTTATCAATTCATTGGGAAAAAAAAAGATAAAATTTTAAGAACACTACATTGACAATTATCAGAGTAGACTCATACAATGGCTTTGCTTGGAAGACATCTCCAAAGATCATGTAGACCAAACCCCTTCAGAGGGCAGGGACATTTTCTACTAGATCAGGTTACTTGAAGCCTGGTCCAACCTGACCTTCAGTAACACTCCCAGGGATGATGCAACCTGTTCCAATGCATCACCATCCTCATTTGTGAAAAATGCCTGCTTTATATTTAACCTAAATCTACTTTCTTTCAGTTTAAAACCATTCTGCCTTGTCCTATCCCTACAAGCCTAAACAGGTTCGAACAGATCCATGTCCTTCTTGCATAGCAGCTGAGTGCAATGCACTGGCATTCAGATTGCATTACCTGACAGAGATGTCTAAAAAGCTGCAGGGATTTCTGGTCCATCTCTCCTCTGGCCAGTACGTGACATCGAAGATGTAGCAAAGCATTCACTAGGAGCTGTTCCAGAGTTGGGCAAGGCCGCACTACCCCCTCAGATTCTCCTTCAGAGTGCTTCAGAGAAAACTTTTAAGCCCATGAAGGACCTCAACTGAATTCACTGAGCATAAAATTTCTGCACGAGCTAAGTAAGTAGGGAAGGCATGGCCAACAGAAGGAAATGAGAGCAAAGAAGTGAGGAGGTTGGTGAAGTCAGCTGGACACACAAAACTTTTTAGCGCTGCATGAACTTCAGAAGCCACCAATCGCATGCCATGCTGCAACTGTAAGATGGCAGCTTGCAGTGGAACCACGGCATCGGGAATGCAGCATACTCCTCTGCCAGGTGTTTTCTAAACTGATGGTGTGATTGCTGCCAAGATGCTTCTTCATTTAAAAGGTTTTGTACTGCCTGAAGTGACTTAGGTCTTTGCCCACGAAGGAACTGTAGAAGGCGACCTAAAAGATCTTGGACTGAAGAAATCTGTGCTATGCTGTTGATGTACTGGTGAGTCTCCTGGTATAAGCAATCATAGGGTGGAGCTGGAGGCCTGAAGGCCTTTTTTCTGGAAAGATTGCTTATTTGCTCCTTCAGTCTTTGCATTCTTTCCTGCAACAGTCTGTTAAGAGATAACACTGACCAGTTTAAACGTATTTCATATAAACGTTTTTATATAGTCTTAGATTGCTAACAGAACAGTTTGATATATAAAAAGATTGATCAGAAATACTCAGCTGGTTTGTGTCAAACAGTAAACAAGGAGGAAAATAAGAAGCTACACCTGTATAGCATGCACATGTACTTCTCTCCTGTTGGCCTGCCTTGCCACTTCAACAAACTGCAGTTACTTTTTTTGCTTGATACCCAACAGCTCTGTCAGCATCAAGGAAAAAAAGAGTATTACTAGAAGCAACCAATAAAACTCAGCCATTCAGAACTTGCTTTCAATGACTCTTGTTCTCTAAGTAATAGCATAGAACTATTAGGATTCTCTACATGTATAATAATGAAATGGAAAGATTCCATTAATAGTGGAAAATCATTAATCATACAATTGTAGAATGGTCTGGGCCTGAAAGGGCCTCCAAAGGTCATCTAGTCTGACCTCCCTGAAGTCAGCAGGGATACCCCCCCAACTAGATCGGGTTACCCAGGGCCTTGTTGAGCCTCACCTTGAATATCTCCAGGGAAGGGGCCTCAACCCCCACTCTGGGCAACCTGTTCCAGTGTTCCAACACCCTCATAGTAAAGAGCTTCCTCCTAACATCCAATCTAAATCTGCTCTTCTCCAGCTTAAAGCCATTGCCCCTTGTCCTGTCACTGCAGGCCCTTGTAAACAGTCTCTCTCCATCCTTCCTGTAGGCCTCCTTCAGGTACTGGAAGGCTGTTATTTGGTCTCCCTGGAGCCTCCTCTTCTCCAGGCTGAACAACCCCAGCTCCCTCAGCCTGTCCTTGTAGCAGAGGTGCTCCAACCCCTGATCATTCTCGTGGAGATATCTACCCAGTACACAAACTCTACAAGACAGGACTGGCATCTATCAAGGCCATGAAAAGTTACAGTGATAGATACACATTCCACCTTGTTTCAATTTATTGATAGCATTGACACAATTTTAAAAAACTACCTAATTCAGACATATGGCTTTGTTTTCATCTCTGAACATAGCTTCAATTTTACCAAGGTCACTGCTTTAATGGTTGCCTTTACAGCAGCACAAAGTGGGTACAGACAATTCCTTAGTCACTGGAAATAAAAAGAAAAGCTTCTGTATTTTTCTTTACCACTTCACTAAGCAAATTGATACTTGAAAATCAGCAGCCCTTATTTCTGTAGAAGAGCATAAAAATTATCAAGCTGTGGAGAAAAGCTCTGGAGCCCAAGCATCCAAAGAAGAAATTTAAACTCTAAAACAAAAGAGTTAAGTGTCTGAGATGTTACCTGAGATGGGGATGAATATAGTTGCTGACTGCTTCATCTTCAATACTTTTTCCTGTATGCAGCTGGGATGAGAAATCATTTGTTTTCCATTCACACTCCAGCTGGTATAACTAAAAAGGAAAGAATAAACCATTCTCTACATTCTGGTGTTGGTAACCAAGTAGGTACATCATCTTACTGTGCCTAAGTTTAAAACTCATGACCAGAAATTTGCCTAAGAGCACCCATGCCAACCCAATCTGTGTTGACTTTATACATTACAGAGGTAAAAGCCTATTCAGCTCCACACTCACCTCTTCTTCTGTGTACTTGAGCTTGTATTCTCTTTTAACAGCTGGATCAAACCTGGTCTGTGGAAGCCGCACCTGGATCTGCACCAAACCAATATTCACCCAGAGGCTTCCTCGACAAGCTGTCTCCGATAACTCTTTAAGCCCTTCTCCAAAGAACTGCTGCAAGCAAGTAAGCAGGAGAAACAGGAATTCTTTAGGAAGCAACTCCTGATCAGTCATGTTTCTAAGTATCTTGAAAAGGAACTCATATGCAACAGGATCCTTGAGGTAAAGCTTCTCACAGCACTCCAAAAATTCTTCCTGAAGATCCACGGGAACCAGATCTACCAGGGCAGAAAGTAATTCACTCAGCATTATTCCTTGTAGTCTAGCATCTGTGTGTCTAGAGGCAAAGGAATGAGAAAAGAATGAGAAAAGTTTACACATGGTAAATATGCTTCTAGAGCATGCCTGAATTAAGTAGCATATATATAAAATAAAGATCTCAATACCTAAAATCTACTATTGAAGAGACAGCCAAGTTGGTCCACAGTGCTGTGCTTACTTCATGAAGCTGATGTGCCCTCTCCATCCATTCTCCCAGTGTCACATGGGATGATGCCAACACAGGAAGCCCACTCACATCCCACTGTCTTGTCTTGCTGCTGCTAGTTAGAATTTCAAAGAAGCACTTTGAGAAAACGGCTCGCGTCAAAATACCTGGGCCCTAAATTAAGAGATTAAGAGTTAGAGTGTTCAGATGCAGTTTGCACTGACTCTGCTAGAACTTACAGTACTGATTCAGAAAGCTGTTGTATTATTCAATTAAATAGTATTCAGTGTAGTTATGTGATTAAGTCAGAAGATACAAACCTTCACAGAAGGGTTCATATGTGATTTAGACAAGTTATTTTCCTCTGTTGCAGGCAGTGGCCTCCAAGTCAACCAGTACTCTGGGTCTGTGGCAAAAGTACTGTTCCAAAAGGATGCTAACGCAGCATTGACCAGCTGAGATGACAGAATAGGCATTTCTTCAAGGGATATCTAAGGAGAAAGAAAAACCTAGAGATGAGGATAATTCACAGGGAGCAAAGAAGAAACAAGCACACACACAAAAAAACGAACTCAAGAGAGTATGATACTGTTTTTCAGTGGTGATAACACATGCTTGCATCTCTCCTCAAGAGTGCACTTCCTGAGATCTGCACTGCCTCCTGCCTGTGAAATATGCAATACGTCTAGGAAGCAGAAAGGGACCTGGGGGTACTGGTAGGCTGAACATGAGCCAGCAGCGTGCCCAGGTGGCCAAGACAGACAATGGCATCCTGGCCCGTATCAGGAACAGTGTGGCCAGCAGGAGCAGGGAGGTCATTCTGCCCCTGTACTCAGCACTGGTTAGGCCACACCTTGAGTACTGTGTCCAGTTCTGGGCCCCTCAGTTTAGGAAAGATGTGTAGTTGCTGGAACATGTCCAGAGAAGGGCAACAAAGATGGTGAGGGGTTTGGAGCACAAGCCCTATGAGGAGAGGCTGAGGGAGCTGGGGTTGCTTAGCCTGGAAAGGAGACAGCTCAGGGGAGACCTTATTGCTCTCTACAACTACCTGAAGGGAGGTAGCATATTCAGAGCATATTGTTTCCTTCATGCACCCGTGCCTGGAGAAGAGAAGGCTCCGAGGAGACCTTATTATGGCCTTTCAGTATCTTAAGGGGGCCTACAAGAAAGCTGGGTAGGGATGTTTCAGGATGTCAGGTAGTGATAGGACTGGGGAGAATGGAGCAAAACTAGAAGTGGGTAGATTCAGATTGGATGTTAGGAATTAATTCTTCACCATGAGGGTGGTGAGACACTGGAACAGGTTGCCCAGGGAGGTGGTAGCAGCCCCATCCCTGGAGGTTTTTAAGGCCAGGCTGGATGGGGCTCTGAGCAACCTGATCTAGCATGAGGTGTCCCTTCCCATGGCAGGGGAAGTTGGAACTAGATGATCCTTGAGGTCCCTTCCAACCCTAACA
Source organism: Picus viridis (assembly GCA_033816785.1). NCBI lineage: Eukaryota > Metazoa > Chordata > Aves > Piciformes > Picidae > Picus > Picus viridis. The sequence goes on along the minus strand of CM066578.1, from coordinate 42,486,627 downwards.
ATTCTGATTCTGGGGGTTGGTACCTTCTCCCAGGCACCCAGCACCAGAACAAGAGGACACAGTGTCAAGCTGCACCAGAGGAGGTTTAGGCTGGATGCTAGGAAGAAGTTCTTCACAGAAAGAGTGATTGCCCATTGGAATGGGCTGCCCAGGGAAGTGGTGGAGTCACCATCACTGGAGGTGTTTAGGAAGAGATTGGATGGGGTGCTTGGTGCCATGGTTTAGCTGATTAGATAGTATTGGATGATAGGTTGGACTCGATGATCTCTGAGGTCTTTTCCAACCTGGTTAATTCTATTCTATTCTATTCTATTCTATTCTATTCTATTCTATTCTATTCTATTCTATTCTATTCTATTCTATTCACAATATAGCCTCTAGCCTGCAACCACACAACCTCCTGTTACAACACAAGCACTGAACAGGAAAAGTTATCCAATAGTCTGCTCCAAAGCTCTTAAAAGTGAACTTGCTGGTTTACTGAGCTTTGTGGGAACAGCCACCACTGTATCACAGATAAATACTAGCCAACCAGAATCTCTCTGGCATGTTAAATGCTCTACAGAAAATATATCACAAAACTCTCTCACTCTAACTGTTCTTCAGCATAGGCCTAATGAAATTTAGAGGCACAGTAACAGAGACAAGTATTTTACAGCATAAAATTACTTAGAATACATAGATACAACCAACTTGGCACCTGCCATTCAATCAGTATTCTGTTTTCCATTAGGTCATGGATGAACTTTACAATAGTACCAATAGTACCATATAAAACTATGTTATTTGAGGCAGTTGGTCTGTATTTATGCTTTCATGTTGTGGGTTAATTATATCACAGTTAACAACTTTTCCTATTAAAAGAAGGAACAGTTACTGTTTGGCACAGGTAAGAAAAACAGCATGTCAAGAATCTTACAGAGATATACTAATTTTGAAGAGTTTGTTGAAGGCTGCTACAAGACTAATTAAAACCTGTTCTTACCTCCTTAAGGTGTAACAAGTGCCACAGAGCAGATAGCTGGTGAGAAGCAGCTGGTGTCAACTTCAGAGAAAAAGCTATAAGCTGAAGTAGATCTGAACATATGCTTAGTTCTTGACTGCAGTTCTTCCTGTAGGAGGTAAAAGAAATGCAACCTAAGTAATGCATAAGCAGGGCACATGAAGTAAATCATGTGTATAGTAAAACAAATTGATAATGGCAGGTGAGGTCACAACAATGAAGATGCCCTGAAAGGTTAAAACAACGTTTTTAACACTGGAGAAGAACAAGCACTCAAAGAATACTCAAAACACTTGCATCCTGCAAATCTGGCAAAATGTGAATACAGCCAAAGGGGGAGAAGTGTTAACTCCTGTAGCTATAACCTACATGCTCAGCAAAACATTTGGAAATAAACTGCCTTGCAGCTTTACAGTTCTTGTGAAAAATCAGTGATTCCAGAACTTTCACTGTACAAAAAATTTTCACTGAAATCCAAGAATTAAGAGCTCTCTTTTAAGCATCAGTAAACCAATCAAAACAGAAATACACTTAGCCCCCTAAACGAACACTAACACTTCTTAAATTAGTGATGTCCAACTACAAGTCTCTTCCAACCTGGTCTGGTCTGGTCTGGTCTGGTCTGGTCTGGTCTATTCTATTCTATTCTATTCTATTCTATTCTATTCTATTCTATTCTATTCTATTCTATTCTATTCTATGCTATGCTATGCTATGCTATTCTAAGACATGTGTGCAAGTTACATAAAAGGAAACATACACACAACTGCACTTTCTTCAACACCAGGTCTAACTCAGTCTTTCTGCATCAGCCTCCAGCAACGTGGCAATAATTTCATGTTAATTCCCAATCCGAAGGACTCTTCTATTTCATTAAAAGGTAAATACTATATATTTCCAAAAGGAAAATATAATTTACTACATAAAAGATTTTATTTTTTCTTCGCCTGTCTTACCATATGGGAACAAAAAAAGGCAATTTCTGGAGTCTGTTTTGTTTACTCCAAGGGCCTTGGCCATCGGCATTCCTATATTTGCATCAATCAAAGTAAGTTAGGGGATAAAAAAAGAGAAAGACTTCCTCAACAGAACACTAAGCTACTTGCTTTTTATAGTTACCCAAGTGCAATTCTGCATGCAGACAAGGAGTGCACATGCATTTATATTCACAAATACACATAAGCAACTGTGCACCACATGTATCAGTTTAGGAAAGATGTTGACTTGCTGGAACGTGTCCAGAGAAGGGCAACAAAGTCAGTGAGGGGTTTGGAGCACAAGCCCTGTGAGGAGAGGCTGAGGGTTGCTTAGCCTGGAGAAGAGGTGGCTCAGGGGAAACCTTATTGCTCTCTAGAACTACCTGAAGGGAGGTTGCAGACAGGCAGGGGATGGTCTCTTCTCCCAGGCAAGCAGCACCAGAACAAGAGGACAGTCTCAAGCTGTGCCAGGGAAGGTTTAGACTGGATGTTAGGAAGAATTTCTTCATAGGGAGAGTGATTTGCCATTGGAATGGGCTGCTCAGGGAGGTGGTGGAGTCACCATCACTGGAGGTGTTCAGGAGGAGACTTGATGGGGTGCTTGGTGCCGTGGTTTAGTTGATTAGATAGTGCTGGATGATGGGTTGGATGCATTGATCTTGAAGGTCTCTTCCAACCTGGTCTATCCTATCCTATCCTATCCTATCCTATCCTATCCTATCCTATCCTATCCTATCCTATCCTATCCTATATATATATCCATAAACACAAGCCATATATATTAGGGCCATGGTTTAGTGTTGACCCTTAAGTGCTGGGTCAAGGGGTGGACTAGAAGATATCTGAGGTCTCTTCCAACCAGATGTATTCTGTGATACACGCATACACATCTACATACAAATGTGAAGTACTGAGGTCACAGCTTTTAGCTGAATCACATGAAAGAAAATGATTTTTCTCCAACCTTCTTCTTACCTTCTTGCACAAGCTTTGGCCACATAATCTGCTGTCAGTTTGTACTGCCAGAGCCCACCTATGTATTCCATTGCAGGCCACAGCTGAACCCGAGTGCGGAGCTGGTTTAACAAGGCAGGGTCTAACTGACTGGAGATGGCATCTTCAGCAAACCTTTCTTCTGAATGACTGTATATAATTCCTTCTGCTCTCAGATGTGAATGTACAGCTTTCAAAAAAATCTTTAGCTGACCTGTTTGAGACAGTGCAAGAGGCACATAAATGCATATACTATATTTCTTGCCAATGACCATTTCACATCCATTCCATTCATATGTAAGGAGAGGACAGAAATCATCCAGTTAAGCTCTTTGAATGTGTTACCTACCCAGACTAACATCTTCTAAATGATTTGCTCTAATTATCAGGCCATCAGCTTGCAGCAGTGCTTTCTTCAATGTCCATCCAGTGGCAGCAATTTTCAGACAGTGCATTTTTTCCTGCCATGTACTTTCTCCAAAGGCCAATCTTAGCTCCATGATGTTAAGTGGTTTGCTGAGGGCTTTTAACTGAGAGAAACATTCCATGCCCTGTTTATCCTGCAAACATGAGGAGGACATTTGATCAAGTGGCAATGTTTCAGCGGCACTAACAAAACAACAGAGAACAAGATCTCTGACTGGAGTCAGAACTAAGATTTCAAATTCACATGCACACAACTGAAATACAAGTAAACATAAAGGAAACTGCAACAACAGCTTAGTAATTCCTTTGTAGCCCTACTCAATACAGCAAGGAGACAGAGACTGAAAGTCGCAACAATTCTACATTGTCAAGTTCGGGGCTTTCGTCTTCATGAAGAGCACCTCTGCTCTGAGGAGAGCCTAAGGGATGTGGGATTGTTCACCCTAGAGAAGAGAAGACTCCAGGGGGACCATAGAGCTGCCTTCCAATACTTGAAGAGATCCTTCAGGAAGGCTGGAGAGGGACTTTTCATAAGGGTGTGTAGTGATAGGACAAGGTGGAAGGGTTTTAAGATGAGGAAGAATGGGTTTAGACTGGATCATAGGAAGAAGTTCTTCAGTATGAGGGTGGTGAGACTCTGCAATAGACTGCCCAAGAAGGTTGTGGATGCTCCTTCACTGGGGGTGTTCAGGGCCTGGTTGGATGAGGCCTTGAGCAGCTGAGTCTAGTTGAGAGGCATCTCTGCCCATATCAGAGAGGTTGGAGAAGATGATCTCTAAGGTCCCCCTTCCAACCTGAGCCATTCTATGATTCTAAGCTGAAACGAGTTTTTTTATCAATCTAACAAGCCCAAAAGGAATGTAGTTTTGCTGTCCTGGAAAGCAAATGCCACTTATCTTTATGATTATTTTAAAACATGTTTGGTATCGCTGGAAAGACAAATATTTGGCAGACAGAGTACCAATACCTTAAAAGGAAGAGGTCTTCCTAGAGATTTCTGTAGTGTCTTCACATTGGCAGAAATACCAGCAGGATTGGCCAAGCAGCTCTGAATATGCTGTGAAACAGACTGAATTTCCTTGGAAACCCTTGGAGATTAAAAATAAAGCCCACAGTTAACTTGGAATGTGAGATAAAAAGGCAAAAGGATGCATAAGAAAAGTCCCTTCTTTCAGCCTTCCACTACAGGAGCAACTGAACTTAAAAGTGGGTGAATGCCTCAATGACCATTTAGGCAAGAAGAAGCCCAATGGTAATAATCTTGAATTTTAAAAATGAGCAGCTATGGAATAAATTGCACTTGCATCACTAATGGAATGCAGCTTGGGCACAAACAGCAAACAGTGTGGAATAACTCTAATACTAACAAAAGGGAAATTTATATAACCATTTAACAGAAACATGAATTGTCAAAACCACTCACTTGTGTTGGTCTGATCCAATAAGCATCTGAGGAATTCTGTCAATTAGATGCTTCTTAACCCAGTGCCAGTGAAGAGACAGAAGTGACAACCCTGGTGAATCCACTGTCACAGCATCAGAAACTGCCCAGAACCGGTCACGCCACAGCAAGCAGTATAAAATCTAGCAACAAGCCAAAACCATTACATTTTCAGTTGCTGAACCTTGCACCTTACAGAACACTTTGTACTTGAAGCATGAGAAAAATACAGAAACCTTGTCACCTCCATTAACTACTGGGGCAGACAATGCTTCCTGCTTAGTGGCACATAACCAGCACTCAAGTATGTGTTTCCCAAAAATATGGCAGGGCTCTGCTGCCAGGTGGAAATAAACCAGTCAAATCCAAGTAATCCCTGCACAAAGTCTACTATGCAATTTTTGGATTCCAGTAAAATAATCTTCATGGTCTAAAACAGGAGAGGGAGAAGTGAAACAGCTCTGTGACACCTGCTGTCTGCCACCCAGATTCAGATCTCATTGTGTGAGATGGATATGGATACTCCCTTTATCATTAGAGAACAGAGGCAATTCTATGGCACAATGGGTATCTGGGTCCCAGGTGTACACATTTAGGTAAGATAATTCCCACTATGAGGAGGACTGACATCCCACATAGAAGAAATGAGAAGGCAAATACAGCCACTGAAATAAACAGAGCATTTGCCTGGTGTCAGGCATATTCTGCGTACCAACAGAAACACTGTAGTTTACTTCTCGATCCCTGAAACTAGAAAGAGTGTTCTGCACACTGTAAAATTTCACACAACTTCCATGAATGTACTATACAAAGTCTACTCACATCATGCATGTCATCATCACTTAAGGCCACCTGAGTAGACTTCACCCAGTGAAACGTAAATGCATCCCAGAGTTCAAAGAAAGGAGCAAGGTTGACCACAATTGCATGAGGCAGGCAGTTGTAACTTCCTGGATCTGAGGTTTGGGGAAGAGGGAAATAAAGAAGACTGAATGTTCTAGTCACATAACATGACAAGTAGGGGTCAATTTCTCATCACTTAGATCCCCTCTGTAGCTGGGGGCAAATCAACTGCTGAAAACAGATCCCTAAGTGTCAAAGTAACAATAAGTATTCCTTTACTATTTGCACATTTCTCTGTTCTACTGCATTGAAAAAAATAAAATGTATCTGTATATAAAAAATATAATAATACAGAATGAAAGAAACATTGATCAATTGCTTCTATGCAACATACTGACTTGATGATTGACTTCTTCCCCTTTGTTTTAGGAGCAAACATCCTAACTATGCTGAACAAAAGAAAGAGGATGGGAACAAAAACACAACTGAAGAGCCTGTCTACTCTTACTAGCTAAAGACAAAACTGCAATTCCAGTTTCTCTGCACCACCTTCCTCAAGTTAAGGCAATTAAGAGAGAAATGGCATGAACTAGGATGTTATAAATGCTGTAGCATATAAATGGTGCAGCACAGAACCAAAAGGCGCTCTAAAAATCAACCCACCTTTGCGGAAATCCAGAGACATTCTCAGGACGCTGTTTCTTGGCTTCTTGATGGTAATCAAATTCTTCTCAGTGTAGCTTCTTTTTCTCGGTCAAGAAATAATACTGCCCTAAAGTAAAAGTTGTTAAAAATTCAGAAACATTGGAAAAAAAACAGAACTGAAACATTCAGGTTGGAAAAGACCCACAGGATCACCAAGTCCAACATCAGTTCACCATATTCCCAAGCACCACATGCAAATGATCTTTAAACACATCCAGGCAGCACATTCCAATGCCTTTGCCTTACGAGAATGGTGAACTACAAAGTGACATTTGATACTGTATTATGAAAAAAAGAATCAAGTGCAGCATAAATAATCACTGGAACACAGTTTCTGCAGAAACTAGGTTCACAAAAACTGGATTCCTGATTCCAGCAATCACCAGGAAGGAAAAAGCAGTGAGCTAATAAGCATATGCAACATACACCACTTGTAGGATGTGTGAGCAGCTGCTTCCTTACACTGTAACTGTGTACTTTTACTCTTATTAGGAAAGGCAGCTCAAATCCAAAACCTGGGCAGCAATTCAATTCTTATGTCAGAGACTTCACACTGCTGTTTCTGTCTCTTCTATGCTTTATCCTACAGTTCTTGTTTGCTTTTGAAGTACTCCAGCTTATATGGAATGCTAGGAGCCCTGTTCCCTATATTTAATGATTTGGTTTAGTCTTCATCTGCAGAAAACACAAGGAAAAAAATTACCTAGCTGTATGAAACTTCTGCTTAGTATTTCAGATCTTATCTATCAAAAATCTAAACACATACTTGGCAAGTGTTTACAGAGCACTGACTACAGCCACTGGGCAATCTTCTCAAGGCTTTTTTGTAACCCACCGATTTGCTACAGACTTCAAAAGGATCAGAAGCTGATCTGTGTGTTCCATTTCTGTATCAAAGTTCATTGAATTTCTGATTATATCCAAAAATTGCACATTCCATCTTGGGTCCAGAGGCATCACATGTTCATCTGGAAAGTCAATAAGACAAGACAGCAGTGGAAACATTAGCGAGACTTCTCATGATCCGCTTGCCTATACAAGAAGCTTAGGGAAAGAAAGAAGGAAGCCTAAGAGAAAAGCATAGTGTCAAGCTCCCTCACACAAGATATCTGAGCAGGAAAGCATTAAGTTTACTGCAAGTCTTGTAAAACAGAACAGTGAAAGTAAATTAACCAGTGGTAAGAGTACCCAGAAATACAGCCTGGAGACTCAATTCCTTTTCCTTCACAGTCCAGCCAAGATACCTATGACCATTCATAAAGGGTGTGTGCAGCTTTCATCCACCTAATAAGCTTGGAAAGGAAACCACAGGCCTGAGCTCCCTGTAAAACACCGAGGGAAAGTTGTAGGCCTTCACATGGGTTACAGATGGGCCAACACAATAACTGATGAGGAAAACCAGGATGTCTAAACCATCCACTCAGAAAGGCAGTGGATAGATGCATCGCTCTTAAGGACATCACTTAACTCTGAGCGGTAGGAGTGTGTGTGGGTGACAGATACACACTCAGGATTTGTAGTTAGAGCACTCATACTTAATTTGCTTAGGATGAATGCTTTTAATTGGTGTATTTGCAGTTCTAGACAGCAAGAGTGGCTTTGTTGTTAGTTGTTTTGCAACAAATGCAACATATAATTAGAATGCAGCCTTTATTACACACATTGCTCAAGAAGGGTTGCAGCGTGTTAAGAGAACAAATAAAAGGAAGCACCAATGTCTTACATATTTTTTTGTCCCCAGAAGTACCTGTCAGAGTTGGCTGTAGCAACTTGATCATGTTACTGACTCCAGAAGAGAGGGGACTGGCATAGAAACTACCAAGGGCTACAGCACCTGCTTCCAGCTGAATCCGCACTGGATCTGTAGGTGAAGGGGACAGAACATAGGTGTGAAAGACAGAGCATTTAATACAAATAAGGAAGAATTTAACTGAGCTAGCACAAGCAGCCTGAAGCTCATCCGTCCATATGCTCTGGACATGCTGGTTTCACTTATTTTGTATTAGCTCTAAGAGGTCTTAAAAGCAGTCAGAAAATCATGGCCAAGAAGATAAATCTGGTAAGGGGTTAAACTGGTGATACTTCATGTATGCTGTTAAAAATACAGCTTGTGAAAATCTATGACCTTATACCTTCAAATCACCCTCTCAGTACTTCTATTTCTATCTCTCTGTCACATGGGTCTCCATTCCCTATCTCCACTGAAACAGCAGACCTTGATAGCACACCATCTTTTAAGGGTGTGCTGCCCTCAGGCTTATTTGTATCAGTATGTGCCCACTTCCCCCTTCCAATCTATTTTAAAGCTCTTCCAATGACCTCTGCTACCTCCTGGGCTAGGATCCTTCTCCCACTCTGAGACAGGTGTATCCTACCTGCTGGCAGCAGGCCTGGTGTCCTGTAAATAAACCCATGATTAAAGAACCCTAAGTCTTGACAGAGATACCAGACTTAGAGGCAGGCATTGATCTACTGGCTCTTCCTGCTTGTTTTTTCATCACTCCCACAAGTGGGAGGATAGAGGAGACCACCACTTGTGCTCCCAATCCCTTAATCAGCCTTCCCAAGGCCATGAAGTTTAGCCCCAAGTCTCTTGTTATCCCTGTTATGCACAATTTGTTTCCAAATCTCCCTGCATCCTCAATGCCCTTGATACAATGTGGATAAGCTGAGAAGCTCCAAACCATTCAAGTGATCTGATATGAATGTTTTCAGAAAAATATAATATATCAGCCATTACATAAGAGAAAGTTAAATGATCACATACCAAGCACTTGTGGCAGATTTTTGGCTAAGGAGTTAAGCCATTTAACTCTCAGTGCCCAGTCTTGATTGGTTGCCTTTTCTGTGAACAACTTCACTGAAGCCTGGAGAATTTCCATTTTATCCATCCAGTTTTCATCTATCTCAACAGCACTGAATTTGAGACTTTCAGGATTAGTGGACTGCATAACTTTTTGAAGATCTTGCAGAGTCAGTGGTAGTGTCCTGAAACACAAAGAAGTCAAACAATCAAGGGCTTGAACTGGTAGCTCCAGGAAAGAATGTATTTTGCCTGTGAAGCTACTCAGCATCTTCAGGCAAGAAGGCAGCAAGGCAATGATCTCTCCTCTTGTCTTTAAAGCCAGCTTCCAACTTCAAACCAGTTGGGAATATCTAGTATTAGGAAGTAACTCATTGCTGCCAAGAATTAATGCAGTGCCAGAATTGAATATTCACAGCATTTCAGCAGAGTGATATGAAAAGGTGAGTGTTACATGAAAGTAGGAAGTACAGAGAATTATTAGAGTATTTAAAGCTAATTAAACACTTTTTTTTTTTTTTAAGCTTAGAAACTGACAGAAGACATTTACAATACAATACAATACACCAGGTTGAAAGAGACCTTCAAGATCATCACGTCCAACCCATCAACCAATCCAACCCACCCAAACAACTAGACCATGGCACCAAGCACCCCATCAAGTCTCCTCCTGAACACCTCCAATGAAGGTGACTCCACCACCTCCACGGGCAGCCCATTCCAATGGGCAATCACTCTCTCTGTATAGAACTTCTTCCTAACATCCAGCCTAAACCTCCCCTGGTGCAGCTTGAGACTGTGTCCTCTTGTTCTGGTACTGGCAGCCTGGGAGAAGAGACCAACCTCTGCCTGTCTACAACCTCCCTTCAGGTAGTTGTAGAGAGCAGTAAGGTCTCCCCTGAGCTGCCTCCTTTCCAGGCTAAGCAACCCCAGCTCCCTCAGCCTTTCCTCATAGGGCTTGTGTTCCAAACCCCTCACCAACTTCATTGCCCTTCTCTGGACACTTTCCAGCAAGACAGCATCTTTCCTAAACTGAGGGGCCCAGAACTGGACACAGTACTCAAGGTGCGGCCTAACCAGTGCTGAGTACAGGGGCAAAATGACCTCCCTGCTCCTGCTGGCCACACTGTTCCTGATGCAGGCCAGGATGCTATTGGCCTTCTTGGCTGCTTGGGCACACTCCTGGCTCATGTTCAGCCTACCATCAACCAGTACCCCCAGGTCCCTCTCTGCCTGGCTGCTCTCCAGCCACTCTGACCCCAGCCTGTAGCACTGCATGGGGTTGCTGTGGCCAATGTGCAGAACCCGGCACTTGGATGTGTTCAATCTCATGCCCTTGGACTCTGCCCATCTGTCCAGCCTGTCGAGGTCCCTCTGCAAAGCTTCTCTACCCTCCAGCAGATCAACTCCTGCCCCCAGCTTGGTGTCGTCCGCAAATTTACTGATGATGGACTCAATGCCCTCATCCAGATCATCAATAAAGATGTTGAAGAGCATGGGGCCCAGCACTGATCCTTGGGGCACACCACTAGTGACTGGGGTTCTTATCTTGTAAATCCAGTGTTTGCATTCACATTTTCTAATAAATGCCTACTTCCAAACTCAAGTCAATATACGTCAAATGTACAATACAGTCAAGTATTTTGGACTGAAAAATAAACCAGTAAATAATTAAACTTGTATTTGCAGTGGTTGAATGGAAAGGTAGCCAGAGCCTCAGCTGGAGTGTGACAACCAGACTTTCTACCCACACAATCTGGCCAAGACACGGTTTTGCAGAGAAAAATTACATGCTCCCAGTAGTTTACACATATCTTCTTGTTTTGAATTTATTAGACAAAAAAATTGTGTCTTGCCTACCTGCAGTTTTTAAGGTTTAGTCTATTCAGACAATACATTAGGATCTGTGCATCACTCTGGACTGTAGAAAGAAGTGAATCTTCAGCTGCAAATTGACTTGTAGGTAAGGAGTCTGGCCACAATCCCATTCCCAGCAAGGAGTCACCCCAAGTTTCATGGGAAGCCAGAGATGAGGTATGCTTTGCAACCAACTCTAACACAAGCTACAACAATCAAAAAGCAGTTTAGTATCATAATTAAACATGCATTCAAGTACAATAGCTCAGACAACTCTTTAATTACATGTATTTATGATCAAATCATTATAAAACAAGTGTTTTACAAACACTATACAATCTACACAATAAAAGTACCCAAACCTTCCAAGCAAAAGTGAAATAACATACTAAACAGTTTAAAATAGGAAGTGAATATTACTATCTCCAGGTCACAGTATGCAGTGTTTCAGGCTATAGATTAACAGTACTAACATCTCAAAGTCTGAGCTGAAGCTGTTAAAAAAACCCAAATAAATAAGCCTCCAATTCCAACCAGGATAAAATCTCCAGCAAAACATATTTACCCCTGGGGAATATCTTAAAAAGCACGTCACAGATTGGCATTCTTTACACCATTCTCACTCATCTGACCTCTGTCTCCAGTGGCATGCTACCAGGTTGAGAACATATGCCATCAAAGAACAGCTGGCAGCTCAAATTCACCATACTTTACTATTCAGCACCAAAACCAAACAACTTCTGGACCTTCCTCTGATCTCTTAGAGTAAGTTACACGTAGGACTGTACTGATTACATGAGCCAAAAAAGAGCCAAAAAAGGCTCAGAATCTGAAAGACACAGGAAATGTCCCAATGACACTTAACCTCTCCACTTCATCACCTAGCAGATGCCCCAGAGGATTTTGAAATGAAATTTTGAACACAACCTTCATCAGGCACTTAGAGAATCTCTGGACTACTGTCATGAAATTATATTTTTCACATATCTTGATGATGTAAGAAAACATTATAGGTTGAGGATCCAGGAGGTGGACACAGAAAATTGTGTTATTTCATTCCATAATTCTACATCTCCCTATATAAGGAGAGTTCACAGACAATTCTCCCTCTTTCTGCCTTCTCTCTGCTCCCAGTGCACAGTGGCTGTTATCTCTCTTAGTGTGGGGGGTAGTTTGCAATCTTCTTGGCAAGCTAATTTCTTGCTGCACAACTGGGGGGGTCAGGGAGGCCTAGTAGCGGGGCATGTAGGCTCAGTGGGGAGGCATGTTTTGGAAGGTTTTGGCCTAGCAGCGAGGCCTGGGTGGGCTCAGCTAGGAAGCTGGGCCTGAACTGATTCTGTTTGTGTATATATTCCCTTTTTCCCCAAACACCTGTTGTATTTCTGTATATACTTGTAAATAGTACTCCTACTCAACCTTCCATTCTGTACCAGCGCTTTTATTTCACTCCCTTGTGGGTATAATACCTTTCTGTCCACTCAAACCAAGACAGAAAAGCTTTCAAATACAGGACTGTTACCTTTTGGTTAACCTGCAGTTGTTGTGAGGAGCCATAAACTTCCCAACAGGCTCTGTAAAAAGACTTTGCTAATCCGAGGCCTCTTTGCATCTGCTGCACAATTAACACAGCAGCCTGAAGCAAAGGTGACAAAGATGACACAGAACCTGAAAGATACACAGCATTTAGGATGATATGAATGTTTAATAAGTCAGCCCTTCAACAATTTAAGGACAAATATCAGATCCAAAACACATGAATCCTAACGGGTCCTGAAAATGGAAAGGATTCTTCTCAAGGCTAGTAAGAAAACTTGACAAGACAGGAAATATCAGGTGACAGCTCAAAACAAGGTATCAAGAATCTAGAGATGAATGAAACTCAGTGCCATCCTGCTCCAAAGAAGAACTAGAAGAGGCCTTGTGCAAAACCTCTATTTCACCAATTTTCCCTCAGAGAATGCTGCCTTCCATATGTAGCAAGACAACTGATTCTTGCCAGCCTCTGGTATCTCTTTACAAAGCACTCTAGTTACCATCAGATCTCTTACTGAGAATGCAAGAAAAAAAAAAAACAAGCCAAAAGAACTTGATTGTACTTTTATGCCTTTACTTATATTGGGACATAACACAGTAGAACAACCAAGGTTTTATACTAAAGAGTGATTCCGAATACACGTAATGATCCCAGGTTGCTAACAAATACTGAACAGACTGCTCTTTTACCTGCTATTGCTGCCTTGGTTTCTGAATGCACAGCCACAAGCGCATCACAGACGCTGTCTCCCACTAAACCCAAACCATGCAGGAGCAACTTCAAATCCAGACTGTCCAATACATTTCCATCATTCTCCCCAGGAATGTAAATTTCAATCCCACGATTCCGCATGGCTCTGGATATCTCCCCATGAACCGGATCCATGGCAAGGAAAAGCCTGTTGGGTATTAGAATAGCTCCGTCGGAAGGGACGTACAACCACCATCCAATCCAACTGCCTTACATTCTTGAGATGCAATTTAGGGCTTTAAACTATTACTCTGGAACCACCAAAAATTATTCTTCATACAAACAGGGTCACTGCTATCTAGAAAGCCAGAGACATCGACTGAATTTAAATGAGAACTCTGTATGAATAATTATACTTTGAAATTAGCCACGGATATAGTGCATGATTTTTAACTCGGTTACATCTCAGAATGTCGATTTTATCATTTGCCTACTTACAAAAAAAAAGTCAAACTATGCCTCTGAGCTATAAAGAAGACATTTAAATGTCTTAGCCTTCAGATAAATCTGTGCTATTTAAAAAGCAAAGTATTCAACACCCTGCTGCTAAGGAAGCATCTCTCAGAAGCAAGGAGCAGAAAAACCTTTTGAGACACAATGCAGCGAAACATGGTTTTGAAAAGTCAAAGATCTTGCTTCCAAATCAAAGGCACCAGAGCACATCAGTTCCAATGTTCTTCTAATAAATTTGTAAGAGGTAGGAATTATACAGAACACTTTGTATATGCTCCTCCCATCTCCCTCAGAGACTACTTTAGGTCTGAGAGAATACAGACTGTCTAGTTTTATAGGGGTTTTGGATATGGGGTTTTTTGGGGGGCTTTTTATGTTCTGTCACTGTGGGAAACTCAGATTTGTGGATAATGTGGAAAAAGCTAGGAAGAAAATTATTATGTCCATATAACAGCCTTCATTACCAACATATCTGACTACTTCACCACCTTCAGCACATGTATCCTCAACTCCTGTACAGTGAGAAACGAGGAAGTGCTGAAAACCTAACTAGAAATGGAGAATCAAGGCATAGGTACATTGCTGTGATTTTTGCAGTGTACTAGTCTGTGCTGCAACAGGGATATAAAGCCAAGCCTCTCAAACTCACTGTGATATGCTTCTTGCAGTGCAGTTTTCTTCCTTGCCCAGACAGGCAGTGTCAAAACAGTACATGACAAATGGAACAGCATTCAAAATACCAAAAGACTGGCTTACTACGGACATTTTTTTTCCTAAATCTACTAGGAAAAATAAATTATGGAGAAAAAAAGGGGGGGGGGGCAGAAATGCAAAGTACCTGAAGTTTGGATGAGGAGCTATTGTAGGAATTGTGCCATCTATCACACCTCTCTCACTCATGGTAAGAACACCTCCTGGTTCGAGCAGGGCATTCAAACGATCCAGCACAGAAGGGCTATATCAAAAAGAAATTGGTATGGTTATAAGAAGGTAACTATTTGATTCCCTTCTAGCCTGAACAAAAATGATACCAGTCCTAAGCAAAAAGCCAAACAGTTAATTACATCATAAGATAACAGGAAAACTATCAACTGCTAAGCTAATAAGGAAGATACTCCTCCAGAAAACACAAGTTGCTGCTCCTAAGTATCATTACCAAATGCAAAAACTTCAGTTGTGAACCATGCAGTAAGAGGCCACCAAAATGTCTTACTTGCAGAAGTTAACATTGTCCATCAGGAGCCAGTCTCCAGACTGCAGGGCCTGAACCAACATCCCATCCACCCACTCAAAAGTGCCATTGCTGTTATGGTCAGCAGCCTGGGCCTGCTGCAGCTTGAAATGCCGGAACTCTTCTACGAGGTGAGCAAACTCTGCAAGGAAGTGTATCTTATATCAAAACTTGTATTACTGAGTTAGCTTCCTGATCCTTTCAAGACAAATAGTAGTTATTTTGTATGAATGCTTCCTACTTTGTCAGGGACCATAATAACAGAGGCTCCAACTCTTCAAGTAGACCCCCATGGGCAAAATCCACACGGAAAGAGGGAGTGCTCACAAAGAGAGAGAAATGTAAACTAGACTGGCACTTTCCTCCATCCCTTCTCCCCTATTATATGAAGTTTGATGAGTATTAATGCCATATTTAATCAATGGGGGTTTTAAAACAGAAGAAAACACAGCCCATACATTATTATGCTGACATTTGTAAAGCTTGACTGAGCAGTGCTTCAGAGAACAAATCCAAGAGCAGAATATCCAAATTCCCTTTCCTAGGAATTCAAGATAAGAGCTCTATTGCATCACATATTGAGTAGTTCAGTATGGGAGAATTTCACTGTGGGCTACTGATCACTACCAGGTGTAACTACACCAAAAATAAACCTGAAGAACCATCACTAATGTAACTTTTTCAGAAGCTAGCCTGTAAAGTAAGCATGAAGGAACATACAAAAACCTACCAAAATTCTCCTCCCAAATTCTCCTCAAGCATGAAGGAACATACAAAAACCTACCAAAATTCTCCTCCCAAATTCTCCTCAAGCTTTCACTGCACTTACACAGATTACTCTTATTTCCTTCAGAGGAACATACAGTCTTACTTCAAACTTTCCACCACACCTACCTGACTTTGAGTAAGAATTTATTTTGTTGTTTAGTCGCTGAGTAAGCACAAGTATTCCCTCCAGTTTGCTCACTAATTCAGCTGTAACGCTTCTGCTTCCTTCACCCAGAGATTTGGGTTTGTAGTTCAGAATGAAACTGCTCCAAGCTCGCAGCACAACTTCAGCATCATCTGCACAAATCTCTGCCAGGAGAAGACTGTCCCTTACGAGGGTGCTCACAGCATTCCCCACTTTTTCCAAGAGCTGCTGCCATGGCCTATTGATATCAACCTGCAAACATGCCATTAGAAAGTTAGTTCATCCAGAAGGCTGTGGTGCCTAAGGCTCCATTTGGTGTTTAAACACCAAGATCACGGTGGACTGGCCACTGTCAGGTAGGAAGAAGAAACAGTGCCATGCTTCCAAAACAATACTTACCTGCTCAAATCCACCCAGGAGCTCAGTTGTATCCATTGCACTGTTCATTGCCATGATTTTTAGCCGATGGCCAGTCAGATGGGCCAGCAGCTCAACAAGGCTGGTTTTGCCAACAGCTGCTGGGCCCACCAGGATGACCATCCAGCTCATGTGCACACATTTCATTATGGACTCGAGGGACTGCAGTGAGTGATGAAGTAGTAAGAGATTCCTGCCAGGACAAGGAATATAGCTGCCACGAGAAAGAACTGAATAACCAATCTGGAAGGGAAGAGACACACATGGGTGAGTTACTCAGAGGCAAATGGGAGCTCAGCTCTGTAAGCTGCTTCCTTTTCTCTCCACTGACAAAAACCTCTTGTCAACAGCTTACCTGAACATTATATGGAGTGATGTGAAACTCTCTGGTTCCTGTATACACTTCAGCTTCCTGGCCAAAAATGTCTCTAAATATGGATATAACCTAAAGGGATGACGGAACAAAAAAAGAAACTTATCAGTCCTAAGTTTTCCATTGTCCTAAAAATTTACTCCTAAGGTAGCCTTCCCCCTCAGCTCCACAGCAGTGTGATAGTAACTAACATGGTTTAATCACAAGGGCAACTTATTCAAAGTGCAGCAAACAATATCAGTGAGTGTGAGCTGCCCACTGCAACCTCTTCATTAACCTTGCTTTCCTGTGACTTGAAATACTATGAAATAACTTTTCCTTTCCACAAGGTACTAGAAAGGAAGTCACTCCATAAGCTCTTTTATAACACACAAAAATATAATCCTACTACAGGAAGAGGAAGGTGAAATCATGAGAAAAATATCCAGTTAGTAACCTCAGTCTTATAATCTGACTGACTTTTCATTCAACACCATTTCAACACTGAAACTAAACAAAAGCAAAGGATTTCTAGGTGAGAGAGGGATAAATAGGTGGTAAAGGTGGAATAACAACTGCAGACAGTTTGTTTTATTGGAGGATCTTTAAGCAGTGTGTTTAACACAATGAGGGGAGCAAATGAAAGAAGTGACAGACAAATAAATGTCATTTAAAAGAAAATCCTAGCCAGAACAATTTAGAACTACAGGATACTACTTTTATTTACTCTACTGACACATATGCTTGTTTACTGTATCACACCACTACTTCTGTGCTCCCTATCTTCTTCCTCACAAATATGCATCCAACCCATGCCACATCTATGAGAACATTATTATTTTACACAGACTCACACAATACCAGGTTTTGCTCCATTTAAGTCCGTTGTAATTCTGCTTGCCTTCATTTACACCACCTTCCTGCTTTCATAGTAGTATGTAATTAAAGGGAAGTTTTAAATGACAAAGGGAAGCAAGGACTGCAGTTAAACCTGAAAACCCCAAACGAATTATTTTGGTAACAGCTAATGTCTATGAATGAATTGCAAGGCACCTTCAAATTTGCACTTTGATTGCTAGAAATAATTCCTCACAATCTGAAGAGCAAGGAAGAAAAACACACATCTCACCTTCTCTTTGTCTTCCCTGGTTCTCATTCTTTCTCCATATACCAAAAATACATGCTGGCCTGGGTCATAACATGCTGGTGACTGGTCAACCAGCATAAGTTGGCACCAGCGGAAAAGATCACGTAAGTTGAACTCCCAGGGTCCACCCTTCTGTCCCCACTTTTTTTCAGTCATCACTTCTTTATCAATCTGGAAAAAGTATCAATTAAAAAAAAAACATCCGTTTATTTTAGCCATTTACTTCTTCAAGGATTTTTTTAATAGAAATTGAACTGAACTTCTGCCTTTGGCACTGCTTACAACACAGAGGACAACAGAAAGAGCAAGCTGTAGTCATGCTTCTGAAGATAACAGAAACTAAAGTTTGATTTAGTTTGCCTCTTGTCTGCTAATTCTTTAACACTCATCTCTGCTCTCCTTTTCACTCTTGCACTCCATAAATGAGTTTTCATGAGATGCTGCCACTAAAGATTTTACATGAAGCCACAGAATATTACTTTCAATTAATGTTACTACACTTCTTAGAATCATAAAATGGCTTAGGCTGGAAGGGACCTTAGAAACCATCTACTCCAATATGAAGATCAAATGCAATTTCAAAAGCATGACCATAAATAAAATTCTTACTGTAAATTTTATATCCTGCACTTAGCACAAAATGGCAGCATCTAAACCACAAAATGCTAGTAAGTTGATGTCCTGCAATTAATCTTGTTGAAAACCTTTTATAGGAGCAAGATTTTAGGTCTGACCATCTCTGAATCCTTCACAGACACATTCTGTCATGATAGATTTTCCTTTTATTGGTCTCATAGTGTTCCAGAGGAGTTACATATATCCTTACAGGCAGAAGCTTCTGTAAAGGTCAGATGCTTCTTTCAGTAGCAACATCCCAGAATGAAGAGTAGACTCAAAAAAATCAGAGCAGAAATAGAAATACACATTTTATTTCCTGTCAAGATACAGCTCATTTTGTTTGTGATTCAAGAACAATCCATGTGTGGAAAACTATTTTCTCAATTTAATTCACCAAGCTACCAAACCCTAACTATTTCTACCTTTTGTAGAATGAAGGGTTTTTTTTTTCATATGCATTTTATCTTATGTGAAAAGTAATACCTCTTCACTTATCAACCAAGTATCTGACTAAAGTGGTACAAGAATTCAGGTGGGTTTTAGTGGCATTCTTTAATTTCTGGGGTTTTCCCTACCAACACACTTCTCTATAAAAATGATTTGAAATTATAATCTTAGACTTAATTTTTTTTTAAAATCTTACTGCATTCTGCCTGCTTCTACACAAAATAAATTAAATGTTTATTTACCTTGTTATTGAAAGCAACCATTTTGGCAATAATGCTTTTATCAATGGCAGGAAACAGCGTGTTCCCAATAAATTCCATATCTTCTGCTGACAGTGGATCAACATACACCTGGAGAATCAAGAGCATGCCCAGTGTTGATTTAGTCAGAAAACTACAAGACAGGATCATAATTTAGTTTAAACCAAACAATTAAGCTTGCCTGTGTAAATCTATTAAGGAAGGACTTGGGCAGACCCTTTCTTCCACCTCCTTGCCTGTATGGGTTTTGGCATCCAAAAATTTTAGTTGTCTCGTGCTGTACGTGAAAATTCATTCCCAGTTCTGGAACATAAATCTCTGCTCTGTGGTCAAAGCATGCATTTAGCCCTTCCAGTACAGACTGAGAAGCCAGATTCAGCTGAGGAGAGAAATAAGGATACAATATTATTGCTCCACAAAACACACTTGCTTCAGCTCTAGTTTAACATTCACAGAAGGTAAAACTAAACTTCTTTGCTGCTCTAGCACTGTCATACGTTGCTACCTCCAGCTAGACTGTTATGACACTGGAGCAACTAAACCTTTTCCTTATGTGCACTTGAGAGCTGTACTGTGTTTTCACCATGATAACAAAAGTGTTCTCCACTGCAAAATCTGCATGTTCAAGATGTTTCTTCTGAGTTTATGTTCATACATTTGTGACATTCAGAGTGGTTTCTTTGTTTTCTGGGTCACATTTTGGGACACATTTAAAGACAGTGGTCATTTTCATCGCAAAGAAGTGAGCTCTATGCATACATATGCTTGAAAGCACATGAAAAAAACCTTTGCTGCCAGGATAGCTTATATTAGAACACAGAATTAACCAGGATGGAAAAGACCTATGAGTTCATCTAGTCAAACATATCATCCGACGCCATCTAATCAACTAAACCATGGCACTAAGTGCCTCATCCAGTCTCTTTTTAAACCTTTCCAGTGATGGTGACTCCACCACCTCCCTGGGCAGCCCATTCCAATGGGCAATCACTCTTTCTGTGAAGAATTTCTTCCTAATATCCAGCCTAAACCTCCTCTGGCACAGCTTGAGACTGTGTCATCTTGTTCTGACAAGAGGAAACTTCCATTGGAAAAATGGAATTCTTCCTCATCTTAATTAATCAGTACCCAATGCAGTCTCAGCAAAATTTCTTCCATTTCAGTGCAATTCTACCCATATAAGAGCATGTGTACCAAAACATCTGCTAAAGCTCTTCCCAAAACCTTTCAGATGTAAATCAAACCTATCCTTGGCTTTGGGCAGTAATTTAGGCTGAGATTCAATCCTTGTCCTTTTGTCTAAAAGAAGTCTAGTCAAAGCCTGTCTTTTGCACTCTCTCTAGAGGGCCAGTGAGCAGAGCAACTTAGCAGAGGGAGATTAATTTTCTGAATTGAAAGGATTGTTTTCAATATAGCACTAGATGAATATATGAAAAAGTAAGCAAATTTTATTTTATTCTTTAGCCCTTGAAGGTATTTAGCCAAATCATCACTCTTGCATTCCATTTCATTCGTGCCCTAAACTTGAACTTACCTCATCTAACACAATCCAGTGACCAGCTTTTAATGCTGCTAGTAGTGGTCCATCACGCCAGGCAAATTCTCCTCCCTTCCCACCCTCAACTGGCAAGTCAGTCCCAAACAAGTCTGTCACATCCTTTAGGAGTAAAGAAAGGTCGGGGGGAAGGGTGAAAATGACAAAGCACAGAAGTTCATAAACAGTCTTTTCAAATCTTACTTCACATTTGTGAAGTAGATCTTTGGAGAAATAAATAAATCAGTAATTACAAGATGCTAAAAGCTTTTCTCTGATAGGACTCCAGTGGCCAGCTACTCACACTGACCAACAAAAACTTAAATTGGCACAGAAAAGCTAAAAAGCCATAAAAACTGTTTCCCAAGTAACCTTACAGAAGCCAAGAAAAGCACAGTAGACAAAGATATGCATGTCTTCACTTGAAAAGAACAGAAAAATCTGGGAATTGGCATTCGCCCACAGAAGCTCTCTGCTCCTTCTGGTTCCCCCTCCCCATTTAGTTTTCTCTTGAGCCCAAGAAGGAAAAACTGACATTTCAGACTCAGTGCCAAAACTAAAAAGAACTACGCTTCTTAAGCTAAACAAAACCTCCCCCCTGCCATAAACACCACGTTACAAAGAGAGCATTTTATTCTACCGTTTGCTCAGACAGGTTGATTCGAACGAGATAGTTTCCCGAGGCTTTTGCCAAGGCAGCAACTAGACTGGTCTTGCCCACTCCTGGTGACCCCTCCAACAAAATAGGTTTGTTCAGCTGTAGGGCTCTTAACAGTCTTTGTGCATTCACTGCTGTAGTGCCAGCATTTAAAGCATAATCGGTAATGCTGCTCCTCTGGAGAATGGGGCCTAAACCAAAGGAAAGGCAAAGCAGAAAACAATTAAACCAGAACGTTCATGCCGGAGCTGCTGACAGTGTGCTTCTGTACAAGGTCATTCTGCCTTTTAATTGCTGATCTCGTTACAGCAAGCTCCCATTCTCAGAGAGCAGACACACATCCTTTCCTTGTGACCCACAGTCGTGCCTCAGCCTGCTTCCACATATTTTTGTTGAATTTTGCAAAAAGCACAGGAATAAATGATGTCTTCACCATGAAACTTTCGACACATCCTGGTTCAGGACTCACACTAGAGATCTGGAAAATCAAGTTATCAGTCTGTGGACTTCAGACACCTGGATCTAAAACTCAAAAGCAGCTTTTGAGGATTTGACACTGATACAATTCAGGCACATTACAGAACACCATATGAATCTGTTAATACATTGCCAGCTCTGTGAAGGAAGAGTGCTTTAACTAAAGTGCCCTGCTAGGCACATACTTTCTTTACTGTTATTGTAAGAAAGCAAGGAGAGAAAATAGAGCTTGTCTGCCAAATTCTAGCCAGTATGGGTTGTGGGGGCATCACTCCCCAAATTCTGTAACACAGCACTGCCCAAGTATACAAGAAATGAATTACCAGTTTCTCTCACACATCTTGATGTCTATTTAGTATAAAAGAGATCTGTCCTTTTGTGACCTAATTAGCAGAGAGAAACTTAAGCAATTAACTAGAAAGCCCTACCTTGTGCAATTTTATGCATGACTGACACAATCCACAAATATCAAATCGTACAAACAGGAATGATTAATACAGCATTAGGAACAGTTCCAGGTACTAAAATCCAACCAGCTACACTAGAAAGCTCACAGGCATCACTTTTTAGTCCCATCATTGTGTTTTAAGGGTAGAAATTTGTACTTGAAAAAATTGCAGCTAATCTTTGAGTGGCTATGACAAGGCAGAGAAGAAGACAAGGAAACATTAGTCTCCATTCTGTTCAGCACTGTACTCAGGACTCCTGCTTCCCTTTACTGAAGGGCCAGGATGAGCTGTACCTTTAGTCATTGCAAGTTAGCAGACATACTGTCCATGCAAAGTGACAGAAATTACAACTCTTTGTTACACAAAAGTCTACTAAAATTAGGTCATTAACCAGTAATTAAAAGGAGGAAAGCAATTAAGAGATGTGTCTCATTACTAATTACTATCAACACACTGGGAAGCAGAAATGGCATTTTTCTAAAAGAGAACAAACTATACATTGTTCTGTAATAGTTCAGGTATCCTACTTAGATTTAGTGAGTAACAGAACTGTGGGGAATAAAAGCCACAGAATAACTGTCCACCCACTCCCACAAAGACTCTTGCCTCTTGGAATAAAAAAAGGGTAGATTCCCATAAAGTTGTCCATCCACACAAACTCTTTCTCCTTTCTTCTGTCATAAATCTTTAGTTCATTCTTCTGATAATCAGTCAGCTCAAGGAATTGACTCATTTTCTCACACAGGAATGCCAGGCATTTTTCTCGAGCTAATAAAGCTGTATCAGCTGAGCAGGATGTTGTACCTGTAATTAGAAAAGTGTGCTTCACAAATACAACTCTGCAAGTTCACCTTATGAGTAAGGAACTCACTTACTTCACAGATGCACTTTGTGCCACATTCTGTTTGAGGTTTATATTTCATGTTAGTGACCTTACCTGTCAGCGCTTCCAGTACTTTTTACCATGGACAAACTGTTCTGATAGCAACAGAATTAAGGACACCTTATTTCCAAACCCCTTTCTTCTATCCTTACTATCACTGTGATCCAGGCCTTCTTTCCCTACATTTCTTGTGGCTTTTCATTCTTTCCCCCCCCCACTCCTATATAGTACGCATTTTTAAGCTGGGCCAAACATGCAAACATGCATTTGTGATACATGGTCATGTAACTGAGTACCTCATCAGCTTAGAAGAGGTAATAAAAACCACATGCTTCCTTCATTCGTGTGCTAGCCTTTGTAATATTATCATTTCTACCTCTAATTCACTTAAGCTTTCTGTATTATTCAAACTCATAGAATCACAGAAAACATCTGTTTGGAAGAGACCTCAAAGATCATCCAGTCCAAACCTCAACCCAGTTGAGGGTCAAAAACTTACTACTGAAACACAAAAAAAGGCAATTGATGTACAGGGTATTGTTAAATGGAAGTGAAAACTTCTCCCACAAGAGTTCCATGGTGCAAGAAAGCATTCTGCTTGCACTCTAGTCAAAAATATTATCACATTTTCTGATACCAAATGAGCACTGAAGACTTGCCTGATCCTATTCCATCAATGTATACCAGACACGCAGCATGGATAAAAGACATCATTGGAGAAATGTAAAGAAGGTTATGTTCCTCGGCAGAACTTGACTCTTCATCCTTGACCATGACGTTCATAAAATTAACCCATGACAAAACATCTCGTGCACTGAGAATACACTGGCGACCAAACTCTTGATTTTTCAGCCACTCCACAAAGTCCATCATGAGTTCTGCTATGTCTGCCCCTGAAAAGACTGTTAAAAATAAAAATACAAAAATAAAAATGGAGTTATCACCGAATTTTCTTGGTCATATCTATAACATTATCACACAAGAGGCATCACTAAAGAAGGTACGGCTGTAATGTAGGAGCAACATGGATGCATACTCACTCTACCTCCTGACAGGCAGGATAACTGAAAAGTCAGTCCATACCCATACTGCTGGTAGAGATTATCTTAAATTCAAGTAAAAGGAGAGAATCAAGTCATATGTACTAACAGTGAAGCTGCTGGAAGAAAATTGTCAGTTCTTTCACCACCTTACACTGAAACTGAGACAGGGCACTGAAGGGCTAGAGAGAATTCACCCAGATAGTGAAGTAAACAGCCTTGATCTTCTGGCCAGTCATATAACACAATGAGGGAAGAACAGTTAAAAGTATTTCATAACTGTCCTCAGAGAGATGTACTCAAAAGAAAAAGAGACACAGTGGTGTGAATTCTGAGGAAAATTTAGCAGCCTCCAAACTCACTTTTTTCTTAGCTATGTTGGATACCAACAGGTAGAGAAATACCCAAATACCCACCTGGATGGTTTATTCCACCCATAGTCAAGCCAGGATGAAGATTGTGTTTCACAATCTGTATCAAATCATCGCGACCGTTGCTCTGTGGACACCAGATTTCTGTAAATCTGTTGCGTAATGCAGGAGAAAGCTGCAAACAAGCAGAATGACAGCAGTGAAGTCAACGTTGCATCATATTACTTAAGGCTGCAGTTCACTGGAAACCTTGTAACCACAGTACTTGCAAACAATAAAGAAACCAAATGAGACTTTTCCAAGTTGCTCGAATGTGTCCACTGAAGGGCAACAAAGCTGCTGAGGGGTCTGGAGCACAAGCCCTATCAGGAGAGGCTGAGGGAGCTGGGGTTGCTTAGCCTGGAGAAGAGAAGGCTCAGGGGGAGACTCATTGCTCTCTACAACTACCTGAAAGGAGGTTGTAGTGAGGTGGGGGTTGGTCTCTTCTCCCAGGCAATCAGCACCAGAACAAGAGGACACAGTCTCAAGCTGCACCAGGGGAGGTTTAGCCTGGATGTTAGGAAGAAGTTCTTCACAGAAAGAGTGATTAGCCATTGGAATGGGCTGCCCAGAGAGGTGGTGGAGTCACCATCACTTGAGGTGTTTAGGAAGAGACTGGATAGGGCGCCTGGTGCCATGGTTTAGTTGATTAGATGGTGTTGGATGATAGGCTGGGCTTGATGATCTCAAAGGTCTTTTCCAACTTGGTTAATTCCATTCTATTCTCTAAATCTGACAGTCACTTTGTAAAAAAATCTTCAAAACAATGTGGATTTTAAGATTTCTAGTAGTAGCATCAATTCAGGATATTGCTGAGAAAGATAGTTTGAAAGAATATAGGAAGAAATTGAGCTGGTTTGCAAGCACCAAAGCTCCATTTTATTATAGGAGGTCATGTCTACAGATATGTCCACATTCCACTACCACATAACACAATTATAACTTTAATTCTTTTCACAGCTCTTCTTTTCACTTCTAGGTACCAACAATGCCTGAAAGCTCTCAGTTTTTTTTGTCTTAAGTATAACCTAAGCTTCAGAAACCTTTTTTGTTTGCTACATTTAATGAGAAAGGTCTTTTGGGATGTGATGTTCATACTTGGAGAGAATGACAAGATGACTTCTGACTGTCACTTTGTCACTTTCTGAACAGTATTAAGTAGAATAATCTATTATACAACTTAATACATGTCAATGTTAGAGCTGGAATGACTTGCTTCAAGAGCCACACTCCTGCACTTGAAGTTTTCTACATATTGAGCCTATCTTGAATATTTACAGGCCTGAGTTTTCTTGGACATTCTGCTTACATTGACAATATGACAGCACAGAGATTTATGGAAAATGTATACATTCTAAGCCACCTTCAGAGTGATGAAGTAGATGCCTACTAGAAAGCACTGGATGCCAGAACTGGCATGATGCACTTTTGCATTGCAGCTTCCATCAATGAAGACCCAAATATGACCAAAAGTAGTGTGCTGTACTTCCAGTCCCTTTAACATTTACCTCTTTTTTCCCGAAGTCACCTCCTGGGTTCATGGTCGCAAGGATACGAAATTTCTTTCCTGCAACTAATAGTTCTACCTCATTCTCCTCATCATCTTGACCACCTTTTTCAGCAAGCACCAACATCTTTTCAGCTTCAAGAACACTACAGAGAAAGTTAAAAATATTGCTTATTCCAAATTCCATTTTATACTTCCAAAGGTCACAAGAAAAATCTCATGAATCAGCCTGATCAAACTTTTATTGCCCTAGAATTCCTGCTAAAAAATTGAAATTTGTTCATCCTCCCCAGTTTCTGATTTTGTTCAGAAGGAAACTTTATCCAGCCTTGCTGGTAAAGCTTCAGTTCAAATGATCTGTCACAAAACTTTCCTAACCATCCCACAGCTTTCTACAAAAGCAAAGGCAAAATTATTCATAGGAACTAGATAAAGAAATATGCACAATGAACCACTACTCAAGCTGACAGACTCAATATCCACGAAGCATTCTGCTAGGGTTTTGTGGGTTTGGGAGATAATGTTTCTCTTAATAGCTGTAGTTAACTGTACACTAAAAGTGGTAGAAGCTTGAGCCGTTTAGACAGAGATTGTTTTGGGAGAGGTACTAAGCAAAGAGGTTAACAGAACTTTATGACAGAAGGATAGCTGCAGTGCTACAATGAAAAAGAAAAAAAGGCTGGCAGCATACACTGTTTGGATATGGTAGAATAAACATCTCAATATAATAATGGGAAAGACTCAAATGAGGGACACTGCTATAAGCAGATAATGAAATTTAATTCATATTGTACTACTTTTTTGTGCACAAAAAAGAGCAAAATCACTGGATTTTGTTTCTGAGACATGACAAGATACATAACTTTCAAGAGCTCACTGACAAGATGAAATAATTGCTATTTGGTAAATATCCACATCTGCTTTTCAAAGAACTTTCTGTTTTTCTGGTTAAGCTAAGACACTGAGACTTAGGCAAGAGAAGTTCCATCTTGTTTAACTTTATTATCTCTCCCCTGAGCTGTAAATAAAATTTCATAGGAAAAAAATTGTCTAAATATTACTGTGATTAACACTACAACCTCTGTCATATGGGCAGAAAAACAAAGCAAACTGGCACAGAAGCTGAAAATATGAAAGAGTCCAGATTTATTTGGGTCATTGTCTCTTTCAGCAAGAACTGTACCATTCAGAAAGCAGATCACCCAGGGACAGGAAACAGGCCTAAAAACCTGAGATTTACCTTGCTCACAATGAACAGACACACTGAGGACACTTAGTACCAACACATTTAAGCCATACCTGTTAAGTCGCTCTAGTACAGAATCATCAGCTAAAGAAATCTCATCAAGGAGGAAAAAACCCTCTTCTTTCATTGCTAAAACAAGAGGTCCATCACACCACTCAAAGAGTCCAGAAGCATCAGATTCCTCCTAAGAAAAGGAAAAGGAAGTGAAAAGTCATTAATAATTGCTTCTTTTTGCTTCCACAGTCACATTACCTAAACTACTATTGATGCATGACCAACCTGGTCTTTCGGCCTCTGTCTGACCGGTCGCAGTCCTCCCAGGAAGTCTGAGGTCTCCATATGCAAGTGGCAATTCACTGAGTATAGCTTCTGATTGGTTAATGCTGCGAAGATCTGACAAACTGTAGTTTTACCACACCTGCAACAAAGTAATTTAATTGAAAGGGAAGAATACAAACACTTCAAACTAACAATCAGTTTGCTTTGGCCAGGATTCACATGTTCGTTGAAGAGCTTAGGTGCAGGCCCAGTATGTAAGCTTCCTTCTGCTCCTTTTCTTGAAACAAATAGTATGCCATTTTTGGCACAACTGCTGCTGACTTGCACAAGATGCCTTTAAATTCAAATTAGTATTTGCAAAATTTATTTCAGCCTGCCCCTACAGGTGCTCAGCTAGCCTAATGTTACACTAAATTGGACATGCTACATGTCTAGGCCAAGTCTAAGTCTGAGGGAATAAACTACTGATTACGTAGAGCTCTCATTTGTTACCAAAATAATTTTGCGCCTCCCTTTTCTTACATTTTACTTCCCTTCTCTCCTACTGCCAAAAATTCTCTCCAAATTTATTACCAGCACAGGAGCAGACAGTATCTACTTCCACAACCTCTTTTACAGCATATGAGGCAGTGGCAGGGGGTGAGGGAAGAGTAGTAGCAAGGCCATATTCAAGCTCTTAAAACACGTAAAGCAAATGTGCTTTCAAACAGAAAAATGTCACAATTCCCTAGAAGCAGATTCTCCAGTGAGGAATGGTGAGATTGTGCAGAGCACCTTGTGAATGGTGGGGACAGAAGTATGTAGTGAAATATAAGGTAGATAATCCCATTAGAGACCTGTGCTGAAAGAGCTGCAACTGCTTGCCCTCAAAAGGGAACTGTGAAAAACAGCAGTTTTAAGCCTGCCATGACAGAGGCTTAAATGTCCCAGATCAATGAAGCACTGAAGCTCACACAATCATTTTATGTTCAACTCCATGGCTAGTATAGCACTACAAAGAATTGCATCATAAAAGGCAAGGTTACCCAGTATCTCCCACCAGCAGTACTGGTTCACCAAACTCCAAGGCCCGTCCCACCAAAATGGCAAGTCTCCTCATCCCTTGAGTCCAGACAATGTGGTTAAAATCTTTGTCCATCACCGACATCCGTGTGGAGGACTTAGCTGCAACGCACAAAGCAGTCTGTCAGTTTCAGACATGCCTGGAGAACTGCCAGTGTGGTCTTTCTAGGAAACTCACCCAGAAGCTTTTTGACACTTTCCCCTGAGAAGAGAGACTCAGGATATATATTTTTCTTGAAATGCTTTTCAAGGACACTCTGAATAACATCCACTTCCTCCTGTTTCCTGACTCTGCCTGCCAGAAGCATAAAACCTATAAAAGAGAGGAAGAGAGAAAGCAATTAGTACCTGGTTAATCACCATAAAAATGTTATGCTTAAGAAACAGGGTTAGAAAGCAATTCTATAGACACTTTAAAAACCTGAAGTAGCAGAGCTCACCATCATTTGCTAAGTGCTGAAGCCAGTCATAGTCCTTCTCCAGCTGTTCTGCCAACCTGTACCTTTCAGCCCAGCGAAACAGATCCCGCAGGGTAATGAACCCATGCTTCCCAGCAAACACCGTGGAACCTCTGCGGTAAGACTGCCAGAAAAACAAAATATGAGACATTTACCTCATGAACCTCACTGATTACTTAAAGTAAAGCTAATCAGAGCTCTCTGATGTGACACCTGTTCAAGCAAACTATATGGAGGTGAAAGAAAAAAGAAAAAAAGTAAGAGTCTAGTACAGTCACCTGAATGATCTTTGAGCAGGTTATGTGATATGTACCAGAAATAAAATAATATAGATCAATAATAAAAATGCTAAGAATAGGCACCTGGAATAAAATGAAATACAAGCAAAAGCTGAGGATCTACAACAAAACATTTTTCAATACTTTGAATGGTGCTCTGCTTTGTGCTACTGCAATTGCTTTTCAACACAAGATAGAATCATCGTAGACTCAAAGGGTTGGAAGGGACCTCAAGGCTCAGCTGGTTCAACCTTTTTAAAGATAGTTCTTAGAGACATACTAAATGTTAAATGCTTGTTAAAAAACAGAAGGTGTCAGAACATATCCAAAACTACTGCTTAAAAATACTACTGAATTTAGCAGCAAAGAAAAATATAATCCCAGTACAGATTCAGAACAAGACATTACTCCACACATCAAATCCCAAGGCTTTCTTTTTTTTTCCCCTGCTGGCTTTCTCTCAAATCTGATGTCACCTTCCTTATTTTCTATCTTAACCACTGAACAAGTACTTTAGTGAGTTCTCTTCCATCGATCACAGTTTAAAGTTTTAATATCTGCCAGTCAGAAGCACCTTCCCCCACAAAGGAATTTCTGCTACTGTGCTGCAATATGTTTGCATGTCTTCTACAAGAAGAAAGGCTCCCATACTTGCAGGTCTAACATGACTTTGACAAGCTTGCTGCAGTAAGAAGGTGGCAAACTGCACCGCTTGTGCAGGATGGTTTCCAGTTCAGCGCTTGGCAGTTCATCAAAATGCAGCTCCACAAAACGATTCCTGAAGGCTCTGGACAAAACCTACAATATGAGAATACAGAATTGTGTCAACTTTTTCCTTTGGTATTCCTCAAGTTACGTATCTTCCCCTACTCATCCAAATGAAATATGGAAAATAACACAGCATACACATACTCTTTGAAAGAAAGCATCAGCAACAGTCTGGATGAGGACACAAGCTTTAAATGCGTTGTGTTTTAGCTCAGATAGGCACCTAAACCCCACACAGCCACTCATTCACTCCTTCTACAACAGGAGAAAGGAGAGAATCAGAAGGGTAAAAGTGAGAAAACTTGTGGGTTGAGATAAAGACAGTTACATAAGCAAAGTGAGTGTGCACAAGCAAAGCAAAATAAGGAATTAATTCATCCCTTCCCACTAGGAGGTGGGTGTTTAGCCATTTCCAGGAAATCAGGGTTTCAACATACACAGTGGTTATTTGGGGAAAGCAAAAATCAACATCCCCCTCTTCCTTCTTCTCCTTCCAGTTTTTATTGCTGACCACAACATGATATGGTATGGGACACTCCTTTGGTCAGCTGGGGACAACTGTCCCAATTGTACCAATTGTACCCCCTCCCAGCTTCTTGTGCACCCCCAGCCAACTTGCTGATGGGGTGGTAAGAGAAGCAGAAGTGGCCTAGATAGAGTTATCAGCGAGGAGTTCTTACACAAAAACATCCCTGTGTTATCAACACTGTTTTGGTCACAAAGCCAAAACACTGTATCATACTAGTCACAAGAAAATTAACTCTTCTAGCTGTACCCAGTACAAACTGGGCATCAATAGCCTAAGTGAAATCTCTAATGTTGTTTGAGCAAGAAATGCTGAGTCAGATGTAATATACATGAACTCCAGCTCACTAATGCACTTAAATCTCAACTGAAAATGAATTAGAGATCTGCAAAAGAGAACCCAGCTGCACTGAAAGCTAGTAGTCCACAGCCATCTCAACTCCTTACAGTTTCATGTTAATTCTGTGCTAGACATCAGAAAGTTTCCACATGACACTGCTTCATACAAGAGTGATTCATTCCCTAAAGTTGTACTAACTCAAAGGAAGAGATTATACAGACCTTTCTGCCGCCATAGAGTCCTGGAGGATTCTGTGTAGCAAACAGCATGAAGCGAGGGTGAGCTCTGACAACTTCCTGGGTTTCAGTAATGAACAGCTCCCTGTTATCATCTAATAAACGGTTGAGAGCCTCCAAAACATCAGTGGGAGCCAAATTCAATTCATCTAGAACAATCCAGTAACCCTTTCTCATTGCATCTATGAGAATGCCTTGGAAGGAAAAGAAAAAGCCATACTTAAAAACCCAACAAACTACATTTAACAGAAGTATACATTCAGGTACTTACAGCAAACAAGAAATATTCAAAGTAGTACAAAATACTAATAGAAACACTAATCCAGAAATGGAACCAACAATACTTTTTTAAACTGTTGAATTATCTTCTGTATGTTCAATAAGGCAAGGGTGATGCCTTAAGAACTCTTAAAAATGAACTGAAACTCATGTAAGTAATTATTTTAACTTGCAACTATTAACTTCATGACAGGTCATCTCTCCACTGTAATAAACCAGAAAAACTAAGCTGAAAAAAAAAAGTGTAGTGAGACAGCAATCTGAATGTATGTACTGCCAGTACATACATTATGCCAACCCACCTTCCTTAAATACCAACTTCCCAGAGGCATCTGATGTATAACAGCCAATATATTCCTGGATGTCAGTGTGCTCGTGGTTGTTAATCCTTACACAGTGATTCCCAGTAGCAGCAGCCAACCAGCGAATTAAACTGGTTTTACCAACAGAGGTCTCGCCTTGAATCAGTACTGGATGAGTCCTAAAAAGGGGATGTCAGCATTACTTTAAACTTTTGAAGACCTGCATCACCAAAGTGCATTACCAAAACATCACCATTTAACTCACTCAGAGAATCCAAGATCATACACTAACAATGTAACATAGGTAACTTTACTCCCAAGTGCCAACTGCTAGCCGTGAAGCTTTAAATGGAATAAGCAAGTTATTCTAACTGCACATTTCTAGATTGTTACATAAATAAAATGACTTATGACAGCAAGATGGTTTAAGGAGACAAGAAATACACATATTCAAGACACTAATGAAAAGTTAACTGTAAAGTAGAAGGAAAATGAACATTACACAAACCAAACAATAAAGACTAGACAATGCTCAAGACCCAAATAAAATTTTTAACTTAGTTTTTTTAATGGAAAAGTTGAAACAGACTTACCCTGCAGATACAACTCTGGCAATGTCTTTCAGATTAAGCTTAACTGAAGGGGTTAACACATATGTCTCGTCTACAGTAGGTTCCTTATCCCCAGCTGAAATCCAGTATCCTTCCATAAGGATAAATCTCCCTCCTTGGGGTTTTGGTATTTGCTAAGGAGACATGACAGAAATAGTAATTATACAAATGAGTTTCAATTTTCTAATGAAGACAGCTACTGTTACACCATTGCAACACACTCTGTAATACCTGAGCACTTCTGCAGTGCGCATATAAAGCAGTAAGCACATAAATTACAGGAAAATCCTGACCAGATTGTTCCAGGGTCATGAAGCAAGAATATCTGCCAATGTCATTTAGATAAAGATGTCTAAGGAGTCCTAGCACTGAATTTTGAAGTACACTTCCAAGCAGGAAATTGGCTTTTACATTTTTAAGTTCATACATATTTTCTGATACAAAGGGAGTTGTTCTCAAACAAACACTTATCTCTTAGGAGTGGCTTCCCCATTGCATCTGCCCAGCTCCCCATACAAATTCATGCTGTGCTCCCAGCACTAGCAAGATTCTTCCTTTCCCAATAGAGACAAAGCACAGATGTTTGCTTTGTATCTGTATGCTCTGCATTTGGAGCCTAAAAATAAAAACCCTGTGAAAGCTCCTCAGAAGTCTATGAAAGCTTTACAGTTGGAGCCACTGTATTAAGCTGCCTACGCTCCACAGTGCTGCAGTTTTTCAGACTTCCATACTTTTACAAAGTAACAGTTAACTAGTTAACATAAGGGCATTTCAAGCAAAAGTAAAAAAATATCATGAAGGAACAGTATTTCTTTTCTAGTTGTTTTAAACAGGACTGCAAAAAGGCAATGTAGAGGGGAAAAAAAAGAGAAGACAGTTCAAAATAAATTCTACTCTGGATAACATATAGTTCTGTATAAGCTTAGTTACCTGCTTGAGAAGGCTTTTGATGTTGCCAGAGACTATATGCTGGCAAATAAGTTTTTGAACCACTGGGTGAGAATCTCTGTCAAGTTGTGTCAGGAAACTCAAACAGAAGCCCTGAGAAGGAAAATTATTTTCAACAACAAAACAAAAAATCATTAGGGGAAAAACAATAAATTAAAGAATAATTTCTGTTCAACACTCTAATTAGAAAAGAGCATTATCCTTAACCCAAATAAACTGTGCAGAGAACACACAAAACCAAACCCCAGCATAGGTAATCACCTCATACAGTGAGCGCTGTATACTGCTGCATGGATTAGATGCTGCAAATCTCAATGCCCTGCAAAGCGTACGGAGGCTATAGTGAGGTCTGTGGCCAGTTCCATCCACCAGCTTGGTTTCTGCTTCCTTTCTCACAGATAAATAAAAGCTGCAAATATAAAGAGTTGCATAGTACAGTTACTGATCAGACCATTAAACTCAATGAAGAAAGCCTATCTCCAACGGTTACTTCTTCTAAAAGCTCCAGGTCAGGAAAGCCATGCCAAACTCTGCCCTCTGTACAGACAGTGAGGCAAAGCATGAATAGTTTAGAACCCTATTTTTGAGAGCTTGATAAAGAGAATGACTAGAAACTCAGAGTATTCTAAACATAACAGTTCTTCACATTATTACAGTGAGAAAGGACACCTTAAGCAAGGGGGAAAAAGGCAACTTGATAACCTCGTAAGGTTTTCATTGGCCCAATGCAGAGAAACAGTCTTAGTCTCTAGGATGGGAAGAAGCACTGCAACAACAATGCTTTTAAGCAATTAACGCCACCAAAAAAGCAATTCTGAACAAGAAAATCTTCTCCCCTACAGCATAAATAGGATGAATGTCTACCCTCTTCCCTTTCCTAAACTGCTGTACAGGGAGCATTAGATTGTTTCCCGAACCAGTCTAATAACCAAAGACTAGTTGCATACCTCATTTGACTTACTCTGTCAAGGGTTTTAATTGCTTACAACCAACTTACTTCACAATTCCTTGTACTGTATTTTTGTTCACATTCAAGCCTCTCAGATAATCCATGATAAGGATCTGCAAGTCTCCTTCATTTCTCAATTCTTCTACATAAAGTTCAGTAAACCTAAAAGAATCAAATCAATCCATAGCACTTGGACATCTGACCGTACAAAAGCCCAGAAAATCACACTCACATAATACATTATTCTTATAGTATATAACACTTAAAATTTTGTAAGCAGAAGAATACTGACCTGTCAAACTACCTCTAGGCCTAAAATGCAGATGAATACACAAAATAAGGTACTACTAATGCTTTCAAGTAAGTCATCTGAATTATTTTAACTTAGTAGACTGCAAATGAACTCTGGGACTCTATTTATTTCAATTAACATTTTAAACAATTTGCAGTAGATATCCAAATGCTATGGCCTGAACCCCAGAGCACTGACAAAGCAGGAGTACTTTTCAAGGTGGACTCTCTAATAATCTTTACTTTTAAAAGTGGATACCTACATGACATCACCCATTCTAAATTTTGTTCTTCCTATCATATCCAGGACTAGCACATGCGGCTTGTTTTCTACCTTTACAATTATCCCACTCAGCCATGAGAAAACTTCACAATGAGGAAAGCTAAATTAGTAGCAAAATATATACTCAGGGAAGTTTTGAGTATTTTTAAACATGTCAGGGTGCTTCATTTAGTACACTAGACTGGTAGCTCTAGTTAATGACTGTATTTTCCATGAGTTAGTCCAGCATATTTGCAGCAAGCGTTAAATATGAGTCTGCAGCCCTTCCAGACTATGCATTACAACTGCAATCAATTGGTCAGGACACACTACAGCAAACCCAAAACTGAGCAATACCATTAACTTCAGAGAGGTAGGGTTTTTTGACAAATACAAGCATAAATTAATTTAAAATTAACAAGCCATACTGAAGCCAAAGTCTCCTTTCTTCTGCATCATACTCAATTTCTTTCATTTCACTACTGATCCAGGAGAGCTAATAGCAATAAAACCTTACTTTGCCACTACAGACTACAAATGGCTAGTTACATACAGTTAGTGCATCCGCACAGACTTGCACACTTGGTAAGGGCCTATATGTGCAACCTGTGGCACTCACAAGGGAAACTGCACCAAATACAAGCAGAAAAGCATTTTTAGAGCTAAAGAATGGATTTATCTCAACTTCAATTTTCTGGCCACAGCTTCAGTGTTTGAAAATCACACATCAAGTATTTTGACTATCACACATCTGGTTCACCATGCAAAACAAGTTCTTACTGAGTCAATGAGGCTGGATATACAGCTCTTTGCAAAGATCATCAACTCCTCTGAGTTAGCATGAGAGAGGCTGCTAAACAGACACAAAGCACTTGTCTTTATTATCCCCAGAAACTGCTGCAGCAGCATTCCCAGGCACTGACAGCTTAACTGTAAAGAATGATGATTCCCCTGTCCCCAGTGCCACTACTCTACTACTAGACCATTTTCTCATGCTCAGCAACTTTACAGAAGTATTTTCCTGGTGCTGTTTCATGAAACCCCTTTACCGTGATGTGGAAAGCACTTCTCATAAGAAGTTACTTTTGTTCAGACTTACATCCTCAGGCTTCAAATAAGGCACATTTCACTTCAACTCACGAAGTCAGTAAATTCTCAAAGAGACAGTGGCTAATTATTTTGTCACAAAATCATTATTTCTTACCTATTTCTTATTCCTGGAGGAAGATTTCTCTTTCCAACATCTGTAGCAGGATTCATGCATGCAAACAAGCGAAAATCAGGGTGACGGACAAGAGGCTCTAAAGGAAAATAGAAGAGGCAGAAGGTTAATACTGAAGTCAGGATACTTATTATGTTAAATGAAGTGAATTTCATCTAGGCCAGTTTTCTATTACTGCATTATCACATTTTCTTAAAATGTCAGTGATGCAATTTTATCAGAAGTATCTCTAAATCTTCTAACTTTTATTTATGTATAGCAGGATGTTTTAACAACACAAACCACTCTCAAAATTACAAAAGTCCTAAGCCTGGAACTGCTTTATCTCTTTCAGAGCAATGGTAGTGCTTCCCCTGGCCAGGAAGACAATCCAGCCTAGGAAGCTCATACAACATTTATCTCTACCTGCATGTAACTTGATACACAATATTCAGGAAGGGTTCTTTTTCACCTTTACTTCTCTACGATAACAAAAAAGTAAGAAGGGAACACTGTTGGTACAGCTGACATAAACTGACCAAAGCAATATTCCCTACCATAACTGGATCATTTACTGTGTCCAGTTCTGGGCCCCTCAGTTTAAGAAGGACATTGAGACACTTGAACATGTCCAGAGAAGGGCAACAAGGCTGGGGAGAGGCCTTGAGCACAAGCCCTATGAGGAAAGGCTGAAGGAGCTGGGATTGTTTAGCCTGGAGAAGAGGAGGCTCAGGGGTGACCTCATTGCTCTCTACAACTACCTGAAAGGTGGTTGTAGCCAGGAAGGGTTGGCCTCTTCTCTCTAGCAACCAGCACCAGAACAAGGGGACACAGTCTCAAGCTGCGCCAGGGGAAGTTTAGGCTCGAGGTGAGGAGAAAGTTCTTCACTGAGAGAGTGATTCGCCATTGGAATGGGCTGCCCAGGGAGGTGGTGGAGTCACCGTCCCTGGAGATGTTCAAGAGGGGATTGGACGTGGCACTTGGTGCCATGGTCTAGTCATGGGGTCTGTGGTGTCAGGTTGGACTCGATGATCTTCAAGGTCTCTTCCAACCTTAGTGATACTGTGATATAACATCATGCTCAGCAGTAAGAACTGGGGTAGAGGAATAA
Source organism: Picus viridis (assembly GCA_033816785.1). Classification (NCBI taxonomy): domain Eukaryota; kingdom Metazoa; phylum Chordata; class Aves; order Piciformes; family Picidae; genus Picus; species Picus viridis. The sequence continues at coordinate 42,449,353 of CM066578.1, read as the reverse complement.
GAGGGTGGTGATTTTTGTCTTCCAAGGTGGTGTCACTTAAGAGACTGTCTAGACTTTTGTCTGCTTGTGGGAACTGGTCAGTGACTGCGTTTGCATCACTTGTTTCACATGAGTTTTATTGGTTTTGCTCTTTCTAGTTTCTCACCTCACCCTGCTGAGGGGTGGAAGAGTGAGTCAGCAGCTTTATGGGTGCTCAGCTACTGGCTGGGGTCAACCCGCAACAACAACTCAAAAAAAGCAATGGCTTTGTTCATGTATTTCTAGCTGGAGAATATATTTGCAGCATCGGTGGATATCAATTATTACAGCAGCAACTAAATCTCATGTCCTATGCCCTTATTTGTCAAGCTATCTCAATTTTATTGGGGGAAAAAAAAAAAGTTGCAGTGTTTGAATAGTCTTTAGAGACAGGAATATTTACTGAGGACGCTACAGATCTGCTCCTTGTAGGGTTAAAAGAAGCAAAAGCTACAATAATTTCTAAATGCTGTAATCTCCTGAGACACAGTAAAATATAACTCCCATTTCTTGCATGAAAGTGTGAAGTCTAAAAGAACACAACTCCTTTCTGCACACTTTCTGATGGTAAATGTTCCCAAGGGAATTTAACTAACTGGACAGAAACACATGGAATAAGCAAGCACAGAAATATTACCCGTGTCTCCTCTGTCTAGTAGCACCAGCGATCCAGATGATCCCTCCAATAAACCACTCAGGCACTCTAAAGTCTCTGCTGCTGCTAAATTAATCTCATCCAATAAAATCCACTCTCCTTTTTTCACTGCTTGTGCCAAAGTACCCTAAAAAGAAGATCAATATGTTAATCATCTCACCAGCAATGACACATTATCTGAAGCATCTGTATCCTGGAAATAATTGATTTGCAGTTTTTATGGGTTGATTAGACAAACAGCAATTCCAGATCTTTTACAGCAATAGCAATTCTGTTACTATTACAACAAATATTTTGCAAGTCACAGAAGTCAGTTGTCATCATTATCAGTTAGCACTTAGATTGGCTGACATAAAACTGAATTAGGCTCTTTAACTTGTGCCAATACTGCCTGTCGGTGATACCCACTGCTGTGCTGCATAAGCTTCACTGACACCAATAGGAAACTAAATACAGTTAATGCAAAGAAATGCAAAGACACAAGCTGTAATGTGATTCTCAAGGAATCACATCTTATTAATTAACACTGTACTTGAGTCAAAAGTTCTCCAGCTACTCATACAGTCATTTTTCAGAAAGACGACTGGCTGACATTTAACACCCTGCACATGAAAACTGAAAGCATATATTCAGACTAACAGGGTGACAAGGAACAAGCATGCAAAAATCATCACAGTTTCCCCTAATCCCATGTAATGCCATTAGAATATTATACCACAGGTTTGATATATTCTTACAACACACTTCTAGATAAGGAGCATAGATTCTTAATCATTTCTTCACAGCAATCCCTAGGCCGAAGCACATCCTACTGGATGTAAGTTTTTTTCTAATCTCATACATTTGGAAAGATTGTATGACATACTGCTGGTATTTTATCCCACCAGTCCTAATTCCCATTACACAGCACTGAATTAATATGCTACCACAAAACATTCTCCCACTTTCCACCTAACCACCACCTCCTCGAAGCAGCACATTTCGTTCTATGTGGTTATCATGGAACAAGTTTTACTTCATAGCAAGACTCCGATTGCAACTTGTTTTAAATACTTCTCCTCATTCTTCCTAGCATCAAAATGCAAATCTCTAAATACCTCAACAAATGCAAAGAGAAGAGCATTTTCTGTCATTTTCATCTGTTGATGAGCATGATTCAGTTTAAGACCAAATGCTTCCCACTTTTCCCTCAGTGGTGAGCCTGTAAACAAAACAAATGTAAGAACAATACTTTAATCAAGCTATTTCAAGCATAGACATACAAGAAGAAGTCTGGCTAAGCAACAAGAACATTCCAGTTTTGCAGATGATACCTCATGAATTTAAAAAAAGAAAATCATTAAATTTTGCTCTGGGTTTGGTGGTGGGGTTTTTGGTTTGTTTATTGGGGGGCTTGTTTGTTTTGGTTTGTGGGTTTTGTTGTGTTTGTTTTTTGTTTGCTTTTTTTCACCTCAACATTACTGACACAGATGGTACAGATAATTTGCCATTCATTCCAGCATGTCCTATCTTAGGAACAAATACTTGAGGCTGCACTTGGTCCAGCATGACTGATACCACCTTCCAATTCCCAGAGGCAGAAAGAGATATCTCAGAAAAATAAGTCCAAATTTAGAAATCTTATGACAGAACAGCTTAACAATGAACACTACAGTACCATCAAAATCACTGCTGCTTATCAGTTATGACATTATTTACTACTGTGCTTATTTCAATTGTTTGAAGTCACAGCCTGAGTTATATGTAGCATCAGGACAACTTCTCACCAGCAGATGTATTTTCTTTCACCTCCTTACTAAGAGCAGATTTATGAATATGCTGCATTAGTTTCAGCAGATCATGCCAACGTTTCTGCCTGTAGCAGGTCTGAATGTGTCCCAAGAATGTTTGATTTTTCTTCCTAGAGAATGTCTGATAAAAGAGTTCTTCAAAAGACTCTCGCAATGGTAGCCAGATCAGCTTGTTATCCACAGGCTTGTAACTGAAAAGAAGCAAAAGAGTAGCTACTTATTTGTGACACAGGAAGTAGCATCTGTGAACTAGTAAAACTCACCAGTTAACAGAAACAACAAAACTCACCAGTTAACAGAAACAACAAAAATAATGTTGTGCATGAAGGAACTCAGTTTTTTTTTACTCAGCTAACAAACAAAGTAAAATTTCATATACTGAAATGCATTTTTAAGGCAATTTGATAAAGACAAAACTACCCTGGTAAGTAAAATATTTTTACTACTACCAACCAGTGTGTCCAGGGAATATTACTTATTTATATTGTACAGTTTAGCCATTTAAAAGAGGGACATTGGGTTGTGCTTTTAAATTACTTCATCACATAAAGATGTGCATACAAATCAGTGAAACTGACTCTGTGCTTCAGCAAGGAAAACAAAGTTTGTGCAAGCAAATATGATGAACCCTCTATGCTACTATGAAGCAGATACATGTCAAAAACAACTCTTGGATGTCACAACCCTAACTGTCTTAGAAGCTTGTTCTGATATTGCCAATTTGTTATGCAGAACAGACAAAACAGTACTCAGTGACTTACCCCCTAATAGATCTGCTGTGTCACTTTGTTGGTTCATGTTGATAACCTTCAAACGCTGTCCTTGAAACAGAAATGGAAAGCAACATCAACTTGTGGGATTCTGCTTGTGTATGTTTGTTTGTTTTCTTAATTATCCTCATACAAATTCACATTATATTTACCTGTAATATGAGCAAGGTATTGAACAGTTGAGGTTTTGCCAGTTCCTGTTTCACCAACCAAAAGCACAGGCTCTCCTTTGACAACACAAACTGCAAGCTGTTCAATCAATACTGCAGATGGCCGTGTGGCAGCAAAGGTTTGTTTTACTCTGAAAAAAACAACACAGGAAGCAACTCAAAACCAAGATTTATCAAGGAGCACATTTCACTTTTACTTTTCTTTTTAGAGCAGTGTTTGAAATCAGGATTTATTTATTTTTTTAATTAAACAATATAGAAAAAGAATAGGTCCAAGATACCCTTGTTTTTCTCAAGCTATAACCTAGAAATTCAGGGTTTCCAAATAACTTCCTAGCCAGCAGTTAGTGCCACATACTACAAAAATCTCCCCTTACAAAGATGAATCTGTCAAAATCTTCAAAGTACTGTGGATCTACAGCTGTTAAGAAACTCTAGTTCAAAAGGAAATGAAAAACACCATGCTGCCAGAAGTATGAGGACACAGCCTTAAAGATACAAAAGGTAAAGCTCATATTGCAAAAGAATTCATCACATTCTTTTCATAAGAGCGAGACTATCCAATCTGCCTTTCATTTAATCCTGCAACTTCCACACTATTCTATTTCAACACAAAGTATTTCAATTCCCAAGGAAACTACAGGATATTCTACCTTTTTACAGTGACAGCCTGAGTTTGTTTCCTTGTGAGATGCACTCTTCCAACAGAGACTTCTTGTTCCCGTATTAGGATTTCAGGTTTGTAGAGTTCACAAAAGAATTCTACCTGTGAAGAAATATTAATGTTGCTTGCAACATCACACTAAGAACACTCATGCTGCAGGTACTACTTTGCAGCAAGCTAGTTTTTCATGACAAGATTTTGCATTTTGCAGGTTTTACATACTTGTCACCTAACACACTGAAGGACCTCTGAAGCATTTTTGTCTGTACAAACGATGTCTTTCCATTTGATAACTTAGTAACAGGGTTATTGCATTGTATTTCTACTTTGTCTACCTCCATGGTAGTTCAATTACATAAACTTGAACCCAGGAACAGTTATCTTAAGCAACAATAAACAATCCCTCTAAAAAAAACTTTGGTGAATGCCTCTGTGTAAACAAGGATACTTTGCCCTTGGCAGCAGATAATACATTCCTGTACTGAAATAATGCAAAGGAATAAGGACAACCAGAAAAATCCATAGAAGTTTCAGGGAACCATCTGTCCATCCAGCTGGCAAGTTTTTCCATTTTAAGGTAACAAAGGAGGGAATCTGCAATCAAACTTCTACAGTCAGAAATAGCTGACAAAGCAATAGTTTAGTTTAACTCAGTCATTTATATCATGTTCTATTAATATATAGGTTGTAGACTCTAGAGTAGTACTTGATTGATTGATCTTGTAACCAGTGATTACAGAATAAATAATAAGGAAGATTATGCTTCTCTCTGATCTCGTTAAGTGATTAAGTTCATTGCAACCACTGAAGGAAACACATATTAGTTATTACTCTGTACAACTAGCAGTATCCTGTGCTTAGGCAGCTGTGCTGTTTCAGCTTTGTAATCCTTCTTTTTCACGACAAGGCAGTTTTTAATCTGCTCTGAAACAGGTTCACTGAGCTTTCAGAGAAAAAAAAAAAGCAACTGAAATAAAATAGGAGAAAAACATCAAAATTGGGATAGTACAGAAAGAAAAAAAAGTGTTGAGGACAGAGATATGGGCATTAATTTTCAAGGAAACTAGCAGAAGACATTTCAATTAATCACTAGAAAATTTGAAAGTTATATAGGCTATTAACAACAAACATCTTGTTAAGTATAGCTCTGCATACCTTCTTCTTGGAAATGTTTAGTTTACTTCCAATAACTTTTGCCATTTTCTGTCTGTTCCCTTGGTTGGACAACATAGCTGTGAAACAGTCCAGTGCCTGTCAGGGGCAAAGCAAACCAACTTCTTCAATACATATTTTGTGTGATGTGATCTGACAAGCACAATCTTAATTTACATGAGCCTGAATCAAATCCAGCCATGGCTAATAATATTATTTCACTCTCAACAGATTGAGCCAAATGATGGAGTTCAAAACAATTTAATAAGAATTTCTAACTGTGGCGTGTTGGGTTTCTATTGAAAGGAAAAACTTTTCAATGATCACTCACAGAAGCTGTTTCTAGATAAACAAACCAAAATGATGAAAAAAGTAACACTGTAAGACCTCATGTCTTAAAATTACCTCTGACTGAAACAGCTGAAAAATTCCCAACCTGGTATGTAAATTGATGCATAGGAAAGCAGGAAACAAGCCTCATATTACAAGAAACAAGGAAGATCTTAATATCTTTATTCTTAGTCACAAGCAATGCCAGTTTATATAAATATATAGATAAAGTTTATACAAATGTATAGATAAAGTTTATATAAATATATAAAGTTTATATAAATAAATCCCAGTTTATATAAATTAAATCACATTGCAGCATGGCTGGTGTGTGACAGTAGTAAGTTGGGATTGTCTCTCCGTGCATTACTTCAAACAGCTTTCCTAGTAGTAAGGAAAGCTTCTAATAGACACATCACAAACATTCCAACAACAGTCCAACTGCTTCAGATAAAACTCAAGGTAAATTCCCATCTTACATTCCCAAAGAGACTATTTTAAGATTTGTGAGACAATGCTAGAATTTAGGGAAGCAATTTCTGGATCAAGTCTTACCGCACCTCCTGAAAAATATTCACTGCTGTGGTTGAAGAATTACTGTCAAAGTTGTAAGCAATCCTGCTGCACCAATTCAGCAAGTCTCTAAAAAGAGAAGAATTTAAAATTTGGTACCATCAAGCCAAAATGAACAGCACCTTCTTTAACATTCGGTTTAGGTCATTCCACCATGTTGTGGCAATTTAGTTTAGTCGTCCCATGTTTAGTTGTTGTGTTAAGTTGCACACGGGGAGATACATATAAATAGGATGCTAATTCTAAAGAGTGGCTGAGCACAGAAAGACCAACAGTGTTTCTTTCAGATATGTTGCTTAGAAATAGATCATACATACTCCATTAAACCATGAAGTAATTGTGAAACTGAAAACACGAAAAGCAGCAAGCTTGTCATCCACAAAGACATAAACAACTTTTTTTCAGGATGCTGATTCCTTGCCAACAACAAAATCTTCTGAAAGGCAAGAAAAAGAAATCTCCAACTCTAGAAAAGCAACTGCTGTTTTCAAACTAAGTGGCATTGTTATATGTCACAAAAATATTAGGTACTACTCACACCAAGAATTTGCTAACTCACAAAGCACTGCTGGTTATAGCAGTGGTTATTCCACATGACTAGAGTTGACATAATTGAAATAATTGAACATTAAGCTGCATTTCTTCATTTAAAAAAATCTGGAATTATATAGTACACTACAGATCTGGCTATTTTCAGTCAGCTGTAAGTTAGAGTGCTGTGAGTGCTCTATATGAATTACATCTAGATAAGCAAATATTTGCAATTGCTGAGAACGTTAACTACTAAGTTTTTAGAACATTATGCAGTAGATTTCAGCCCTTAGCCAGAACTGGTATTTTGTGTTAAAATGAAAAGTAACCTTACATGACTTGATAGCAACTCAGCACTAGATAAAAAAAGAAACTAAAAAATTATACTTTTTCCTAATAAAAGGTATAAGAAGTGCTAACTAATTCAGATTGAGGCGGGGGTTTTTTAAGGTACATTCATCATTATTGTCAAACGAACAATGGATTTTCCTAGGTATTATGAAATTCCAGTTTAATTATTTATACTTTTAGCACTGTTAAAAAAGTTATTAAGAAAAGTAACAAAGATAAATCCTTCAGCTGACTACATTTCCTTGTAACAGACATATATGAAACGACAACCTTAAAGATAGTTCTCTTCCTTCCAGATTTGGTTTCTTGTTTTCTGATCTTGATTCTGTTGAATCTTCTGGTATGTGCCTGGTGCCAGAAGCACCATTCTCAGATGTCTGATACTTGTCTCCTGTGAGGTCAATGTAAATGTCTAGCAAGTGATCAGCTACAAGATTAAGGCTGGGGTATCTCCTTTGAAGAACCTGGAGGGGAAAAAAAACCCAAAACCAAAACACAACAAACAATCAAACAAACAAAATCCAAATTAAATAAAAACTAAAACATCTTCAGCATCAGAAGGAAATTGCCAGTCCCCAGAATATTAGTAGGATACATTTCAATACTCAAACCAGTAAACTGCACAGCTCTTTTGGAATCTTTACCTAAAGAAAACTGTAACTTGGATGCCAGAACTGAGCTTTGCCAGCTCAAGGCTACTTCAGCTAGTTTAACACATTTGCACAAATACCAGCAGGAAAAATAAAAGTTACATTCAACCTCATTGAAACTCAAATCATGATCATACATCTGTGCCACTGATAACAAAAGTTCTTACCTCACATCCTTTTTTATGACTGAATCTTTCTGAGCATTCAAATTGTCTATTCATTATATTGACAAAGACAAGACAAGGGGCTAATTTTTCTTCTGTAATTTCCTTTCAGCTCAGTTCTCTTCACTGAAGCTTGCCAACCAAAATTAGTGCTTCCCAAAATATGCTTTTCACAGATACAGGCCAGGAACACTGGTCCTAACATACCAGACTGAGTTTTAAGATTAACCAGAAGAACAAAAGTCTATTTTCAAGACAAACAAGTGGGTGTTCTCTACCACTGTCTCTTCTACTGCTACATAATCCTAAAGTGTTTGATTTATATACTGTTGTGATTTGTGCTACAAAAAAAGAACATAAAGGATCTAGTGGTTAAGTGACATTTAGCACTGAACCTTCCTTTTTTCCTCAGGTTTTGGCAGCCAAGCTTAACTTGAGTACAAGTCCTTTCTGGAGGCCATCTTCAACATTAGTCAGCCACATCTCCTTTCTTAATACTGCAACTGTGACCTTCCTAGCATTCCTGCCCACATGGAACTGTTTGTAGTATAAGCAGCTACAGTACAAAAGTGTGTGTATCTCCAGCAAACTGTCTGCATAGGCCTCCCTGCATATCTACTTGCTCCCCCTCCAACAAATTCTACAAGTACAAAGTAAGTGTTGCTCTTGCCCTGTTCCTAACAATTAGCTGACAAGTGACAAAATGGAAAAAGCCCCCACAGCTATTTAAGGTTGCCTGTAACTGTGCTGGCTGCTGAATGAGTCCCAAGAAGTGAATGAATCTTATTGAAAAAACCTGTCTTCTTCATCCTGGAAAATTCTGAACTCCTTCTGAACTTTTGAACTCAACTCCTCCACTTCTCTTAGGCAACAATATTTTAAAACCAGATTCTGAGCCCTGTATCACAAGGCAAATATCAAAAAGAGTTCTCTTTCCAGTTAAGCCCTGGGCTCCCTTGATTGTTTAAGAACTACACAAGCAAATATTACCTAGAAATGCTAGAAAAATATCTCAGTAGAAGCAGTTATTTGTAATCCATAACTGAACAACTGTTTTTTCATATCAAAACTTAGAATTCAGGAATAAACCAAATTTTGGGGTATTTTCATTTCTGTTTTTCACATCTGTGGCCTCTGAAGTGGCAATGTAATTTGAATTTTAGACCCATTCAAAGCAGAACTGTTTGCCAAGTGTAGTTCCAGGAATCTTTGTCCAATCCACTTTTCCTGACAAACTGACCATTTACTTCAAACTTAGTAGGGCAAATCCGAAATTATAAGGGCGTGCTATGGAACTTGGAGATATGAAGAAGGATCCCATTTATTAATGAAAAAAATATCTATTATCCTTAATTGAAACAGTTATTCACATGCCACATTAGAGCAGCACAAACCATACCTCCTTGAGTTCTCCTTTGCTCATGTTATCCAGATGGATTTTGGTCCAGTATTTGTCCAGAAGAGCAGCATGGCTGCTTTGCTGCCTGTACCAACCCCCACCACAACTGAATAACCTACATCAAAACAACATGAAGAAACACAGCATATCATGTCTTGCTGAGGACTTCAACATTTACAGTGCATTCTTGTACATCAAAGAATGTGTTACATACTGCTGCTACAGCACAATGTACATGCACACACCACTCACTGCTTGTCACTGTACTGTCATGTACCCTACCTTGCCTGTCTCTGCTTTTCACATTATCTGTTCTTTCATCAGTATTTTTCTCCCTGTAGTGCAATATCTCCTTACAGATACTTGCAGAAAGTTCACTGAAAAGAATTTAAGGCTATCAGAAGCAACACAGAGAATTCTGTGTAAAGAGAGGAGCCCAACAGAAGTGGTCTAGGAAATCTCTTCCACAGATCCTAAAGGGATCTAGGGAATATATTTATACAACTGCTCAAGGAGATGGAACAATAAAACGAAACCCAGAAAACTCATCCTTCTGTAGTCAAACTATTACCTGCCCCATGATCACAAAGTATTTTAGTAAGTATTTTATACAGGTTCTGTTAAAGCTAGCAAGTCAAGACACATTGTGAATATCCATCATAAACCTTTTCCATGTGATTACTGCCATTTTGTTTTGATGAGAGGTTGGTTTAGTTAGGGCTTCCCCCAGCAAGCATCATTCTTTCAGTCTTGAAGTGGCCCTTCTGTACAAAGACTGTATTCATCCAGTACTCGTATAAGGCTGCTCTGAAGTGAAAAATATCCTTTAACAACTTCTATGGCTTCTGTTGTTTTTTCATTGGAAATTGCTTAAACACTCCTGCTCAAGTACCCTGCATTTTCTGCCTTTGGCTTAGGAACAGGATATCCATGCTCTTAGCCTCATTTAACTTTATAGGCCTACCTCCTGGTTGCAAAAAACTGGAATCCCGACTCTACTTTTAAACAGTCACCACGACCAGGAATCAGCAACTCTCTTTTTCCAAGAGAGGAATCAGCACAGAGATCTGGAGAAAAGAATAAAATTCATGTAACTAATTTTTTGAAAAACTGTAGCACACTCACTTCGCACTTGAGATGCCAAAGCGCTTCCACTGAGCACCACTACATTGTCAGCCACTGCTAACCCTACAGACTGCATTTCCAAGTAATCTTAACAGGAAGGGCAGAGTTCTTCCCAATTTTAATCAGCAGTGGAAGTCATAGGTGTAAACTTTACCTATCTTCTTCCTCCTGTATTCAAGTTTAATGATAAGAGAATGGAAATTACAGTCTTGACACTGCAAGACCAAATCAAAGTAAATTTGCAGATGACACCAAGCTGGGGGCAGCAGTTGATTTGCTGGAGGGCAGAGAGGCTTTGCAGAGGGACCTCGACAGGCTGGACAGATGGGCAGAGTCCAATGGCATGAGATTGAACACATCCAAGTGCCGGATTCTGCACATTGGCCACAACAACCCCAGGCAGTGCTACAGGCTGGGGTCAGAGTGGCTGGAGAGCGGCCAGGCAGAGAGGGACCTGGGGGTGCTGGTTGATTGTAGGCTGAACATGAGCCTGCAGTGTGCCCAGGCAGCCAGGAAGGCCAGTGGCATCCTGGCTTGCATCAGGAACAGTGTGGCCAGCAGGAGCAGGGAGGTCATTCTGTCCCTGTACACCGCACTGGTTAGGCCACACCTTGAGTACTGTGTCCAGTTCTGGGCCCCTCAGTTTAGGAAGGATGTTGACTTGCTGGAACGTGTCCAGAGAAGGGCAACAAAGCTGGTGAGGGGTTTGGAACACAAGCCCTATGAGGAAAGGCTGAGGGAGCTGGGGTTGCTTAGCCTGGAGAAGAGGAGACTGAGGGGTGACCTTATTGCCCTCTACAACTACCTGAAGGGAGGTTGTAGACAGGCAGAGGTTGGCCTCTTCTCCCAGGCATCCAGCACCAGAACAAGAGGACACAGTCTCAGGCTGCGCCAGGGCAGGTTTAGGCTGGATGTTAGGAAGAAGTTCTACACGGAGAGAGTGATTGCCCATTGGAATCGGCTACCCGTGGAGGTGGTGGAGTCACCTTCACAGGAGGTGTTCAGGAGAAGACTTGATGGGGTGCTTGGCTGTATGGTCTAGTTGTTGGGTGGGTTGGATTGTTTGATGGGTTGGACGCGATGATCTTGAAGGTCTCTTCCAACCTGGTGTATTGTATTGTATTGTATTGTATTGTATTCTTACTTGTCAAATTAATTAGATCCTGTTGTGTCAGAACACTTATTTTCTTTGTCTGCCTGAACCAAGATGCCCTGCATGTCAAAGATGTCATTCTCAAACATCAACATTTTTCACCATATACCCTGCTACCCCCAGGAGAATTTGGAACTTGTTTGAAAAATCTGTCCTTCCATGCAGAAGGACATTATTAATGGTGGAAGGAAAAAAGGGAGGTAGCACCACAAGGGCACCTCAGCACAGAGGAAGCAAGCATGGAGACTTTTGATATGGAGAAGCAGACAGGATGCATAGCAAGCAGAACCTGAAGGGAGATGAGTGTAGGATACTACTTAGGGCATGCTTATGATGAGTGCAATGAGCTAAGTCCACCCTCTAGCAGTGAAAAACTGTCCAGTTTTTCATGAGTGGTATTTCTTGGCTTTACAAATTTCAGAAGACTAGCTCTCAGGTTATTTAACACAAAAGAGGCTTTACAGAACAGGTATGAAAGTGAACAACTATCTGCAGAAGGTCCAAGCAGGCCCATGCAACAAAACATCTTTGACATGTTTCTTACATAAGACGTGCTTTCAATAGTCATTACTTCAAAAGACAATCCATGACAGGAAATCCATTTAAACCCACACTGCTCAACATAACACACAATTTTAATGTCCAAGGCAGAGGTAAGAAATGGGGCTTCTCCTCACACAAAACCAAAATCCCCCCACAATAAAGCACTACAGTACCACTCTAACGCAGCAACAACACTCTGTGGTGTCCAGGGCCACGTTTGTTTTCAGGCATTAAAACATGATTTAAAAGACACACAGCTCCTCATCAGTATCAATTCAATTCTTCAGAGTGAAATCTGGTGTCAGTGACAACCTCATCACTCTAAAACAATGACAAAAACTCATGTGGTGTGCAAATATGTGAATGACAACAGACAGGCTAATTCCTTCCGAACCCCTTTTAAAGTTGAAGCACTTTCAGTATGCTGCTGCAAATCTCACAGTGATTAGAGCCAAAAAATTGCTATACGGGCCTTAAGACCAGTACTTTAGAGTGAAGATGGATCTACATACCACATCCAGAGGAGCATAATCAATATCCTCCAGTAGTATCCAATGACCTTTGGTAACAGCTTGTGTCAATGTCCCAGGTTGCCATACAAACTCCCCTGGCACATCTGTACAGCGATACATACCAAGCAGAGTCTATGACAGAAATGGTACAGACCTGCACATTACACCCCTTAAAAACTCAAGAGTGCAAACTCACAAAAATTATCAAAGTTGATACAAAAGTAACACACACTTACCTTCCACAGTACTAAAATATCCATCTGGTAATGTGCCCTTTTTTAATTAATAAAAAAATATTTCCTCCCTCCACATTTGTGATAATCTAACCAAAACCTAGCAGATAAAACTAGCCAGGTAATCGGAAGTGAATTTACAGAGCTGTGACCCCAGAATTTACAAACAACAAACAGTGTAAAATACAAAACTGTCTAGGGTTGCACTGAACTTTGACACTTTTTAAAAGTCTGTGACTAACCTAATAAGAGGAACAGTAAAGCAAGCTATTCAAAGATACAAAACCTGTCAAGTGTTGCTTCTCTAGGAAGTCATAACTTCCACATTTAAGCAGTCCTTAAAGTTTATGGTTTCACTAAGACCTATTTTGTGCCTTGAACTTCAGCCCTTTTTCTTCACATGGCATTTTTGCTCAGGTTTATGAGAAGACACTCTTGTGGAGGACTGTTGTGAAATAGTGAAATCAGCTCTTTATGCAAATAAAGAAGGTGCTTACGCATGCTAATAAAAACCTTCAGCTAGCACTTCTGATAGACACTACCCACTTTAGAAAACTAAATATAAACTAAGCCAAACAACATTGGTTCAAGCTGAAAATTATATATGCAAAGCCAGAAGAATGTGAAATTATTTTAACCTCTCCAGGTAAAGCTAGTTCATTGTGATGTCCTCAACATCACAGGATTTCAGTATCTCACTTTTAACACAAAAACTGTGATCAGATTAAACTGACATTAGCTCACTTAAACTGAAGTAAGTGTTCATATGGATTCTGGCACCAGACTGTGTCATATTAAAATAAATTTTTCCCCCAATGCGTATTTTTTTCTAATCAAAAAGGAAAATTAATAGGGATCTTCCACACACAAAAGCCCTGATGAAACAGAATATGAATGAAATAGATGCAGCACAATTATGCTGTATTTTAAACCCACCAATGCTTAACCATGATTCTTCTTCACACTCATCAACAGTAAGACTAATACTACAGAGCTGATAATTGTGAGGTCTTTGGGTGAAAAGTCAAACATTATCTTACCAGAAAATTAAGGTCCTGCTGTAGGTAAAAATAATGTCTGATCATCCAATCCTGAAATTACCATAAATTCACCACTTACCTTACTATCAGTTTGATCCCCAAGCTGGACTTTCAAAATGTGAGGAGGCTTTGTTCTTCCTGTAACAGCTGCTAAATATTCAACTAATGAAGTTTTGCCACATCCTATTGGTCCTTCTAATAAAACTGGACTCCGATATGATACAGCCATAGCAAGGTTTTGAAGATTTGTGAAGGCAGATTCAACCAAAACAAAACAGCTGGTGTTATTTTCCTGTTCAAACATAAAATCAGAATTACTACACTGTAACTGTTGCTTTTATTTTATTTTTTTACAGGTTGTACAACACAAAACAATTAGAAGAAGTGAGCCTGACAATTAGAAAATTCTGGCCTGCAGATCTGTCAACACATATCAAATACAATGAAGAATTCTAACAATGTACTTAATGAGAGATATTAACATAGATTTCATCAAAGTCTATTAGAGGTGAAACTCTTTATTAAGTGTGTGCACAATTTGCTCCCAAAGGGAGTTCATACTAAGTTGTCAGTACAGGCATAGTAACTCTTCAATCAGAACACGTCGATCAAATACAAATGCAATGTAACTGAAATGAAGTAATCAGAATGGATCCAAATCACAGGACAAATCAAACAGCAGTTAGATTCAGATTCTGAACAGGCCAAGTATAAAGTCACTGAACTCAATGTGTACAAAAATTAATTTAAAAAACAAAAGTAAATTCAGTTAGCATTTATTTTATTCAAAATGCCATGAATGCAATTTATTGAACAGTAATCAATCAACGCTACAGATACTCTCCAAATACTTCCACTCTCCCACAGCGGCTCATATATCACTTTGTGGCACAAAAATTACTGTTTTCCTGTCAAAAGGCACAGAGTAATCAGAGTATGCACTGCACTGAAAAGTGTCTTGTATTTCAGTTCTATCTTCTCACTTATTACATCACAATAGCAATGCTAGTTTTTAGAAGTACCTGCTTTCCCTCACGGCTTGTTCCTTACCTGTTCATCAGGCCTCCTCAGCTGAAACTGAAACTAGACTGTATACCAGATCAGTGAAGTACCTGTAGCTATTAAAAATATTAAAGTATGCCTTTTTGGGAAGTTCTCTCTGTCCTCGCAGACTAAGAGTATACTTTCAGTAATTCAGTTCATATCATGGCCTAGCTTCAGTACTGCCAAGAACCTCAGCAGTTAGAGATGAAAAGCATCTCAAGAGGAAAAAGGTTAAATACTGTTTGTTCAAAAATCTTCGTGTCTTTGATGGACTTCCTAAACCAACAAGGCATTACATTCTCCATTATACTTCACTCAAGCTGAGAAATCGCATGCTTGCTCACTTCTTCTCACCTTTTTCTGACTTCTAGAAGAGCAAGGAGCAGCCTCACTGTTTTTTTATGAGAAGAATGAATTTGGAGAAAGGCTGTTTATAGGATGTGTGTATAGCACAAAACCTACTGCCTACTTCATGCAGGTAAAAGCAACTGGGTCAGATCCTGGCTTTACTCAATTATGGAATGGAATGGAATGGCATGGCATAGCATGGCATGGCATGGCATGGCATGGCATGGCATGGAATAGAATAGAATAGAATAGAATAGAATAGAATAGAATAGACCAGAGCAGGATGGAAGAGACCTTCAAGATCATCGTGTCCAACCCACCATCCAACCCACCTAATCAACTAACCATGCAACCAAGCACCCTATCAAGTCTCCTCCTAACTTGCACTGCGGTATCATGTAAGGTTGAATCTTCTTCTGTACTGTCTTCCAAAGAATTGCTACAGGAAGATAAAATGAACCACACTATTACACCTTCGTCGGTTCACTCCCCTGCAGAGGTTTTTGCAGTGCCCATATTATGCAACACTAGATTACAGCACACACATCAAGAAAGGCAACACACACGCACGACCTGTAGTGTCTCAATACCACTTAAACAGGAAATAAAGTCCCTTCATTGTTGTTAGGGATTCTGTTCAATTTTTATAAAAAGGAAAAGAAAGGTAGAGACATAACCCTGGGTTACATACCTGCTCTTCAGAAACGAGCTGTAGTCTAGGCAGCACGATACCACACACAGCTACGACATTGGCAGAGAGGTCGGTCGATACAATATGTCCTTGAGTATACTGCAGGTCTTTCTCCTTCTGCCAAAATGTGGAGTCTGGATTGGCCAAAACAAGGGCTTGTTCCACATTCTGCAGTTGAGATTCTTCTAGTAGCCTGTGAAATCCGTGTTCATTAACTCAAATGAAAGCCATCCACATAAAAACAAACAGTGTTCAAGATTTGAAAAGTTCTTACTTTAGTCTGAAATGTACCAGCTCCTCAGGATTGAATATCTTCCTCAGGAAAGACAATTTATGCTCATCATTCATGCATGTAACCAGAGCAAGACAATTTGAAGTATACCTAAAAATTATATTTAGAACAAGATATGTCAAAGCAGTCTGAAGTAATTTGGTTTGACAACTGTCAATTGTAACCCAAAATACCAAGCTTGGAAAAACATGTAGCAAACTTTCTTCTTCACAGAAAATTATTTTAGTGCTATGCTTAACATTCTTGAAGATTTCTCAGCTCTGAGATATTTATCATGGCATACTTTATCATTTATACACCAACTAGCAAACCTTTCTCTGAAGGACTGAATGATCAACAGAAATAAAGGCGAGCACTTTCTCCAATAAAGGAAGATTAACATATTAGACAATGAAAGGTTTTCTCTGTGTGGTTTTTGTCTTCTACTCCTACCACTTCCCTTTCAGAATTGCTTTCTTGTTCAGGTGATTTCTAAAATAACTCTTGACACAATGAACTCAAGACTCAGTGCCAACAGAAGCAAACAACTCCCAATCCTTGACTTCATTACTGCATAAAGCTATCTCACAACAAAAAGACATTTAATTAAAATCATAAACCAGTTTTTATTTATTATACCACTGTTTTAAACTTTCAAGAGCAAAGCTCTCAATGAGCTTGGTGGAGAGGGGAAGAAAAACAAAACAAAAGAGTTACCAGAATTCAGGACAAAATTTAAAAGTCAGCTTGTACACTTAGTTATATCATTAACCGAACACCAGATAAACAAATTTCAGTCATATCATTAGATATTCTTTTTCTAAGACTATCTAAGTAGATGTCATTCAAAGAGCTCCATAAATGGCTGATAGATTTGGTGACACTCTTGTTCCTGCCCTTCATAATTACACACCTTATTTCAAAATTACATGTTGCTAACATAATTTTGAATTTATGCTAAAAACATCAAGACTATTAAAGACCTCTGCTTAAATAAAAGGCACTATCAATACTACCAGACATAAACAGGGTAGATCACATGACTAGGTTGAAGTCAAGCCATGCAGACATGCATCCAACAAAAAAGTCTGACCAAAACCATATGCAAAGTCTGCAATAAGGTCAATCAGGAAGCACAACTAAAATAAGCCAAGCTTTACAGTGACTGAAATGTCTATATACAAGCAATAGAAAAAACAACTAATCAATAAGGTGCCAATTCAGAGCAACATAACATATCACTGCAACACAGGTTGGAGTGAGAGTAGATTCATCTCTGCTTTCTAGGTAGGTTCTAGGTAATATGCTAGAACCACATGCAATAATACAGCAACAGGCTTGCAGTAGAGGTGAAGCGATAAGTTCACTATCTCCCATTAATCCAACTTGGGTAAGCTGAAGTCATTTGAAAAGATTCTCCAAGCCACAGCTTTAAGCATGACTAAGAGATAGCCCAAATTTCACTCCCTGATAGACCACTCCAGCTTTCGAAAGATCTAAACAACAGACTTTTCTTACAAAGAACAGCAACAAACAGCATTTTGTTCTTTTTCTAAACAGTTTCAGCTCCATTCCTGCCTTATACTAGAAATTGCTTCTTTTCCAAGCGTTCCAGTGCATCTCCACAGCATACCAAAATGCTAACACTTCACTTTCCACGCTCTTCTTTTGACCACCAGCCACACTGCAAGCATGACAAAGTTCATAGTATCATAGTATCAGTCAGGGTTGGAAGGGACCACAAGGATCATCTAGTTCCAACCCCCCTGCCACGAACAGGGACACCCACTAGATCAGGCTGGCCAGAGCCTCATCCAGCCTGGGCTTAAACACCTCCAGGGACGAGGCCTCAACCACCTCCCTGGACAACCCATTCCAGGGCTTCACCACTCTCATGGGGAAGAACTTCCTCCTCACATCCAGCCTGAATCTCCCCACCTCCAGCTTCATTCCATTCCCCTAGTCCCTATCACTACCTGATAGCCTGAGAAGTCCCTCCCCAGCCTTCTTGTAGGCCCCCTTCAGATACTGGAAGGCCACAATGAGGTCACCTTGGAGCCTTCTCTTCTCCAGACTGAACAGCCCCAACTCCTTCAGCCTGCCCTCACAGGAGAGGTGCTCCAGCCCTCTGCTCATCCTCGTGGCCCTTCTCTGGACATGTACCACGCACGTCTTTTTTCTCTTCAGAGATGCATCAACAGAATCAGAACACCAAGAAAACATCCTAATCAAAGCCCCAAACAAAAATTTCTTTCAGAAGGTTTGTATTCAGGTGGACAGCTCACTTAACTGAGAAGACAAACTTAACTGCTTCCCTGGTAGATACCTCTGGCCCTAGGCTTCAGCCCAAGGATTGTTGGGCTGAAAAGGTAGTCCGGATATGAGGGGTTCTGAATATAGGAAGGACATGGACCTGATGGAGACGGTCCAGAAGAGGGCCATGAATATGATCAGGGGGCTGGAGCACCTCTGCTATGAGGATAGACTGAGGGAGCTGCAGTTGTTCAGCCTGGAGAAGAGGAGGCTCCGGGAGACCTGACAGCAAGAATGGAGAGGGATTGTTTGCAAAGGCCTGCAGTGACAGGATGAGGGCAATGGCTTCAGACTAGAGAAGGGCAGATTTAGATTGGATGTTAGGAAGAAGTTCTTCACTATGAGGGTGGTGGAACACTGGAACAGGTTGCCCAGGGGAGGTGGCTGAGGCCCCTTCCCTGGAGATATTCAAGGTGAGGATCAAGGAGGCCCTCAGCAGCCTGATCTAGTTGGGGATGTCCATGCTGACTGCAGGGAAGTTGGACTGGATGACCTTTGGAGGACCCTTCCAGCCCAGCCTATTCTATGAAACTACCTTCTTCAGTATCCTTGGACACCATCAAGCCCAAGCTCACCCTGGGCAGGAAAGCTCCCCACAACTTTATGTTTCACTGAGCCTTTGCACAGCCAGAAAGCACAGCCACAACAGAGTGAGAAATAAGGGCAGGCAGAAGATACTTTTGTCAGCCTGCTTGCTGAGATGACCACCTGGGAAGCAAGAGATACAAATGTCTTGGCCTGTTTGTGTTTGATTTCTTTCTGACAACAGTCAAATACACACACAGGAACACAGAACTAGTACTTCTGGTCCTTGTGGATGTCACCACATCAAGGTGATCTTGGATAAGATGGGTGATAGAAATCATGATGTGTGTTTGGCTTTGCATGCCAATCATAGATTCACAGATTATAACCTCTGATTTAACAGTGCTGTTCTCCAGCATTTTTTTCAGTCAGCAGTTACTTACTTTGTGGCTGCTAAGACACTGGCCTGGGGAAAATAGGGATTTGGAAGCCTTTTCAAGTTTCAACCAGCATATCAGAAGTAAATCTCCCTCCCTCCCTCTCTTCCTCCCTCTCTTCCTTTCTCTCTTTGCTTCCTTTCTTTCTTTTCTTCTTCTTTTTCTTTTTCTCTTTCTTTTTCCTCCCTCCCTTCCTTCCTTCCTTCCTTCCTTCCTTTCTTTCTTTCTTTCTTTCTTTCTTTCTTTCTTTCTTTCTTTCTTTCTTTCTTTCTTTCTTTCTTTCTTTCTTTCTTTCTTTCTTTCTTTCTTTCTTTCTTTCTTTCTTTCTTTCTTCTTTCTCTCTCTCTTTCTTTCTTTCTTTCTTTCTTTCTTTCTTTCTTTCTTTCTTTCTTTCTTTCTTTCTTTCTTTCTTTCTTTCTTTTTCTTTCTTTCTTTCTTTCTTTCTTTCTTTCTTTCTTTCTTTCTTTCTTTCTTTCTTTCTTTCTTTCTTTCTTTCTTTCTTTCTTTTCTTTTCTTTCTTTCTTTCTTTCTTTTTCTTTCTTTCTTTCTTTCTTTCTTTCTTTCTTTCTTTCTTTCTTTCTTTCTTTCTTTCTTTCTTTCTTTCTTTCTTTCTTTCTTTCTTTCTTCCTTTCTTCCTTTCTTCCTTTCTTTCACTCTTCCTTTCTTTCTTTCTTTCACTCTTCCTTTCTTTCTTTCTTTCACTCTTTCTTTCTTTCCTCTTCCTTTCTCTCTTTCTTTCTTTCTTTCTTTCTTTCTTTCTTTCTTTCTTTCTTTCTTTCTTTCTTTCTTTCTTTCTTTCTTTCTTTCTTTCTTTCTTTCTTTCTTTCTTTCTTTCTTTCTCTCTTCCCTTCTTCCCTTCATCCTTTCTTCCTTTCTTTCTTTTCATCTTCCTTTCCTTTTCTTGCTTTCCATGCTCTCTTCTCTTTTTGTTGTGTTGTTGCTTGGTTGGTTGTGTGTTTGGGGTTTTTTTGGAAGGGGGGGTTGGGTTTGCTTTGTATTTTCTTCCAAGAGGTTCATTTCTCCTCCTCTTACCCCATCAGTTCTTCTAAAACCAATGCACTTCAGTTCCATCTCCTTTTTTAATCTAAAGTTGAAGATACCTTTTGCCAGAATGGAATTCCAGGAGATTCTCAACAACAGCTAGAAAAATATTGGTTTCTGTTCTGGAAGACATCCTCAAACTCGTCTCACTAGTTTTGAACCTCAGCTACTCCAGTAATGCTGGATTATATGGTGCTGGAGTCTCTCTTGAAAGGGACTCAGCACTAGATATATTTTATCTCTGTCAGCTATCTCTTAGAGTTTATAACTTACTTTTACACCTACCTCAAATAAACCCTCAATGGGGCTGAAATTTATCCTCTTCCTGACAATGCTTTTGAAAATGTAGAGACATTTCATTTCATGTAGAGACAATGCAGGCTGTGTGGCTGTTCCCAGCAGGGCAACTAGGATATTCCCAGTACAGCACTTGGTTTCAGGACAGCCCACTCATCATCTCCTCCACAGCTCTTAAGAACACCTCTAAGCAAATGGTACTGATGCTATTCCCTGATGACATCATCTACACTCACTCTTGGCCAGTGAAAGTGTTAGGCAATCACTGACAGATGCAGAACAATGTCTAGCAGCAATGCAGAGCAGCATCGACCCAAGAAACTCCCATGCCCATTGAGACTTAAAAAGGGGTGCAACCAGGGCTAGAAATGTCCATCAGTCCCTCTCACAATGCACACATCTCTATCCAGGCAGAAAGGGACCTGGGGGTACTGGTTGATAGTAGGCTGAACATAAGCCTGCAGTGTGCCCAGGCAGCCAAGAAGGCCAGTGGCATCCTGGCCTAGATCAGGAACAGTGTGGCCAGCAGGAGCAGGGAGGTCATTGAGCCCCTGGACTCAGCACTGGTTAGGCCACACCTTGAGTCCTGTGTCCAGTTCTGGGGCCCTCAGTTTAGGAAAGATGTTGAGCTGCTGGAATGTGTCCAGAGAAAGGCAACAGAGGCTCAGAGGGGACCTTATTGCTGCCTACAACTACCTGAAGGGAGGTTGTAGCCAGGTGGGGGTTGGTCTCTTCTCCCAGGCAACCAGCACCAAAACAAGAGGACACAGTCTCAAGTTGCACCAGGGGAGGTTTAGGCTGGATGTTAGGAAGAAGTTCTTCACAGAAAGAGAGATTGGCCATTGGAATGGGCTGCCCAGGGAGGTGGTGGAGTCACCATCACTGGAGGTGTTTAGGAAGAGACTGGATGGGGTGCTTGGTGCCATGGTTTAGTTGATTAGATGGTGTTGGGTGATAGGTTGGACTCGATGATCTCAAAGGTATTTTCCAACCTGGTTAATTCTGTTCTATTCTGTTCCATTCTGTTCCATTCTATTCTATTCTATTCTATTCTATTCTATTCTATTCTATTCTATTCTATTCTATTCTATCCTATCCTATCCTATCCTATCCTATCCTATCCTATCCTATCCTATCCTATCCTATCCTATTGCATTTTACCATGCAGGTTACTGGCACAGTATTTCTTTGGGCACAGGAACGTCTCTCTCCTCACACATGTGAAGAAGAAAGGAAAGGGCCGAGCAGAAAGAGCCCACACTGAAGGCATCAAAATGCTCTTTCTCTTGTCATGACTGCTGATGCCTGCATGCTCTGGCAAGACAAGAAAATCATTGCAGCTCCTGGATATTTCTTTCCAGTTACTGGCTATTATCAGGCCTTGTGATTTTCCATATTTCAGGAGCTCCATGAGCTGTTTTTATGGTTTCTGGGTGATTTGCTTTTTTTGTGTGTTCTGTGTCTAGACTTTCCCCACAAGATATTTCAGATTCTCTGTAAGACAACATTAAGGGAGTATTAACATTTGCCCTTTGCTTCAGCATGAGCTAGGCAGCTGCCCTTTGTGCAAGCCATTTCAATTTCATTATCAAGGGCTAATTAACTTTACAGGAGTCCTTCTTTGTCTCCCTCTCTTATCATCTTGGAAATATCAAAGTGGTGGTTTGGGTTGGTTTTTTGTGGTGTTATTGGTTTGGGGTTTTTTGGGGGGTCTTGTTACGGATCTCAGCCTGCTGATTTACCAGCTCTGAAACTGCAAGACTGATTCAGAAACCTTGGATCAATCACAAACCACGGTAGGTGTTCACTTTTGCTTTACACTGTCAGTCTAAAAACATACTGCTCATCTCAAGGGCAGGGCAGCACTTAACCCTTTTCAGATAGCTGTACCAGTTTCATAGATAACTATCTCTGCCTGAGTGGATAGGAAATGATTAAAAACATCAAGTTCCTTGGGAACACCTATTGTCAAAAATGAAGCTGCCTACTGGCATCTGTTTCTTTTTCAGAGATGACCTAAAGCTGTCTTTGTACTTTCCTCACATATCTACCATTTCCCTGGAAAAAATCAGCACTGGCAGCATTTCCCTCTGCTTTGCAATTCCAGAAGTGCTGGCCTCATGGAGCTCACCCATGGTGTTATGTGCTGTCTGGATGGCGTTCAGTCACATTTTCAGCCTGACTACAAGAGTTTATGAAATGGAAATGGAAAACATGAGCAGACATCTGTAAATGTACCAAATGTAAACCCCAAATGGTTTTCCTCAGCATGTTTCTCTTAGTTTGAAGTGGCACTCTCTTGCACAGTGGCTGAGGCATTGCTGAACCAAATGGAGGAAGCCATGAGTAGATATTACTGTCAGTGGAGAAATTTGAGACCATTTAGCTCATTACCGGTTGGTACATACACACTTCACAGTGCTGCACACTCTGTCACCAGCAGAGACAGGACTGGAATAATATTAGTGGGCTGTGGGGAACTAAACAGAAGATCTGGAGCATTACAGCAGCCTTCCTAAGCAAGATCAGACTTTCAAGTATCAGTTTTCCCCTATTCAAATCATCAAAATGTTGGGTCTTGAAATAGGCAATGACTTTGCTGGGTCACATGTTGAAGGCTGTGTCCTGGAAGTGCACCTCTGAACAGAGTGCTCAGATAGCTGTTAAGCTCCACACCAGCAAGGTCCTGCCATAGGCTCTACCCTGTTCTGGATCCCCAGTGTCAGCTGAAACTGCCCAATGAATGACCAAGGAGGGTGACCTAATGCACATTGTCACAGAGCAGCGAAAAGCCTGAGTCTTCAGCCACTAATAAACAAGAAACAATTTTGTTTACCACCCAGCAGACTTGAGAGCCAGCTGTATGATGCTCACCTCCAGCTCAAGAGATGCACCACATTACTGAGATAGAGAAGTGGTACAGAGCTCAACAGACTTCTCAAGAGAAGAACCGAAAGCATCTCGGGTTAGATCAACTCAATCAATTGTAATAGGACTTTGCCATAAAGCACCTGCTGAAGCATCTAGTGGGAATAAGGACATTTGGAGAATAAATCTTCTGAGGAGCAACTGAGGGAGCTAGGGCTGTTTAGTCTGGAAAAAGAGGAAGCTGAGGGGAGACTTCATTCTGTCTACAGCTACCTGAAAGGATGTTGTGGAGAGGCTGGTGCTGGTCTCTTCTCCCAGAACGAGAAGGAACAGCCTCAAGCTCCCACTGGGGAGGTTCAGACTGGACAGTAGGAAGAATTTTTTTCATTGGAAGAGTGGTCAGGCATTGGAATGTGCTGCCCAGGGGGTGGCTGAGTCACCAACCCTGGATGTGTTTAAAGGTGGTTTGGATGTGGTGCTTGGGGCTATGATTTCGGGGTGAACCTTAAAGAGTAGGGCTGTTGGTTGGATTTGGTGATCCTGAGGGTCTTTTCCAACCCGAATGTTTCTGTGATTCTGTGAATGGTTGTGTGTCTGGCTTCTAACCTACATTCATGAATATTCATTTGCATAGTTTCATCACTGTTCCAGGGAGATACAGAAGCACAGAATCACAGAATACATCTGGTTGGAAGAGACCTCAAAGATCATCCAATTCAACCCTAAACAGCAGCAGCAAGATCTTAGGCAAGTGTGTTACAGGTTCACAATTCTTCTCCAAGTCCCAGCTGTTGAGGTCAGAGAACCTCCAAATGCAATTACATGTCCAGTTCAGCTGGCGACAGGCATCAAGGCAAATGAGAAAAATCCCAAATCCCCAAATATTATTTTTCCTAAGCACTCCTCCTATGAATTTCTGGTGTTACCAGATCTCATTTATAAGAATAATATAGTTAGAGGAGTAGAACCACAGAATCATAGAACATTAGAGGTTGGAAGGGACCTCCAGAGATCATCAAGTCCAACCCCGCTGCCAAAGCAGGATCACCCAGGGTAGTCTGCACAGGAATGCATCCAGGTGGGTTTTGAAAGTCTCCAGGGAAGGAGACTCTACAACCCCCTGGGCATCCTGTTCCAGTGTTCCATCACCCTCACTGTAAAGAAGTTTCTCCTTATCTTGAGGTGAAACCTTCTATGTTCAGGTTTGTATCCATTGTTCCTTGTCTTATTGCTGTACATCACTGAAAAGAGAGTGGTCTCACCCACTTGACAAGCCCCGCTTGGGCTGCCCAAGGAGGTGGTTGAGTCGCCGTCCCTGGAGGTGTTCAAGAGGGGGACTGGATGTGGCACTTGGTGCCATGGTCTAGTCGTGAGGTTTGTGGTTACGGGTTGGACTCGATGATCTTCGAGGTCTCTTCCAACCTTGGTAATACTGTGATACTGTGATACTGTCTGTGATACATCCTCACCCACATTGAAAGACATTGGATTCTTTTGTGTGTGTGTGGGAACTTTCTCACCCTGCTACGCTGATCAGATCCCCTCTCAGTCTTCTGGAGACTAACCAGCCCCAGGGCTCTCAGTCTCTCTTCATAGGGAGATGCTCAAATCCCCGAATCATCATCGTGGCTCTCTGCTGGGTTCTCTCCAGCAGGTCCCTGTCTCTCTTGCCGTGGGGAGCCCAAAGCTGGACACAGTAGTCCACAGTTTCTCCTAATACCACAGCTTCTTCTAACAAGTTCCTCTAGCGTTCTAGTGAACTCCAGCAACAGGAAGTATTTTTCAAGTGCGTCACAGAAAACTAATTTCTTGCCATGCTCCTTAATTGGATGGCATTTTAATCCACCATTTAAGCAATAATGTGAGACATTTATATTTTGAGACTCCTTCTGCCTCCAAACCAAGCCCTCCTGGCGGATTCCACTTTTTTTCCCCATAGCTGTGAATGATGACATCACAGCCATTTCCATGGAAAGACACTTACCTCACAGTCCTGGGTGCGTTATCAAAGGGAAGCAGCTGGGTAATGTGGGTGAATAATCCTGTTCTGTATATTCAGCAATCGCAAAATGAATGCTGAAAATTGCCAGCAAACTAAATAGCTACTTCTATAAATACCCTTTTCAAAAGTTCACCCTATTTTAAAAGCCACTTGTTAAACGCCATTTAGTAGACACATAAAGGCTGATGGATGAAGACCAAAGTCCTTGAAGCAGACGCAGGAAAAATACCTCAGAGCTAAGAGTAAAGTAAATTTCCCTATCAGTTTCCCTCGGGGGTGGTGGAGTCGC
Source organism: Picus viridis (assembly GCA_033816785.1). Lineage (NCBI taxonomy): Eukaryota > Metazoa > Chordata > Aves > Piciformes > Picidae > Picus > Picus viridis. Next base: position 42,423,404 of record CM066578.1, on the reverse strand, counting down.
CGTCACTGGAGGTGTTCAGGAGGAGACTTGATAGGGTGCTTGGTGCCATGGTTTAGTTGATTAGGTGATTCTCCCTCTCTACTCAGCTCTGCTGAGACCCCACCTGGAGTACTGCCTCCAGTTCTGGAGCCCCTATTACAAAAGGGATCTGGAGGTGCTGGAACATGTCCAGAGAAGGGCCACGAGGATGAGCAGAGGGCTGGAGCTGCTCTCCTATGAGGACAGACTGAAGGAGTTGGGGCTGTTCAGTCTGGAGAAGAGAAGGCTCTGAGGTGACCTCATTGTGGCCTTCCAGTATCTGAAGGGGGCTTACAAGAAGGCTGGGGAGGGACTTCTCAGGATATCAGGTAGTGATAGGATTAGGGGGAATGGAATGAAGCTGGAGGTGGGGAGATTCAGGCTAGATGTGAGGAGGAAGTTCTTCCCCATGAGAGTGGTGAAGCCCTGGAATGGGTTGTCCAGGGAGGTGGTTGAGGCCCCATCCCTGGAGGTGTTTAAGCCCAGGCTGGATGAGGCTCTGGCCAGCCCAATCTAGTGTGGGGTGTCCCTGCCCATGGCAGGGGTTGGAACTAGATGATCCTTGTGGTCCCTTCCAACCCTGACTGATACTATGATACTACTATGAGGTGGTGTTGGATGATAGGTTGGACACGATGATCTTGAAGGTCTCTTTTGACCTGGTCTATTCTATTCTATTCTATTCTATTCTATTCTATTCTATTCTATTCTATTCTATTCTATTCTATTCTATTCTATTCTATTCTACTCTACTCTACTCTACTCTACTCTACTCTACTCTACTCTACTCTATTCTATTTCCTCCCCCCCTCCTCCCCCCTATTAGCCATGAAAAGGCATTTTGCTTCCATTCACTACCAACTGGTTGTACATTTTGGTTTAAGAATCCACAGAAAGAAGTTTCCTGTACATCAATAACCACAGAACTTTCTGCCACTGCCTTTCTTCAACATTGAGAGGAAACATTGAGCCCCTACTCAGATTTCAAGCTACCTATTTTCTCTACAACAAATGGAGACAAGAAGGCAAGTGGCAAGCAGTGAGTGATGAGCACAAAAGTCTTCTCTGCAGATTCAAATAGCTCTGTGATGATCAGAGCATTGGAGCACCTCTCCTGTGAGGACAGGCTGAGAGAGTTGGGGTGGTTGTTCTGTTTGGAGAAGAGAAGGTCTCAGAAGAGACCTTGTGATGGCCTTCCAGTATCCAAAGGGGGCCTACAAGAAAGCTGGGGAGGGACTTCTTAGGGTGTCAGGTAGGGGTAGGACTAAGGGGAATGGAGCAAAACTAGAAATGGGTAGATTCAGACTGGATGTTAGGAAGAAGTTCTTCCCCATGAGGGTGGTGAGACACTGGAACAGGCTGCCCAGGGAGGTGGTGGAAGCCTCATCTCTGGATGTTTTTAAGGCCAGGCTGGATGTGTCTCTGGGCAAGCTGATCTAGTGTGAGGTGCCCCTGCTCGTGGCAGGGGGTTATGGAACTAGATGATCCTTGAGGTCCCTTCCAACCCTGACAATTCTGTGAGAAGAATGTGAGCTACAGTGGGAGAATACCTCCACAGTTTCAAACCAACCTAATTGAGATTCAGTGTAAATCTGATACCAGCAACCACAACACCTTGAAAGAAAATGAATGCCTGTCTGTAGACCATGGTCTGAGTTCCTTGGGTATGATGACTGATGATAGGACTGCCCACAAAAGAAGAGAGCCCAGCAGCATCTGGGCACCATCATCCCACTCATGTTTTTGAAAAGATATCCTACCTTACAACTTACTGCTCTCTACAACTACCTGAAGGGAGGTTTTAGCCAGGTGGGGGTTGGTCTCTTCTGCCAGGCAACCAGCACCAGAACAAGAGGACACAGTCTCAAGCTGTGCCAGGGGAGGTTTAGGCTGCAGGTGAGGAGAAAGTTCTTCCCAGAAAGAGTGATTGGCCATTGGAATGGGCTGCCCAGGGAGATGGAGTCACCATCACTGAAGGTGCTTAAGAAGAGGCTGGATGAGGCACTTGGTGCCACAGTTTAGTTGATTAGATGGTATTGCATGATAGGTTGGACTTGGTGGTCTTGAAGGTCTTTTCCAACCTGGTTAATTCTATTCTATTCTATTCTATTCTATTCTATTCTATTCTATTCTATTCTATTCTATTCTATTCTATTCTATTCTATTCTGTTCTGTTCTATTCTATTCTATTCTATTCTATTCTATTCTAATCTATGCCCAGGGAGGTGGTGGAGTCACCATCCCTGGAGGCGTTCAAGAAGGGATGGGATGTGGCACTTGGTGCCATGGTTTAGTCATGAGGTCTGTGGTGACAGGTTGGACTTGATGATCTTTGAGATCCTTTCCAACCTTGGTGATTCTGTGATTCTATTCTATTCTATTCTATTCTATTCTATTCTATTCTATTCTATTCTATTCTATTCTATTCTATTCTATTCTATTCAACTCAACTGGGAAGACTTGGTGCTACTGAGACATGTCCTGTCTCTGTGCTTAGCTTATGAGGTCATTTCTTCCAGGAATAACGGCATACCATGCACATTGGATGCAAAGTCCAAGCCAATGATTTGTCACTGAAGACAAATCTGTCTGCACGTGGAGAGAAAATGTGCACCAAGTAGCACTGAAAGCTCTGGAGGATTCTGAATAATGGAGTTTTTCCCCTTCCTTCATACTGGAACAAGTGAATGAGATTCTTTTTTTCCCCTTATTCTCCCATGAAAATATTAGAAATAATTACCAAAGCTTGGCTATTCCATTCCCCGTGCTTAAAAGCCCCTGTTTTCTTCTCAGTCTGAAAAGAATCTTGAATGCATCAAATTTGCTGCTGAACAAATGCACTTGCCAGTTCTCTTAAATGCCAGCACAATTGCTTTAGCAGAGTTAATAAAGGGGGTGGTGATCTGAACAGCCTTATTTTTTTGTCCTTAGCGTTCACCCCAAAAGGAAATGTGTTTCTTACTAATAATAGTGGATGTGACAGAAAATATCAAGTACAGGCAACTGTTCCCATTCTCTTGCCAAAATGGATAATTCACATCAGGGCTTAAAAAAAAAACCCCAAAAAGTAAGCCCAACCAAGGAGAAAAGTACCCCAAGTAAACAAATTAACCCCTTGCCTCCTGCCAGCAATTCTCTTAAACCTGAAGCTTGAGTCTACATGACTTTGCCAATGCCCAGAGTGTGAGCTAAAGGGAAGAAGAAGAGAGCTCGTAGCTAAATTCCCTGAGAGCCATGTAAGAAACTACCCTGTCTGTCACATATGTTTTTTCTCCAGCCAACCAGCAAGTGCACCCTGCCAGTGTAAGCTAGGCCTGTGGAGGAAACATCTTATTCACACCCACATTTATTTCTAGCCTTTCATTTTCTGTTGTGCCCAATATAATTCTGACAGGCTGAAACAATTCAGCAGTCATAAAGCCACTGTCCTCCTGCTTCCTCCCTGAGAAATTGTGTAACTGAGCTTGAAACCAGGGAGCCTTAATCAAAATGTATTAATCAATGTTGCAGGTTTTTGTTTGGTTTGCTTCCTGGTTTCTGAAACTAGAAGATGTACTCAGAGTCACACTTCCAGTGTTTTCTGCAACCACAATGACAAGGAATGACATTCTTTACACCCTCTTATTTCCAGTGGATGAAGCTGTAGGGGGAAACCAAAAAATGATTCAGTATCATACAACTCCAGAGGAAGCAGATATGGCAATGCTGCTGCCCTGGTAGTTCAAGCCCAGCATGCTAAACCACAAAGCCCCAGCATACAGGGGTGCTGGAAATGAATGTCACAAATAATTCAAGGGAACAAATGGTTTGAGATCCTTGGATGAGACCACAATGCCTGCATCTCATTAACAACTTGTCTCATATTAGCAACCAACATTCAGAGAAGACTTCTGCCTAAAGTTTAATAGATGATGGTGTTCCCTCTGCTACCTAAGCAAGTATTTCCCTCCCTCCCTCCACCCACCCTGATTAGGGAGACTTCTCCCCCACCAGGAGAAATGTGCTGACAGAAAGTAGCAGGGGGACCCTAGACCTCAGGCTGCCTGATACCCTGCCAACTGCAAAGAATTCACTGTTCATGAACAGTCTGTTCTTGAATGCTGAAATGTGGACCCATGAGTGGCTCTGGCTCAAAGGCCTATGGCCAGGCAGGGTAGGGCTGTGGGGAGCTGGAGACCAGCTCTGCTGCAGCATCACTGGGACAGGGGCTGAAGGTCCAGTGGCTGGGCCAGGGGCAATGCAGAGAGCCCCAGAGGATGGGCAGGGACAGGCAAAGCTGGCAGTGCCCTCAAGGCCATGACATAGTCTGGGGCAGTCTGGCAAGGGGACTTTTCTCAAAGCTCTTTTCCCTTCAAGAGGAAGGGAATGTTTTGTTGGTCTATGGCATGTACACAGATATCTGCAGATACATAAAGCCTTCCCTCTGAGCAGCTGTGGATTGAAAAGATAAAGAACTTCCTAAATAAACCCCACATTTAAAGGAAGACCACTTGAAACAAGTACACCAAATCCCCACTTTGCTAGAGAAATCTTAGTCTGTGCCTTTTACTCACTCTTTTGGCCCCAGTGTCACAACAGGATATTGTAGTCCCCCACCGTGGTATTTTCCTTTGTGGGGCAATGGCTTTCCAAACTTTCATGAGCCTCTGGTTGAATCCACTTAAATCACCCATTAGTCTAGCAATCAGGTCTTGAAAAATCCATTTTTTGGCAACTCAGGACCTGAGAACAGATTATCTCATTACTCTTGGTTCATACTCTTTGGAGGCCAGCACACTCCCCAGGATCAGGTACTTTCCCCACTGGCAGGAACTAATCTGCACTGCCCATCAGGACATTGGTATGAGAGGTTCACAGTCAGACCCAGCCCCTCTTCTCAGCTTCCCTCTGCCTAGCATCTGGACACTGAATCTAAACTACTTCTGTCAAAGGCTCTTTTGATTTGTGCAGTAGGACCCCAAAGGCTGACCACAGCACGGGTCTGAAGCTTTTCTACTTTCAGGTTCCTATGGTGTATTTATTCCCTGTAGGAACACTGCTTTCTAGTTAATCTTCCAGAAAAATCATATCAAAATGAAGTAAGGAGTAAAGGCTTACTAAATAAAACTTGTAACCTTGTCACATTAATCTTCAATAGCAGAAATCATTACCTTGGGATGGGAAAAGAGCTGATCCAAATCCTTCCTCCTCACTCTGCTTGGAAAGGGTCAGGCCAGGCAGTGCTCAGTCCTTCTCTTCTAGACATAGCAGAAAAACTTCACTGTGATTTACTAAAAGTTTTGAAAGAAACTTTTCTACATCTGCCTTGCAAAATAAGGCAGCTAGTGGCTCTCTTAGCTTGACACACTTGGAGCTACAGTCCAACAGTGTTGGAAAGGCCACAGATGCACATTCAAAGGCAATGTTTTGTGATAGCATGCTCCCTCTGAGATCACTTTGGGCATCCTACACCTTAGTTTGAGCAAGCAATGGGCAGAATAAACTCTAGACTCTTCTAACACCTGAACCTAAGGTCCTTTTTGAACTGAGGGGCCCAGAACTGGACACAATATTCCAAATGAGCCCTTACCAGTGCAACATAGAGGAAGAGGAGAACCTCTCTCAACCTACTAACCACACCCCTTCTAATCCACCCCAGACATTCTCCTGGAGGAAGCAGCAGCCATGGTTCACCCACGGCCCGTATCTCCTGCTCCTTCCACCTCCAAATAGCAGAGGAACAGAGAGCCTTAGCTCCCTTCTTGTCCCAGACAAGCAGTGCTGCTGCTTGTCAGCTGAGGCCTGTGCTGGTAGTGGTCAGATTGCCCTGCAAGTATCGAGAGGAATGCCAAGCTGTGGCCACAGGCACACACTAGTTTAGAAGAAAGTTGTAAGAAAGAGCAGAAGAACACTCCCAAGTCAGGAGGATTTGTTTGACCCGGGAAACTGACAGAGGCTATGGCAAATTGTTCACTGAGGAGTGAGCTTGGAGATGAGGTTAGGAGGAGAGGGAGTTAACAGACAGCTGTTGGGAATCTACTGAAGTTCTAACAAACCATCAAGCCCGCAATTTGCTACATTAGGTACAGCATTAGCATTTAACCACACTGAAATATGCAATAAGCTGCAATTAAGTATCCTTGAAGGTGAAATATAAATATTAAATATAAATCTTTACATCTCTAATAATTTTAAGTTTTCAAAGAAGTTAGCTTTGCCTTTTTTCACATTTCTAACAAGAAGAAGAAACTGCAGTCATGACATAAATCCACAGTATCACTAAGGTTGGAAGAGACCTCGAAGATCATTGAGTCTCAATCTGGCACCACAGACCCCATGGCGACGACCATGGCACCAAGTGCCACATCCAATCCCCCTCTGGAACACCTCCAGGGGATGGTGACTCCACCACCTCCCTGGGCAGCGCATTCCAATGGCTAACAACTCTCTCGGTGAAGAACTTTCTCTTCACCTCCCAGCCTAAACTTCCCTGGCGCAACTTGAGACTGTATCCTCTTGTTCTGGTGCTGGTTGCTAGGGAGAAGAGGCCAACCCCTTCCTGGCTACAACCACCTTTCAGGTAGTTGTAGACAGCAATGAGGTCGCCCCTGGAGCCTCCTCTTCTCCAGGCTAAACAACCCCAGCTCCCTCAGCCTCTCCTCATAGGGCTTGTGCTCAAGGCCTCTCACCAGCCTTGTTGCCCTCTCTGACAAATGTCTCAATGTCCTTCCTAACTGAGGGCCCAGGGCTGGACACGGGACTCAGGGTGTGGCTAACCCTGCCCCGAATTTGAGGCAATGACCTCGTAGCCACTGCTGTACACTATTCCTAATGCAGGCAAGATGCGTTGTATACTTAACTGCCTAGGCCACTAAATGACTGCAGAGATCTGGATTAAATATATTTACTAAGAAGACATTTAAAAGTATTTTAAAAACATTCTGAAGTGCTTCAGATTCACAAGCAGCAAGAAAATACTGTTCTGCTGTCAAATCCACCCATTTCTGTACCTATTTGTTCTGTGTTTTAATTAGAAGTTCTTTGTAAGCAACTGTATTAAACACGATGCTAAATTTCATGAAGAAGGGTTAACCTGTGAAAACTATGGCTAATAATAAATCTGCTCCTCTTTACTCAAATGGTTAAATTGAAGCTCTCTGAAACTCTACTTTGGAGATCTTAATAATCCCACGGGGCTACTGCTCACCCTACCGATCTTGTGTAAGTATAAAGACAGAATGATTGTCAAAAAAGTATGACAATTTCCTTTGCACTGCAGGCTCTGGATCACAAGAACCAAAAGTATCGTCCTTAATCCAGAAGTATTTCGAGCCCGAGAACCTACAGGAGGATGAATCAATGAAACGAAGCTGCTCATACTATTGACAGACTAAATATGTCACGCCGGAAGGGATCAAGCAAGATGAGGCAATGATTGACTTATTCTATAGATTTTAAGGCTACCATTGGGCTCATTGAGTCAGCTCTGTTACACAGGCAGAGGCTGGAACAAGAATATTTATATAAACATAATTCTTATTCCAATTAGCACACTACATAATGCAAGTGAATACGAGAATCACAGCATATACCTATGTTATGAAAGACTGAAGGGAGCTGGGGCTCTTGCGGGAGGACCTCAGCTCTATAAATAATGTGAGGTGCCAAAGAGCCAGGCTCTCCCAGTGTCAATATTTGGGACAGAACAGTAGTGGAGACAGCTCCGTAACATAGAAGCATTTTCACTGTGAAGGTGAGCTGCTGCATTGGAAGCTGCCCAGAGGGGTTGTGGAGTCTCCCTCTGTGGAGATGAGTACCTTCAAGACTTGCCGGGATGCATTCCTGTGTGATCTGGTCTAGGTGATCACTGCTCTGGCGGGAAGTGTCTTTGGACTCCTCCCATCCTTAACATGTGATCTAAAGGGGAAGATTTACCATGGCCATTTATTGCATGTGTGAAAACTACAAAATGTTTGTGCTATAATACACTCTCCTTGTAGTAGCCATGAAGCCCCACTTTATCCATGTATTACTCGCTTTTTAAAAGAACAGATGACTGAGTCACAATTCACTGCATGGGCCAGCTGTATGTACATCTTCTGAGTGTAATGTCACAAAAACAGAAAGAGTAGGCAGCAGGGCTGAGCCTATGTGCGTATTCAATGAAAGTTGGTTGATAACTTGCTGAAATATTTTTTCAGATTCATGCTTTTATCCTGGACTTAATACATTTGCTCCTAGACAGACACCCACATTTGGCTGTATTTAAGCACCACCATAAGACCAAATGATCTTTGGGGAAAACAAGCAAGCATGCTGAAAAAGTCAGAAATAGTAACATGACCATAAGTGCATACATACAAAAGCATTTCTTGAGTGCTACCATTAAAACCCTTCATTGCAACAGGTTTTTATCAGTCACAAAATAAAAAGGGAAGGAAAAAGAGGAAGAAGAAAAACCTTGAACACAAGACAGTAAAATCTATTTGAGGAAATATTCATAGTATCATAGTATCATATTATCCCATCAGCAGTTAATCTGTCACTTTAGCTTCTTTAAGTTTTCTGCATTCTGTCCCTTCCAACTTCCTTTCCCAGTTCCAACGCCTGCTCCCCAAACCACCCATACAAATGCTTACATTGTCCCCATATTCCTGACAGACTATCCCTGCAATACTCCCTGTTCTTCCCCAAGTATTCTACTTTCTCTTCTTGGTCAAAAGCCAAGCAAAGGGGAATGTGGCACCAGAGGTATCTTAGTCATTGATGAGTAAATGTGATTAATACTTGTCCTTGCTGTATTTTGAACAGGACAGAGAGAACAGGAAGAAGCAGATATACTACTCTGATCATGGGCCCACAAAACTCCCTGGCCAAGAAGATAAATGAGAGCTTTTCTTATTGAAGTTTGAGACAAAGGAGTTATTTGAGGAGATTGCTTTGTTAGAAGGTAAAGGGAAACTATATTGTAGCACCATGGCATTTATGGTGTTTGGTGGTGAATCAGCTTCAGAGATTATCCATCACACACAGAGGTAAAGCTACTTTGCATGCATGCTGATGATCTAGGAGACAAAGGAGAGTAAGATCCAAGAGGAAAAAGCCTCCAGGCTCAAAAATAAGGTGTGTGATTAAAAAGACTAATGCCCAGAAAAACTGACTAAATTACTCCATTGATCTGGAGTGGGGAAATGGAAAAAACATCAGTACAATACTATCTACTTCAGTACAATACTATCTACTAAGACCAAATATTATCAGACAGAGAGAAAGATTATTGTTTACTCTTGCATTAAACCATCATTTTGGCTATTTAAAATATATCCAAGCTGGCCAAATTGGTTATTTATCACGCACCAAAATCTTTATAGAGGTCAAGATTTGCCAGATACATTTCACAGGATCACAGGATGTTTGAGGTTGGAAGGGACCCAAAGAGATCATCAACTCCAACACCCCTGCCAGAGCAGGATCATACAACCTAGCTCAGGTCACAGAGGAGCACAGCCACCCGGGTCTTGAAAGTCTCCAGAGAAGGAGACTGCACAACCTCTCTGGGCAGCCTGTTCCAGTGCTCTGTGTCCCTTAAAGTATAAAGAAGTTCCCCCTTGTGTTGAGGTGGAACCTGCTCTGCTGCAGCTTACATCCATTGCTCCTTGTCCTATCACAGGGAGCAAGCGAGCAGAGCCTGTCCCTCGCTCTTGACACCCAGCCCTCAGATATTTATAAACATTTATTAAATTCCCTCTAAGTCTTCTCTTTTCCAGACTAAAAAACGCAGGTCCCTCAGCCTCTCCTCACAGGGCAGTGCTCCAGTCCCTTAATCATCCTTGTAGCCCTGCACTGGACCCTCTCCAGCAGATCCTTGACCCTCTTAAACTGGGGAGCCTACAACTGAATGCAATACTCAAGATGAGGTCTCACCAGGGTGGAGCAGAGGGGGAGGAGAGCCTCCTTCGATCTGCTGGACACACTCTTCTTAATGCACCCCAGGATCCCATTGGCCTTCTTGGCCACAAGGGCACATTGCCGTCCCATGGATAACTTATTATCCACCAGGACTCCCAGGTCCCTCTCTACAGGGCTGCTCTGCAGCAGATCACTTCCCACACCTCACAGGAAGAAAGTGAACTCAGAATTTTTTTCCACTGGAGTCTGAGCATGTGAAGGGGCTCTGGGGATCCCACATACACTGGCCTCACCAGTTTTTACCTGGATACACTCTTTCAGTACCATCCCTGTCTTCATGTCCTGCCCTTCTCCAGCATCTCCTTCCAAGGACAGCTATCGTAAACAAAGTATACAATACAATACAATACAATACAATACAATACAATACACCAGGTTGGAAGAGACCTTCAAGATCATCGCATCCAACCCATCAATCAATCCAACCCACCCAACAACTAGACCATGCAGCCAAGCACCCCATCAAGTCTTCTCCTGAACACCTCCAATGAAGGTGACTCCACCACCTCCATGGGTAGCCGATTCCAATGGGCAATCACTCTCTCCGTGTAGAATTTCTTCCTAACATCTAGCCTAAATCTGCCCTGGCGCAGCCTGAGACTGTGTCCTCTTGTTCTGGTGCTGGCTGCCTGGGAGAAGAGGCCAACCTCTGCCTGGCTACAACCTCCCTTCAGGTAGTTGTAGAGAGCAATAAGGTCACCCCTCAGTCTCCTCTTCTCCAGGCTAAGCAACCCCAGCTCCCTCAGCCTTTCCTCATAGGGCTTGTGTTCCAAACCCCTCACAAAGTACTACTTTGCCATCCATGGTGTACATCCAAAAACTTCAAACCAGGTTCACAAAGGAACAGCTGAATCACAGAGGGAAAAACAACCTCATTAAAACCTACACCATAATTCTGCAGCTTAGAGAAGACTACGGAGCCTTGTAAGAGCTAATGAGACTAATGTGAGCTAACCACAACGGTTAAGGATGAGAACTTTTCGAATCATTTCCAATTAGAAAAGTAACTGTGATTGCTCCCAAGAAAAAGCATTATTCCTACAAGAGTTTGGAGAAATTCAGTCATATTAGCAAAATGTTTGATACCTGTGAACCCAGTTGAGACCAGTTATTTAGATCTCTAGAATATCTTTTATTAAAAAGAAACAACTGACGTGTTTGATTGCATAGGAAAAGCTTTTATATGCAGGGCTTTCAAGCCTACAAAAGGGTATTAGGCAGCTGCCATTGAACTGAATGCTTAAGTGCTCATTATTTCTGAAGGTTGAAAAACATACTTGGGTGCTTAAAATACGCATTTAGTGGAAGCACAAAACAATTATAAGAAGGCAGAGAGACTATGAGATGCTAAAGCTGAAGCATAAATAGTATTGGTTGACTAACTTTGAGATTCTGGAGAATTCAGAAGCATCTAAGAAATTTCTGTCAAGGAATGCAATACCTGGAACTCTGACAAATGCAGGTCAGCAATGGAAAGATGTACTGCATATATTGTGTTGATGTTGAGGTGCTGGAGCGGATCCAGAGGAGAGCGTCGAGGCTGGTGAGGGGGCTGGAGGCAAAGTCATATAAGGAGAGGCTGAGTGAGCCTGGAGAAGAGGAGACTTAGTGGGGACCTTGTCACTCTCTATGACTACCTAAAAGGAAGCTGTAGTCAGGTGGGGGTCTAGCTCTTCTCCCAGGCAAATTGTGACAGGACAAGAGGGCATGGTATGAGGCTGCACCAGGGGAGGTTTAGGTTGGCTATTAGGAAGCACTTCCTCACAGAAAGGCTGATTAGGCACTGGGATGGACTGCCCAGGGAGGTGGTGGAGTTGCCATCACTGAAGGTCTTTAAGAAAAGACTAGATGTGGCACTTGATGGCATGGTTTAGTTGATTAGATGGTGTTGGATGATAGGTTGGACTTGATGATCCCAAAGGTCTTTTCCAACATGGTTAATTCTATTCTATTCTGCTCTATCCTGCTCTATTCTATTCTATTCTATTCTAATAAGTCCTCACTAACTAGCAGCTTTTTGCCTGGTTCAGTAATTTGATGAGAATACAGAATCACACTGATGCTCAATAAATATTTGATCAGCTTGAAAATAAGGCTGTTAATGAATTCCAAACATTATACAATGTAAAGTCACACCACAGAAAGCAACTCTGTAGACAACACACAATAGACTGTGGACAATAGAGACTTGAAAAGATGGGGAAAAGACAGGTTCCTTGGCTAAACTCAAATAATTTAGTGTCCACAATTAGGCTCACTCCTGATAATAAAGTTTTAAGGAACTCATTACTTGGCAGTGAAGACACCACGCTGCTTTAGCTTCATATAGTCAAACAAATTTGGGTCAATTGCTCCATTCCTAACACTTTTAAAAGTGACATAAGGACCATTAAAATTAACATGTGTTCTAAGACACAGTGACTTTGGTGTATTCTGGTAATTTTTTTTCTTTAGGGAGTTAAAGGACTAATGGGAATGATAGTTTTTAATGCATTAGTATTGGTTAGCCAGAAGTAGCAGTTTTTATTGCAAAAATGTTACTGTACCATGATTTGTCTCCTATGAAAATGTGGCTCGAGGCTATATGAAGTAGAAAGAAAGTGGCTATAATTAAAATTTCTTCTGACATATTAGGGTTTAACTGCAATAGCAGACTGCAAAGCAAAACATGCTACTAATATGCACTCTTTTAAATAGGGTTAGATTATGTTTTGTACTCAGGATTTTAACATTTGCATGCAAATCAGGTTTGGAAGGTTAACCTGTATGCAGAAATTAATCTGTTAATATTTTAATAGGTATTTTTCAAATGCTTTTATGAAAAGTGCCTCTGAACTTCAAGTTAATACAATATTTATATTGGACTTCTTAGGTAATTATTAGGCTAAATGTCTTCTGCTTTGCACTTTAATTTAGCTTTATACTGCCAGCTTCATTAAACATCTTGTTTCACAACTACACTAATAGCTTTTCTCAATATTCCATTAAGCAAGGAGAAAAATATGAGGAAATTTTCTTCATAACTAATGTCATTTACATATTAATCCTATTAATATTTGATAAATGAAGTTCAGTTCACAGCCAAATATCCATGTTTATAGAAAGCTGAACATACCAGCCTCAAAATTACTCACTGTTCTTTCCTGCCCTTCCCCTCCCAAGCACATTACTTCCAACAGCAGAAGCCTGGTTTCCATCACTTCATTTTGTATTTGTCCTTTCATTTAATATTATGATCTGGAACTAGAACCCACAACAATTCATCTGGTGCAAACCCACAAAGGTCAATGGCTTCAATTTGTTAGCTAATATATACATGATCCAAAATGGACCGACCAATCAACTGCTGTCTGCTTTCAATTCTGAATTCTATTTTTGGCAATTTAAGGTAACTGTTGAAAAGCCAAATGCTCCTACATTGTGGACAAAAGACACTTCCTGACTATAGTCCCTGCAGTCAAAGGAACCTGGAGAGCCTGTAGAAGAGGATGCTCAGGGGAGACCTTATTGCTGCCTACAACTATGTGAAGGGAGGTTGTAGCCAGGAGGGGGTGGTCTCTTCTCCCAGGCAACCAGCACCAGAACAAAAGGACACAGTCTCAAGCTGTGCCAGGGGAAGTTTAGGCTTGAGGTGAGGAGAAAGTTCTTCACAGAGAGAGTTCTTAGCTGTTGGAATGTGCTGCCCAGGGGCGTGGTGGAGTCACTGTCTCTAGAGGTGTTTAATAGGGATTGGACGTGGCACTTGGTGCCATGGTCTAGTAGTCATGAGGTCTCAGGTGACAGGTTGGACTGGATGATCTTTGAGGTCTTTTCCAACCTTGCTGATTCTATGATGCTCCACGGTGGACACTTAAAACATGAGATTTGTATTGCTCTTGATTATTTCATAATTTTCGTATTTTTCACCATTAAACATGTGCTGTGTAAGTCTTCAGAAAAAAGTAACGCAATGATAAAAACAATCAAGGTACTTCAACCTGCCTTCTGTTGCTTAATTTACATCTTCTTTACTTCAGTTTGTATTACTCATTTGAACTGAGATGGCCTCAGTGAGTTGAATCATATTAAAGAATCAACCAGCATGGTAAAGACCTCAGAGATCAAGTCCAACTTATTACCTAATACTTAACACCTCGTGACTAACAAAACCATGGCTTAAAGTGCCACATCCAATCCTTTTTTGAACACCTCCAGGGACGGTGACTCCACCACCTCCCTGGGCATCACATTCCAATGGCCAATCACTCTTTCTATGAAGAAATTTCTCCTCACCTCAAGCCTAAACTTTCCGTGGCACAGCTTGAGACTCTGTCCTCTTGTTCTGGTGCTGGTTGCCTGGGAGAAGAGACCAAACCCCAGCTGTCTCCAACCTCCTTTCAGTAACCACAGTGTAAGCTGTCACCAAGATGCCAAAACAGCTACAGAATACCATTGTATTTACTTCTCCAGATGAAATTTTCTTCCAAACTAAGTTTCACAAGTAAGAGCTTCAGACATATATTAATATAATAGAAAAGATCAAGTCTACATAATGTTTCTTCAGCCATGTATTGTTAATTCCACTCTACCTCTCCCATAGAAACACAGATAAACAAATTCAGAGGTAAGAAAATAAATATATTAAAACAACTGTCCACAAAGAATGATGATAGTTAAGCTAAATTAGTGATTCAGCCTAATAGGGCCCTATGCAATACAGATTGAAATAAATCTTCCTTCATTTCCATCCACCTTTTCAGCTACTTCCTCTGGTGGCATCAGGATAAACTTTTCTTCCTAAAGATTTAAACACAATCACTGTTAAAAACTACAGGAGTTAGATCTTTCCTCAAATGTTTTTAAAAAGGCCACAATCATTGAAGACTGCAGCACCTGCTTCCCACATGACAAGCAAAGCAAGATGAGTATCTGAAGCATTCCTGTGCAGCCTGCCCCAGGTGATCCTGCTTTGGCACAGTGGCTGGACACAATGATCTCTGCAGGTCCTTTTCAGCCCCTAACACTCTGTGATTCTGTGAAGCTTTACACATATGTACATATCCAATTGAGGAGGAGAGGACTCCCTGTCACTTAGTCCTCCCCTCTAAATGTATCTAGTACTTAGGCCTGACCTAGTACGCTTAGAAGTACTAGATCATGCCCTGCTCTGTATTTTCAGATTCAGATACTCATCAACTCACTATATTACTACATGCCTGAAAGGTTCTAACATTTCACAAATAAGATTTTTCACAGTTGAGACCACTAATGCTGGGCTTTTTTCTGCTGTTCTTTCAGACCTATTTAGGTATCAATATGCCGAACAGTGTACACAGAAGTGTAAGATAAGTGCAGAGTCCTGCATCTGGGAAGGAATAATAAGTTGTACCAGTTCAGGCTGGGAGGTGATCTGCTAGAGAGCAGCCCTGTGGAGAAGGACCTGGAAGTCCTGGTGGATAAGTTATCTATGGGACAGCAATGTGCCCTTGTGGCCAAGAAGGCCAATGGAATCCTGGGGTGCGTTAAGAAGAGTGTGTCCAGCAGATGGAGGGAGGTTCTCCTCCCCCTCTACTCTGCCCTAGTGAGGCCCACCTGGAATATCGTGCCCAGTTCTAGGCTCCCCAGTTCAGGAGGGACAGGGATCTATTTGAGTGAGTCCAACAAAGGGCTACAAAGATGATTAAGGGACTGGAGCACTGCTTTATGAAGAAAAGCTGAGAGACCTGTGCTTTTTAGTCTAGAGAGGAGAATATTGAGAGGGGATTTAATAAATATCTGAGAGCTGGGTGTCAAGAAGGAAGGGACAGCCTCTTCTCACTTGTGCCCTGTGACAGAACAAGAGGCAATTGATGCAAAATACAGCACAGGAAGTTCCACCTCAACATGAGGAAGAACTTCTTTACTGTAAAGGTCCTGGAGCACTGGAACAGGCTCCCCAGAGAGGATGTAGCGTCTCCTCTGGAGACGTTCAAGACCCATCTGGATGTGTTCCTGTGTTGGACTCAAAGATCTCAAGAGGTCCCTTCCAACCCCTAACATCCTGTGATCCAGTGGTCCTGCAGCCCTCTGCAGTGACAAGCTGCAGGCCAAACAGTGCAAGGAAGGAGCAATTTTAATTCCATTTTATTAGCTGATGCATACTGATGTACTACTTGAAATTTAGGAAACCACGTAGGAAAATGCCTTTGCCCACCTTTATTTCTAGATACCATGAGAATGCTCAGCTGATGCTTTCTGTGTGTACAACAAATAACCTCTTAGCAGCTATTCTATAGTTGTTAACTTCAAACTTTAAATGTTAATATTCTCCTACCATTGCACGTTTAGCATGACTCTATCCAAATCCATCTCCAGAGGGCTAAGACACTACCTCTTAACTGACAGCTACAGAAGTTGCTGACAAAGGGGGAAAGGGTGAGTCTGAAGCATATTGCTGGAAGAACCAAGATAAAACCTTCTCCTGCTCCTTTTTTCCCCTTTACACTCCTAAAGTTATGCTTATTATTCTTCTAGCCTACTGACCAAACAAATTTTTGAAAGAGTGTTCGGGAGATCATCTTCCTTCTTAATCTTCCTTTCACACTTTAACTGTGGAAAAAATCCTCAGTTGCCAGAAGCCAAGGATGTTGGAGAACATAGTACTTTTCATTGCATAAAGGGCTAAGTACAGTTGCTCCATTGGATCACTTGCTTTATGAACCTCACGCTTCATGTCCCTTTGCATGTTTAAAGTTTTGTATGTATCAGCCTAAATCTTCTCTCACTTCTCAAAGCTTTGTGGCCCAAATTTCTCCACAACTTCTGTCCTTTGATTTTTACTACCTCTGTCCCAATTCAAGCTTAAGTGTAGTCACTTGAATTTACACCAGAGAGGGAACTCAGTCTCTCAGAGGACTTATGGCTTTGTAGATGGCTAGTTTGTGATCAAAGGCTCCTAGAAATCTCGCAGAAGTTGAGTTGGATCAGCAGGAAGTATTCAGTGCTTGAAGTCTGACAGCAGAATCATCCCCAGCGTAACAAAAGAATTTCCGTGAACAGAGCAGCAGTGCTCTTGGCTGGCTGACTCACTATGATAATCTGATTTGGAAGTTGGGTCATTTATCAGCATTAAAGACCACATTTGCAGGAGCTACAACCCATAAATTGAAGGCTTCATCATAACATTGGCTTTGTTGACATTTTTCTTAAGCTGTGATGAAAATCGGTATCCCGGGAAAAATATTTCAGCAAATCACCTTATCGCTCAAGAAGATTAAGGAAAAACTACCAATCCCGAACAGAAGGATGCAAAAATAGATCCCAAAATACTTCTTGAGGAACGCCAAGCTTGGAAAACAGAACAGAGCCTTACAGCAAGAAGCAAACAATGGCCTGCAGCTTTAAGCTAATCTGAACACAAGGAGAAACGTACAAGCACAAACTAAGAAATTGCAGCAAGCTGGTCTCAGACGTAGTCTAATTTCTCTTTTTAATTCCAGAGCTAAAAAGCCCCTAGAGCTGAGCAGATATGCATGAAAGATGATGCACAGAATTGCCAGCAGGATTTTTTTCCTACATGTTGCCAAACGCCAGTTACACAAAATTGTCATCAAGGGCCAGCTTATTACATTTTACAGGGCTACAAATCTCCTTGAATTAAATATTAATGAGTCTCTCTTGGAATATTGAATCCTGTGCTATTTCATAAGGAACAACAGAAACCTGCCTTTCCAAGTACGTATTCTAGTATATAAACTATAACCGGATGAATTTGAATCATATTAAATCCATCATTATCTGTATGCATTAAAACAGCAAACCCCGTATTTTACATCCTTAGTTTCACAAGAAAACACACACAAAACATGAGAGCTAATCTAATCAGTAGAATTACAAGTCCCAGTGCCGGGTGCTGCACTTTGGTCACAACAACCCCATGCAGCGCTACAGGCTGGGGTCGGAGTGGCTGGAGAACAGCCAGGCAGAAAGGGACCTGGGGCTGCTGGTTGACAGCCAGCTGAACATGAGCCAGCAGTGTGCCCAGGTGGCCAAGCAAGCCAATGGCATCCTGGCCTGCATTAGGAATGGTGTGGCCAGCAGGAGCAGGGAAGTCATTGTGCCCCTGTACTAAGCACTGATCAGGCCACAACTTGAGCACTGAGTCCAATTATGGGCCCCTCAATTTAAGGACATTGAGACTCTTGAACCTGTCCAGAGAAGGACAATGAGGCTGGGGAGGGGTCTGGAGCATAAGCCCTAAAAGGAGAGGCTGAGGGAGCTGGGATTGTTTAGCCTGGAGAAGAGGAGGCTCAGGGAGACCTTATTGCTCTCTACTACTACCTGAAGGGTGGTTGTAGTCAGGTGGGGGTTGATCTCTTCTCCCAGGCAACCAGCACCAGAACAAGAGGACACAGTCTCAAACTGCACCAGGGGAAGTTTAGGTTGGAGGTGAGGAGAAAGTTCTTCACAGAGAGAGTTGTTAGCCATTGGAATGTGCTGCCCAGGGAGGTGGTGGAGTCATCATCCCTGGAGGTGTTCAGAAAGAGATTGGATGTAGCACTTGAAGCCATGGTTTAGTAGTCATGAGGTGTTGGGTGATAGGTTGGACTTGATGATCTTTGAGGTCTTTCCCAACCTTATTGATTCTATGATTCTAATTCAGCATGTGCTTTGCAGTGCTTTTACTTTGCAAGCAGTAAGCTGGTGTGACTGAAGAAAAAAAAAGGCAAAGTGGAAACAAACAAGTACATTGTGAGGAAAAAACCCAAACAAAACAGCCTGTAGTTTGTCTTTCAAGTTTGCCATAAAACAGACTTAAAGCAGCATTTTCAGGAGAATAATTTGGATAGTGAGAAGGGAAAACTCCCTAGGAAAAAAATAAAATCAAAAAGCAGCATGCCAAAGGAGAAAATGAACAGGCCCTGTCTGCTCTCTGTGAGAAATTAATCCTTGAAGTTCTGACTTACAACAAGCAAGTCAGTGGCTCTGGGTAAGAACAGGTTGAGTTTCACAAGGTAACCATTTCCTGAGCACTGCAACTAAAGGGAAAAGAAGTGCAGGCTGCATTTTAATGAAAGCCACTCAAAGAACTCCAGTTGCTGTAAAGACAAGTTGGTGTCCTCAGGGAGCTACACTCTCCCATAAAAAACATTGGTTCTGCTACTGGTTGCTAATCTTGCCTTGTAACTGCAGTGAAAACACAACAAAACAATAGTTTGACCACATCAGATGTTTTTACCCATTCTACAGAGCATGACCACACAAATGTTGGCAAAAATGCACACTAGGTCTCTGGTTTGAATACCGGGATTGAGCAACTGCTTTGAAGAGCATCTTCTAACTCCTTTGCTGCTGGCAGGGGAACTTTCATTCTGTTACTGGCAGAAGAGTTTCAGACAATTACCAATCTCTACCACTTCTTTTTATTTCTTTCCCTTCTCTTAAATGTTTCCATTTCTTTAATTATACCAAATGTTACACTGCCTGATTTTGTAGCTATGTTGAGCAAGTAAGCAGCTGATGGTGCAGAGATTAAGGGGGGAAGTAACAATTACAGTTTGCAACAACAAACGTCAACAGGTTTAGCAGCTTTATCATTGCTAAAAGCAACGTGGTGGAACTGAAAGAACAGTCAAGCAAAGCTTTTCCACAAATGCAGAAAACATTTAGAAGACAGAATAGCACTTCTTAAGAAAGAGAACTGCTTTTCATGGGGCAAATTCCCCATCCATCAAGAGAATACTGAAATGTTTGACGTGCAGACACTGGACAATTCTGGAAGAAGAATGCCTGTGCCGATTCACAAGAAGCTTTTCTTCATATCTGATATCCCTCTAAAAGGTTTTTCCATTTACTCAGTTTCCTATGCACTGCATTTTGCTAATGTCATAAAAAGACAATAGTCTTTCCTTTAACCTCTGGAACATAAAGCTTAGTATCCCCATCACAACAGAGAAGGACAGAGGGGAAAAAAATATCCAGTTCAATCAAGAATCTGTAACAACTTTCAGAAGGTATTTTATAAATCTCCTCCCACCTCCAACATAAAGTGAGTTTATCATCCCAATGTACACATCACTGAAGTGCAAAGGGAGAATAATGAGCATACCAGTATGAACCCTGTGCCAATAAACTGGAATTCAATGAAGCACTGTCCTATTTGTGAAATAACTTTAACAGAATCATTCAAAAATGTTCTCACAGCTGAGTGAGGGGAGGTATAGAGATGGCAGCAAAGTGAACAAGTGTCATCAATTCAGCAGGTACTCCAACAAGGGTCAGAGAGTTGCATGGAGCCACAACTCTCTTGACACCAAAATCAGTAAGTACCATGATCATTCTACAGCCTGTCTTGAAAAACAAACCAAACTTTTCCACTCTGTGTCATGCCCTCACAAGAAGGAGAACATGATTTTTTCAAAAAGCAAAAGCATGCATTATGCTATTTGCTATTATGCTATTTGCTGAAGCTAAATTATTCTAAAGCTTGGACAAAGAACCTGAACCTTACGGTTAGCAGATGAGGAGTCAGTTTTGGCAGAAAGATCCAGAAATTCAGTTCAAATGGAAACCAAAGATACCTCAACCAAAATAAAACCATGAGTGTGAAGAAAGGTCAGAAAATATATTAGGTGAAGTACCATTCCTCACTTACCAAAATATTGAAATATGTGGACCAAAATACTGAAATATGTGGACCTGGAAGCCCCATCCCTAGAATTTTTTAAGGCCAGGCTGGATGTGGTTCTGAGCAACATGATCTAGTGTGAGGTGTCCCTGCCCATGGCAGGAGGGTTGGAACTAGATGATGCCTGAGGTTCCTTCCAGCCCTGGCAATTCTATAAATGTTATTCTATAAAAGTTTTGTTGCATTAAATAGACAATTCTTAGGTTTTCAGGCTCCTAGGAGTATTCTTCCCTCAGCTGCATAAGTGTACTTGTGCTTTCAAACCGTGAAATTTAGGAAAATTGGGGGGGGAAGAAAAAGAATAAGAATAAAAGTTTCCAAAGGGGCATTCAGCTCAAGCCCTGAAAACTGTTTGTAACAGTTGTAAAAAGACATGACAGAAGAATCTGCTCCCAGAAGGTATCATAAAAGATTAAATTTTTAGACTCCTGCTTGTAACTGGGGGCAGAAAAGGAAGATCATTAACGAAAATCAAGCAAACAAACAAAACCAACCAAACAAAAGCAAGCCAAACAAACCAACACAAACCAACCCCAGAGCACTCTAGGACACTAATTAGAACAGAAGAGTGGTATACAAAAGGAACAACAGTCAACTGTTCTATTAGGAACAGAAGGTAAGCAATTTTGTCTTAGGGATGGTATACGAATACTGAATGGTGTTTAACTCATTGCACAGGAGAGAATAGGACAAAGAGCAGTGTTCAAGGAACACTACTAATCCCTATCACCTATTCAAGCACCTGAAGACCATACTCACCTGTATTTAAATATGTACAATCCTGCAGAAGAGAACTGACAGTAAGAAATGTTCAGTGCAGGAGAAATGTGATTCTGTAATGCAAAAGCTGCCTGTAGGTTACCATGATATTGATGTAACACTTACTATAAAGAAACACCCCTAAGATTTTCACATCTCAAAAGCACTTCTTTTCATCCTCAGAAAAAAATAGCTGTTGTAATTTACCCTTAGGGCAATAACTGATTCTTGAACAGAGAGCTACATCATGACTTGATCTAAAATTTTAATGCTATCCAAAATTCTGCTCCAGCATAAGGCAGGTCCCACAGTATAAAGCTATTAGCTATACAGCTAAACACCCTTTTTTTGCCCACCAAAATCAGTAACGC
Source organism: Picus viridis (assembly GCA_033816785.1). Classification (NCBI taxonomy): domain Eukaryota; kingdom Metazoa; phylum Chordata; class Aves; order Piciformes; family Picidae; genus Picus; species Picus viridis. The sequence continues at coordinate 42,401,663 of CM066578.1, read as the reverse complement.
TCTACTTCAGTTCTTTACTAGCTGCAGGCTTTTTTAATTAACCAAAACATATACAAGTGGAGTAGTATATATCCAGTTAAAATAAAGGTGGCATATCTAATGTAATTAAAAATATTATTAACAACTCTTGCCTTCTGGGTGCTAAAAGATTGAATAACTTTTTTCCCTCATTTTTCCCCTGTCCAGTCCACTCACCATTAATACTCCTAAGGAATTAATCTGTATTTCCTTGCAGTGAGGCACTGCAGAGTTTCAGAAGTAATGGAGTAACACCCACCAAATTTGTTAGAGGACAAAACCCCACTTTTCTTGAAGGCCTAGCAAAATATGCACAAGCAAATGTCATGGAAACAGAAGCTCTCTCCATGGTAACATCATCCCTGGTATGGTAGCTAACCACTCTGATTTCCAACATGCTCCAAGACAAGGTATTAGCTTCATTCCAGTTTTCACTTGTTATCTGTTCCATAACATTCCACATATCCAGTAGCTGTAAAGATTTATTAAAAACTCCAGAAGTTCACAAGCATGCAGTATCAAAGCCAGGCATAAGGGCAAACTGATTACCTGTGACAAAGCAGTCTGAATAAAATGGTCTTTGGGAACAAAAAACAAACAGGAGACTGATGGCTCCATAAAGAATCATTACATTACAGCTGGCTCCCATCATACCATCTGACGCCATGCAACAACTGTCAGATGTGCAATCGTGTTTCGCATGACATACAGATGGAGCTACAGAATAAAAAAGGCACAGTTCATAATTACAGCTAAGCGATCCCTGGTACCTGCACCTCAGTGATCCCTGAGCACCTGCACCTAAGCAACCCTTGGTACCTGCACCTCAGCGATCCCTGGTACCTGTACCTCAGCGAGCCTTGGTACCTGCACCTAAGCAACACTTAGTACCTGCACCTAAGCGAGCCTTGGTACCTGCACCTAGGCAACCCTTGGTACCTGCAGCTAACCGAGCCTTGGTACCTGCAGCTGACCGAGCCTTGGTACCTGCACCTAAGCAACCCTTGGTACCTGCAGCTAACCGAGCCTTGGTACCTGCACGCTAAGTGAGCCTTGGTACCTGCACCACAACTGACCCCTGGTACCTGCACCTCAGCGAGCCTTGGTACCTGCAGCATAGCGAGCCTTGGTACCTGCACCTCAGCGAGCCTTGGTACCTGCAGCTAAGCGAGCCTTGGTACCTGCACCTCAGCGAGCCTTGGTACCTGCACCTCAGCGAGCCTTGGTACCTGCAACTCAGCGAGCCTTGGTGCCTGCAGCTAAGCGACCCTTGGTACCTGCAGCTAGGTGAGCCTTGGTACCTGAGCTAAACGAGCCTTGGTACCTTCACCTCAGGGAGCCTTGGTACCTGCACCTAAGTGACCCTTGGTACCTGCATCTAGCGATCCCTGGTACCTGCAGCTAAGCGAGCCTTGGCACCTGCACCTCAGTGAGCCTTGGTACCTGCAGCTAAGCGAGCCAGTACCATAGTATTTGTTTTTCTCACCTTCCAGTGTGGCCTTGTTTTATAAAGACCCTTAGTGATAACTCTGTTATGACATATTTTTAATCAACATTAACACATTAAATCATAAACATTAAAATTAACAGCGTGTGTGTGTGTGTGACTGCTCTTTCTTGTGCTCTCTCTGTGTCTGTTCTCTCTTATGTTCTGCTGGCTCTTCTTTCTTCTGTCTTCTGTCTTGTTTGTAACTCTGAAGGTTCCATAGACTACAGAGAAGAAATATCCAGAAGGGTCAGCTTTTCTGATCTATTTCTCTCAACACATGCACAGTGGGAGATACAAAAGGCAGAAATGAATAAAGATATTTTTAAACTAAGGTTCTGCTCCTGCTAGTATTTTAGCCTTCACATTAAGGAACTTCTCTACTGAAATTACACTCTCACAGGGAGCCAAATACATGCATTTGCACAAAATCTGCATGTGGAATTCTACACAGGAAGATGTTCCAATTCAAACAGACCTCTGCTAACACACAGAACCAAAAGCAAATCCCAGCAGTCTGTGAAGCCCTACTGCTTATGCAGTTTGCTTTAATGATCCAAAAAAAATAAAGGCAGGCAACAAAAACCATTTAGAGAGCTTTGCATTCCATTTTCCTCATTAAGAACACAGAGATTTGTTGTACCTTTGCAGAAGTAATGGTATAGAAATACTCTATGGAAAAGGGTCTGTTTCTGTTACATACTGAAGCACAGGTAACAAGATCTTCCAGGACCACATAATCGGTGCCTTACTAAGTATCTCAAAACACCACTCCTTACTTAGCAGTTGTGAGCAAGTTCCATTCCATTAAGGAATACCTGAAGATCTATGCAGCCAGAAAGACACAGCAAGGTGGCAGAACAAGAAGGTTCTACGTTTCCAGAATGTACATAACTGGTAGGAAATCAGATGTGATGACTGGAGTCCACAGTTGTTTCTTGGCCTAACATAGCCCTAGATCTATAGCTTCCAAGCTTGGTAACAGCAATTCAGTTTTCAAAAGAAAGTGTCATTGTTCACTAATGTCCTGTTCCAGAATTTCTGTAGATAATCATTCTTTAATAACTTCTACCTTTTGTCCTGGTTTCACATGATACAGTTCATTTTCTTTCTAACTGCTAGTACAGTGCTGTGTTTTGGATTTAGTGCGAGAAGAATGTTGATAACACATTAATATTTTAGAGGTTGCTAAGTGGCACTTAAGGATTTTTCAGTTGCTCATGATCTGCCAGTGAGCAGGCGCACAAGAAGCTGGGAGGGAGCTGACAGGACAAGTGACCCAAACTATACAAAGGGATATTCCAAATCACAGAATGTTATGCTCAGTATATAAGATGGGGGGAGTCAGCCAGGTCAGGAGGCAGATTGCTGCTCAGGTATATAGGTCAATAAATGGCGAGCAATTGCATTGTGCATCACTTGTTTTCCCTTGGGGTTTATATGTCTTTTAGTTATATTCCTCTTCATTACAATTATTGTTGTTATTATTTTATTGTTACCACTGTAATGTGTTTTGCTTTAGTTATTCTGATCTCAACACACCTTGTTTTCCAGAACTCCTCCCCATCCAACTTGGGGCAGGGGGAGGGCGAGCAAGTGGCTGCTTGGTGCTTAATTGCTGGCTGAGGTTAAACCACGACACTTTAAAACCTGCCCTGTATCTCAGAGCAGTTGCCAGAAGGAAAAGGGCACAATCCCTTCCCCAGTCACAGGTCTTGGTGACTCACTTCTGGTTCACTCCATCTGTCTGCTACATCACATATTTGCACCAGCCCCATATCTATTTCTCAGCTGCTTCTTTCTCCTGAATAACAGCTCTTCATCATACTTCCCACCAACAAGTATCAACTCTCCAATGTAAGAATATATATGCTCACATTAATTTTACTTTGATCCAAAGAGAGACAGAAGAAAAAGCCATCTGTCTACCAAAACAGAACCTTGGCTACCAGTAGGAAAGCCTTCCCCCTCCATAACTCAGAGGCTAATTCAGACTGAAAACAAATATATGATCTAGACTTTTCAAACAACTGGGTCATTTCCTAAACACTCAAACAGAAACATGGATTTTGAGCCTCAATGTAGGTCCAAAACTCAGCAGCTTCTAAAGCTCTATCATGAAAAGTATTAATATAACACCTGATGTGTTGATGTCCTGTTACTACATGCCTGCAAGTATTTCAGAGCCAGCACTGAGCTAGGTCTCAACAACCTTAGCAGGCAGGTGTGCTTTTCACAGGTAGTGAAGCCAAAGTGTGAAACCAGTAAAAACAGGAACATGTTTCCAGCTTCACTGCAATTAGAAAAAGCAGCAAACCTTAGAAAATCAAGTCCTTTTTACCCCACATGCTATTCTTACAGCAGTTAAAGAAGACATACCGATAACATCACGGTAACAGAATCACAGAATCGTTCTGTTTGGAAAAGATCTTTAAAATCATCGAGTCGAACCATCATCTGATTCTATCAAGGCTGGAGCTAAACCCAGCACCCTCAGCACCACATGCATGTGTCTTTCAAACACCTCCAGGGATAAAGATCTAATCACCTCCCTGGGAAGCCTTTTCCAGAGTGAAGTAACATTTTCAGTAACTTTCTTCTGATATCCGATCTAAATCTCCCCGGCGCAGCTAGTGTTATAAGGGGGAAGAGACCGACATCCACCTCACTACAAACCTCTTTTCAGGTAGTGGTAGAGAGCAATAAAGTCTCCCTGCAGCTTCCTCTTCTGCAGGCTGAGCAAATCCAGGTCCCTCAACATGCTGCATCTAAGGGACTAGACTCTGTCACGATGCTTGCGAACAACATGCCTATATCGTGCTTTCAGAGTCACTGGACATGGACAAGGAAAATACCGACGATTTTAACTGCGGGGCAAAACGCCTCCTCGGGAAGGGCAATAAGCGGCGTACCAGTGCACAGGAGACGACCTGCCTCACTGAGTTTCTCCCGCACAACTCTGGAAGGGACGGAACAGGGGAAGGAACCGCAACAAGCGCACACAGTAAGAGCTGAGAGTTGTTCCCGCAGAGCGGATCCGCCGGCAGCCTGAGGACGAAGGGGCGGGAGGGGTGACCAAGAGGTGCGGGCAGCAGACAAAGCTACCGGGAGGAGATGGCGGCGCGGGGGAGGAAGGCAGCGAGGTACGTCCTCCTCCCTCCTCAGCGGCCCCTGTGAGACTCGCCCAGAGGAAGGAAGGGCGCCCGAGGGCTGCTGTCGAGCCCTGTACCGTCCGCTCACCTGCTTCACCAGGAACCTGCTCAGCTCCGCGCTGCTCTTCTCGTTCCTGCGAGCCACTAGCTGCAGCGGCTCCGCCAGGCGGACCCGCAGGTGGGCCATCCTCCTCCGCCGCCGCCGGAGCGCGGGCAGAGCTGGGGTGGGGGGAAGGGGGTGTGTGTGTGTGAGGAGAAGGATCCGCGCTCACCCGCCCGCCGGCAGCACGTGGGGCGCGAGACAGACGCGCAGCTTCCGCTTCACCGGCACCGTCACCCGCCTGCGACGTCGCAGGCGAAGGGAAGCGCGGCTCCACCCCGTCGCCCACATGACGGTGCCTTCGCTAAACTACAGCTACCGGCATGCAGCGCTCCACCCGACTACCGGGGCACTGGGCGCCTGCTGCATGCTGGGAGGCGTAGTCCGTTAGGAGCTCCGCGGAGCTCTATGGATTGTGGGGAGTTGTTCGCCAGTGGAGCGAGTTTCTCCTAGTTTCTCACGGCATTGAAAGCTCGTGCATGCAGCGCTCTGCGTGGTGTCCTTGCCCTGCCCGGCACTGCTTCCCGGGCAGTCAACCGTTATTGTGGCTGCAAGACTTGCCTATAGCAGGCCTGGTCAAGGGCCATCACAGTTCTTGCCACAAAGCCTTTGAAATCTAGGTCATGGTACCAGTCAGAGTCCTGCCTGAGGAGGGGTGGTGAGTAACCCAAACAGGTGGTTCAGGCTCGGGAGGAAGAAGGCCGGCATTACGCTACCATTTCCACGTCACCCTCCCCAACTCGCCAGCCACAGCCAGCTCACGAAATCACATCGCAGATCTAAGGCACTGACGATGTTTCCAGAGGGGTTTGACGGCGGGCTTGCCGACAGCAGCAACCGGACTTAATCCTCAGGCTTCCCGAGAGAGCTATCAGAGCTGCCTCACGTCCTATCTCCAACACCATCAGGGTACGGCCTTCCACGACCAATTCACACCAGGTCAGCCTGCGGCGTTGAAACAGCCCACACAGCCTGCTGCGGACACTCCTCTCCCCTTTCAACCCACCAAGACATTTACAGGAGGGCCTGGCGACCACGGAGAACCCAGAGGCCGCACCTCCGAGCCGAAACCGCTCCACCCACAGGGCAGGCGTGAGCGGGGAGCCCCGGGGCCAGCGCAGCTTCCCGCGCTCAGAGCCGAGCACCCGGCTCAAGTACTGGGCCGGGGGCGCGAGCGGCCGGAAAAGGGAGGGGCTAAGGCGAGGGGAGGGGCGCTGCCGCCGCGCGCTGCTTGCTTTGGCGCCAACTGTTTCAGGTTGGGGGCGGGTTTCGCTGACGGCGCGGCCGGGGCGCGCCGTGCGTCTGCGGTGGTTGGCTGCCGTGGTCAAGAGCCCTGCCCCCTCGGCGCCCGGCCTGCGGGACCACTGGCGGCGGCGGCGGCCACCTGCGGGGTGTCGCGGGCCGGGGGCGGCGGCTGACCGGTGAGTGAGGGCTGTGGGGCCGCGGCGGCCTGCCCAGCAGAGCCTTCCTCTTCCTTTGAGTCCTGTCCTTTCCTCTCTCCACCACCGGCCCGGTGGGGGCTCGGTGGTGTGTCGCCCTGCCGTCCCGCGCGAGTGCCGCTTCCCTCTTTTGCCACCCGTGCGTAGATCCCGCCGCCCGGTTCGGCCCGACCTGGCTTTGCCCACCGCGGGACCTGCGGCGCCCCGCTGGCCTCCCCTTCTGGGCGCAGTTTGCTCTCCCCAGTCCGCCGGCGGTTGCGGGGCGCGGGATGCCGCTCGTGCCGCGGCAGCGGTTGTGCTGTTCTCGGGCCGCGATCGGCCCTGACCCCCGACAGATCCTGGGCGCTTCCGCCGTGACAGGAATTGGGGCGGGAGCCCCTTCCCGCCCGTACAGGGAGGGTGAGGCCTGAGGAGTGGATGAGGGCCGCTGCCTCTGAACTGGCAGGCTGCTGCTCAGTGCCTCTGCTTGCACCCACACCCGAGCCTTTTTCTGCGCTCCTCTTTTCCGTACAGTGGGTGCCTTGGTGTTGCAGGGTACTGCTTTCGCTTCAGAGATGCTTGTGTATCAATGTCGCAAACCTGTGTGCTCTTAAAGTCATTCTGCAATAGCTGCTGTGGCCGATACTGTGCGTCCTATGGCCGAGCATGACTGTATGCATTGGTAGGCAAAATGTTTCTTGCCTGCCTCTACTCATTAATGCTTTGGCTGGTGGTGTCAAGCAGGGAAAGCTTGCTTTTAAACAGCTAGCAGAAAAGAAATTACAATTATCAAATCGGGTTAAGATATCCATTCGGATGGCCTATTCAGACAACGTAGTGCTTGTTTCAATACCAAAATGTCTTTATAGGATCTTTATTTATTAATATGAATAAAAGATACAGCTGAAGTACTTCAGCATACTTATTTCCAGTATGGGTAATATATTACTTTTTGTGGTAGAGTTTTACGTTTGTTATCTTAATGTTGGAGTTTTCTCATTTCGGTGTTAGATTTCATTGAAGAGCAAGGTCTACAGGTAGCTGAGGTGTAATTGAAGTACTTCAAGATGCTTCTGTTATACGATGTTGTTCTGCAATTGTCAACCTGTTGTCTTTCCTCTGATGTTTTGCTCATAGATGGGGAAGCCATAGGGAGCTTGTATCATGGCAACAGATGAGGATGGACTAGGACTGTTTGATATCCGATACAGCGGTAAGAAGTGTTGCATTACTTAATGTTTCCCAGTGAATGAAGGTAGGACAAATACTGATGTACTTCAACTGCAATTAAATGGCTGTGACGTAGTATCATTATAAGATCTATTCCATTTAAGTTTGGATTTTAAGCCATGACTGTGTAGTTTGGATTTCTGTTATGTTTTGAGGGGAGGTCTAGAACTAGTCTGTCCCCTCTGTTTTATGATGTATAATTTAACCTTTGCTGTATCTCAGTGAAGCATGTATTTTGACAGGAATATCATTCCTTTGTTTGCTATTTGTAAGAACAAATGCACGATCATCTGATACAGTACCAGTAATCAAGGTACTGTAACATTATTTCCAGGTCTGCAGTTAATTGATCTGATGTGTATTTGTGAGATGCCCAGCCTCAGAAGAACTGTGAATATCTGTTGCAGAATTGGAGAGATTCACATAGAAGAGTCGAGAGTGATAAGGGGCATTGGAAAAAGGCATGAAGGGTGACCGAAGAGATTTGAATGAAAATACTTTTACAGCACCAGTTAGAGTGTGAATAGATGGCAGTACTGAAACAAATTCTTTGAATTATGATACAGGCTGTTGCAATACTTTATCAAAAAATGTTTCTTTTAACCATACTGGGTTTGTCACACAATTCTTCTATTTTTGTTTCTGAGTTGCATAACTTATGTATTCAGTGTGTTCTAGAGAACAGTTTCAAGTTCAGATAAAGTTGACTTATTTAAAGCCATATAATTTGCTTCATGCACAATTCCTGTAATACTTAAGAACTGATCTTGCAAGACTGTTGTTGATCTTTGGACACTAAATGTCCTTTCTCCACAGTAGCAGCAGCTTGTTGGATAGAATTCCCCTGTCTTTTATTAGTCTGTGCTACTACTTTTACTAGTCTCTGCTGGTCTAGGATGACAGCTATGCTTACTTTATAGAAAATCAGAGATTGGAGTTTACTAAATGTTTACTTTTGTCTTTGGTCCCTCTTCTTTAGCTGGAGCTTCCCCCTTTAAGGAAGGTGATGAGAGCTCAGTGGATATTTATGATGGCTTGGACAATAGTTTGACAGTTCCTGGTAGGTTAATTGCATCATGCTGCTTGGCTTCAACCTTTATAGAGTCTGTGCTTCTTAGGCTGGTTTCAAGTAAAACAACAGTTAGCTTTACGTTTACACTTAGCTGGTGTAAACATGTATTTGTGTGCTTCAGTACCTACTTGTTTCAATTTGATTTGATAGCTAACTTAAATTATTTGCCTGCAAATGAGTCTGTATTTCAAAAGTGTAGTAAATCAGGTTCTGTCAGTAATGCATACTTGGTGAATAGAGTACACAGGCTGATTTGAAGAAAAAGCACTATTGTCTAAATAATTGGGGTGTTAGAGTGTTGGGTTAGGTTTGGGTTTGTTTTCTTTCTTTGGAACTACAACTAGAGAGTTACATTTTTGAGGGATTTTAAAGCAGCAAAGATTATTTAGTTAACGCACGAAGCACAATGTTCAACCCCACACCAGCTCTGCAGTAACTCCATTTGACTCCAGCCAACTGATCTATTCATGAAAGTGTAGGTCACTGGCATCTGAGTATTTCTTTTCTTAGTAAATTTTTTTTTCAAATGGAAATATTTCCAGGGTGAAGTCTGGCCAAAAGCTGCCTGAGTTGTAGGATGCACATAGTTCATTCTAGCTTTCTGCTATCTGTTTGCTCTGAAATTGTGGAGCTTCAGATCACCGCTAAAGTGATCTGCTTTGTAAATTAGACAGATTTACTGTGAGATAGCTCTCCTTTGACTTCAGCAACTTACTAGACAGTCATAAAATGCACCCATCTTTGTTCGTAGCTATCCTGTACATATTTTAATTTTTCTAACACAGTTTTCAGTTGGACTTAAATATTCGTTACCTTCCATGTAAACGCAAGTGCTCCACACAAAACTACCATCAATACTGAAATTCAGAATAGGAATTTCTCCAGAAAAGGTCCTAGGTTTTTTCTTCAGTGACAGAATGCAACCTGGCCAGAAAAATCTTTGCCTGATCGATTTTTCTTTCTACAGACAATTCTGCTCGAAATTCCACACCAGCTGGAAACGGCTTAAATTTATTTGATGAGATACTAATCGAAGAAGGGACTGCAAAGGAAGCATCATACAATGAGGTTTGTATTAATGTGATGTAAGTAATTCTGGTATTTTGGAGTTTTTTTATTCCAAGTTTTCCTGTGTAAAGTGCAAAAAAAAAGTCAGTATGCTCACATCATTTAAAAACAGTTTCCCTATTTTCTGTTAAGTAAAAGCAAGAGTACGCTGATAAATTATGTCAACAAATTTATCAGAATAAGCAAATCTCTCACTCTGTGACCTGGTCTGTTCTCATTTAATGCCCTTTATATGGGGTTTCATGTATTATATTCCAGGTGGCTGGTAACAGAGCTAGTCTTGACATTTCTCCCAATGAATTTTACTAGATTATAACAAATAGATCATGGATTAATCTTATGCATCATTAAATTTTATCACTGAGTCTGAAGACAACCATGTAGTAGAAAACTATTCCTAACAAATCAACAGAACACTTATTTGTGTAGCATTACCTGTTATGGCCCATAAGACTCAGCTTAACTCACTTGAGCTTTGGAGTAAAAGGAACAGACATCCACAGATACCATATACTATAGAAGAAGCAGGATCCATACCCACAGGACTCTACTAAGCGACAGAAGTTCACTTTGAAAGTCTGAAAGCAGTTGACTCTATTAAGTATTACAACAGGGAAGTTCTCCATTCTTCTGTGAAAGTTTTGTTGCCATCTACTTTTAAATAAGGCCTTGTGCCAAATGTATTTTGTGTAATTTTGTGATTTCTAACAGTCCTTTGCAGTCTATTTTGGCAGTTCAGGTTTGTGCGTAGTAACTTTTGGTTGTGCTTTTCCATACCTGTTTAGTATTATGTGAAATCTGACGAGTCCTTGTCTGTAGGGCTCTGAGAACGTCTGCTCCTTGGTAATGGTGTCTTCAGTTTCACAATACTGTGGCTTCCTGCTACTCTCTAGTCTACTACTGTTGAGCAAGCATGCATAGATTTACTCTTATATGAGTGTTTGTGATGTTTTAGAAACTTTTATACCTGTGGGAGCATACTGAAGCTTTTTGTTTTAATATATTACTTTTGGGAAAAAAACCCAACACAGAGCTTTGCAACATACATTATTGTGTTAACAAACTATAAATCTAGCTGAATAACTCTTCTGTGTAATTTAGTCTGCTTCTGTGCTGTGAATTCTTCTCTCTTTGACAGTTGCAGGCAGAATATGGAAAATGTCAGCAGCAAATTAAAGAACTGATGAAGAAATTTAAGGAAATTCAGGCACAGGTACTGTAGTTCAAAAAGCAACATTGTTAAGATTTATGTGAAGCAAACTGAATATTGCTTTGAGAGTTAATTTCATATGCTTTCCAGAATTGATCCATCCTGTGGATGGTTTGTAAAGCATCTTTGCAGGTGCTGGAAGCTTTTTCCACCTAGGATAGTTGCTAGGATAGCCTACTAACAAAATCAGTGGGTCAACTCGTTTCGTGATACTGCACACAGACTACAGTTGTTTAAAGGCTCTGTTCTCACTACTTAATTAGAAAATAAGTATGGCAAATGAAGAGTTATCTGAAAGGTGTCTAGTTCTCTTGGGTTTTTGTAAGAAATAGATCTTCAATGCGCTTGGGAGAGGGTTTTTAAAGTACCTGACCTGTCACTAGAACTGGAAGAGTATGTCTGCGTTGCTTTGCGCATAGTACCATTCTGATAAGGCTGAACTGCTCTTCAATTTGTGCTAGTATGCCCATGCTGTGTCAGTCTAAATATTTAGATTATCATCTAGTTAGGTTATTTTGGGCAATTCTACAGCATGCTTCTCTGTGTATCGCAGATCTAGTCTCAAAGGTTCTACACTTTGCATCTTTAAGCAGTGTTTCTGCCCTGTGACATTTCTGTATTGTTTTCTGCAAAACTTTCTGAGCAGGCTTTGCTGAGGATAATTTTTTGTTAAAGGGCTATCTCTGGGATTGACAGATAGGGTTCTAGATCACCACATGCAGAAATATTAGAATGCTGGGACACCCAAAATTGGTTTTAATACCTTGAAAGAAAGACAGTTATCCTCTTTCTCTGAAAGTGCTTAAAAGCTACATCTTTCATTGGAAACAGTGGCCAAGAAAGTAATAAATTGAGTACAGCAATGAAGTGGAGGAGGGGATTAGAATTTCTTCATTCTATGGCTGCTTGGTTTATAGCATATTTCAGTATTAATAAATTGTATCCTTAAAACATCTTAAGTAATTGCCAGGAACACAAACAGGAATATAAAAGTGAGCAATATTAAAAAAACCCCAAACAAATAAACACACACACACACACAGAGCCCCCAAAAAAATAATCCACAACAAAAAAACTCCAAGAACCACTAAACAAACAAACAAAACACCCCAAAAAATCCAAACACAAACCTCCTCTTTTGGATCTCTATCATTCTGACTTAATTCTGGCTTCTTCAAACCAGTTTCTGTATATTACACTGTCAGTTTGCACACGATGGGACTTTTTCTAGTGGTTATCTTGTACTGTTTTTCATTACCTGTTTGGGTGCCCAAGCTAATTCTCCTTTTTTTCTCACTGTCTTTTTTGTACATATTTAAAACAGAATGCCATCCTACAGAATGAAAACATAGCCCTCAAAAAGAATATTTCAGCACTTATCAAAACAGCAAGAGTGGAAATTAACCGTAAGGATGAGGAAATCAGTAATCTCCATCAAAGGTACAACTAGGCAGAACGGAAAACATACTTTCTGTCTGATCATATTTATATACCTGTAAGAAACATTTCTATGTATCTGAAGTAAAACTAATGAAGAAAACAATTACAGTTGTTAAGTTTAGTAGTGGTACCATCAGAGGAATAAATATCTTTGCTTGATGAGGTCTTTGGTTTCTAATGAAGAAAACAAGGAGGAATCCAAAGGGTGACCACTTGCCTGAATTTCTTTTTGTTTTGTGGAATCACCTGTTCTTGATGGGTTTTCTAGCCATCTTGAATATTTCAAAACCCATAATGTCTTTCAAAATTCAGCTTCAGAATTATTCTACTAGTCTGCTCAGTTCCATAGAACTAGCCGAAGAGGCTACATAAATTTAATGTGGGAAACATGGTAATTATTAAACTTTTTATGCCTCTTTTTTCCAACCTGAAGCTGAAAGAGAGCATGAAAAAAAATTTAGAAATACAAGGATGCACTGCAATTTAGCTTCAGTTAGGCTTAAATAAATTTCAGAATCATGCAACCTATGTTTTTGTTTTATAAACAGGCTGTCAGAACTTCCCAATCATCGAAGTAGTTTCACCAGAACATACCTTCCAGGGTCAAACAGCGGAAGATGCTCTGAGATGTGTAAAACAAAAGATTCCAAGTTCAGACCTTCTGATTTAGGTGATGGTGTGAAGATGGAGCACAGAATTAAAAATGAGTGTTCAAAGGATACACACCACAGTTACTCATCTCATAATATGGACAATGGGAAGGCTGTCTCCGAAAAAAAGAAACACTCCATATTTGCTGAAATACCCTCCCGAAGAGCTCTGCAGTGATGGTACTCACATCTGCCCACCAAACCATGACCATGTTTCAAACAAAGACAACAGAAAGGAAAGAAAAGAAATTAAAAGTAATGAACAGTGCAGTAGGGGAAATGCCAACAAGTACAAAAGAGAAGTACATCAGAGCACTGGAAACAGTGGTGATGGAGAAGAGGTGAATCCAGATCCTCAACAGAAGCTGAAAACCCTCTCAGAGAAGGCTAGTAAAAATGAGTTGCAACAAAAAAGTCAGAGTGTAAAACTCAAATGCAGTCCAAGTGTAGAAAGAAGAGTAGAAAGGAGTGTTTCTTCCTGGGAGAAACAAACTACTGGTAAAGACAGATACCAAACAAGAGGTGAATCATATGGCGATGAGAGATCACAGAATGTATTGAAGAAAGACATTAAAACACACGATAGAGATGAAAAAAATGCTAGTCAAAAATCTAAACTAAATGAAAAGCTACAAGAGCAGGCAAGGAGGTCTGGCAGAGGGAGTAGTCCACACTCCAAAAATGAACATTCCAAGAGTCTTCATGAGTCACGTAAATGTCGCGTGGAAGAGTCTAGAAAAGGAAAAGACACTGACTGCAAGAGAGACAGGGGAACAAATGATCACACTTCTCGAGAGGGCAGGACTTCACCTTCGAATTCCAACAGTAGAGAGCATAAATATGCACGCTTGAAGGAAAGCAGTGGTAGATATGAATGGGAAACAGCACATTCCAAATCAGAAAGACACAGAACTGAAGAAAAAAGGAAAAGAGACAGAGAGGATCAGGATGAAAATAGACATTTTAGAAATGAAAGAAAAGTTTTGAGAGAGGATTCTCACCAATCTGTGAAAGAATCCAAGAAAGGTACAGAGGCTGCAAAAAGTGAGAGAAACAAGTCCTGTAAGTTAGTAGACACATCCAGAGTAGCAGACAGCTTGAAAGACCATAAAGCTCACAAAACTAAAGATGATCGCACTGGGACAAAAAGGAAAGATTTAAAACTTAGCTTTATGGAAAAGCTAAATTTAACTCTTTCTCCTGCTAAGAAACAATGTCTCTCTCCAACAGATGGGCTTAAAGCACTTTCACAAAAGGCCACTGATGAGGGAAATACAGAGCTCACACTGCAGGCAGAACTGTTGGATTCTGCTCACCCTGTTAACTGTGGTCCCACAGAACAAATTAATTCAACTCTGCAAGTTTTGGACAGTGCAGCTCAAAGCAACATGGAACCAGCACTGCCTGTTTCTGTCGATTCTGAAAATGAAGACTTGAAAGTAGCCACAGCAGATCCAGCACAATCTGAAGTATTGCCAGCAGTGGCAACTGATGAACTGAGCTCAGAAACCTTATCAGAAGCAGAAGTGGGTCAGATACCACCCCAAGCATTGCCAGGGGCAGCAGAGGTACTAATTCCTGATGAGATGCAGGCTCAGACATTGTCTGAAGCAGCAGAGGCTTGTGATCTGGTTGAATCAGAAGCTGCAGCAGCAGTGACAGATCTGATTCACTCTGGATCTTTGCCCCTGGAGGTGGCAAGGAGCATGGCAGAGTGTGAAGACTTGCCTCTGAGAGTGGGTGTGATGCAGGGTGATGATGTACCAACAGCAGAAGTGGCACAGTGTGAATCTGCCAATGAAAGTATGGGTGCCCTTCCAGAGTCAGCAGCAGAGAAGAAAGAGGAACATAAAACATGGCTAGCTACTGACTTAGAAAGCTCAGAAGACAAACATGGCTCTCAGAACCTTGTCTTGGATGACTTGGAACCCAAAAGTTCTGGTGACATGGAGTCCTATGATGTTGCAGATGGTATAAGGGAAGCAAAACCAGACTCTTCATTGGAAGTAGTGAAGCATGTTGATCACTTGGCTGCAGAAAACATTGAGTGTCCCACTGAGGAAAAGAGTATCTGCAAAATTAATATGAATACATCTCAGTCACTTGACAGAGCTGTGTTAACTGATAAGAGTGAACCATTAGTGGACCAGAATACTTCTGACCTGGAGCCAAACCTAACTGAAATCAGTACAGCAGCATCTTGTCTTAGTGGTGAGATGTATCCTAGAACTAAGGAGAGAGAAGCTAACCCAATTCCTGTTGATGATGACAGCTCTATACTGAGCATTGATCTCAATCACTTGAGGTATTTTCCAAAGGCAATCAGCCCGCTGAACAGTCCCATGCGCCCTTTGGCTAAAGCACTTAAGATGGAAAGTCCCTGCAAAGGTCTTGTGAAGAGTTACAACAAAGGTACTTGTATATTCTAATTTCTTTTCTTCATAAAGACTTAAAAGATTCATTCAAGGAAAGAGAAGTTACTACTTCTAACTGCCTTTTTAAAAGTATTTGTCGTTTCCTAAGAACGTTGGAGCGAGTCCAGAGGAGGGGCACAAAGATGACCCAAGGGCTGGAACACATCTGCTGTGAGGATAGGCTGAGGGAGCTGGGGTTGTTCAGCCTGGAGAAGAGGATACTCTGGGGGGGGACCTTACAGCTGCCTTCCAATACCTGAAGGGATCCTACAGGAAGGCTGGAGAGGGACTTCCATAAGGATGTCTAGCAACAGGACAAGGGGCAGTGCTTTTAAGCTGAGGGAGAGTATGTTGAGACTGGATTTTAGGAAGAAGTTTTTCAGTGTGAGGGAGGTGAGACTCTGGAATTGGTTGCCCAGGGAGGTTGTGGGGGCATCCTCCCTGGGGCTGTTCAAGGCCAGGTTGGATGAGGCTTTGAGCAGACAAGTCTAGTTGAGAGGTATCCCTGCCCATGGCAGGGAGGTTGGAGTAGATGATCTCTAAGGTCCCTTTGAACCTAAGCCATACTGTGATTCTTTTTAAGCTGTATAAATCTCCATGGTCCCTCTTGTTTGTAATGGAACCATGTAACAGTGCAGCCAAAATTGTACCCAACTGAACATTAAGGCTATAAAAAATGGAATTTGTCATTATTGACGGATGGTTGAAATAAGAGTTATGTACTAACCTCTAAAAATAAGTATAGGTTTCTTAATTGCAATTAGTTATGAATAGATCTCATTAAGTTTTTCTCTGAAACTGTAGAGGCAAAAATTATTTAGGATCATATTCTTTCAAGTATCCATTTATGAGAAAGCTGAAGAGAGTACCTGAGACTTAATTTCTGGGAATGTCAGATAAGAGAAGGCTGTACTCTCCATTTGAATGAATTTCACTGTCAATATATATTTGTGTGTGTGTGTGTGCATATATAAAATAATTATGAGTCACTTGGTGGGGAAAAAGTAGAACCAATAGAACATTAGGATTCATCATGATGAATGAAGTAAGAGCTAACACCTAAATAAGATGTCAGGGAGATAAAATGCAAAGACAATACACACAGGAAGAGAAAATAGATGATCAGTTTAAAGATGAACAGTTTAAAGGTGTTAGTTGTGTGGATTTAACTCTTCCTGTAATGTCTTGCTGCAACTTCTAAAAAGTTTTCTTGGAAATTTGGAGGAATGGTAGAGTGGTGTTTAAATCATTTTTCTTATGCTTCGAAACATAATCCTTAGGTTGTTTGGCAAATCTTGGCATAGTTTACTCTGAAATTTGGTCTCTTGTGCTTGAAATGGCAACTCTTGAGTGTGAATTGCTTTAACAGTTTGTATTTAATTCCTACAGTAGTTTATATTGAAATATCTGGGTAGACCGGAGAGCTTGGAGATCAAAGTAGAATCATAGAATCAATAGGATTGGAAAAGACCTCAAAGATCATTAAGTCCAACCTGTCACCCAACACATCATGACTACTAAACCATGGATTGAAGTGGCATATCCAATCCGTTTTTGAATACCTCCAGGGACGGTGACTCCATCACCTCCCTGGGCAACCCTTTTCAATCGCCAGCAACTCTCTCTGTGAAGCACTTTCTCCTCACCTTGAGCCTAAACTTCCCTTGGTGCAGCCTGAGACTGTGTCCTCTTGTTCTGGTGCTGGTTGTCCAGGAGAAGAGACCAACCCCACCTGGCTGCAACCACCCTTGAACGTGTAGTTGTAGAGTTGCAATAAGGTCTCCTCTGAGCCTCCTCTTCTCCAGGCAAAACACCCCCAGCTCCCTCAGCCTCTCCTCGTAGGGCTTGTGCTCGAGGCCTCTCCCCAGCCTCATTGCCCTTCTCTGGACACGTTCAAGGGTCTCAACAGCCTTCTTAAATTGAGGGGCCCAGAACTGGACACAGTACTCAAGGTGTGGCCTAACCAGTGCTGAGTACAGGGACAGAATGACTTCCCTGCTCCTGCTGGCCACACTATTCCTGATGCAGGCCAGGATGCCATTGGCCTTCTTGGCTGCCCGGGCACAGTATTTTTCTAATGTTGTAGTGTTAGCCTGAGTTGCTTCTTAGAGTACTCCACACTGTCTTGAACTTGCTACTAAGTTGGAAAGCAGTGATTTTTAGCTCTGAAGTTAGAAGGCTACATGTCTTTGTGTTTAGCCTGATGATGTCAAATGTTCTCCATCAGTTAAATCCACTGGCTGTGGCTTCTGGCCTTGGAATTCACTGCTCACCTTTCTACTGTTCTGCAGGACAGGAGTGCATATATTAATAGGCATTTTGACCACCTTCATGCTGTGCTTTGGTTTCTCAAAATCTTGAAGTGATTGGTTTGAAAAGGTGAAACTGAAATGGAATGGTTTTGCTCCTGTAAAATCTGCATCAAGTAAACATTTTCAAATGTTGCTTCAAAGTGTTAATCACTACTACTTTTTTTTTTAATTGAGCTCAATTTAGATACAATCTTTTTGAGATTAAATGTTGGTTAGAGGTATTTAAGCAGTCTGCGTGCGATTGAACAGAAGAGTGTTTTATTATTGCCTAGAATTAACTTCAAAGCTCATTAATCAGTACATAGGCACTTCAGTGGAATTCTTGTACAGTGGAAATGAGCTTATCTTTTCATCTTTTGAAACATGCTGCTTGTAGCTAGCTGTAATAGCTGATTTTTCTTAGCAAAACACCACTTGGTTTGAATTTTAAATAACTATTAAATGCATGTCTAATGATATCTCAAAAAGATAAAGCATGCAGTAAATTTATTTGTCAGGCAGAGTAAGGCGTGCTAATTGGTAGAATTTTAGCCTTCCCCTTGCATACCTCATTCCTGTTATTCAGGAACTAGAAATTTTCATAGAATCAACAAGGTTGGAAAAGACTTCAAAGATCATCAAGTCCAACCTGTCACCACAGACCTCATGACTACTAGACCATGGCACCAAGTGCCACGTCCAATCCCCTCTTGAACACCTCCAGGGATGGATGGTGACTCCACCACCTCCCTGGGCAGCCCATTCCAATGGCTAACAACTCTCTCTGTGAAGAACTTTCTCCTCACCTCAAGCCTGAACTTCCCCTGGCACTGCTTGAGACTGTGTCCTCTTGTTCTGGTGCTGGTTGCCTGGGAGAAGAGACCAACCCCCACCTGGCTACAGCCACCCTTCAGGTAGTTGTAGAGAGCAATGAGGTCTCCCCTGAGACTCCTCTTCTCCAGACTAAACAACCCCAGCTCCCTCAGCCTTTCCTCATAGGGCTTGTGCTCAAGGCCTCTCCGCAGCCTCGTTGCCCTTCTCTGGACATGTTCGAGAGTCTCAATGGCCTTCTTAAATTGAGAGGCCCAGAACTGGGCACAGTACTCAAGGTGTGGCCTAACCAGTGCATTTTGGGGAAAGCCTCCAGTTGAAAGACAAAAGCTTTTTCCACTGTTATTCTTATTTACAGTGCTGGCAATCCAAAATGCATCAGAAACTGGAACAGGAGTTTTATCCTGTGTGCAGTGCCTAGTACTGTTTTTTGTTGTTGTTTAGTAAGTCAGTTTATTGGAAAACTCTGAAGAGCCTTTTTAGCAAGCCCAGGAAAAGATAGTTGGATATAAACATGAATGGGTCATTTGTTCTTATCATTTTGGATTTTGTTGTAAAACTATTAAAAGCCACATGGTATACATAAATATTAATCATAATGATGTTAAAATCTAGCTCATGCAGTGGTCTGAAAACTTGTCTGAAAACTGTTAAAGTAAATGGTGCAAAGCTCACGGAAACTACTAGATTTTCCCATGTTTAGTGCTGGAATGTATCCAGAGAAGGGCCATGAGGATGATCAGAGGGCTGGAGCACCTCTCCTGTGAGGCCAGACTGAGAGAGTTGAGGCTGTTCCGACTGGAGAAGAGAAGGCTCTGAGGAGACATCATTGTGGCCTTCCAGTATCTGAAAGGAGCCTACAAGCAAGCTGGGGAGGGACTTTTTAGTGTATCAGGTAGTGATAGGACTAGGGGGAATGGAGCAAAACTAGAAATGGTTAGGATCAGATTGGATATTAGGAAGTTCTTCACCATGAGGGTGGTGAGACACTGGAACAGGTTGCCCAGGGAGATGGTAGCAGCCCAGTCCCTGGAAGTTTTTAAGGCCAGGCTTGATGGAGCTCTGAGCAAGCTGATCTAGTGTGAGGTGTTCCTGCCCATAGCAGGGGGGTTGGAACTAGATGATCCTTGAGGTCCCTTTCAGCCCTGACAATTATGTGATTTGTAAGATAAATCACTTTCTTGTGTGTGTGTGTGAGAAATGTTGAGGTCTTACTTGCTTTCCAGTGCTCAGGAAAAGTCTTTAAACTAGCAGCTGCTGAAGCAAAATAAATCACCCAAGCTTGTTAAAGCTCAAACTGCTTGAGTTGCCATTGGCAGTTTCAAACAAAAGGTTCTGAAATGTTACTTTACAGAAGAGAATCTTCCAGGTTTTTCTGAAAATGTCTGGTTTTATAATTGCCTTCTTTATGGTGATCAGCAAACTGTTTTCTTTTCATAGATTTAATTCCTGAAAGTACAGTTGTCGTCTGTCCTTCAAAGAATTTGTCAAAAGAGGTAAACAAGGAAAATCAAAAGCCAGTTAGCATGTCTGATGAACATGTAGAGATGGAGTCCCAGCTGAGTATCTCTTCAGATGAAATAGAAGAAGGAGAAATCATAAGTAGTGATGAAGAGAAAGCTAAACCAGAAAAAGGCTCTGAAAATACAAAGCCATCAAACCCTAAAGTTTCTCCTAAGACAGGAAGTTGGAGCAGCAGTCCGCAGAATCAAAAGGGCAGAGCTGTGCGTTGCAGTGAAGATAATGGAAAATACGTTTCTGTGAAAGTAAGTACAAAGAAGAATGGAGAGAGGCATAAAAATCAGAGTTTCAGATCTCCAAAGGATTTGAAGAAAAATAAAACAGTGAGCATTGCTTGCCTTGAAAAAATAGTTCATGTTATTGTCGAACCTTCAAATGTACAAGAAGTCATGCAGATGCTAAGAGCTATACGAAAACAAATGAGGAAAAATTATATGAAGTTCAAGGTGCACTTCCCAGTTCAGCATTTTCACAGAATTATAGAGTCTGGTATCATAAATTTTACATCATTAATAAAATACTTGAACTTTTCCAAGATGTCTACGTTAGGTGAGACCTTAAAATTGAATATCTGTGGTATTCTAGAGTCCAAACTTAAACAAATTAAAAAGCACCCCATAGTTGACCGTCTTTTTGAGCAACAAGTCTCAGATATGAAAAAGCAGCTGTGGAAATTTGTAGATGAGCAGCTTGATTACATATTTGAAAAGATAAGGAGAATGATAATAAAACTGTGTGATGTGGGAAATGTGAGAAAGGAGAGCGAGGAAGGGAAGTTTGAAAAAGCCGGAAAGCACAAACACAAGATCCATCACAAAAATGACGTGCAAAGGTCTAGAAAAAAGTCCCTGAAAGCCAGACCTCAGAAGCCTGAAGAATATATCCTTTCAAAGCAAATTGTGGATTCTCAGCAGCCTAAGTGTCACCTTGAGAAAAATAAAACAGATGCCCCAAAAGCTGCCTTTACGAAATGTCTTAACTCCATTGATAACACGAGGAACTCCCAAACCAAAGTGCACCTCTCTAAAGAGAATAATTTGCAAGGCACTCTCACCCCACTGAAAGGGGCAAAATACGAAAAGGACAGATTCCAGCTGTCCAGAGATGCTAGCAAGTCTGATCTTAGTTATGAGCTTCTCACAGAACAGCAAGCCTCCAGCCTTACCTTTAATCTTGTAAGCGATGCTCAGATGGGTGAAATTTTCAAAAGCTTATTGCAAGGTTCTGATCTCCTAGAAAAAAATGGTGGCAATATAGACCGAAATGAGTGGGAATTCAGGACTCCAGAAAAACAGTTTTTAGACAGTCATAAATGCAAAGGTAATGCTGCTGGACTGGTACAGGAGATTGTTCCAAAGGAGGCATGTATGGAATCTCGACCAGTAGAAGACATTAACTGGCCTATTGTTTCACCTCTAAGAGCTCCTTCTTTAGGAGCTAGGCTTCAGCTACCTGTTGATCCAGATGTACTAGATGAAAGCTGCATGTTTGACGTTCCTGCAAATGCAGCTTCATGTAAAGAGGATGAATGCAGTTTACAAAAGAGTAAATCATTTGTTTCTTCTATCCTACTTGAAGATTTGGCTGTTTCCTTAACTATTCCTTCACCCTTGAAATCGGATGCTCACCTCAGCTTCCTAAAACCTGAGAGTAATTCTAGCTCAGCCCCTGAGGGTGTTCTCAGTGCACATTACAGTGAAGATGCACTTCTTGAAGAGGAGGATGCCACTGAACAAGACATTCATTTGGCTTTAGAATCTGATAACTCAAGCAGTAAATCAAGTTGTTCTTCATCGTGGACAAGTCGACCTGTTGCTCCCGGTTTTCAGTGTCGCCCCAGCCTACCAATGCAGGCAGTAATCATGGAGAAGTCCAATGATCACTTTATTGTGAAGATCAGGCGTGCAGTGCCATCTACCTCACCAGCAACTGATCACCTGGCTTCGGTGAAGGAGGTGCGGGCATCCTCAGCCAGGACTGAAAAAGCAGAAGTGAGAAGTGGGGAGAAAGAAAAGGACTGTCAGAGTGCCATAGCAGCCACTGTGCAAGAAGGCATCAAACCAGATCTGCAGAAGACTAATTGTTTGTCTCATGTCACCACTGGCCAAGAACAAAATCCTGCCTTACCTCAGCCTCTGAAGGAGTCTCATGGTAGCATTGGGAAGGAAGAAACTACTGGGTTGCTTGGACCCCGTGGAAAGTTTTCAAACATGGAGAGCCACAAGACTCAGAGCTTAGATGAGGGCTCTGAGCAATCTCAGGCACACAGTTTGAGGGTATCTGAAAACACAAATGAAGTGGGTATTAAACCTCACTCTTCTTTTCCTGTTGGATGCAGTGTAGAGTCATACATAGACTTAACAGACGATATTGTTGGTGAAGCTTCCTGTAGCGCAGTGGAATCCACGGCAGACAACAGGGCTCAGGAAGCTTCTACAGGGAACTTGGAAGTCAGTGATAAAAAGGGGGAACTGGAAGAGTGCTCTGATGCATTTATAGACTTAACAGAAGAGCTTTCCAATGAGACTGTAGCAGGTGAATGTGATCTTGAAAAGAAATCCACTTCAAATACTGATGCAGGATGCCAGATAAGTACTGATGATAAAACAAGTAAAAAAAGGAAAAAGGAGGCTGTTGAAGAGAATTCGAGCTCAAAACGGCGACGAAAAGAAACTGAATCAGCAGGTGAAGGGAGTGATGCAAGTGATGTGAAGTCTGAAGAGTTAGATTCAACACCCAAACAAAATTGCAGTAAGAAGAATGAGTTGCAGCAGAACAAAGACTCTCCTTCTTTCAAAGACTCTTCTCCTTTGCCTTCAACTGCTTCATCACCTAGTCTGTATGCCAAAAACATCATTAAAAAGAAGGGAGAAGTGGTAGTTTCCTGGACGAGGTAATTTCTGACTTGATTTGTTTGATTGTTTCAGGTTTCTTAATTATGTGATACAGTGAGAAGCGTGAAGAAAAAGCTATTTAGCTGATGGCCAGACCTACTCAGTAGCTCTATATCCTTCTGGAAATAGTGGAGTGATGTACTGTCTATGCAGGATGTGAGATTTGTGGGATGGCTTTGTGAGACTGATGTCTTCTCTTTAGGGTACCATTGAAAGGTGCCAAGGATATTTTATCCTTTTACTATAACAGTTTTCTAGGGGAAAACAAGAAATGAACAAGTTTCATAGGATCCTGTTAAGGATAATCATATAATTCATAATTAATCCATGTAAGCCTTTGGAAGACAAAACATTTTAGTCATTTCTTAGGTAGGTTAAATCAGGTTTGCCTAGAAGAAGGAGCCTTCTGTATGTTGTAACTAAATCCATCATTTACTCAGATGTCCCACAACAAGTAGTTTTTGCTTTTCTTTATAAAGCTTGCATGCTGCTATATTGCACTGATTGTAGTTTTTGCTTCTCCTGTCCATTTCCTTTCCTGTGCAAAAATTCCAGCCAGGTAAGGGACTGAGGTCTTTGTTCCTGCAAAGCCAGGAGGCATCAGTGACTAGGTAAAAAGAGCAGCTGGAGATTTCCCTCACTGAGAGAAGGCAGGAGAGCAAACAGTTTTCTACTTTGGGGTCTACAATGCTCAATCTACAGAAATGTACTAGTGAAACATTCAGCCCATATATTCTGGGCCCATATATCCTGGGCTGCATCAAAAGATCTGTTGCTAGCAGATCCAGAGAGGTGATTCTGCCACTTTGCTCTGATGAGACCTCACCTGGAGTACTGTGTCCAGGTCTGGAGCCCTCAATATAGGAAGGACACAGACCTGATGGAGAAGGTCCAGAGGAGGGTCACAAAAATGATCAGGGGGTTGGAGCACCTCTACTAAGATGACAGGCTGTGGGAGCTGGGGTTCTTCAGCCTGGAGAAGAGGAGTCTCTGGGGAGACCTAATGGCAGCGTTCTTGGGGCCCTACAAGAAGGATGGAGAGAGACTGTTCACAGAGGCCTGCAGTGGTAGGACAAGGGGCAATGGCTTCAAACTAGAGAAGAACAGATTTATACTGGGTGTTAGGAACAGATTCTTTGCTGTGAGGGTGGGGGAACACTGGAACAGGTTGCCCAGGGAGGTGATAGGGGCCCCATCCCTGGAGATAAACAAGGTGAAGACTTTACAGGGCTCTGGGCAGCCTGATCTAGTTGGGGATGTTCCTGCTGATTGCAGAGGGGGTTGGACTAGATGACCTTCAGAGGTCCCTTCTAACCCAAGATCATTCTATGATTCCAGTTAGTAGGGTGCTGGTGACAAATGAGATGTCTGTATGTATCAAAGAGATGTGCAAAGTTGTTGTGCAAAGTTGTTCTTAAAAAACTGTAGTTGGCAGGTTTTGCTACAGCTTGATATAATCAACACTTCATAAAGGGGCTCCTGAAATTTTGGGAGCAGGCTTCCCTGAACTATAGTTCAGAGATAAATAAGTTTCTAGGTAGTATTTTAAAAGAAAATGAACTCCTTCGTGGAAAGAAAAGACTGAAAAAGCTAATAGGACTTTTAATGTGCACATCAGTGAGAACAGGAAGGAATTACAACAGTTTTCCTCATGGGGTTGGTGTGTCACAGTCTTTGTCTATCTTTGAACTATGCCTTAAAAAAAAATATGTTTATTTTAATAATTGGCCATTGCATTTTTCTTTGAAATGGAGGAAATGAAATACAGTTTATTGGAACGTGGCAGGTTTAAACAAAGACAGACAGTAGATGCTGGATAATGGCTGCATCTACATATACCTGAATTTGTTCATGAGACAAGCAGCAAACTGGTGACACACTGAAGAATAGACTCCTGGTCCTTTGTTTTCATGTGAGCAGTAGGTGTGCTCTGCTGTATCAAGCCATTTGTAGAAGTCAAATAACTGTTAAATATTTGAACATCAGTGGGCTTGATGTGAAAGCTGCTGCCTGCCCTTGCAGACTGAGGCGTGTCCACCTACAGCTTCTGGCCCCTGTTGAATTTATGGGTTCTCTTTAACTCAGGTACAAATGTCTGCTTCAAAAGCCTACAGCTCTTTCTGATGACTTTGATTTGGAGCTAACTCTGTTGTAATACTCCTGCCCTTCCAAATAGGTTAGCACAATCTCCACTGCCACTCGTTGTACTGACTGTTACTCCGTGCTGGTAGTGGGGAGGATCTTCTATCAGTTCATTGCTGCTGTTTGAACTCATGGTCTGTAGTTTGGAAACACCTGGACTTTTATATATGCCTGGGGGGGTGGGGTGGTGTTGTTTTGTTTGTTTCTGTGCGTGTACACACATATAAGGTACTCATTTGTTAAAATTCATTCTTGCTATAGAAATGATGACCGAGAAATTTTACTGGAATGTCAGAGAAAAGGACCATCAAGCAAAACCTTTGTGTCCTTGGCCACCAGGCTGAACAAAAGTCCAAATCAGGTAGGAACTGCCATTCTCAAATTGGATAAAAATTATGCTGCTACATTTAGGAGTGGAGCTGAAGGAAAACCTTTGGAGATCATCTGCTAATTTGGAATAGCTTTTTCCCTTGTGCCTTTTGTTGGGGGGTTCTTGACAAAAGAATCTTAGAATCTCTCCTAGTTACTACTTTTTAAAAATACACATTATAGGGGTACTGTCCAGGGATTCTTAAGTACCTGTTTGATTGATTGGTACTTTAAAACTGCTGTGTCCAGTCATAAGCCAGGGACAACAGGATTGTTTCTACTGTTGAATCAGCACTTAGATAAGGAAGGGCAGTTTGAAGAGGCCCAAAGCCTGTGCACATGTTTAATAAACTGAAAAGGACTAAAACTAGAGCTGGAAAAAAGTACCAGGATGTTGCTGAAGGGACATTTTTCATTAAAATGTTTCCTTTTTCCTTTAGTTAAGAAACTTCAAAACATACAGGTGTCAAAACTGCTGCAGAATGTTTCCAGAGATTTGCGTGTAACTTTGTACTTGTCTTGAATTGCTATCTTATCTCTGTCCTGCAAATCTAAAATGGGAGATGTGCCCATTTGACAAAGCTAATCAACCCTGCATGCTCAGGTTTTGACTTTTAGAATGCTGTGTTGCCTGATTACAGACTCTCTGTGGGGTTTAGAAGCTGTTGGTGTGGATGGTTGGATAAAATAGTGTTATCTCTGCATTTATGTCACTCTTGTCAGTTAATTATGTTGGGGGTAGTAGATGTTCTATATCAATATGTATATAGCAATAAGAAAGACTAACTTGCTGTAGTGGGTTGAGGCAGCCCCCTCCCCACCACAGGCAAAATAACGACTCTGACAAACGGATTGCAGAAGTGATGGAAAAGTTTAAATAGAAAAAGGTGAAGGTGCACAAAGGAACCAGAAACAGTGAAAGAAGAAACCCCAAAACACACCTGGATGAACCCCATCCCCACCTGAGGGTGGGCCCAAGACCCCCAGGGCTCGTTCTCCCCCCCCACTGCTAGGCTAGTCTCAGCTGGCCAGGCCTGAGACCGCCCATCCCCCTGGCCTTGGGCCTAGCCAGGCCCAAGGCCGGGAGACGTCTCCCCCAGTTACCGGGTGCTGGCGAGGGAAGAAAGAGAAAGAGGCGGACCCCACGCAAGGTCTTATAGCGGTGCAGGGGGTGTGGTAGGAGATACACGGTTTTCCTGTGTCCACCCACTGGGCTGAACTTCTGGACACAGGAAGTGTGCCATGCAGCATAAGGGCACCCAGCCCAAACCACCACACTTGCGATTGAATGAGATCACTGTGTGAGCTGTAGCTACGCTCAGCAAAAGGATGTTTCACTCTCATCTACAGACTAGTTTTGTGAAATCCCTAGTAGGCAGATTGCTGCATGATGAGCCATAAACACCTGAAGCAGTGGTTGTGTAAGAGGGTATAAAATAACCAGTAAACTCTGGGAGGTTTGGAGTACAAAATAAGCTTTTGTGCTTGTATTTGAATCGTACTCAGAGTTGTACTGGGTAAAATTCAAGTCTAATAGACTTTGAAGCCTTCATTTTTTTCCCCTCCTTCTTGTAAGGAAACCTGTCTTTAAATCAGTAGTTGGCTGTAGCACACTGCAATTAATCTGGAGGCTGTTTCAGATGTCAAAAGTATAGGGAGACTTCCAGCATTGTCTGTGTTTAGCCCTTATCTGGGGCTAAACTGCAACACTCACTCTGTCACCTGATGATCCCTCCTCAGCAGAGACAGGAGATCAAGTCAAGGAGACTCAAAGGTTGAAATGAAAATGGATTTAATAAAATAGCCAAACTGGTACCAATGTCAATACAAGGTATTGACAAGGTGTTGACTGGCAAAGGTGCAGCAGTGCTCAAGAGCATGAAGCGGAGCAGGGTGAGAATGAGAGTTCAAGTAGGAAGCTGTGCCAGGATTCTCCCTTCTTCTTAGCAAACTTCCCCCTTTATACTGAGTCCGATGCTCATGTTCTGGGATACACCTGTGACCCAACTCCGGTCAGCCTTCTTGGCTGACTCAGAACTGCTGGTGGCCTGCAGCTCATTGCTGGCCTGGGATTCTGTACCAGCTAAACCAGGACATACATCCAATTTACCTGTTAATGGTGCTTCTGAAATGATCCTGCTAAAATTTGTTGGAAGCAAATAAAAAGGCAAGATAGTGGTCTTTTTTCCATTAAAAGAAATGCTGTCATATCAGTCTTAATGATATGTCTTTTTTTTTTGTGCTCCATTAGGTTTCAGAAAGATTCAAGCAATTAATGAAGCTGTTCAAGAAATCCAAGTGCAAGTAAACTTACCACCAAGTTGCTTTCATGGTTACAGGGTTCAACTGTTACCAGCAATGATGGACTACAACCACTGCACTCATATGCTGGGATTAGTGGGAGGTATTCAAGTGAAAGTACTAAGTTCGGTAAATCTGATGCACTGTTAATTATTAACTCCCTGTCCATGGTTCCTCTGAAGTGGTTCATCAGAATAACTGAGAGGGAACTTTGCAAGCAAACTGGTTGGGAAAGAATGAGCATGTACAAATGGAGCAGGGGTGACATCTCCTGTAGGTTAAATGTCTTCTATAAGCACAGGCCAGGGTGTGGCATCAAGTGAAAATGATGACTCTTGCTCAGCTTGTTGGAACTACCATTTTAATAAGTAAGAGTGCTTTGGAATCCAGCTGGTAGATAATCCTGGAGAATGAGAAGTACATTGTCTTTGTTACCTTGAAGCACATTCTCAGAAGGTAGCCTTCTCTTAAGGCAAGGCAATGATAGCAGTGATTCTAAATGCTGCTTACCTCACAATTGGACTCTGATCGCAAGGTGGTTCTTGCTGCTTTGTCAGTTGTTCATAGTGGGCTTCAGGGAGAGGATCTGGGCTCTCTATGTAGGGTTTATCTTCAACCTTAGGCCACTTCTTCATTGTCTTCAACATGTAAGCCATTTTTTAATGACTTCAGTGTTCAACAGGGATGAATTAAATTCTCTTTGAGGGTGCCCCATCTGTCATCATTGACAGTGGAGAAAATCTAAGCCAGTTGTCTAGCCTAAACCCTTAGCTTTCTGTTTTTGAAGTCCTATGAGTCCCAACCTTTGTGAAAGTGAAGCCAGCCATTAATGCAGTGAAGTTTTTCAGTTTCTTTTAAATAGTGAAATGCCACATGGAGTATTCATTTATAAAGACCTGTCTTGTAATTAAAAACCATTTTGCAGTTCTGATGGCATTTAAAAATACTTAATACTGAATTTTGAGTAAGTGAGGGGGATTTCCCCCCTGAAAAATGTCATTTTAATCTTTTCAACTTTTTTATTTGGAAAAGACAAAAATTTGTTTTTCTGCTGCAGATGACACCTGGGAAAGGTACTTAATTTAGGTCCTCATAATGAATATTCTGCTATGTTTTTTAAAACAATAATAAAGTTGACTATTTTTTTTCCCAGAGTTAATTTAGAAACAGTCCCTTACAGTTTCATGAAATATGATTTTATGCTTATTAACCAGGAGAAAACTTTCAGTAGAAACAAGCCATTTCCAAAGCTTGTCAGCTTGGCATGTTTTGACAGCAACTGTATCTATCTTTACAAATTGTTTAGTACATTAAAAATTCATTATGCTCTCCTTTAAAGAACTCTCAGAACTGCTTCCAGTTTAACCAGGACATACTAAAAGTGTGCATGTGTATGTATACATGCTCACACTCACATCTCATGGGTATGGCTGCTTTATCTCAAGTTTCTTAAATGGTATTTTCTGGGTTTTTTTCCTTCCCCCTAAGGAACATTCCTGGAAGTTGCACTGGGTTTTGTGTTACAAATTCACTGATATTTCAGGGTTTATTCTTTGCTGAGGCTCAGAATTGCTGTAGTCTTTATTCAGTCAGAATATGTGCTGAGTTTAGTTAGACTTTAAGAGCCCCACCTAAGTGCGCTGCCTTACAACATGGATTAAATTAAGGGTTGGTTTTATTCCAGAATCCAGTGCCCACTTCTTCCATTTCAGCATAATGGGTTTTATCTTCCTCTCCAACTAATGAAACAGACTTCTCATTCTAATAAACCATCAGATAATTTGTTAGTAGTGACTTGCCACTGACACCACTGAAGCACTGTAAATATGACCAGTGGAGTGGGTTGTCATACTGCCAAGCTGTGCATCATCCTCATTTTAGGCAGTGCTCTGGAAACTGTTACAAGAAATTACTTGAGTGGGTGATGATGTCAGCTCTGGCAGTCTTCCATGCTAGCATGCTTGCTTCAAAATGTTTGCTTCTGACGATTGTCATCTTCCATGCTATGCCAGGAGCACCTAGGGATTGCAGTGGGGGGTTGGTATACCCTACCCATGCCTGTTCTTTAGAAACGTGTGACAGCTGTTTGCTCATTGAGATATATATCTAACTGAATCTGTTCTCAGCGTAGCCAGTTTGCAGAGCAGCGTTCGTGTTTGGGGGAAATCAGACTCTACTAAGAGTGTTCTTTAAACCATATCTTTAGAGATCAAAATATGCACAGAACTGAAGGCACTGAGGGAAGCAGCTTCTCTCTGCTGAAGTCCTTCCTCTGTCTCAAGAAAGCAAACAGTATTTTGTTACCAAGTTGTTTATTCCTTGACTGTTTATTTACTTTCTTATTCTGTACAGGTGATGGAGGAGGGAGGGAGTGGACAGAGGGGTTGACTGTTTTGGTTCTGACTGGGAATCCTTTTTTGTACATTATGAACCTTTTTTTTATAATGCTCTGTTGTAAGTATGTGTACAGGTTCCTACATGGTCATGTAAAATATCTGATCTGTGTATGTGTGTATATATATATATATATATAAATATATGTATAAAAATAGAGGGAACTTTGTTTAGCCAAAGATGATTTTTTTAACTATATGAAACACCAGGTTTATTTTGTATAAACTGAATAGTTTGCTTACTGTAAGAGTAATGCAACAAAAAAAATAATAAAAACTGTAAAGTCCACACACACATGTTCTTGTTGAACAGAGGTTGGCTTGGAGTGGTTTTGTACCATTGCCTGTAATTTATTTCTCTGACAAGAGTTTTGATACCTAGATGCAAAATGTACTGTATGTAAATCTACATTCTTAGTTGTGAAACCTCAGGTAAATGAAAACATTTTCTAGAACTGTTGGCTAATGGCTTGACAACTCCACATGCTGTGAAGCAGCATCAGAATTGCCTTCTGTTAGTTTGTACAAATGAGTAGCTCTGTTGATATTCGGGCCAATAAACGTGGAAGAAATCACCTGCTGCTCTGATGCCGTTACTGCTCCGAATGCACACTGCTAATTTCTTAGTGGACACAGAGTCATAGGATTGTCAGGGTTGGAAGGGATCTCAAGAATCATCTAGGTCCAGCCCCCCTACCATGGGCAGGGGCATTTCTATTTTTGCTCTATTCCTCCTAGTCCTATCACTACCTGACATCCTAAAAAGTCCCTCACCATCTTTCTTGTAGGCCCCCTTGAGATACTAGAAGGCCACAATAAGGCCTTCTCGGAACCTTCTCTTCTCCAGACTTAACAGCCCCAACTCTCTCAGTCTCTCTCCATTGCAGAGATGCTCCAGCCCTCTGATCATCCTTGTGGCCCTTCTCTGGACACATTCCAGCACATCTATATCCTTCTTGTAACAGGGGCTCCAGAACTGGATGCAGTACTCCAGCTGGGGTGTCACCAGAGAGCAATCCAGAGACATGACTGGATCAGAAGTTGGACAATTTCACAGACTACATCAAACCTTTAAACCACTTATGAATTGGAACCTACAGCTTTCCTCTTTTTTTTTTTTTCCCTAGAAGTATTGGGTTAGCATTGAATGGAATATTACAGAGAAAGATGTTTTTGCAGCCAAGGTTTTTCATTGCAGTAGTGCAGCTGGCAGCTCTTTGAGAGTTATACCCCTTTTTGCTGTTATTGAATAGGTCTGCTTCTATCCAACGCATATTTTGACAAGATTCAGTTTGAAAACCCTTAGTTGAAATTCAGAGAGCAAGATTTGTTTGAAAGCCACAAAGATTTGTTCAGAGAGCAAGATTTAAGTTCTTTACCATGAGGGTGGTGTGATACTGGGGTGGGTTGCCCTGAGTACCTGTGGATGCCACATCTCTGGAAGTGTTTAAGACCAGGCTTGATGAGGCTTTGGGCAACCTGGTCTAGCAGGAGGTGTCGCTGCCTGTGGCAGAGGTGTTGGAACTAGATGGTCTTTAAGGTTCCTTCCAACTCAAGGCATTCTATGAGTCTATGATTTTTGGAGATATGCATAATAGTGAAATCATAGAGCATCAGATATTGAACTTCAAGAGTTCCTCTCTAAGGCATAGTCCTTCTACATCCAGTAGTTGACTGGACTAAAGGCATTTCTTTTTGGTGTCAATCCAGCAACCCACAGCTCTTTCCATTAAGTCTTTCCTCTAATTGTCTTCACTCTAAAAGCATCTGCAGAATAATCTTGAGCAATTTGTCTTCATGAAGGAAGGCAGCAGTAATAAAGCACACCAAGAGAAAACGTTAAGGATTTCTTAGAAGTCTCTGTGACATGAATCAAGAGGTGTTTCAGGAGCAAAATTGGCTTTGATAGGAAAGATGGGTAAGTTTCAGTGGTGGCTGGGCTCATCCTCTCCCATCAGAGTTTGAAAATACTGTGATGTGCCAGCAAAAGCAGACCCAGCTGGGTCACAAGTGTTAATACAGGGAAGAAACATAAATACAGGGAGGAAATTTCACAGCACTTGTTAAACTATAGGGGTGTGAACCTGTGAATTGGACCAGAGTTGTCCATGTTATTCTGGACTTTGATAATTAGCCCAGCCCAAGACTGGGCAGCTCTCCTTGACACAGTTTATTCAGCAGCCCTGAACAAAGGCTGGTCTCAGTAGGCAGTGTGCATGTGGGCATCCAAGTGTACAGCTGTGACAGTGCTGAGGGCTGCAAAGATGTCCCTGGCCTGGTTTATTTCATAGTGCAAAGGTAAGGTTGCCTTCATCTTGGGAAAGTAGCTTGCCCCAGAGGAGCAAGTCTAGTACAGCTACTATCTGCTGGAGTGAAGAAACCAGAAAGAGGAAGAGGTAGTTTCTACAACTAACTTTATGTTAGTTATCAGACCAAGGGGACTATTTAGACCTTATCATTATTTTTCCCTTTGCATCCAATGGTAATATATTTACATTCTATCCCTTTCTGTTCAAGATCTGTGGAAAATTTTCTAGGCACCAGAAACAAACTTCTGTCTGAGGCACCTCATGGGCTAAGAGCCTTCTCTACCAACTGAAGGGCCTCAGCTGTTGACTGAGATATGTACGTGATGGTGGACACCAGGGAATGCTTTGGTTTGCCTGTCAAGAAGTTTTTAGGGGTGTGAGGGTGGGTGCACCTGCCTCATCTGCATAAACCATACATCATCTGCTGCATCAGTCTGAGGCTAAAGGTGCTGTAGCCATCTCATCTGCTGCAGGGCAATGCTCTGAAAGTGTATTTAAACAGGGCTGTCAAGGAGACAAGTACAGCTTGTGTGAGAAAGAGGGATGCACTCGTACATAAATCAGAGATAATCCTAATGAAGAGGTGGGGTTAATATCTTTTGAGAACTGGAATACCTTAAGGGAGAAGAGGCTGAAGTGGAAATCAGTCATGCACCTTTTAGGATTCAAGAAAAGGGCCAGAAGTTCTGAAGCAAGAGAGAATGAAAATGGATATTTGGGATTCTCATAAAATAGCCATCGGACTAGACAGCAGAAGGAAGCTCTTGGTGTCAGAGCCTCAGATTTCTCACAAAATCTCTCTTCAGCACTTTGCCTTCCTTCATTAGACCTTGTCTCGTCAGATACCAATTCTGAATGTACTTGGGAAGTGGCTCTTTAACCTGGCTGAAGAAGGGTCACTGTGCCAAAAGCCTGTGTTTCTAACTGAAGGCTGGAGTCCTGTGGCCTCCATTTTCAAAGGCTCAGTCTAACACATCCTAAATTAACTCACCAGGCAGCAGAGTATGAAATCGGACATGACCGATCGATCCTTCAGCATTGATTCAAAGCAAAACTAATGGAATGTAAAGAAAATGCAAGAATCTATGTTACAGTAACAGCTGCCTATTTAGCCACTTTACAAAACAAAATCTCATTTCTGAGATGGGTGGAAGTGTAATGTTTGAAGAGGGAAGGAAAACAAGGCACGGGGCCATCACAAACTATTGCTGTACAGATTGAGCCTTGAGGGAATGGCTTGGTTAGATGTCACCGACTAAAATAATTGTGTGATAATTTTGGCTAGAGGCAACATCTGATCATCTGATGATTTTTAAACTGTGCATGGATAGTTCAGACTGAGCAATCTTGGCATTCAGCTACAAAGAACTGAGAAGTCAGCTCAGCATACCACATCTGTGCTTTGGATCTGGGTGGGGGGAAAAGAAGATGTCTTAGCACTGTCGCAGGAAAGGCTCAGCGATCGCAATAAGCAGTGCTGTGTGCTGCTTCTGCAGTGTTCTAAGACAACACCAACCAGGGGCTTCCTCCTAAGGTAAGCAGCACAAAAATAGTTCTTCCTAGGGCAGTACAGAGCAGGCAGGTCCCTGCTGAAATTGAAGCATTGTGAATGAAACCCAGGAGTGTTTGTATCTTAGCATTTGACTTCTTCTGTCCAGAAATTTAAGATTGAACTTCTCTTTTTCCAGTCACAGCAGATGAAAACCTTGCATGAATTTAGTGCAGAAGTGATTTGAATCGTGGCAAAAACTGAATGAACTTAAAGAAGTAACAAAAACCAAGAAATAAACTTCCTCCAAGGGGAGTGAAGGATTTCCATCCGGCTCTAACTGATTACATGCACAAATTTTTGTTGTTTGAAATAACTATGTAGGAATAATTGGAAAGATACAAAGGTACTCAGATAGTACAATGAAAAATGTCTCAGGTACATAGCAGCTATCCTGAAAATTATATAGTTCTAGTATACTTGCCTAGTATATTAGAACACTATAATTTCTAGTCTATGAGTAGACTAGCAATAATGATAATCATTGATATTTGAGATTACCCTCTTACAGCAAACTGAAATTACTCTGTTACACAGAGCTCAAATGAGACCAGGTAAGGAAAAGGTTGTAAAGTACTTTTGGCTAATTCCCTAGCAACTCTGGCTTTTGTGGCTATAGACGAGGTTTCTTACTTTATACACAGTGTTCATCATGTTAATATTTATACTGCAGTTCTACCAGTGCAGATTTGAGGGAGTCTAAGTAGAATAAGCTAATTTAGAGAGTGATTTAGACCCTTGTCAGCTGCTGTACGAGTGAAGATAGAGGTGTTTAAAGGCTGCTAAAAGCAACATAAGAAAACAACACATCTGAAGAGCCAGAGTGGTCTGTTTATACTCCTTGTCCTCTCCCACCCCAAATGGTTACTTCCACTTTCTGTTCCAAAACAGGCCAGGGCAATTCCTGCTGCTAGAAGAATGCTGCGTATCATCTTTGGGATTAAAATGCATCTCCTTTCCCTTTTATTTCTGCATTTACATTTTGTCATCTCACTTCAGTTTAGTTGTTGTTTGGGGGGGTTTTGCAGAGGTATCAGTTTTGGAGAGGGGTCAGCAAATACACCCAAAGCTCCTTTACTTACCTGTTGCTTTGCTGTTGTTCAGTCGCCTTTCAGGGGAAGTGGTACAGAGCTTATAATAAGCCAGTGCCACCCGCTTGTACTTGGCCTCTTGAGTACTCTGGTGTCATGAATTGAGCCTGCTCAGCCAACAGCTGCTGAGTCCACTCTATTAACAACTATGCATCATGCAGCTGCTCGCTCACTCCTGATCTCCTTTGGTAGGATAGGGAGGAGGAAACCCTACAGAAGTCTCAAGGGTTGAGACAAAGGGCAGGGAGGGTTCATTCACCAGTTGTGGTCACAGGCAACAGACAGAATTGACTTGTGGAAACAAAATCAGTTTCATTTAAACAAAATCACCACCAATTTGCTAATTGAATCAGAGCAAGATGATGATAAATACAACCTGATTGTAAATGCACCTTCCCCCTACCTCCCCCTTCTTCCTGGGCCCAGCTGTTACCTCCTCCCCACCAGCAGTAGAAAGGGACAGGGAATGGGAGATGCAGTTAGTCCCAGCCCATGCCTTGTTGTTTCTGCTGCTCCTTCCTCTTCAGGGGCAAAAACTCCTAACACTACTCCCCTTTGGCAATGTGGAGTCCCTCCCATGGGAGACAGTCCTTCACGAACTCCTACAGCTAGCGTGGGCTCCTTCCATGGGCTTCAGTCCTCCCAGCACTGGATTGCTCCAGCATAAGTCTCGATCAGAGTCATCGTCTTTTTGGGGAGCAGTCCTCTGCTCCAGTACCACAGAATGAGTCAGGGTTGGAAGGGACCACAAGGATCATCTAGTTCCACCCTCCCTGCCATGGGCAGGGACACCCCAAACTTGATCAGGCTGGCCAAAGCCTCATCCAGCC
The DNA here is from genome assembly GCA_033816785.1 of Picus viridis. NCBI lineage: Eukaryota > Metazoa > Chordata > Aves > Piciformes > Picidae > Picus > Picus viridis. Next base: position 42,365,884 of record CM066578.1, on the reverse strand, counting down.
TGGTCTTAAACACCTCCAAGGACAGGGCCCCAACCACCTCCCTGGACAACCCATTCCAGGGCTTCACCACTCTCATGGTGAAGAACTTCCTCCTCATGTCCAGCCTGAATCTCCCCACCTCCAGCTTCATTCCATTCCCCCTAGTCCTATCATTACCTGATATCCTGAGAAGTCCCTCCCCAGCCTTCCTGTAGGCCCCCTTCAGATGCTGGAAGGCCACAATGAGGTCACCTTGGAGCCTTCTCTTCTCCAGACTGAACAGCCCCAACTCTTTCAGTCTGTCCTCACAGGAGAGGTGCTCCAGCCCTCTGATCATCCTCGTGGCCCTTCTCTGGACACCTTCCAGCACATCCATATCCCTCTTGCAATAGGGGCTCCAGAACTGGATGCAGTACTCCAGGTGGGGTCTCACCAGGGCTGAGTAGAGGGGGAGAATCACCTCCCTTGACCTGCTGGCCACACTTCTCCTGATGCAGCCCAGGATCTGATTGACTTTCCGGGCTGCAAGTGCACACTGAGAGCTCCTGTTGAGCTTCTCGTCCACCAGCACCCCCAAGTCTCTCTCCTCAGGGCTGCTCTCCAGCCAGTCACTGCCCAGCCTGTACTTGTGCCTGGGATTGCCTCGACCCAGATGCAGGACCCTGCACTTGGTCTTGTTGAAGCTCATGAGGTTGGCTTGTGCCCACCTCTCCAGCCTGTCAAGGTCCCTCTGGATGGCATCCCTTCCCTCCAGCATGTCTGCTGCACCACACAGCTTGGTGTCATCAGCAAACTTGCTGAGGGTGCACTCAATGCCACTGTCCATGGCACCCACAAAGATGTTGAACAAGCCTGGTCCCAGGGCTGATCCCTGAGGGACTCCGCTTGTCACTGGCCTCCACTGGGACATAGACCCGTTGACAGCCACTCTTTGGGTGCGGCCACCAAGCCAGTTCTGTATCCATCTAGTGGTCCACCCATCAAACCCATGTGTCACCAGCTTGGAGACCGGGATGTGGTGCGAGACAGTGTTGAAGGCTTTGCTCAGGTCCAGGTGTGGGGTCTTTATGAGTTGCATGCAGGATTCCTCCCCATTGTTGATCACAAAGTGCAACAAGGCCTCAGCCTGCCATCCCATCTGGGCTGGAGCAGACAGCTGCTCTGTCATGCCTCCCCACCTCCTTCCTTACTGACCTAGGTGTCTGTGTGGCTGTCTCACCCACATTCCATGCCTCTAAGTAAAAGAGCTCCCAAAACAAACTCACACAACAGGTTTTTCCCCTCTTAAGATATATTTATTACAGATGTGCTGATTGGTTTGGCCTTGACCAGAGGTGAGTTCATCTTGGAGTGGGGGGAGCTTCTCAAGCTGCCTTACAGGAGCCACACCAGTAGCCCCCTCCTCCACTACTAAAACTGCACTAGACACAAACTCAATACGTCTAGGTTTGGGAGCTTGCCCTACATTAACCTCTAGTTCTTGCTTTACCAAAGGTGAACTATTCTGTGTCAGCACTTCCAAGCTTCTGAGGGCTGGGTGTCAAGAGGGAGGGGACAGGCTCTTCTCACTTGCACACTGTGATAGGGCAAGGGGTAACAGATATAAACTGCAGCACAGGAGGTTCCACCTCCACATGAGGAGGAACTTCTTCACTGTAAAGGTCACAGTGCACTGGAACAGGCTGCCCAGAGAGGTTGTGGAGTCTCCTTCTCCAGAGACTTTCAAGGCCCATCTGCATGCATTCCTGTGCAACCTGTGTTAGATTCTATGGTCCTGCTCTGGCAGGGGGTTGGACTTGCTGATCTCTGGAGGTCCTTTTCAACCCCTAACATCCTGTCAGGGTCAACATTGTTAGCAACATTTTCCATTAAACATTTCAACGTATTAATATCTTTACGGCCACCCAACCTATGAACATCTTAACACCCACCCCACCTGTGACATTGCAGCAATCATATAGCTGCTTCATATAAAGTCCATATGAAGTCAGAAGACATATCTGACATTGGTCTTTGAATATGAGGAAAACAGACTACAATGATTCTTGCTCACTTTCCCCCTCTCCCCACCCCATGTATCTTGTTTCAGTGATGTACGTGGGAGAGGAGTGGGGAAAGACGCTATTCCAGGTGCTTCACAGCAACTAACAAAATGTTTAACTGGATAGGTTTTCTCAGTCAGAGTCCTCTGTCTAAAGGGAAGCTCCCTGTGTAAATTCAAAGTTGCAGGGAAAAAAAAGGCCATCCAAATAAAAGCAAAACATAAAGATGTATTAATAAAGCCTGCAGGATGCCTGTGCAGAGAACACCTGCGCTGTTGCTTACGACTGAAATAGTTTACTCTCAGTGTGGATAAATGGAGACTCCGAGCAGAGTCATGATAAGGGGGATTGTATCAGAAACCATAATCAAGTTGCATGGGTAATGGTGGTGTCACTCAGTGGTGCTATCAATTAAGCATGTAAGATTTTTGGGTACTGCAACCAGCCACTTTTAAGAAACCTTAGACAGGTGCACTCTGCGCTGGGTTAAGAACTGGCTGGAGGGCTGAGCCCAAAGAGTGGTGGTGAATGGTGCCACATCCAGCTGGCAGCCAGTCTCTAGTGGTGTCCCCCAGGGATCAGTGCTGGGCCCCATCCTGTTCAATATCTTTATTGATGATCTGGATGAGGGGATTGAGTCCGTCAGCAGTAAATTTGCAGATGACACCAAGCTGGGGGTGGGTGTTGGTCTGTTAGAGGGTTGGACAGCTCTGCAGAGGAACCTTGACAGACTGGCAGAGTCCAAGGGCATGAGATTTAATACATCTATGTGCTGGGTTCTACACATTGGCCACAACAACCCCATGCAGTGCTACAGGCTGGGGACAGAGTGGCTGGAGAGCAGCCAGGCAGAAAGACACCTCAGGGGTACTGCTTGACAGCCAGCTGAACATGAGCCAGCAGTGTGCCCAGGTGGCAAAGGCGGCCAATAGCATCCTGGACTGTATCAGGAACAGTGTGGCCAGCAGGAGCAGGGAGGTCATTCTGCCCCTGTACTCAGCACTGGTTAGGCCACACCTTGAGTCCTGTGTCCAGTTCTGGGCCCCTCAGTTTAGGAAAGATGTTGACTTGCTGGAACATGGCCAGAGGAGGGCAGCAAAGCTGGTAAGGGGTTTGAAGCACAAGCCCTATGAGGAGAGGCTGAGGGAGCTGGGGTTGCTTAGCCTGGAGAAGAGGAGGCTCAGGGCAGACCTTCTTGCTCTCTACAATTACCTGAAGGGAGGCTGTAGCCAGGTGGAGGTTGGTCTCTTCTCCCAGGCAACCTGTGACAGAACAAGAGACACAGTCTCAAGCTGTACCAGGGGAGGTTTAGGCTGGATGTTAGGAAGAAGTTCTTCGCAGAAAGAGTGATTTGCCATTGGAATGGGCTGCCCAGGGAGGTGGTGGAGTCATCATCACTGGAAGTGTTTAAGAAGAGACAGGATGGGGTGCTTGGTGCCATGGTTTAGTTGATTAGATGGTGTTGGGTGATAGGTAGGACTCGATGATCTTGAAGGTCTTTTCCAACCTGGTTAATTCTATTCTATTCTATTCTATTCTATTCTATTCTATTCTATTCTATTCTATTCTATTCTATTCTATTCTATTCTATTCTATCCTAAATTGCACTTTATTGAAGGTTGTAGGTTAGTGGAATTTGGGAAGTTTTCAAAGCACAGTAGCATAAAAAAATGAAGCACAAACACTAAGGTTGGTATGATGCCAAATACTTTCAATATTTTATTGCCACATTAGCAGGAAGTATGCCGGTGACACAACACTGAGCGTGCAGGGCATTTGTGAATGAACAGGCAAAGACCTTACATTTCAATTCCCCACATTACTTGAAGCTCATGAATAATTTTTAGAGAAGCATTTGGCAGCAGGATATTGATCAATATGCTGGTGAATCAAAGCACTTCTGGGAAAGAGGTAATTAAAAAGATCAAGTCGCACTCACAGAGAGAGACCTCCACATCACCCCATTATGTAATCCCTGTTTTATTTATCTCATCTGTTGAATCTTGCAATTAAAAAAACAAAGTCTTGGTGATTCATTAAGACTTTAAATGCAGAAGCACTCTTAATTTATTAACATTATCCTAGAACTGAGACTATTTATACATGTACAGCTATGTGTAAATTAGCTATCTGCTTGTAGTTTCAGGCATCCAAAGGAGAAACTTGTGGATTGTTACCCTGGTAAATGGGTGACACTAATAATTCTATTACCTTGGGGTACAAAATGAAAACATTTTTCACTCAGAGTTCTAGGATACCCCTGAAAACATTAACAAATGAATGAAAGCCACAAATGTTGTATGTTATTCTAGTAGTTTTTCACCCAAAACCATGGCACAGCCACGGAGAATGTAATGAAGTGGGGGTAGAATTAAACTATAGTTGGCAAAGGATTTGCAAAGTGGAAAACCAAAACAAAACAAAACAACAGAACTGTCTTCTTTCTTAGCAGGAAGAGGATAGTGTAAAACTGTAGGCAGCTAAGAAGCACTGTGGCTCACAGTTGAAATCAATCTCTCTTAGAATAATATCACATTTGCATCTTTCACCAGTAATCATAAAGTCTGCCTTCGTTTAAAGACCAGCTATGCAGACAATAATAATGAATTTCTAAGAGCTCTCCTGCTATCAGAAGAAGGTATATGAAAGATCATGATTTAAAAAAGGAGACATACTAAAAAAGCCATTTCCAAAAGAAATCCAGCGTTGTACTAAAATAACATTTGAGGGGTTTTTGGGTTTTGTACTTCAGATATGAACTTCTGACCATGGGGGACTGGAACCTGTTGGGCAGCATCCTTGAAGAAGTGCACATCCACTCCACGATAGTTGGCAAAATCTGGCTCACAATCCTGTTCATATTCCGGATGCTGGTGCTGGGAGTGGCTGCTGAAGATGTCTGGGATGATGAGCAGTCTGAGTTCATCTGCAACACAGAACAACCTGGCTGCAACAATATCTGTTACGACAAAGCCTTCCCCATCTCTCTGATCAGATACTGGGTGCTCCAGATTGTATTCGTCTCTTCTCCATCGCTAGTTTACATGGGCCATGCACTCTACAGATTGAGGGCTCTTGAGAAAGAGAGACAGAAGAGGAAGGCCCAGCTGCGAGCCCAGCTAGAAGATCTGGAGCCCATGCCTGAGGAGCAAAGGAGAGTGGAGAGGGAGCTGCGTAAGCTGGAGGAACAGAAGAAAGTGAATAAGGCACCCCTGAGAGGGTCTCTGCTGCGCACCTATGTCCTACATATCCTGACCCGGTCAGTGGTTGAAGTGGGCTTTATAATAGGTCAGTATCTTTTATATGGGTTTCACATGTCCCCCTTTACAAATGCACTCGGCCCCCTTGCCCTAACACAGTGGATTGTTTTGTGTCCCGACCCACAGAGAAGACCATCTTTATGGTTTTTATGAACAGCATTGCTGCAGTCTCCCTGTTCCTCAACATTCTTGAGATCGCCCACCTGGGTCTCAAGAAGATCCAGAAGAGCCTCTGTGGGTGGCCACGGTGTCCAGCGGGCCCTGCCAAGGAGAAGACCATCCTCTACAGCTCCAAGAAGAGCTCCATGGTGGCCCCGGCTTGCACGTCCAGCGACGCCTTCCCGCTACGCCCAGCCAGTGCCCCGCCGCCACCCCACGCTCCCGCTGCCGCTCCAGCTCCCGCTCCCGGGACGGCGGCCCCACCGGGCCGGCAGCACCGCGGAGAGCTCCGGGGCACGCCGCCGCCCCGCCGCCGCCGCGGCTCGGCGCAGCACCACGGGCAGCAGCTGCCGCCCTCCTCCAGCAGCGAGGAGGCACCGCGGGTCGCGGCAGGCGACCCCACGGGGGCGACAGGGGCGGCGGCGGCCCGGCGGGCGCCCCGCAAGCACAGCCGGGTGAGCGTCTGCCGCGACCTCGATGAGGAGCGCGGCAACTCCCCGGACAGCGGACACTGCCCCGGCACCCGCAAATCCAGCTTCCTCTCCCGCGTACTCACCGGCAGCCGGGCGGGAAGCGACAGCGAGAGCGCCGCCTCCCGCTGCGGCTCCGGCCCCGGCTCCGGCTCGGGCTCGGAGGGGCAGCGCCTTGACGAGGGCGTCCCGCCCAGCAGCCCGCCGCCCGCCGCCGCCATGGGACGCCGCGTCTCTATGGCAAGTAGCGGCCCGCTGCCCCAGGGCAGCCCGCGGGAGGGGGGCGGCGGAGGGTCCCAGGTGAGGCGAGCCTGCCCGGTTGCCTGTCCCGGCCTTTCGGGTCAGGGGTGAGCCAAGGCGTAGGGAGAACTGGGTAGTTCTTCCTGTACAGCCTGGGGGCCACGCATCCGCCCAGGTCAAGCCGAGCGTCCGCAGGCTTGGTCCCCTTGGAGGGAAACCGAAACCACCTCCAGGGAATTACTGTGTCCTGAGATCGCTGAGGCACCGGATCTCGGCTTCTCCATGCTCATTACATCACCCCGATCGGCTCGACGGGGACTGTCTCAGGTGAAACTTGTGCAGCTTCCACCTGCCTGGTGACGCTGTAAGGAAGAGAAGTCTCGGGTGTGCTGAGTTCAGTGGCTCAGCTTCTCCAGCTTCAAGGGGTTTCTCCCAGAGGAGAACAATTGCACAGCGACTAAATCAAAAGATCTACATATAAAACACCAAATAATTGCAACGCCAGAGCCGACGAGTACAGAACTGCATTTCCAGCAGCTGCTCCTATTCTTTGGCCACACATTCTTAAGCTTGCTTACAGTCAGTGCTGGTAAGACAGACTGCTTGCATTCAAGAAGCAGCAAAGCTTTTCTTGAAGTAATTTGATTTCTGATTGCCCAAGATCATGAGATTTGTCCTCTGAGGGCAAAAAAAGCTTCTTTCCAAATGCTTGCAGGAGTAAGCCCTTAAATACCTCTTCATGGGGCGTGTGCTAAACAAAAGATTACTCGACACAATATTCCCAATTATCTGTTTTATTATTATTTCTCCCCCACCCCTTCACTCTTCCCCAAAATAAATACTTTTACTAAATACAAAACCAACCAACCAACTTCAAGTCTTTTGTGGTAAGAAGCAGAAGGCACTTTTACACATTGCTCATCAAAAATCTGTTTGTGGCTTCCAGTTTTCATGAGGTTATAGTTTGTAGACAATACATAATCACCACATTAAATTGTCACTTAGAGGCAATTTATCCGTTTTCCTCTTCAGCGTTTCTCATATAGGGAGAGGGCCTAGAGTCCAAGGTTTTGATCAAGACAGAATTTCAGTCACACCCTGTTGGGAATTCACAGAAACTGCCTGGCAGCTTTTCCTGTTTAATGACAACAATGCTATCTTCCAGGGGAGATCTGGCAGTGAAATACAGTCAGTTTGCAAAGCAGTGTCATTACTCTTGAAAGTCACATTGCTCTGGCATGCTGCCTGTGGGAGTCATTCTGTATGGGATTGGTACTAGCTGTACAAAAAAGATGTGGACAGGCTGGAAAGTGTTCAGAGAAGGGCTGTGAGAATGATCAGAGGACTGGAAGACCTGCCATACTAGGAAAGGATGAGAGAACTGAGAAGCCTTGAGGAGAGAAGGCTTAGGAGAGATCTTGTTATCAAATGCTAGTACATAAAGGGTGGCTACCAAAAGAGTGGAGACTCTCTTTTTACGAGCAGTCACATGGAAAAGACAAGGCATAATGGGTACAAGTTACTCCTGGGGAGATTCTGATTTGATTTTGGAAGCAAACGTTTCACAACGAGAATGGTTAAGCATTGGAATCATCTCCCAGGAGAAGTAGTGGATTCCCCTACAGTGGTCAGTTTGAAGACTCAGCATGACAGGGTGCTGGGCTGCCCCATTTAATCTACATTGTAACCCAGAAAGCATGGACCCGATGATCCTTGGAGTCCCTTCCAACCTGTCATTCTATATTTCTGTGAATTTAAAATGTGGCTCATGTAGGTGTGGTACCTATTGCTTCCTGCTTTACAGCACATGATATCTTAATGCAAAGGTGTTTCCTGTGTACAACTGAGTCAAGATTTTGGCAAATGCACTTTACTGCTGGCATTACTACATTGGCTATGGCATTTTAGGAATCCCAGTTTCATTACACAACATGCCAGGAGCTGGGGTTGTTCAGCCTACAGATGAGGGGCATCTAGGATGACCTCTTTCAATCAAACCATGAAGACTAAGTGATGGATAATAGTTGGCCAGGTCACGATCAAGTGATCTTTTCCAAGGAAGTACCAAACTTCACCCTTCAAAGAGAAGAGGAAATTCTTCTTAGAACTTCTTGTTTGGAGGAAAGGTTCCTTTGGAGCCTTAAGAAAGAACTGAATCAGTTTTTCACTGAAAACCCTCATGAACCAGCTCAATAGGATATTGAATACAAAAATGCTATTTGGCATGAGGATTCCTCAACTTCTCAGACCAGCTCATAGCAGGCCAGCTCTCTCTCTCTATATATATACACACACAAGAAGAATTAGCCTTCCTATTGGTCAGATGTGTACAGACCAAACATGTTTGGCCACAATGAAAACTAACTAACAAGGCTGTATAAAACTTCCTCATCTGGAACTGGTGGAGGTGAAGAGCCATTTCTTTACTCCATGTCCAACTGTGACACAAGACCTTAAAAAGATATTTATATTACACCTATTTAGTTTTACACCCAAACCATTCACTCTTCATAGTCTATGCAGTCCCTTGGTCACTGCATTGTCCAAAGTTATTCATTATTCAGACTGGGAGGCAAAAAATGAGAGACAGCAATCTTGAAAAACATATTAGGTTAAAAGCTTCTCAAGAGACTCTGATCCTTTGGGGAAAAAAAGAAAAGTATTCCTTCAGCCATTGCTGGTCAAACTTTGGATCTATTAGGTTCTGAGAACAGATGACCAGAATTGGACCTTCATCGCATCAGGGAAAGCCCATGGCAAAGCACAGGGGGAGAGAGTCACTGGATGACATGAAGGCAATTTCTAACTGATTTCTGTCCACCTAAACACAATGACAAGGGCATCGCTGACTGTATAGGTGAGCTAATCTCAACTCAGTGGAGACCTGGGCAAATAATGTTACAAACCTCTACGCTGACAGGTGAACTCAGCATCTGTGTACAGCTGAACACAGGCTATCTGCAAGCCTTTGAAATCTTGGTATGAGGAACACAGTCAGCATGCCTTGAAGTGATAGCAGACAATTCACTGATAACTGTCTCCAAGCTAATAATTTCCATGGCTCACTTAGAGAATATATGGTATCTTATCTTCTAAGTGACATTGTAGGTACACGCATAGTTCTGCTCTCCATTTTGCATCTCTTGCCACATTTTAGCTTTAAGAAGAGATACAGCAAAGGGACATCTTCAGCATTCAAAGAGGTGTGCAGGGATTACACTGCTGTCAGTAGAATTCTGCACATGAATGGCACTGGGAGGAAAGAACAAAACCCAATCCATAATTTGCACCAGTTATGCTCTTGTCTGGTGCCTGATACATTTGAAAGTCTGATGACATTAACAGGCTGAAACAGCCAAAGGTCAGCATATAGCTAGTACAGATACAACCTGTGGTCTCCAGGAACTGCAGCCTGTAATCAGCATCGAGCACATGGAGCCTCACACCAGGGTTTGTTGCCTCACTGCCTCAGTTTCAAGCAGTTTTCCTCCTCAGCCATTTCTGCAAACCATAGGAACTATTGAAGGACACCAGAAAGTTCAACTGAGCACGGCCACAGCTTAGCCTTGCGTCTTCAGAGTATCACAGTGTTGTCACAGCTTAGCAGCTGAACACAAACATTTCTACAGGAGCTGAAGGCTGTGTGACATTTTATTGCTGTCTGTGTTTGAAAAGTCTTCTTTGATAGCTGTGTTTCCTCCTGCCTTTCTAAAGCAGAGGACTCCAGTTGCATGCTACCTGAGCACATCCAGCATCAGCTCTTTTTGGCCCATTTGTGTTTTCTAAAGAATCCTAAGGTGTGCTCTAAAATCCGTGAGTTTTAATGTGATTGACCGGAATTGGGAGTATTTCCACAAGACTGGCAATTCTTCTCACACAGGCAACATCTTAAGGATGACTCCAAGCCTAAACCTGCATGAAGACAACAACTACTGTGCTAGTCCTCTTGCTAGAGTACCCAAGGATATACTGAGAAGACAGGAGACTTGACTTCGTCTCATGGCTAACATGCAGTTTATAGCATTCTTACCAATATTTTAGCTGAACCACTCTCCTGGGGAACCAAACATACCAGATCAAGATTTTGGGAAAGAATCAGGCATTTTAGGCACTTGACTTCAGATTTCTGTTTTTCAAGAAATGCTGAGTATTCCTCTCCCTTATGTCCATTCCTTATTCTTTAGCTCACCTGCTCCTCCAGATAGCCCTGTCGCTGTTACCGTCGTTTCTTTAAGTCCCTACTTTTGGCTACAAAATCAATTTTGGCTGCAATCATAGAATGGTCTGGGTTGGAAAGGACCTCCAAAAGTCATCTAGTTCAGCCCCCTCTGCAGTCACCAGGGACATCCTCAACTAGGTCAGGTTGCCCAGAGCCCTTTCAAGCCTCACCTTGAATACCTTCAGGAATGCAGCCTCAACCACCTCCCTGGGCAACCTGTTCCAGTGTTCCACTACCCTCATGGTACAGAAATTGTTCCTAACTTCCAACGTAAACCTAAGTATCTTTAAAAAAAGGCCGTCTCCTCATGGAGAATAAGGGGGATAAAGCTGATTGTGAAGTAGCCAGTAAAGTTGATACTGGCAGGTCACAGAATCACAGAACTGTCAGGGTTGGAAGGGACCTCAAGGATCAACTAGTTCCAACCCCACTTCCATGGGCAGGGACACCTCACACTAGATGAGCTTGCTCAGAGTCACATCCAGCCTGACCTTAAAAACCTCCAAGAATGGGGCTTCTACCACCTCCCTGGGCAACCTGTTCCAGTGTCTCACCACCCTCATGGTTAAGAACGTCTTCATAACATCCAATCTGAATCTACCCATTTCTATTTTTGCTCGGTTCCCCCTAGTCCTATCACTACCTGACACCCTAAAAAGTCCCTCACCAGCTTTCTTCTAGGCCCACTTGAGATGCTACAAAGCCACAATAAGTTTTTCTCAGAACCCTCTCTTCTCCAGATTGAACAGCCCCAACTGTCTCAGTCTGTCCTCATAAGAGAGGAGATCCAGCCCTCTGACCATCCTCAGGGACTTTCTCTGGACGTGCTGCAGCACGTCCATATCTTTCTTGTAATAGGGCCTCCAGATAATAGGGGCTCCAGAACTGGACGCAGTACTCCAGGTGGGGCCTCACCAGAGCAGAGTAGAGGGGGAGAATCACCTCCCTCGACCTGCTGGCCACGCTTCTCTTGATGCAGCCCAGGATGTGACTGGCTTTCTGGGCTGCAGTGCACACTGGTGGCTCATGTTGAGCTTCTCATTCACCAACACCCTCAAGTCCTTTTCTTCAGGGCTGCTCTCAAGCCAGTCACTGCCCAGCCTCTATCGGTGCTTTGATTGCCCTGACCTAGATGCAGGACCTTGCAATCAGTCTTGTTGACCCTCATGAGCTTGGCTTGGGCTCATCTTTCCAGCCTGTCAAGGTCACATCATCAGATTGAGACAGAGCTGTTGATTTTGTTCATTCATGCAAAAGCAAGTTTCTGAGACTGAAATCCTGGCTCTGTCAAAAATGAGGAAATTTTATGATTCACCAGGTCTGCATTGCTCTTTTAGTCCTGTCTACTGTTCAGTTCTTTTTCTACTTCTCAGTTCTCCATTCAGCTTTGAGCCTTTTAAATAGGGGGAAAATACTCCATAGTGAGCAGGATATGAAAGAGGGAGCTGCTATTCAGCCTGAATGCTTGCAGTCTTCTCCAGAACGAGGTGTGTTTACTCACCCTTTCAACAACACTTGAGGGATAAATATCCACTTATTTAACTAGCTGCTCACTTGCTCTAGCTCCTGGGTATGGCAACTGTTTGATAAGAGCAAATGGAAACCAAAACAACAAAGCTGATAACTGCAGAGGACTTCTTTAGACAGTTCAGCTCCAGCAGGAAAATCTACAGGAGGGGTAAAGCGCTGGTAAAACCTCATTTTCCTCTAGGTTGTTTGAGAATCCCTAAAGGTATTTACATTTACACCTGCTGGTAACTACTGCTGGTTTTGTACAGGTTTTCTATGCAAACAGTTCTTCAAAAAAAAGATCAGTTCCACAATAGTTGTATTTTACTCTGCCCTGAAGCACTCAGGAGAAACTGGTGGTAATGACAGCCAGTGTACCAATTATCCTGCTAAAGCTACATGGTCACCCACAGGTACATATTCACCAGTTGCACACAGAGAAGGTTTGGGAGTCAGCAGTAGCTGACAGCTAATGAACCCCTCTGAGGATCTGTGCAGCAACAAACGGCTAAGCTGGATTTTAGAAAGGGGAATTTGCTTAAATCAGTCCATTCCTGTATGGTGTTAAAGCAATCAAAGACATACAAAACCTCTTAACATATGAAGCAGGGGCTCTAGGATGGGCCCACTGATTTCCAGCAAGTTACTTCAGGAATTAATGTGCTTCTTTGGGTTTAAAGTAAGGTGTTCCCCCTCTCCCCACCTTCCCCTTAGCACTGAACAAAGCCCTCTAAGTATGTTGTCAGCTGAACACCAGATTTCTGCCCTCCCATCTTATGTATATTTTGGGGTTAATCACTGTGATAACATCTCTTCTTCTCCTTCAGCTTCACACTTTCTTTCTTTTGCTATCTTTCAGAGCATGCTCCTAGAACTATCATCTATCATGAAAAAATAATAACATTCTGAGGAAAAGAAATAAACTAAGGCATTGAGCACAAACTGCCTTCAGCAGAGAGATAAAAAGCAGATTATCAGTTGCTGTGTTCCTCTCTCCTGCCGCTATAATGCTAAATCCACAATACAGTTTAAGAAAGCAAAGACTTTGTTCCTCCGTTTTAGACCAGTGGACTGCGCACCATAGTCTAACTGCTGGTGTTAATGGGTAGCTTGTTCCACAACTCAAGAGTTTTCTCATGTATACGTGAGCTGCATCTGGTCAGTGTCTGCTGCTGCTGCTGCAGAAACAGCCTTGTGTCTTCAGGAGAACATTTTGGCATGTACAACTTGTGCATGCTGGTAGTGTTCATATCAGAAATCAGTCTGACCTGAAGATTTTCAAGGTAGTGGAAGACCCGAGGCACCTACAAGAAAGGGTTAGTTTGATTTGAAAGTAACCTGGAAGGCTATGTGGCTTTGATCTCCCCAAGCTTCAGCAGCTGGTGAATAAAAGATGGAAGAAACACTCAAGGAATGTGAAGGGATGGAGAATTTAAGAGAGGGAGAAAGAAACAGACCCACAGCTGAAGAATATGCTGCTCATCTGCCTGTGTTAATGCAGTCCTCAAGCTCTGATAGAGACTTTCTATGCTAATGCAGCCTCCTCGTAGCCAACACTTGCAGCCTCAAAATGGAACCTATGCAAAACTGGGCAATTTAAGTGCGAAACACCTGCCCTTTTCTTCAGTTTGCTGTTCAAGAAGATCTGCAAGGTAACACCTCAGGGTCATGAAAATCTTATTCCCTTTACTGTCTCATTAGCTCATATACAGGAACTGAAAGACAAGCAAAGCCCCAAAGAGCTCATTTTCCATTTGCTAGGACAGACTAGCTGTGGAAGGTTTGATTTCTGGGTTGTATGCAGCCCAGGAAAGCAGTCCTTCCACTTCTGCATCTGGAAAATAAAGCACCTTCGTCTGACTGTCCCAGATCCTGTTTCTAGCCACAGGCTTTTGGGTGCTTTTATTTGTCCATCTTACCATGGAACATTTGCTATCACCTCAGCAGCAAGTGATGCTTGGAATAAGCTCATTTACTATGCCAAATTCCCTCAGCATAAAAATTCCCTGTGACTTGACAACTCCAAGGCAAGATTAGCAGAAAGCAGGGCAGCAGGAAAAAACAAAACAGTCACAGCACAAAGAGTGCTTGAGATCACTGAGGTTTTGTTCTAGTGCACATGATTTGCACTTTCTGCCTCACTACAAACTCGCTGACAGCTTGCCTGTGCATTTCTTTAGCATTTTAAATCAAAATAAGGGAAGACTTAAGATGGTGGCCATTAATGTGCCAGCAACAACTGATCAGGGATGGAGAAACAGCTTTGCTAAAGTACATTCTCTACTGCCAGGCTATGTGTGGTTGCAATGGAAGCTACAACTTCTGACAGATTTGAGGGGGTGGGAAGCTTTCTTCATATATGCTCAGCAAGAAGATTAAGAAAGCTGGGGAAATCTGGAAATGTTTGATTTTCTTCCATGAGAATTTTAAGACTGAAAAACTGCAGACAACTTTCACTACAGTAGATGGAAGAGGATGTGATTTGCATCCCTGAGGATGGTGGCCCAGGGCACAGGATACAGGAATTCCTGCCTGGTGATTAAAAAAACACAAACAGCCTGGGGACCTCTATCAGCTTGCCCTCCTCCCTGCTCCCCACAGCAACATACAGCAACCATATGGAATAGGGTAGGAGAGCTGGTCATGCCAGTTGCCCCTTCCCAGGTCTCTCCTCCCGCCAAGCTGTTGATCAGGCTCTCAGGCTACCTCCAGGCCAAAGAGAGAGGTGGCAGCCATGCGTTTGGGCATCCTAGAGAGCGAAGCCCCCTGCCAGACCCCTGCTTGTGCTAACAGCACCTAAGGCTGTTACAATGTCTTCTTTCATTTGTGTATCTTCTGCAGCGTAGTGATGCTAATGGTCCACAGCACAAGTTCTTCCTTCAGAAAGGAGCCCTATAGTATTTGGGTTACACACAGAGATTTCCAGCTCTGCTTTGGTTCTCCAGAAATCTTTCTTGCTTTCTTTCAGGTTTTCTGTAAAGGGGAGACAACCCCCAACCTCTTCCCTTGCCTCCCAACATGTACTCTGACACTTTAGAAGACCAAAACAAAGACACAGCAGAATTGCCTTAAGTCAAGCAGCAGGGGAATGGGTCTTGAGACAGCTTATTTGATCTTCCAAACTAACTTATTTCATCTTTGCAATGGAATACCCTCGGCTCTTCCTGCAGCAGATCAAAAATAACTGGATCACTGAATCAAAGACAACTAGTGAGTTACCAATGAGACCACATGAATGGAGGTCTCTTCATCTGTCCTGAGATGCACCTGGCAGTATCAACCACATCTAAGCCACCCTCCCAAACCTCATTGTCTTAGTTTTTAGAGTGGACAGAATTTATATTTTCCCTGTTAAAGGAAGTGAAATAAAGATGCTCTTACATGGGATTGGAAGTCTAAATGGAAGTACTGTTCACACCTATATAGAGAAATTACAAAATACCCAAATTTACATTCAGCCTCGTCCCAGTCTTTCTACCTGGGCTTACAACAACCTCTTTAAGCTAGAAAATCCTTTCAAAACCTCCTCCAATTAGATCAAAACCCCAGGCCTTCATTTCCCCTCCACCTCCCATCTCTCTACCTCCCCCATGCCTGTGGGCCTGAATGGTGCAGAAGAAATTAGATCTTCCCAAGCAAACTGGGCCGCTTAAGGCCAAAACACTCTCCCAAAATACCAAAACAAGAGATAAGGACCAGATAAGGTCCAGCTGGGAGAAGAGAGAGAGAGGAAAAGGCAGACCAACCAGCAATGCTGTGTTTCATAGAGATGCAGGGCTTGTGGGGATGGAATAACAAAAGATTACACTTTCCAGTGTGTGTCTTCCAAGACTGTCTAGTCCTCCTGGAAGATTTCTCTATGGTGCCTTAAACCCACAACCCACTGGCCTAACCAGTGTGAATAGTGTGGCCAGCAGGAGCAGGGAGGTCATTCTGCCCCTGTACTCAGCACTGGTTAGGCCACACCTTGAGTCCTGTATCCAGTTCTGGGCCCCTCAGTTTAGGAAAGATGTTGATTTGCTGCAACATCTCCAGAAAAGGGCAACAAAGCTGGTGAGGGGTTTGGAACACAAGCTCTATGAGGAGAGGCTGAGGGAGCTGGGGTTGCTTAGCCTGGAGAAGAGGAGGCTCAGGGCAGACCTTCTTGCTCTCTCCAACTCCCTGAAGGGAGGTTATAGCCAGGTGGGGGCTGGTCTCCCAGGCAACCTGTGACAGAACAAGAGGACACAGTCTCAAGCTGCACCAGGGGAGGTTTAAGCTGGATGTTAGGAAGAAATTCTTCAAAGAGTGATTGCCCATTGGAATGGGCTGCCCGGGGAGTCACCATCACTGGAGGTGTTTAGGAGGAGACTGGACGGGGTGCTTGGTGCCGTGGTTTAGTTGATTAGATAGCGTTGGGTGTTAGGTTGGACATGATGATCTCGAAGGTCTCTTCCAACCTGGTCTATTCTATTCTATTCTATTCTATTCTATTCTAATTCTGCTTCTAGTCTGCTTCTGTTCTATTCTATTCTATTCTATTCTATTCTATTCTATTATATTCTACTCTATTCTAATTCTACTTCTATTCTGTTCTGTTCTATTCTATTCTATTCTATTCTATTCTATTCTATTCTATTCTATTCTATTCTATTCTATTCTATTCTATTCTATTCCATTCCATTCTAATTCTCTTCCATTCCATTCCATTCTACTCTATTCCATTCCACTCTATTCTATTCTAACACTCATCTACAAACCCGCACATTAACCAAGCACCACAACAGCATTTTCAGAGTCAAGATGAGTCGATTTACAATACATAATGATATGTCTTTATTTCATCAACAGAAATGGTGTCTAGACAAAATTCAGTTAACACTAGCAATTCAAATGAATGAAAAGGGTCGGGTGTCATTTTTTTTTTTCCTTTCTTTTTTTTTTTTTTTTTTTTTTTTTTTTTTTTTTGCACAATACTGTATTTACAATGAGTAAATGATGTTGTAAATCCATTAGTTCATAGCAATGCTTTCTTCCAAAAAGGTAAAAATTCTTAGTAACAGAGAGTAAGCATCAACAGCCACCTCATTTATTTATACAATAAAAATCACAAGAAACCACAGTCACCTAGAAAAAAAAAATAAAATAAGGACAAGCTTAAGAACTAGTACAATAAAATGATGCATTGAATCAAGTTACATTAATCGCATAGATTTTGTGTAAAAAGTATGTAGAAAAAACACCTGATGTAACCTGTTACAGTCATTGACCAGTTATGAGAGGTACAGAGGGTTATACAGGTAGATATGTGTGAAAACTGTCCATACTGTTTGACCTGGGGAGGAAGAGAAGAGGGGTTGCACCCCTTGCATACACTGATAAAAACCCTGTTTTGAATATGGCCTCTGAAGTTTGTAAGGCATATATAAGAGGTGCACTTGTAACCAACTGGTTCTGGAACAAACTCTTAGGGCATCCCCACCCTTGAAATCAAAGGTGATGCTTGGAACTACAAGTAAACAACCACGCTTCGAATGTCACCAAAGTGTTTAGTTTCACTCCTGCTGGTCTGAGGGATCCAGATAGCTTCAGGCAGAGCAAGCGCAGTAGCGAGAAGAGGACTGAAACCATGCATGTTTCTCTGGGGTACATCCCAAATGCAGGCCAGCGCTGGCCTGGGCGGGGGATCCCAGCCACAACCCCCAGCACGGATGGCTGCTTCCTCCTCTGCCCATGTTCCAGAGACTGGGATCCTCTGGCTGCAGGGACAAGCCCAACTGGTGCTCGCAGCCTCCTGATTTGGGTTCATGGCCTGGGACCATCTCTGCTTCTAAGCAATCGATGAAATCAAACGCTGCCAGTTGTCATTTCTATTTTAGTATGCTAGTTTCTTTCTGCATGCCCTCAATTAGCCAAAAGGGACAACAGTGGCACTGCATGAGCCACAGAGCGACTTTCACCTACAGAAAAGGCTCTGCTCACAGTCACTAAAATGTGTCCAGGAACAGAAGTCATCTAACTGGCTTTTCAGCCGCCGTTTGGTTGGGAGTATTGACCTTGTGAAATGGCATTATTTAGCATTCCTTCCTGCCAAAAAGTGATTCCATTGGTGAAAATGGCAACATTGTCTGTGTAATAACCTTAAAATGCATATCGTTATTTGACTTTGCTATAAATAACACCTATTGTGGTGGAGTGTAGGAAAATACTGTGCACTCAGTCTTTGCAAGTAATGCCATTAGAATTTTGAGAGTCAAAGGGAACAATTATTCTACAGACCACCAACAATAGAGCTTTTAAATATACACACAGTATTTGAACATAGGCATATACACATATATTGTATCCTGCAGCATCAGATCTGATGCCTGAGTCACAAAATACTCCAGGGAGTATTATAAATATACATATATGTATTATAAACAGGAAAATACACAAACACACACTGACTAGGATTGGAGATGTACGTGTACATACATACATGTATTATATACATATGTATGGATGCAAAAATTGACTTTGACAGTGCTGGCAGAGACAAAACTGAAACGAAGTTAAAGATCTGTTGAGAAAATTTCTAGCAGGAAAGAGAGCATAAGTTCTCTTTGTTAATGGTTTTAGTTTCACCTCAGTTCTGATAAAAATAAACCACTCTATACTTGACAGATCCCCTCTTTACACAAGGCCATCAGCCTCGCTGCTCATACTGAACTCCAAGAAGACCTTATAGTGGCCTTCCAGTATCTGAAAGGGGCCTACAAGAAAGCTGGGGAGGGGCTTTTAGGGTGTCAGGTAATGATAGGACTAAAGGGGAATAGAGCAAAGCTAGAAATGGGTAAATTCAGATTGGATGTTAGGAAGAAATTCTTCACCATGAGGGTGGTGAGACACTGGAACAGGTTGCCTGGGAGGTGGTAGAAGCCCCATCCCTGGAAGTTTTTAAGGCCAGGCTGGATGGGGCTCTGAGCAAGCTGATCTAGTGTGAGGTGTTCCTGCCCATGGCAGGGGGGTTGGAACTAGTTGATCCTTGAGGTCCCTTCCAACCCTGACAATTCTATGATTCTGTGATTCTAACTAAACCTTCTCTAGGCAGCCCCAAAGCAGCAACTTTTAAAATGCTGCAGCCATAGGCCACAACATCGACCCAGAGGCACCTCTGAGCTCATCTCAGATCAGAACAAAATAAAGATGGTGAAAGCGGCGCTCCTCACTGCTGGTGGGAACCTAGAAACTGTGCACTTTGTCTCACCACAAAATTCACTACAGGTCTTCCATTCTGCAAACCCACCCCTCTCTCTCCACCTCCACTGCGGTGAATTTACAAGACACAAGCGAGGATGTGGCGATGACTCTGGAGTCGCAACGCTTCACCCTGCTTTCTCCTAGAGGATCAGATTTAATGGAATTACAGGATTACAGTGACTCCAGCATGCAGATTTATTTATTAGGCAATCGTAAAGTTACATATTAATGAGAAAAAAAAAAAAAATCTAACTATATATCTAGGCATTTCAACTTCTACTTAAGCACTCTCTATAATACAGGTTTGAGGAAGTGTTGGACTCCAGATTAATGACCACGCTATCAGCATTAATTTGTTTCTCTGGCAGCAGTTAATCCATTTAGCACAGCTACGTATCTAGTTCCCACTCTCCTTTTTAAAGAGAAGTAGCAGTTAGCATACTAATCACTGTGGCTTGCCTTTGCAGCACATTTTACTTCCTTGGGAAAAAATAAAAAGAAATTAAAAAAAAAAAAACAAGGATTAGATCCAAAAATATAGTGCACCTTAAAAGCAGCATATACCCTTAGAAAGACATTTAATAAATTACTTGTACAATATATAAAATAATAGTTTTATTACTGCAGCATCAAACTCTGACGCCTGAGTCACCACGTTAGGAAGTCTGTGATATAAATACCGGGATCTCCTGATAACACAGCCAACATTTTTGCTTTTGTTTCGCTTGTCTTCTGTTTTGTTTTCTCTCCACTTTTTTTATTTCACTACCTTTTTTGTTCCAGAATCAGCTTGCAGTGAGCTTTAATTGTGTTCAAGGCACCCCCAAGAGAACGCAGAGAAACAAACACATTTTATATCGTGTAGTACTCACCTGACAAAGCATAGCAAGCCTAAATGAAATGAGGTTTCCTGGCAATACAAGTACAGCAATGGCAAGGGAAAAAAAGGAGGACTAGGTACAGACTGGACAAAGCTTTAAGACTCACACCCTCAGTGGAGTGGTGCAGTGCCCGGCAGGAAGATGGCGTCTCACCACGCCATTCCCAAGCGAGCCTGGTGGGACCGATGCTGAATGTATCCTCTTTGACAACAGCAAAGAGATTCTTACTTTAAAATCATGGTGACCACTGGCCAAACTCTTAAAATTCATCAATACTGCTGTCTCTTGATTTTTGTTCTCTTTTTTTAAAGTGTTTCTGTTGGTATTCCTGTGGTCAGTTGTTTTGACCTCATGAGACAAGAACAACTGGGTGTGTCAACCGGTGTCCAGGCCTGAAACTAATTCTCCTAATGTCTTCCTTTAACGTTAGCCCAGTAACTGCTTTGAGAGCCACATGGTTCAGAATAGCAAAAAAAAAAAAAAAAAAAAAAAAAATCTGAAACCAAAATAGAAACAAAAAACAACCACCACCAACTACCGTCAAAAAAACCCAAACCAATCCACTGAAAACCATGATACATGTAAATATAGGAAGCAATGACACAAAACCAGCCACTTCTAATGAGAAAGAATGAAATCAAACATCCAGAAAAGCTCATGGGGGAGGGAAAGAGAGAGAGAGAGAAGAGAAAGGTCGAGGAAGAGACACTTATTTGAGCAGTGGTTTTAAATATCAGTTCCCAAGGTAGAGGAAATCGAGAGACCCAGCACCAGTATGAAGCCAGGTCAAACCTAAGAGCTGCAGCGCAAATGGGTTGTGTGGGTGGGTTTTTTAAACCATTGGAATGAGGTCAAGAGTACCAGTTGCACATGAGTTGTTAGTAGAGTAAATCTTCATGTCAGGAAGCAAGTTAAAACTTGGTTTTTATACTCATAAAACATTCTATCTATTCATATATATATATATATAGGAGGTCACTTAAAAATAAAAAAAAAGGCAACAGAAAAAACATCTTTAAAATACTGCTGTCAGTTGACCCTTCCCTCCCACCTGCACCCCAGGCCCCTCCCCCTCCCCCCAAGTAGCTATGACTCTATAATGTGATTCACATTTAGTTTTAAGTTCTAGCTTTCACCATGGTCTCATAGAAACAAAACTTCTCTGCGAAGCACAGAACTGCTTTGCAACGTCAACGAATTCAAAGGAAAAAAAAAAAAAGAAATCATCAAATCACACATGCCCCTCCCCTGCCAAAAACGCTCCTCAGTCTGTTACCTGCAAAACAAAAAGAGACGGCTGGGAGGGGCCTCAGATCATTTTAGGTTAAGCTCTTTTAAAAAAGAAAGGGCAACTCCTCCCCCTTTTTCAACCTCGCGAACTAGGAGTTTATGGCATTTGCGTATTTCTGAACATTTAAAGGTAAGGATTTTGTACAGTAATGATTAATACTCAAACATAAATATTCTCCTACATTATATACTAGTTTTCCTTTGTACATGCGGGGAAACAAAACCGAAAGAAAAGTATTTTCAACAAACATGGCACATGCTATACGCATTTCCTCCTCCGTAGCTTGGCTACAATAGTTTGGGTGAAGAGGACTGAAAAGCAAGACTTTGTGGCGAGTGGGCGACAGTCCATGAGCACAGTCTGAGGATGGAAGAAGTGGAGAGAGGGAGCTGATTCCTCCTCCAGGGTCAAGATGCTGATCTACTGAGTGCCTCAAAAAACCACCAGCGCACACCTCTAGTGTAAACGTTAGCGCAGAAGACCACATTATCACTTAGTGCTTCTGAGAAGCTGCTTCCCCACACTTGGTTGGTTTGTATTTTTTTTTGTTTGTTTTAAATAGGTGTGAACAGCTGGTTATTTTTTTTTATTATTTTTTTTTTGTTTTCTTTTCACCAAGAACAAACAATATCAGCCAGTAAAGCACATGACAGTTGTCATCGATAAAGCCACGCAACCTGGCACACGTAGGGCTAAGAACCACAAAATAAAAAACTCAGTACACTTAGAATAATAATAATAATAATAATAATAATTAATAATAATAATTAAAAAAACATTAGGAGGATGTTTTTCTGTCTACACTGTACATACAGATGTTATGCTTGGAAAGCTGCTGTCTCACACAGTCATAACATGAGTCAACATTGCTTAAGATACAAAGCCAATACAGTTACAACTAAGCCAATTCACTGAGTAGCCTCCTTCAAGACAGCGCTCTTTCAGCTGCGGTTTGTGCTGAGAGGATCCTGGAACACAAGAATTTCATGGGTGTTGGCAGATGTATGTTTTGCTCTCAGAGGAACAGTGCTAACTTGACTTCTGTAAGGAAACCAAAGTCGACAACTAGGGGTCTGATCCTGCAACCCTGCCTACCCAGGCAGGATCGCTGACTCCACCAGACCCCCTGCCTCTGCAACTTGAGTCTGGTGAGGAAAACAGGCAATGTCTGAGGACAGCTGAGGTGAGGCTCTGGGGAGTAGCCAGAGCAGCAGTTGCTTCCATGAGTAAAGGATGTAGAGTGGGGCTGGAGGAAAAGCCTGCCCCCCCCCAAAAATGTATTGATGTGATCTCCATTTGCTTTACTTCGTGGAACGTATGATGAACCGATCCAGTTGTCAAATATTTTTTTCTCTAAAGAGTGAAAAATACTTTCCCCTATAAGAATCCAAAAGCATCATTAACAGCACTTAAACTTGGTTTGTGAAACAGAAAGAAGTCTGAATATAAAAATAATTCAAGCAGATTCTCTTTACAAATTGTATAGTGAATTCAGTATTTGGCAAGACCGTGTTTTTTTTTTTGTTTACTACATAATGAGCTCCTGAGTGTTTGTCTATTAGCTAAAACTTCTCTATTTTCTTTCAGCCATAAAGCAAAGAAAACCATATACTCAAGTTATACTGAAGTCACGACTTCATTTATGAAAAGAGGTTTGACCAGAAACTCAGTGCAAGTGGCAAAGTTGACCATTACTGTACAGTATCTGCGAGGAAATAAAATAACTCCACAATCGCTCCAGTGGCACAAAATGGCGGTGCCAAAAAAATCGTCTACCGTAAAACCTCAAATAAGTTTCCAACATTAATGTTTCATAAATAAGTACAAATCGAATGATATTGCTGAACTGTGAACCAAGGCGGGGGGGTGGGTGGGGTGGGGTGGTGGGTGGAAAAAAAGGGGGAGGAAAAATTATAGTGTAACAAGTTACCAAACTAGTTCTAGCATCAAAGACAAAAAGGAATGTTGGAACTTGTTTTATACAATAGAAACGAAAGCTTCCAGTTTGTAGGATGAGAAAAAATTGAGGCATGCAGGGACTTTTGCATATGGATATATATATTTTATATATATATTATATATAATATGTACAGTTTAGCTATAAAACTTTGATGTGTAAAGAAGCTGTCTTCAATGAAAAATTGAACATTCAGAGGAAATTCCTGAGTTAGGGTTTTGTGACATGGGCCACTGAGAAAAAAGCTGCGGTTGGGTCCTCAGAGGTGTTATGTCCATCCCTGTTAAGATTGAAATCAACATACAAAAACAGACAGTGTTGCCACTGCTTCATTCCCTGCCTGAGCAAGGGATAGCACCATTGTGAAGAGAACTCCTGCTTGTAGAGAGGAGGGAATACTTAAAAACAGTATTGCTGCTAAGACCACTGTAGTGTGCACCAAATACGTTCTTCTAGACAACAAATGAACACTGCCACTGGCTGACTGAAGAACACCTGACCAGGTGTAACGTTAAGGTTACAAGTCACTAGGTGTAATCTTTCCTAGGTTGTTCATCTGTTGTACACTTATCAGTCATTTCCTGACAGAAGTCTACTGTGACCGTTTGGCTGCTCTGCTCTGGTGGAAGCTCTCTCTCAGGGTAAGTACCTGTGTCAGCTCCTTCCAGCCCCCCGCCGGCCGAACAATTTTCCGCGATGTTGTTGGGCAGCCAGGGCGCCCCCAGCTGCACCGAGCCTTGCTCCGAGCAGCACTGCATGCTCTCCCCGATGCACTGGGAGGTCACCAGGCTCTGCTCCACGCCAGCTGGGGAGGGGCTGATGGTGGTGGCTGGCTGTAGATCCATGGGTCTGAGAACGGGGCAGTATCGGTGGAGAGCTTGGATCTGTTCTGGGCTCTGCATGTCTCTGCACACTTCTTGGGAAAGACATGAGAAGTTGTCTAACAATTCTCCCATGCTTGCTTTCAGCTGGTTCCTTTCTGAGAGCAATTTCTCTTTCTCACACACCTGAAAAAGAAAAAAGGCATGTTGAGGAAGGGCCACCCACTGACTGCACACTCGGGTCATGTATGCAGCAGTACCCAAGATGAGCACCAACATGTCACAGTTATTTTTATACAGGCAGAGGAAACACCACAAAGACATCAGCTATTTGACCACTGTGAGAGATGGAGAAAAGCCATTACTCCTCTAAACAGCCAGAAAGTAGGGTTCAGTTTTTGAAGTGAGGATGTGTTTCACAGAAGCTCAGTTCACCCTCCAGCTGCTGGGTCTGTTAGTCAGGCTGGGTGCACCCGGTTTGGCCCTTGTGCCAGCTGAACTCCTGCTACCACTGAGAGATGTGTTATTCAGACGAGTGGATCTCCACTTCTTATGTCTGGTGCTTAATGGTTTCGATTTGACCTAATCAAGATATTTTTATGGAGCTGCATGTGAAAACTCTGAAGGCTGCTGGGCCTCTTAACACTCAGCCATTTCCCCCTTTGTTCTGCTCGGGCTCTATTCCTTGTGCTCCCAAATGTCCTCCACTACCAACATCTAGCTCAAGTGTTTTCAGAGTTTCACTGCATCAACATGCTGGTCTAGGAGGAGAACAGGTGAGAGGCAGGACAATACCTGTGAGGAGGAAGAGTGAAACAGTCTTGTGCAGGACTCGGAAACCGTGAAAAGGAGCTCAGGCTGTTCTGCATCCACGTAACACTGGTAAGGACCCCAGCCCTAGCTTGTGCAGGGTGCTGTGTGACAGGCTTCAGGGAGGGTCACACAATCACAGAATTGCAGAGACCTCTGGGGATCACCTAGTCCAACCCCAATGCTAAAGCAGGCTCACCTACAGCAGGTTGCACAGGAACACATCCAGGTCAGTTTTGAATCTCTTCAGAGAAGGAGACTCCACAACCTCTTAGCAGCCTGTCCCAGGCCCCCATTACCCTCAAAGTAAATAAGTTTTTCCTTATCTTTAGATGGAACTTGTGTTTCAGTTTGTGCCCATTGCCCTTTGTCCTATCACTGGGCACTACTGAAAAGAGTCTGGCTCCATCCTCTTGACATCTGCCCCTTATTTATAAGCACTGGTAAGATCCCCAAGTCTCCTCCAACCAGCTGGTGACTTCACATAGCCAGCAAGGGCCCCTGTGGGAATAAGTGCTGCCCTCCCTGTGCTCAGGAGGGAGACAGGGGCATGTTAGGCACAAAGCCAGACTCAGCCTGGGGTTACACCTCCAAAGAATGGTGTTGACTCAGTGTGGATTGATTAGGATGGTCCTGCTGCACCACTTTCTGTTCCAGGAAGGTGGGCATACAGCTCAAGGGAGTAGAAAAGATTTTGTGGAGTACCAGAGTTATTTCCAGAGCTGAGCTGGCCCTGAAAGCAGCACAGCCCTGTATCTCACCTAGTAACACTGCTAAACCCAAGCTGCCTCAGCATCTGAGGTGTGAAAACTCCACAACTCAGATAATACAACTATGGGTGGCTGTTGACAGCTGATAGTATTGCCCTGGGTTGGAAGTCTGCACTGGAAGCATGCAGCTGTATGAACAAGAAAGAGAGCAGTGCACATGAAAAGAACCAACTGCTAAAATATTGATAAATCTATCAAGAAAACATAAAAATAATAAAAAAATAAACAGATGCTCAAGTACATCTTGAGATAATGAATTATGGAAGAGAATATGCTGGGAGTTTGCAGAAGGAAAAAAAAGAAATGTGAGTGGGTAGATAGATGAGTGAGGGAAAGCAAGCAAAATAAACCAGCTACCTATCAAACTCAGAGGATACCACCATTTCAGTCACTGTCTGCTGTGAAACCATCCGTGTCAAGAAGATGAGTGACTTAGAGGAAGCAAGTGGAGGGGGAAAGGCCCAGGAGTGAAAAACTCTAAAAGCAAAATACCATTACATAATTCAGGACACTGGAAATTACTGGTAGCAAAGTGGACAGAATATAACAAAGGAATTTCCAGTGATCATGTGTTAAACAAGTAGAGCTTCACTGCTGGCTCTCCTAAGAGTAAAAGTAAGATGTTGAAGTAGACTCTGCTTGGACAGCATATGTATGGGGGAAAGGAAAGAGTGCTTGAAAGGCAAAGTTAAAATTTCCTGAATTTAATTTTGCAGCTTTAGGCTCTTGCACACCCTGTCCTATTTCAAAATGATGCACCAGATTCCAAAGAATCACATCGTGACAGAATGGTTTAGATTGGGATAGACCTCTAGGATCAAGTCCAACCATTCATGCAATGCTTTCAAGTCCATCTCTAAACCATGTCATTAAATCACATCTACATGTCTTTTAAATGCCTCCAGTGATGGTGACTCAGCCCCTTCCATGGGCACCATTTCAGTGCTTAACAATCCTTTTGGTGAAGGAATGCTTTCTAAAATCCAGTCTGAACTTTCCCTGGTGCAATCCAAGGCCATCTCCTCTAGTCCTATTGCTTGTTACTTGGCAGAAGAGATTGATCCCCAGCTCATTACAACTTCCTTTCAGGTAGTTGTAGAGAGTGATAAGGTCTCCTCTCAACCTCCTTTTCTCCAGGCTAAACAACCCCAGTTCCCTCAGCCACTCTTCACAAGACTTGTTTTCTAGACCCTTAACCAGCTTTGTTCTTCTCTGGACCCATTCCAGCACCTCAATGTCCTTCACGTAGTGAGGGACTCAAAACTGAATGCTGTACTCAAGGTGTGGCCTCACCAGTGCTGAGTACAGGGGGACAACCACTTCCCTAATCTTGCTGGCCACACTATTTATGATACAGGCCAGGATGCTGTTGGACTTCTTGGCCATTTGAGCATGCTACTGACTCATGACTTCAGACAGCTGTCAACCAACACCCTGCCCAGGTCCTTTTCCACCAGGCAGGTTTACAACCACCCTTCACAAGCCTTGGATAGCGTTGTTGTGACCCAAGTGCAGGACCCAGCATTTGGCCTGGTGAAACCCAAACAATTGGCCTTCAGCCCATTGAACCAGCCTGTCCAGATCCCTCTGTAGAAACTCCCAGCCCTCAAGCAGATCAACATTCCTGCCCAGCTTGGTGTCATCTGCAAAATTCCCGAGGGTGCACTCAATCCCCTCATCCAGATTGTTGATAAAGAGATGAAACACAACTGAAGAATTGTGCATCTCCTGAAATTCATCAGGGATCACAGAATCACTGAATTGTCAGGGTTGGAAGGGGCCTCAAGGATCATCTAGTTCCAACGCCCCCTGCCATAGGCAGGGACACCTCACACTACATCAGGTGGCTTAGAGCCACATCCGGCCTGGCCTTAAAAACCTCCAGGGATGGGGCTTCTACCACCTCCTTGGGCAACCTGTTCCAGTGTCTCACCATCCTCACGGTGAAGAACTTCTTGCTGACATCCAATTTGAATCTACCCACTTCTACTTTTGCTCCGTTCCCCCTAGTCCTATCACTACGTGACATCACCAGCTTTCCCATTGTCCCCCTTCAAATACTGGAAAGCCACAATGAGGTCTCCTTGGAGCCTTCTTTTCTCCAGACTGAACAGCCCCAGCTCTCTCAGTCTGTCTCCATAGGAGAGGTGCTCCAGCCCAGGAAGTTGCTCACATACCTTTCATTCATTTCCCTGAAATGTGTCTGTGCTGGGGAGAGAAGGGGACTTCAAGTGTTTATTTTGCTTGTACACAGTTGAGATGTTGTTAGACAATAACACTCACATGACAGGACTGTGTAAAGCCAATGAACCCAAGTGAATGCTGCAAGTACCCTCGCTGCTAGTCCAGCCCTTAAGAGTGCTGCCCCAGGTACTTCGCTCTGGAGAATGAGAGACATGTACTCCTCCTCATCATCAAGTCAGTGTAGAGGGAAGGGAACAGCATGTGTAGCCAAGACTGGAGCTCCTCCTGACAACCTGGATAAGGAGCTGCTCTTTCACCCTGCAGAACTTTTGACTCACCCCGCAGACACCATGGATTATGCTCACTGCTGGAAGCAGTTGCTCACTCTTTTGTTTATCTTTAATGCTTTGTTTGTTTTGCATCAGTGGAGCACTACTCTGAACAATGTTTTGATTTTAAGTTCTCTTTTTCCCCCTCGGGCTTCGGCAGCAAGGCATCTGAAAGTTTCACAAGCCCTGATAATTTAAGCCTCCCAACCAGCTTGTGGGGTCAGCATCACCTCCTTGTTACAGACGGGAAGCAGACAGGCACAGGCAGTGAGTAACCCAGAGTCATGTGGCTTTCTGCCATTTGTGAGGTGATGGCAACTCAGCTTCTTCCAACAGATCCTGCTTCTTTCACACTGTGTTTGCTCATGCACAGAGAAAGTAGCACAATGAAGCCTACACTAAAGGCTGCTTTCAACATGCAACCTGCTATGCCAAGAACAAGAAGTGCCTCTCTTCCCAGACCCCCAAGTTCGACCTACAAGCATGTTTTAAATGTGCACATAGACTTTTAAATCAAAGGCTGCAAATCACCTTTAATTGTAATGGAAGTTGGGTACACAGAGATCTCAGTAAGGAGAAATCAACTTCAGCTACGTTTGTTTTATCTATGGGATGAATTAACTGATCACTCACCTCCCTGCATATTAACATAATAACAAGGATAATAAAAAATGTTTAAGGATAATTAAAAGTGTTTTTATAATACATTAATAACAAAGGGAGAGCCAGGGAAAATCACCATTCCTTACTGGATGAAGGGAGGAACATAGTAACAGAAGTCAAGGAAAAGGCTGAGGTACTTAACAGCTTCTTTTCCTCAGTCTTTAACAAAAAGATTGGATTATCTTCAGGGCAACTGGGATCCTGAGTTGGTAGACAGAGATGGGGAGCAGAATCTCTCTCCTGTATTCCAGGAGGAAGTAGTTAGTGACCTGCTGTGCTACCCAGATCCTAACAAGTCAATGGGTCCAGGCAGGATTCATCCTAGGATGCTCAGGGAGTTGGCACAAGAGCTGGCTAGGCTGCTCTCCATCATCTATTACAGGTCCTGGCTAACTGGGGAGATCCCAGATGACTGAGCTTGGCCAATGTGATGCCCATCCACAAGAAGGGCCAGAAGGAGGATCTGGGGAACTACAGGCCTGTCAGGCTGACCTCAGTGCCTGGCAAGGTATGGAGCAGCTCATCCCGAGTGCCATCAAGCAGCATGTATAAGACAACCTGGGGATCAAGCCCAGCCAACAAGGGCTTAGGAAAGGAAGGTCCTGCCTAACCAATCTCACCCTATGACTGGGTGATCCATCTGGTAGATGAGGGGAGGGCTGTGGATGCGGTCTATCTAGACTTCAGCAAAGTCTTTGACACAATCTCCCACAGCATCCTCCTGGAAAAGCTGGCAGCCCATGGCTTGGACAGGTGCAGCCTTTGCTGGGTTAAAAACTGGCACAGAGAGTGCTTGTGAATGGTGCAGCATCCATTTGGTGTCTGGTGACCAGTGGTGAGCCCCAGGGATCAGTACTGGGCCCGGTTCTAGTCAATATCTTTCCTGGTGACGTGGATGAGGGGATTGAGTCTAGTGTTAGTAAATTCTCAGATGGCACCAAGTTGGGGTGAGTGTGGATCTGCTGGAAGGTAGGAAGACACTTCAGAGAGACCTGGACAGGCTGAGTTGATGGGCTGAGGCCAATGGTATGAGGTGTAACAAGGCCAATTGCAGGGTCCTACACTTTGGCCACAATAACCCCATGCAGTGCTACAGACTGGGGGATGAGTGGCTGGAGAGCAGCCTGGCTGAGAGGCACCTGGTAGTGCTGGTTGGCAGCTGACTGAACACAAGCCAGCAGTGTGCCCAGCTGGCATGGAAGGTCAATGGCATTTTGACTTGTATCAGGAATAGTGTGGCCAGCAGGGCTAGGGATGGAATTCTGCCCCTGTACTCCCCTGCGCTGCTGAGGCCTCACCTCGAGTACCGTGTGCAGCTCTGGGCCCCACGCTTCAGAAAAGATATTGAGGTGCTGGAGCAGGTCCAGAGGACAGCCATAAGACTGGTGAAGGGACTGGAAGGAAAGTCTGATGAGGAGAGGCTGAGGGAGCTGCACCAGGGGAGGTTTAGGTTGGATGTTAGAAAGCACTTCCTCATGGAAGGGGTAATTAGACACTGGAATGGACTGCCCAGAAAGGTAGTGGAGTCCCTGGTGGTGTTTAAGGAAAGACTGGATGTGGTCTAGTTGATGTGGTGGTGTTAGGTCATAGGCTAGACTTGATGATCTCAGAGGTCTATTCCAGTCTCAATAATTCTGTGATTCTGTGATTCAAAGGCTGGGTTTAATGCTGGACTCCTAAATCTATGCTGCATAATGTAACTAAACTGTTCAGTTCTGCATGCTGCAAACCCATACTTCTCACAACACCTGCACTGGGAATATTACATTATTTTGGGTTTCTCAGAAAGCCTTTTATGACTTTTAAAAAGATGAAGAGATGCCACATGAAGATGAAGAGGTGTCACATTTCTCCTGCTGAGTGACACCCTGTAGACTCTGTGATTCATGTCTCAAGACTTTTTTGTTGTTGCTGTGTATCAACCTGCTTTCTCAATGGGCAAGGCATGGCAAGGGAAGAGGATCACTGTCGTGAAAGAGGGGAGCTTTTTTCAGATAACGTGCCCATAGCTGAGAAACCTACATCTGACATGGCTCACCAGATGATCTTGTTTAGCAGTGGAGAGGAACAGGCACTTCTGGGCTGTATGCCACTTCTCCTGCTTCAGGATGAGACGAGTAAGACTTGGCAGGTATCTACTGTTCTTCATTGACTATAAAGGAAACCAGGACAGCTATCTCCCATACAGGTGTCTATATTATAGACATCTGTGTTCAGCCACTCAAACCACACTTGAGGTGTCCATACCATGAATGAAAGAAAGAGGAATTTCCTGAGCAAACATTTAGCCCCACTCCAGTTACATCACTTACTCAGGTTAAAATGCCTACTGTCCACTGACACCTTGGCACACAGGAGACCCATCCTCTGGCCAGTGAGCAGGGTGTGATTTGCTTTCCTTTCTGCAGCAGATAACTGCTAGAGACACATCTCAAGGAGGGCTGGGGCAAATCAACAGCTACTACCTGAATCCAGTGCATGGGATGTGAAGGCCAGTGCACTGTGGAGTGGGAACAGAACTTTTGTGTTAGATGGTCATAAAGGGAGTGTTGAGCCTTTGGCACAGCAGGAGCATTAGAGGGAAGAAGACAGCAGAAGCAAGAAGGAACATATCCTTGCCATCTCATTGACCTACACAAAGGGATATCCAGCTGTTTGGATGTTCACATTCCTGGTTTTTCCTTCCTTGTCATTTCTGCCATTTGCTCAGTGAATGAACTGAAGAAAAGGCACAGCAAACTGAAACATCCTGAGAATACTGAGCTGCCTTCTAGCACACCAAAGAGAAAGAAAATCTCCATGCAGAGATGTAAGCTTGGATTAGACAGCCTCTATGATTCTGTGACTCTATGAAGGTCTCTTCATACCCATGTCTTTTGATCACTCCATGAATCCCTATCAACAGACTGTTATGGTAGTTAGGCATGGAAATGGGTCTTGGATGAGGAAATGCCTTTGTGAATGCACTGAAAACACTGGGCTAAGTTAAAATGCAAGAAGGGAACCTGTGATACAGGCTTCCCTATTCTTCCAACTCACTCAACAATCTCCTCTTGAGAACTCAAAGAGATAGCCAGGCCTCACCCATGGGAATTTTGTGTTTTCCACATACATTACACACACACATACTATCTTTTTTTTTAATATCACATTTTCATACTGGTGGCTTTGCTTACTTCTATGCAAAGTGACCGAGCCCAATGAACTCTGGACAGGAACTCCTGTGGGTGCCCTGCATGCTGTGCCAAGAGCACAACTCACCAACTTGCGGATTTCACATTCCAGGTTCTGAATGCAGTCCAGTTTCCTCTTGCGGCAGCGCTGAGCTGCAATTCGGTTCTTGCTGCGCCGGCGGACATCGTGGATGAACTCGAGCTGCTCTGAGGTTAGCTTGTGCATCTTAATCATCATCTGGAAATCATTCCTTGGAAGATCTGTGATTTGATCAACAGGAAAAGGAAGTTTCACCTAAAACAAACAAACAAAAGAGCAGAGAGTCATATTTCACATCCCGGGCTGCATCAAGAGAAGTGGGGCCAGCAGGTCGATGGAGGTGATTCTCCTCCTCTACTCCACTCTGGTGAGACCCCACTGGGAGTACTGTGTCCAGTTCTGGAACCCTGTTACAAGAAGGACATGGACATCCTGGAACAGGTCCAGAGAAGGGCCATGAGGACGATCAGAGGGCTGGAGCACCTCTCCTATGAGGACAGACTGAGAGAGTTGGGACTGTTCAGTCTGGAGAAGGGAAGTCCCTGAGGAGACCTTATTGTGGCTTTCCTGTATTGTAAGCGAGCCTACAGGAAAGCTGGTGATGTCAGGTAGTGATAGGACTAGGGGGAATGGAACAAAAATAGAAATGGGTGGATTCAGATTGGATGTTAGGAAGAAGTTCTTCACCATGAGGGTGGTGAGACACTGGAACAGGTTGCCCAGGGAGGTGGTAGAAGCCTCATCCCTGGAGGTTTTTAAAGCCAGACTTGATGTGGATGTGAGCAACCTGATCTAGTGTGAGGTGTCCCTGCCCATGGCAGTGGGGCTGGAACTAGATGATCCTTGAGGTCCCTTCCAACCCTAACATTTCTATGATTCCATGATTTTGCTTGTTGAATGCAAGCTGAACAACAGTGAATGGAAGGACAATTACCAACACAGCTGCCCACTTAGTTTTACATTGAGCAAGTTTTTAACACTCCTGTGTGGCATGCCGTGGAGATCCAGCTTGGAAGGATCAGATTATAATTGTACTGAAATCAGCAATATAGATGAATCCCAGGTAAAAGTTGCATCTTTCTAAATAGCTCTAATAACAAATCTCCTTGCATAACAAGAAAGCTCTATCAACTTTCCTTTTGGAAACAGTGCAGACCTCACTGCCATTAATTTCAAACTAGTTTCAAGGAGCAGGCTACTACCGCAGCAGGAAATCTTTCTGCATGGCATGCAAGACTGAAAGCTTGATTAGGTGTGAGGATAAAAATGCAACCTGACCCCTCAAATGGGATTGAAAATACCCTACTGCAATTAGGAAAGATTGCCTAATCAGCATTTCAGCTGAGCAGTACACCATACAACGAAGGGTCAGAGGAGTGTGATACAACATATCCTGATACCTGATAAAGGAGACACATTTTGAACTAAGCTAGTATTTGCAGATATTATTTTTGTAGACTGAAAAGCACCCAAGTTACATTTATTGGAAAAAAACTCACAAAACAACAAACCCAAACTTGTCTAGAACTTCAGTAACTTGCTGTAATACATTTTTTCTTTGAGCCACAAATTGCCATTCTGTTTTGACCACATGAAGGTAGCTCCAGGCTCTGACTTTGGGAATCCCAACCATCTCTCCAACTCCTACTGATCATACACCGAAGCAGAGCAAAAGACAAGGCCCCTGACAGCTTGGAGCAACAGACACACACTGCCTCAAAACCTGGAGAACAGTGGGTATGCTCAAAGATTTCTGCTAGCTTTTTTTCCCCCCAAACCTAACAGCTTGCTCAAATCGAAGTCAACTCAAATCAAACTTTGCTTCACTTGTAGCTCGACACTGATAACACAGCTGCCAAAAAAATAATACAATAATACAAAACAATACACCAGGTTGGAAGAGACCTTCAAGATCATCGCATCCAACCTATCAACCAATCCAACCCCCCAACAACTAAACCATGCAGCCAAGCACCCCATCAAGTCTCCTCCTGAACACCTCCAATGAAGGTGACTCCACCACCTCCCCGGGTAGCCGATTCCAATGGGCAACCACTCTCTCTGTATAGAACTTCTTCCTAAATAATGCTCCCTGCCGGACTGCTGTGTTTGGTGGTCAAACCAGAACCAGTTGACAAAGCTGAAGGAGATGACATCTGAGTAGTAACTTGTTTAGTCCCTTCTTTTTTTCGAGTCATACCCACTCTGCCCGAAAGGTGGCAGTAAATATTTACATTTTTGTCCCCATGCAGTACAATCCGACCTCTCCAACAAGGAGAGCTTCTGTATGCAGGCTAACAATGAAGATACGACTTAAGCTGCTCCAGCCCAGCAAAAGATAGGGGTTGAAAACCCTCTTTTGATATTTCAAACGTGGTTATTTTCTTCAAACAGTGTACTTTAATTATTTGGGGATAAAGAAAATACCAGCACAGATTAGGAGTCAGTTTTTTTCGTCAGAGAGTTGAGTTTGTTTATGCAGAACAGTCTGCTGAGGGCACATGTACCCAAAACCACAGTGGTGGCTTCTGGCACTGACAATCACACACCCTCCCAGGCACCCAGACCTGCCAATAACCAGCTCCTCGCCTTGTATTTTCTTGTGCTATTCCATCATTGCTCTGCACAGCACATGAAATTCAGTGCAAAGACCTACCATACCCTTTCAGGCAGCTGTATGCCCTCCTGCCCCATGTCCTTGGCAGGTCAATTTAAACCAGAGAGAAACACCAAACACTGCCTCAATGCCCTGAAATTCCTGCTTGTCCACACAAAGGCTGACCTTAGGCACGGTGATGTAGACTTCCCTGTTTACAGACTGATAACGAATGACATGAAACCTGTGTGATTTCTCCTCACTAGCCTTTGGACGGTCAACATAAACTCAGTCAACTCTCACCTGCTTTTCTTTCAAGCTTCAGTCAGGGTCTGAAAATGAAAACAGCCTGTGTTTTCCTCTCAAAGACACCACAGTTTTAGCTGCAAAACCAGTCCTTTCATGTTCCCAGTTTTTCCAAGGTGGAAAGTGATGTTAAGTTTATTTGTTCCTCCTTCTCCCTTTCAAAACATATTTACTTGAAAGGAGGAAATGTGCTTGCAGCTGGAATAGGAATGAAAGGGAAGCAACTTCAATCTGTCAGGTAGGAGTCACTGAAGGGGAATGAGAAGATGAGCAGATTCATAATGAAAAGTAAGGGATTGAAAATAAAACCATCTACACAGCAGGCCAGAGGCTGCTATCAGTGAACCCAGCATAATCCTACTCCTGTCACAGGCAGCACTGTGCAGGATTAAAAATGTGAAAGGGAGAGTGGAAGTGAGTCAGACTCATTTCCTTCACCATTCACAGTGTTTTTATTGCCTATCTCCCTCTCCACAATTAGCTGTCAACTGAAAAGAAGAAACCAGCAAACCTTTGGCACAGACACAGTGAGTTACTGCACTGAGGTGGTGCTGCAGTGAGAGGCTAATGGTGTTTTACATTGGCACAGGGAAAGGCTCTCATCTGCTACTTATCACAACAGAGCAGCAAGTCACTTTGCAAGAGCTGACAACTGTGCATGGGTGGGATTCATCTGATCCACATAGAGCTATCTGAAATGATGGGCTGGGACTAGCTAGAATCCAGGTCCCTGCTGTTGTCATCGAGGAGCTTCAGATGGCAATTCATCCCGCATAGCTTATCCCTCCTCCTAGCTGCAGAAGGACCAGAGACGAAACTTCAACAAGGTGCTGACCTTACAGCACCTAAGGTAGGTGACACAAATGTGAGGCATCTGAGGTGTCTGAAAAAAGACAGTCTTTCCTAAGATGTGTAAGAAAAGCCCAACAAGTGTGTTTTCTTGCAAACTTTTCTTTGTAATAACCATGAATTTTATACAGCAAATGACTGTGTATTCTTTGGTTTGAGCTACTTCAAATTGGATATGTAAGCAGGATCCCTGCTCTTTACAGGAGTTAGTCCAGCTAGAGCTAACCTCACAGAGCTTTAAAATCACAGAATCACAAAATCAACCAGGTTGGAAGAGACCTCTAAGATCATCAAATCCAACCGATCACCCAACCCTAACTAATCAACTAGACCATGGTACTACGTGCCTCATCCAGTCTTTTCTTAAACGCCTCCAGGGACGTTGACCCCAGCACCTCCCTGGGCAGCCCATTCCAATGGCAAATTACTCTTTCTGGGAAGAACTTCTTTCGAAGATCAAGCCTAAACTTTCCCCTGGCGCAGCTTGAGACTGTGTCCTCTTGTTCTGGTGCTGGTTGCCTGGGAGAAGAGACCAACCTCCACCTGGCTACAACCTCCCTTTGGGGAGTTGTAGACAGCAATAAGGTCTCTCCTGAGCCTCCTCTTCCCCAGGCTAAACAACCCCAGCTCCCTCAGCCTCTCCTCATCTTCCCTATCAGCAAAATTACTCTTTCCCTGCATTTTAACAGCAACAGCAGAAGATCTGTTTCCACCACACAACAAATAAACAGGTACTTTCTGCCACGACTGCAACCTCTATTGCCCCTGACTCTGGCTGATGCTCCCCTGAGAGGACAGCCAACCCACCCTGGAGACTAAGAAAACCTGTTTATGATTTTGTGTATGCTGTATTAGCATTAGGATGACAGTGTAAATGTCATGGCTTTGAGTGGCTAAATAACAGCAGCAACCTAGGCAGCAAGGGACAGCTATTGACTCAGCACATGAAAGGCCCATATATAACCAATTAATTCCTTCAAGCTTCACTGGTCAGTGCCAGCTTGCATCATATGCTGGTTACTACTGTGCTGCACATGTACTGTACTGGTTCCTGCTGCTGCTGCTCTCTTCCCTTTCCTTTTCTTTGGGATATGAGAAAGGATCAAGGCCCTGTATTTGTTCACATTAAGATTTAAACATGAAGTGTTTCCTTATCTAGTAAGCAATGTTAGCTTTCTCACTCTTTTTCTTTTCATATCTTCCTTGGAAGATCTTATTGCAGGCTTTCAACAATTAAGGGGTCTTGTAAGGAAGACAGGGACAATCTTTTTAGCAGGGAATGTTGAGGTGGGACGAGGGGAGAGGGTTTTCAGCTAACAGAGGATAGATTTAGACTAGATATAAGCATGAAATTTTTTCCTGTGAAGGTGGTGGAACACTGGCACAGGTTACCCACAGAGGTGGTAGAAGCCACATTCAAGGTCAGATTGGATGGGGCTCTGAGCACCCTGATCTAGTTAAAGATGTCACTGCTCACTACAGAGGGGTTGGATTAGATAATCTTTAAAGGTGCCTTCCAACCCAAAGCATTCAGTAATCTATGATTTCTTGAGCTGCCAAGTGCTAGAAAAGACAACAAACTTCCCAAGCCTGGCTTAACATCACAGTAGCTAAAAGATTTAAAAATTTCCACAAGAAAAGGTTATCATGAATTGTGCATGGGAGGGGGACGGGATTCAAGGTACCAGCTTGACCTTCATTAAATGGTTCAAAATCTTGCTCCAGAGTTATGAGAAACACACTGTTGCCTTAATGCCTATAAATTAAAAGCCCTTGAAAGCTCTCAGGTCCCATCCAAGCAATTCAGCACAAGGGCTGAATCACAGAATTATTTATTATTTTGTTTTTAATGTAGAAAGATGTAATTTGCTTCGTGCAGAAGAGATCAATACACTTATGCTGTTCTTCCTAGTATCTTCCGTTGCATGCAATTCTGTCTTCCATGAATGCTGAGGAAGAAATTCAACCCAGGACAGGAATTGAGGTGCGTCCATCTGTGTTAGGGTCTCAATTGCCTACACAGTATCTCAGGCTCCACTTGTGGTCCTGCAGAATAGGGACCTACCTGATTTCACTTGGCCAGAGGCTATCTAAGAAAGGCTACCTAAGAAAGGCTATCTAAGGACTATAGGGAGAATGGGCTACACTTTCTATAAGAGAAAGGACTAGCAGCACGTACTCTCACTCATCCTCAGGGAGAAACTTAGAGGAGCCAAAGCCCAAACAGAATTTAATCTGACTTCATCTGTTAAAAGACATGGAAAATGTTTCTACAAATATATTAGCAAGAAAAGAAGGACTAAGGAGAATCTTCATCCTTTATTGGATGGATGCATGGGGGAAAAATAACCACCAAGGATAAGGAAAAGGCTGAGGTACGGAATGGTTTCTCTGCCCCAGTCTTCAGTAGTAGGACCAGCTGTTTTCTCAGCACTCAGCCCTCCGAGCTGGAAGACAGGGAACAGAATGAAACCTCCACAATCTAAGAGAGAACAGTTAGTGACCTGCTGCACCACTTAGACACACACAAGTCTATGGGGACTGGATGTGATCTACTACATGGTACTGTGGGAGGTGGCAGAAGTGCCACTTATCAGCAGTCTTGGCTAACTGTGGAAGTCCCTGTAGACTGGAGGTCATCAAATGTGGCACCCCTCTACAGGAAGGGACAAAAGGAGGATAGGGGCAACTATGGACCTGTCAGTCTGACCTTCATGCCAGGGAAGAGCAAACCATCTTGAGTGTCACCATATGGCATGTACAGGACAGGAAGATGATCAGGCCCAGGCAGCATGGGTTTATGGAAGGTGGGTGCAGCTTGGCTAATATGATCTCCTTCTATGAAAAGGTGATCCACTTAGTGGATGAGGGAAACATTCTGGCTGTTGTCTACCTAGAGACTACTAAAAGCTTTGAAACTCTTTCCTGAAGCATTCTCCTGGCTGCTCATGGCTTGAGTGGGTGTACCCTTCACTGGGTTAAAATCTGGCTGGATGGTGAAGGGTGGTGGTGAATGGAGTTAAATCCAGTTGGTGATCAGTCACAAGTGGTGTTCTCCAGGGCTCTGTATTTGTCCCAGTTGTGTTTCATCTCTTTATCAATGGTGTGGATGAGAGGATTGAGTGCACCCTCAGGAATTTTCCAGATGAAATCAAGTTGGGCAGGAAAGTTGATCTGCTTGAGGGTAGGAAGGCTCTACAGGCTGGACTGATAGGCTGAAGCCAGTTGTTTGGGGTTCACCAGGCCAAATACTGAGTTCTGCACTTGGGTCTCAACAACTCCATGCAAGGCCATAGGCTTGGGAAGAGTGGCAGGAAATCTGGCTGGTGGAAAAGGACCTGGGTAGGTTGGTCAATGGCTGTTTGAATATGAGCCAGCAGTGTGCTCAGGCAGCCAAGAAGGCCCGTTGCATCCTGGGCTGGATCAGGAATGGGGTGACCAGCAAGGTTAGAGAAGTGACTGACCCTCTGTACTCAGCAGTGGTGAGGCCACACTTTGAATACTGTGCTCAGTTTTGGGTCTCTCACTACATGAAAGATACTTAGGTGCTGGAGCATGTCCAGAGAAGGGCAATGAAGCTGATAAAGGGTCTAGAGCAAAAGTCTTATGAGATTCAGGGCTCAGGGAACTGGGGTTGTTTAGCATGGAGAAAAGGAGGCCTTATTGCTCTCTACAACTATCTGAAAGAGAGCTGCAGCAAGCTGGGTGTTGGTCTGTTTTGAGCAGCAAGTGACAGGATGAAAGGAAATGGCCTCAAGTTGCATCAGGGGAGGTTTAGATTGAGTCTTAGAAAAATTTTCTTAATTGAAAGCACTATAAAGCATTGTAACAGGGAGGTGACTGAATCATCATCCCTGGAGGTATTCAAGGATGATACAGCATCCAAGGATGATATACCAGGATGATTAAGGGGCTGGAGCATGTGCCCTATATGGAGAGGCTGAGAGCCCTGGGGCTTTTTAGTCTGGAGAAGACTGAGAAGGGATTTAATAAATGTTTATAAATATCTGAGGGCTGGGTGTCAAGAGGGAGGGGGCAGGCTCTGCTCAGTTGCACCCTGTGATAGGACAAGGGGCACTGGACATAAAGTACAGCACAGGAGGTTCCACCTCCACATGAGGAGGAACTTCTTCACTGTGAGGGTCACAGAGCACTGGAACAGGCTCCACAGAGAAGTTGTGGAGCCTCCTTCTGTGGAGCATTTCAAGACCCATCTGGATGTGCTCCTGTGTGACCTGTGCTAGATTCTA
This sequence comes from Picus viridis, assembly GCA_033816785.1. Taxonomy (NCBI): domain Eukaryota; kingdom Metazoa; phylum Chordata; class Aves; order Piciformes; family Picidae; genus Picus; species Picus viridis. The sequence continues at coordinate 42,325,865 of CM066578.1, read as the reverse complement.
TGCTCCTGCTTTGGCAGGGGGGTGGACTCGATGATCTCCAGAGGTCCCTTCCAATCTCTAACATCCTGTGATCAGACATGTAGGTGTGGTGCTTAGGGACATAGTTTAACAGCCGACTTGGTAGTATTAGGTTAATGGTTGGACTCACTGATCTTAAAGGTCGTTTCTAGCCTAAACAATTCCATGATTTCCCCACCAAGCTGTGGGCACAGGTAAAACCTTTAAAGCGCCTCTTCATTTCAGGTGTCAACCACACCAAGACGGCAGAGGACTGCATGACGAGAACAGCAAGTCTAGGCAGCAAGGACCCACCACTGTGTCCACAAAACAGGTCTGAAATGGCCTTAATCAGCAGATCCAACTGCAAACAGCCTGTATGTCCTACCTGCCACAACACAATGGATGGCTGCATGGTTGCCTGAGGTCAGCTCCAGCCTCACCTCCTGAGGGCCATGAGGTGTCTGTGTCAACAGACGAGAAGCTCAACACGAGCAGCCAATGTGCACTTGCAGCCCAGAAAGCCAATCAGATCCTGGGCTGTATCAAGAGAAGTGTGGCCAGCAGGTCAAGGGAGGTGATTCTCCCTCTCTACTCAGCTCTGGTGAGACCCCACCTGGAGTACTGTGTCCAGTTCTGGAGCCTCTATTACAAGAGGGATATGGACATGCTGGAATGTATCCAGAGAAGGGCCAGGAGGATGATCAGAGGGCTGGAGCACCTCTCCTGTGAGGACAGACTGAAAGAGTTGGGGCTGTTCAGTCTGGAGAAGAGAAGGCTCCAAGGTGACCTCATTGTGGCCTTCCAGCATCTGAAGGGGGCCTACAGGAAGGCTGGGGAGGGACTTCTTAGTGTGTCAGGTAGTGATAGGACTAGGGGGAATGGAATGAAGCTGGAGGTGGGGAGATTCAGGCTGGACATGAGGAGGAAGTTCTTCACCATGAGAGTGGTGAAGCCCTGGAATGGGTTGTCCAGGGAGGTGGCTGAGACCTCATCCCTGGAGGTGTTTAAGACCAGGCTGGATGAGGCTCTGGCCAGCCTGATCAAGTGTGAGGTGTCCCTGCCCATGGCAGTGGGGTTGGAACTAGATGATCCTTGTGGTCCCTTCCAACCTTGACTGATTCTATGAACAAATGCTGCCTGAGAGGCCACTGCTATGCCCCTAGTGGAGGCAGCCTAGGTTACTTTTTGATTTGCCACCTGCCTCACAGAACTAGAGGAAGTGTCTAGTCCCATGGCTGAGTGCCTTAAGGAGCACTGATAAGGAGATAATGAAGGAATTCTCAACCTTTTAGCTCATGGCTTGTGGACTTGTAGTCAAATCACACACTGTTGGTGCTTAAAATGCTGGGTTGACCTCTTCCTGTTCACTGCTTGCGGTGACCCCAGCTTCCAGCCCTTCAAAGGGCACAACAATACAATACTCCTGGTCCATTATCAGGCTTTTCTGAGACCAGGAACAGAAACCCCAACAGGAGCTGCAGATGCATTTAAGAAGGGCAGAAAAGGCAGTGAAATGAGGGGTGGGGAGGAATAAAGTGTAGTATTTATCTGAAAAAGCTGCTTTTGAAGAAAAAAAAAATCAAGAACTGGAGAGTCCTTCAAAAGCTCCAGCAAGGTCTTCAGCTCAAGGTATAATAGAATTGAATGTAGGCTGAAATGAAATAACACAGCTTCTAAAAGGACCTTCCTGAAATGTCAAGCCTGCAATGGAAAACTCTCAGTGTAGCTGTAATCCAGTAATTCACTGCTACCAGTATGGATATCACTCCTAAAGAAGAGAGGAAAGGAAACAAAACTGCCATGAAGTTTATCTTGCAGGACTGGTGTTTGACAAGACTCCATTTAAGCAGATGATGCCAAACACAGTTCCCAGTGCTCTGCTGATGATCCTGGTCAGGAGAATATCCATCACAGAAGAATGTGGAAAGTAATTTTCTCATGTTCATATTTGTCAACCTAGGAAGATCAGGAAAGCTGGGTTGACCAAACACTAAATTCTGGGGAGGAACTACATACAAAAGGAAACTAACTCCTTAGCATGTATTTTTCCAGTCCTCCTTTCTAAGTAATACTCTTCACTAAGTAGAAACATAAAGCAGTGACATAGACTCAGCTTAGGTGACTCAGCACAGCTCCAGCAGGTTTCTGGTAGAGTAACTTCAGTTCACTCTCTTTTACTGGGGCTCTGACTTTGCTAAGCAGATGAATGGAGAAAGGGTGGCTGGCTGTTGCTTAACATGGAAGGGTTTAGCCTCTCACTGAAGGTTATTTGCCAACAATATCCTCAGTGGCCCAATTGCACTAGCTTTGCCTTTATGAAACTTTGAAAAGTGAGTCACTAACCCAGGTGAGAAATGCTTTTGAAATACAAATGAAAGACATATTGAATGCAGCTCTCCAGATAGTAACAGTTCTTGCAATACTCCACCCCTTGCCTTCTCCTGCACTTTTTATTCACAGAATCACAGAATGTTAGGGGTTGCAAGGGACCTCAAAAGATCATCCAGAACAACCCCCTGCCAGAGCAGGATCACCTATAGCAAATCTCACAGAAGTGCATCCAGGTGGGGGGTTTAAGTACCTCCAGAGAGGGAGACTCCACAACCCCCATGGGCAGCCTCTTCCAGTGTTACATCAGCGTCACAGTGAAAATTTTTTCCTCATGTTTCCAGGGAAATTCGTATGCCTCAACTTCCACCCATTGCCCCTTGTTCTGTCTCCTGAGCCTGACTCCATCCTCTTGAAACACACCCTTCCCATATTTATAAACATTAATGACTTCACCCCTTAGTCTCCTCTCCTCCAAGTTGAAGAGCCTCAGCTCCCTCAGTCTGTCCTCGTAAGGAAGATATTCCACTCCCTTCATAATTTTTGTGGCTCTGTGCTGGACTCTGTCAAGCAGTTCCCTGAAGTCCTTCTTGAACTGAGGGGCCCAGAACTGGACACAGTGTTCCAGATGTAGCCTCACCAGGGCAGAGCAGAGGGGAAGGAGAACGTCTCTTGGCCTACTAACCACACCTAAGAAAACTCACTCATCAAATTAGATTAAGCTGAGACTTCAAGTGCTTTAGTAGTATGATGGTTTTTACAAGTTTTCTAGCAGAGGAGAGCCCATAGATACTTGCCAAAGAAAAGGAATATCAAGAAAAGTAGGTAGTGCTGAAGTTTCTGTCCCTAAGTAGGTTAACAGATTGACAGATTACTTCCTTCCCAACAATTCATTATTTCAGGGCTTATTGTTTTGTTGTTGCTATTTTAAGCAGAGTTGTCAGGACCTGCCTACAAGCACTGAGTGTAAGTCTTCTCTCTAGTACTATATCCCAACAATTGATTTTTAACAACCTGTGGAGGCCTGAGAGAGATGGGTGAAGAGAGCAACATATATGTTAAATATTTCTGCAAAGTCCCAGCAGCTAAACAGCCTTGTTCCTGCAGCCCTGTGACACAGGGATATTTGCATTTGCTGCTTCCATCACAAAACCTTAAGAAAGGAAAATTTCAGCAGATTTTGGGTGGCCACCTTATCAAGAAGGAAAACACAAGGCAGACATCCTGGAGAGGATTTACCAGTGGTGTTACAGGGAGCATCAGCTCCTTTGACACTTGTGCCTGCCATCTGCACAGCAGACAGAGAGGGCTGGGACAGCTAGGCTGGTCACAGAGTGGGGTCACCTTCACCTACATGCCACTCATGCTGAGCCCTAGCACCCCACTATTGGTGCCAAACAACTTAGGCACGTGCTCCTGAATGGTACCCATCTGCAGGAAAGCAGAGTGCCCCCCAAAAAAAGCAGAAAGAAAAAACCTTTTACCTACTTTTCACATGATCAATACACCAGCAAATGATGTTTGGTGACATTAATTCTGGCACTGATAGCACTCCAGGAACCAAATTAAGAACAAGTAAAGTCCAAATTCCAAGGAGACTGAACAGCCCCGTAAGATAACCAAGGGTCAGTCTACCAGGCTTATTCCCATCAGGCTGTCCTACCCAAATGAAGTCCCACCCACAGCAGAAGAGCTGCCTGGCCACCCTCCAGTGGGGTGAGCGCCTGTGTGTTACCCTCAGCTATCTTATCATGTACTATTTGAAGAGAAGCCCAGCAAACACTGTGTAATCTGATATGGCAGGGAGCAAGGGACCCATCTGGGAAGTCATCAGGACAGCAAGGGTAAATGGACAGTTTTGGGAATGGAGAAAGATTCCTGTGCAGCCTGCAGGGAGGTGAAGGACAGAAAGAAGTCCATTTCAGACTGGTATGCATCTCTCCTGCTGTTCTAATGACAAACTGCTAAAAGTAGGTACAGTGACTTATACAGAATCAACCAGGTTGGAAAAGACCTCAGAGATCATCAAGTCCAACCTATTACCTAACACCTCCTGACAACTGAACCATGGCTCCAAGAGCCACATCCAATCCTTTTTTGAACACTTCCAGGGATGGTGACTCCACCACCTCTCTGGGCAGCACATTCCAATGGCCAATTACTCTTTCTGGGAAGAACTTTCTCCTCACCTCGAGCTTAAACTTGCCCCTGCACAGCTTGAGACTGTGTCCTCTTGTTCTGTCACAGGTTGCCTGGGAGAAGAGACCAACTCCCATCTGGCTACAATCTGCCTTCTGGTAGTTTTAGATAGCAATAAGGTCACCCCTGAGCCTCCTCTTCTCCAAGCTAAACAATCCCAGCTCCCTCAGCCTCTCCTCGCAGGGCTTGTGCTCAAGACCTCTCCCCAGCCTTGTTGCCCTTCTCTGGACATGTTCAAGTGTCTCAATGTCCTTCTTAAACGGAGGAGCCCAGAACTGGACATAGTACTCAAGGTGTGGCCTAACCAGTGTTGAGTATAGGGGAAGAATGAATTCCCTGCCACACTATTTCTGATGCAGGCTAGGATACCATCGGCCTTCTTGGCCACCTGGGCACACTGATGGCTCATACTCAGTTGGCTGTCAGCCAGTACCCCCAGGTCCCTTTTCTGCCTGGCTGCTCTCCAGCCACTCTGACCCCAGCCTCTAGCACTGCATGGGGTTGTTGTGACCAAAGTGCAGCACCTGGCACTTGGACTTGTTAAATGCCATCCTGTTGGACTCCACCCATCTGCCCAGCCTGTCAAGGTCCCTCTGGAGAGCCTTTCAACACTCTAACAGATCAACTCCTGCCCCCAACTTGGTGTTGTCTGCAAACTTACTAATGGTGGACTCTATCTCCTTGTCCAGATCATCAATAAAGATATTGAACAGGATGGGGCCCAGCACTGATCCCTGGGGGACACCACTAGTGACTGGCTGCCAGCTGAATGTGGCACCGTTCACCACCACTCTCTGGGCCCATCCCTCCAGCCAGTTCTTAACCCAGTGCAGAGTTGGACAGCTGCTGTCCAAGCCATGGGCTGCCAGCTTGGCCAGGAGTTTGCTATGGGGGACACAGGAACTTACTGCTGCTCAGGTATTTTCTACTGCCTGGTTTTAATATATCCTTCCCTGAGGTTTCCACAGTGGTGGATTTTGCAGGATTTCAGGATAGACACCCTGAGCTGCTGTAAACAGCATTGTTTAATGAGGCTGCAAGTGTCCTTTCTTGTATGGATAACAACCTTTACAATTCTATTTTTCACCTCACAGGATGTTAGGGGTTGGAAGGGACCTCCTAAGATCATTGAATCCAACCCCCAGATAAAATCTGAAGCCCTGGCACAATCCATTTACCCTTGGTTTGTTCAGGATGGTGCAGTGCAACCTCACAGAGTATTAATTTCTCCTCACTACATTTTTAATGACCAGAAGTCCAAATCAAAACATTGGGTAAAAATAAAAGGGGCAAAAACCTACCAAATGCAAAAAAAAAAAAAAAAAAGAACAGCAGCCTTATCAGTAGTCCCAGGGAGAAAACTTGCTCAGCACGATGCAAAAAACTTCCCCAAGAGGAAACCAGAAGCAAACCCAGGAGTTTAGCGAACCCTTTCCAGATCTGATCCTGAACTAGACACATCTGCCTGCCAGCAGCATGCCAAGATGGCCTCCTGCAGCCCATCCTTTTGCTCTTCTCATGAATGTTTTTCCTCTCACCCACGGTCTCCTGCACACATTCACACACTTTCTTCAGCGAACTACCACCAGTCTCCTATAACCTTCTCATTTGACTCTTCCGGGCTCATTTCTGCTAGAGCATCTCCACACAATTAGCCAATTATGACAGCTAATTAATCATCAAACCCCGAAAGGCTAACCTCCTGCCCTCTCCTCTGCCTCATGCTGTGCATTAGCCCTTGCTGAGCAAGCAGCACATGTGGGCGGGGATCAGACGCTCCCCTCGATCCCACTCCCTGCTGCCTTCTGCCCCTCATAAAGGAAAGGCTTCACCGAGTAACCTTGCCATGGCCAAGCAGAGTGGTTCTGCTGTAGGACTTCCTGAACGAGGTCCTAGGAACAGTATCCCAGGCAGCCTCCCAAGAGGACTCACCTTTCTGCATTTCCCCAGCTCAGGATATGAAGACAAACAAGAACTGGCCTCTTGAAACCACTGGTACAACATTACAAGAATTAGGACACCAGAGGCTCCCCCAGACTCTTCAGCCCTTTCTAGAGATAAGCAACCAACTAAAGGAACCACCCACATCTGTCTGAAAGGTATAGTCCAAAGCCTGGGATGTAGCTGGAATAAAGATTGAGGGATAAAATAAAGTTCAGTCTTTTCATCCATAGCCCACAACTGCCTGGATCCAAACTAAGCACTCACAGCATATGAACCTCACAAACTTGCACTCACTGCTCCTCATGGTGAAGGACAAGATCTCAGTGGAGCATTTCAGCATTATGAGTGGAGCCAGATACCCAATCTCACCCAGATGCTCTTCAGATCATGCAGTTTCCTAAGGAATCCCTATGAAAACTTCCAGTCTGGCAATTTCTGGGCTCCACAACACATCTCCAAGTCTTCTCTCAAACTAATGCTTCATACAGACAGTTTATTCAGTCATGGTTAACCCGTCATAACTCCAGCACCTCTGGCTGGCCCATCTCTAGTTTTAGAGTGGGCCTTCTTTTGAATCCCTCCCAGGAGAGAAATACGTGGAAATTCATAGCTTGCTCTTCAAGCCCAGACCATGGGCCTACTGTTCTATCAGTCCTGGAAACTGCTGGGTAACCTCTCTTTGAAACCATTTATGCAATTGCTGCTAGAGCTCACCACCAAACAAAGTGGAGTCAAGGGCAGGAAACATCATCTCAGCTATCATTTAATGGAGTCTAAACCCATTACCTGCACGTGCAGGACCCAGGACACAGAGGGAAGATGACTTTAAAACCATTCCCACAACCGAGGGTGACCAGCTGTGCAACTGTTTAAGTCATTTCACCCCTCTTTCTCCTCCCACTCTGTCTGTCTCCTCTAGTCAGGCTGTTAGTAATATCAAGCAGGGGCTCCTCAAGGGGGCTGACCAAACCTCTGTGTCAGTGAAGCCACGGCATGAGGTTGCTCAAACACACAAGCAGCAACAAGAAGCGGATCTGGATCCACCTCCACAAATTAAGGATGAGGAATGGTACTTTGTGCCATGCAGGTGTGCAAGGGAGGGAGGAAGACTGGATACTTCTAGCAGATCCCTAAGCACACCAATGCAGTCTCATTAGTCAGCAGTTTGCTGTTGTCCCATACCCAAACCCCAACACCTTGGACGTCAAGCAGACCTGTTTACATGAAACCAACCACACACACATGCAGCTGACAAAGGAATAAAGAGAAGTTATTCTTTGCCTCTATAAACAAAGTAAGTGCTGGGGAAACGCCAAGTCATTAGAGACAATCAAGGAGCAATTAACTGGGTCACAATGACTGCAATATATGTACTTATCTTAAATCCCTACCTCATGCCCTCTGTCTTGCACAGGACATGATTCACTGTCTGCTTCTGAGAATGACCCAGACTCATCGCTGGAGTTTGTTCCATAGGATGGCTCACATTTAATCTGGGCTCGGACTGGGTTGTACAATCCATCCCCCGCCACACCGGGCTCCTGGTGCTCAGGCGCCAGGAATCGGGGGCCTTGGGAGCAAGGGGAAGAGGAGAGCTCGCAAAGACGCAGACTGCAGGGGGAGCCACCGCTGCCGTCCTCTGCGTAGGAGTAGGAAGAGCATGAGCTGGAGGTCCTGGTTCTGGTTTCCAAAGGAGGAGAACGAGGGCAAACTTTAATTGGCACCGGACAGCTGGTGTTCGGCCGCATCCTTCCCGGCAGGTGATCAGCTGTCAGTCCGCTGTGCGAATAGGTCTGAGAGCTGGGGAGAGACTGGCTACTGCCAGCCCACAGACCCTTTGGCACAGTCTCAGTGAGGTCTTTGTCCAAGCTGCTCACACCAGAATATGAATGCACCGAAGTATTTACTTGGTCACAAGCGTTTGAAGAGAATATAACACTCCTCCTGTCCAGTTCCCCTTCTTGCTTACAGAGAGTTTCAAAGCCGGGCCCCCTGAGTGGTGATCCCACTGTGAAGTTGGAAGCATCCTTCTGCATGGCATGGGACTGTCCATAGTTCCCCGTGAAAGGGACGTAATCAGTTTTGTGGTCACCCTGAGTTGTCCCTTTTTCAAAAGGGCACGCTGGACTCCTGCCAAAGTGCTGCTGGGAAGTGCTGGGGAAGCCAACCAAATCTATGCTTTTTGTTCTGTTGAAGAAAGATCGCAAGCAAGAAGGAGAGGACCCACTTTTTGGCCTGTCAACACAAGTGGGGCTTGGCTGTTTTCTGTCCATTTCAACATCCCCTTCTTTATCCCTGATGTCAGGTTCATCTCCAGACAGGCAAAGTGTGATGCTTTCTTCATCGTTCTCTTCATTCTGAGGCTCGCTTTTTATCTGCCCCATAGCAAGTCCTGATTTGAGGCCATTTCCAGAGCTCTCTTCACTGAATGTGCTTGCAAAACCTGAGGTACTGATGTGTGATGTGTTGTAGACATTCTTGGTACAAGCAAGCTGGTATTTCTTGTATCTGGGGTACCGTGTTACTGCATCTTTGTCCAAATTGTCCTTGCTATCTCTCAGCATGTCAGAGTCAGGCAGCATCCCTTCACCTTTGTCTGCTCCAGCAACAGTGCTTTCAAAATTGAAAGGCTCTTGGTGCATCCTCTCTCTTGGGCAAGATATTTTTGACGTCTCCGATTCCATCGTCTCCTCCTCGTCTCCATCTGAGTTCTCCTCATCGTGCATGCGCTGACAGGTGGTATCTTTTTTGCACAGGAACAGGCCATCTTCATTGTTCAGCAGTTGTGTCTGAAGGAAGCTGAAGCAGGAGTCCTCCAGGTTGTGCATGCGCAGGAACTCAGCGCAGTGGATGACCTCCTGGATGTTTTCTCTGCTGAGTAACAGCTTAGCAGTATAGGCAAACTGTAACAATGGACCAAATCCCCTGACAGTGACCTGCAAAAAGAGAGAGAATTTGCCAGTGTTAACATCATCTCTTGCTACCATCCAAAATCCTTCACTGTGTGGTTAGATAACAAATCCGCTGTTGAGAAATAAGTACTGTTCAGTACTGGTTATTTTCCCATCATACCAGCAATAATGGTACATCCAAGAAGTAGCACTGCTCCTTTTAACCTTTTTCCTGTACCTCATTGTACAGGATGAGCTCAGTACTATTTTTCCCAAATATCTTGAAAATCTATGGCCAGCAGGTTGAGGGAGGTGATTCACCCCCTCCACACTGCTCTCGTGAGACCCCACCTGGAGTACTGTGTCCAGTTCTGGAGCACACATTACAAGAAAGATCTGGACATGCTGGAGTGTGTCCAGAGAAGGGCCACAAGGATGATCAGAGGGCTGGACCTCCTCTCTTATGAAGACAGACTAAGAGAGTTGGGGTTGTTCAGTTTGAAGAAGAGAAGGCTCAGAGGAGACCTTATTGAGGCCTTCCAGTATCTGAAGGAGGCCTACAAGCAAGCTGGTGAGGGACTTTTAGGGTGTCAGGTAGTAATAGGACTAGGGGGAATGGATCCAAGCTAGAGGAGAGGAGATTTAGATTAGACATTAGGAAGAAGTTCTTCACCATAAGGGTGGTGAGATACTGGAACAGGTTGCCCAGGGATGTGGTGGAAGCCTCACCCCTGGAAGTTTTTAAGGCCAGGCTGGATGTGGCTCTGAACAACCTGATGTAGTGTGAGGTGTCTCTGCCCATGGCACAGGGGTTTGAACTAGATGATCCTTGGGGTCCATTCCAACCCTGACAACTCTGTGATTCTGTGAACTAAGCCTCTGGTCTAGTAAGACTGACTAAATTAGACTGGCGTGGAGAGTGCTAATTCTTGGATGGATCTTATTTTAACTGTGATGTAGCACACTAACATGAAAGTACTAATTCAGATTTGATTCTTGTGCCCTGATGAACAGTGGTTTCAAGCTTAAAATACCACTTTCAAGCTTAAGATATCACTTAAATGCCTTTTCCAAGAGCAGATTGGGGTGTGGGGTTGGTTTTTTTTTTTTTTTTTTTTTTTTTTGGTTGTTGTTGTTTTTTATTCTCACATTTTTGCAAACCATTGGTGGATAAATAATGGGTAAGTAATGACTGCACAGCTCTTTCCTCCATCCCATAGAGATTGTTCTCCTCATTCTGTTCCTGATTTCAGTGAGTCTAAGGTACAGCTAACAGGACAGAAATCCATATTCATAGTTCACATGATATAAACCCCCTGAATCACAGAATGGTTTGGGTTGGAAGGGACCTCAAAGATCATCTAGTTCCAGCCTTCTGCCATGGGCAGGGACACCTCCCACTAGACCAGGTTGCTCAAGCCCCCATCCAACCTCTCTTTGAAGACTTCCAGGCTTGGAGCCTCCACAGCTTCTCTGGGCAGCCTGTTCCAGTGCCTCACCACCCTTCTTGGGACGAATTTTGGCCTAATGTCTAATCTCAATTCAGCTTCTTCTAGTCTGAAGCCTTTATCCCATTCTCGTATCTCTGCTGGTTCTCCTGCTTGCTGTCTGGGATCTTGTATGACTGGCAGAAAAGCAGTCATCAGGAAAATTTACCATGTAGATGTTCCGTTAGAAGCAAAATCATGTTTATTGTGTCTGTCACCTGCTTCCAGGACAGTAATTTCTGCATACAAAGACAGTCCTAGTAACATGAGCTATTTTGGAGCCCTCACGTCCCAGAGAGAGGGTTAAGTGATGCTGCGAGCTCTTTGCCTTGGTGCAGCCACTTCAGCACTTAAATTTTCACCATTTTCATTGTAAAAAGAGTAACAACTGTTTCCAGTAGAGTAATCTTCAATCATCTGTTCCAGGTCTGCATTATGCACCACTACTTGTCCTTTTTTCTCATCATACCATCTATATTTTACATTCACAAATCATATCTTAAAAAAATACACACTGCCCACATTTTTTACAGTAATATTCTCACACATAACTGTCAAATAACTTGCTAAGCCACAAGGTAAACTATATCTATTTTCTGACCAAAAAAAAATATTAATGTACTGACACTAACTGCTGTTGCATTTCCACCCCCAGTGAGTAGGAAACAAAGGTACCTGGAACACTTTACGCTTCCTGAAGCAGTGAAAGGCTGCTTCAAAATCAGGGCTCACCATCAAGGATAAAGGCCACTATGTTCAGATTTGGGAGACCACAGTTAAATTTCCCATTGCACCAATCACATTCTATATGACACTGGAGAGTCACTTCAGTCTCAGTTCACCAAGACACCTTCTTAGCTTGCTTGCAAGTGGTAGTCACAAATCTGAGTTCTCTGTGCTTTGCATACCAAGCAAAGGTATCTAGATGGGATTAAGAGCAGCCAAACACCTGCACATCTACATGAAGTTGGGATGCAAAGGCTTCATCCTCCTTCTGGCTGTACATGTCTCTGGTAGCCCAGCTCAATTTTTTCTTTTAAAACAATCAGTAAATGGAAGCACTGCTGCCAACTTTTTGTAAAACAGTGTAAGATCAGATGGACCTATGAAGTAGAAGGCTAAGTCACTTCTCCAGGCTGTAAGGATTCAAACTCCCAGAAGAATACCCCAGCCAGCAGGTGAGCTGCTTGCTTCTGTCTTTCCAATTGAATCAATCCCACTGAGAAACAATCACAAGAATCACACAGAGTCACAGAATCACCAAGGTTGGAAGAGAACTCAAAGATCGTCAAGTCCAACCCATCACCACAGACCTCATGACTAAACCATGGCACCTAGTGCCACGTCCAATCCCCCTTGAAGAAGCTGCTCTAGAGGTTCATGAGACATCAGGCCATGAGTTAAGTGATGGGTCTTATTCATAGTTAGCACACATCCAAGTGAATAACTCAGTTCATCCCAGTCAAAAGCCCATAAATTCCCTACACTGCCTCAGGACCAGTGGCAGAGCTCTCAGATTTAAAAAAATAGAAAAATATATAAATACATCCTGACTTCCAGAAACAAGGCTTTGTTACTCCTAGATCTGAACTTGTGATGCTGGATTATGAAGATACCACAAGTAATGCAGGCTTTGATAAAGAGAAAAATATTTTCAAGCACCTCCAAGATTGCTCTCAATAGCTTTTCCATACATAGTATTGTGACCAGATCTGCTATTTTAAGAAACAGTGGATTTCCACGCACATACTTCACATGTTTGCACATTCCTGTTCTACAGTATGCCTCTGGTACAGAATTGCCTAGATTTACAGCTGGCTATTAAACTGATCTCTGCTTTATCAGTGTTACACTTTCTGCCTATTTGTTAGATTATCGGCTCACTAAAGGCCTATCTGCACTCTATCTATGCAGCATGATTAACAATGTTGCTCAGGAACTTAATGAGCTACTCACAGGCCAATGTTTCTCTTTGATAAGATCTTCAGTGTGGGGGCTTACATATTTCCTACACATCTTGTAAGCTCTGCAGGCAGCGTGGGTCTGTAGGAGCAGCCATAAGTGCTGTCTGGGGGTTTCGGGTCCCTTTTGATGAGGAGGGAGTCTGCAGCACAAACCCAGCCCTGCTGGCAGTTGTGCCACTTGGCCACTAGGTGGAACGACTAGAAAGCAAATTAAAATCACTTTCTGTGCTGGACCAGTTTCACCTGCCTGCTCTGCGCCCCACGGCTGACTCATAACACCGCACGGTATGGCTGTCTCCCACACTGACTCAGGCTTTTGCTCCAAATAAACCACTGCGATAACAAACAACAGCAAAGCAGCTGTTACAGCTGTTGTGTGCTGAATGAATCGGAAGCAGAGCTCGAGACAGCGCTGTGGGTCCCCACAACGACCAGCTGATGATGCCTCTAGTGAAGGATGATTTAAACACTGGTCAAAGGTGCACCTTAACTTCCTTACGAGACCTTACCTGGTGACACAGCTTTCCTCACTCACAATCTTCAGATCCAGAGGAGAAAAATCTCTTTTCAAGCACTGGGCACTTGTCATCACCCTCGGGGAGGAATCCCTCAAGTGCCAATGCTTGAAACTGCACAAACAATAACTTTGTTAACAAATGGACGCAAAGCTTCTGCCAAGTGTGAAAGCTAGTGCAATTGCTGTTGCCTGAAGCTGTCCAAATATTGGTTTGGCTCCTAGCATGTCCCCTGCCTTAGTCCTGTTAACTTTGGGACTGCTTGCACCTAATGCATTCTGGCAGGAAGGCTGGAGCTGAGGCACTGTAGCATGGTTATGAGCACTGTGTGTTGGGAAAGAAAAGGCTTGGAAGCTGCGTGTGTTACCACCACACACGAATTTCTTAAGGAAGAGGTAAGAACACCCTTTTTAAAATGATTTGACCTGACTGATTCATCCCTGTGAAAACAGTGAAACTGAGTCGATCTGTGTTTGCAGAAGGAAACAGATCATTTCTCTGCTGTAACAGTCTCCATTTACACATGATAGAGACCTTTGCTGGATGGGTAAAACACATGCCAGCAACAATCTCAGTTTATTTTTTCCCCTACTGTAAATAAGATACCATATGTGCAAGATTTGTTTGCTGTTAAACCTTATTTTGCACGTAAATAGATGTGTAAGTAGGTAGGTCGATTTGTAGTAATCTCTGCTGGGTACCTTGGCCAAGCTCCTTCACCAAGTCCCAGTCCCTGTCCCTCTGATCATTTGTCCAATTTGTGTCCATTTCTGCTCTTTAAATGGAAGTGACTGGCTACAAGAAAACCAGGCAGAGAAAAGGTAAAGCTTGCATACAAAACAAAAATGCCCACACACACAAGAAAAGCAAAGCATAGATCTCAGCTTCTGGGAGGCTTCTTTTCCCTTATCTTTCAAGGCAAGCCAGAAAAGGACTTCCCTGTGTACTGGAAACATATTAAACATGCTGCCAAATCTAAGGGTGAATCACTTTATTTTGTCTTGCTCCTCTTCCCAGCTGGTCTTGTATAGATTAAAGCCCTTCTGCACACCTACTGCACAGAGCACAAGGCTACCGCAGCCCTACCTAAGCCATCTGGCACATCCTCTTGCTCTACAGCAATCCAAGAATCAAGCACTGGAGCTTTATGTGCAGCTTCTGCCTCTGCTATGCTGCCATAGGTACACCACACTCAGCAAGTGGTGTGGAGGTCTACATCAGTTCAGCATTGTAGCAAGAACAAGCCTAACCACTGCTAAGGTGAAAGAAAGTTCTCCAGCCTTTTATCTGTTGCTTGGCTTTCAGACTGAACTAGCCAAGCCAGGGAACATGTTCTGGATGTCCCTGTCCTCGTAAGTTTATGGTACTGAGGGCCAAGCTGGAAATAATGCAATGACATAATCACAATCAAGAGAGTTGTTAATCAGCATTAGCCATATTGAATTTACCAGCAAAATACAGAGAGCAGCCCTGCAGAAAATAAGCTTGGGAAATCTATTTTAGTTCAGCCCAACACTGCTTTTCTCCTTACAGAGTCCCGTGGAGTGTGATGCTCTGCTTAGTTTTAATTGATTTAAGTGACCAGACTTCCACTGCTTCCTTTGGAAGATCATTGCCAGACTCTACTTAAAACCTCCTTGCGAGGAAATCTTCCTTCCCTTATTTTCCTCCATCAGCTCTCATTATATTTCCTTGATGCATTCCGGGTAAAGCTTCCTGCTTTTGCAGACATGGTTGCATTGTCGTTACACTACCCTGCCTTCCCTTCTTTGGTTGGCATTACATCATTAATGAAAACCTGACTAATTCGAGGAAAAAAATATTGATCACTGTCAGATGGGAGAAGAAGAAGCTGAGACGAGAGTCAGCAATGAGAAATGCTAGTAAAGAAGGCAGCATTACAGACACAACTTCAGAGCACAACAGCATGCACTATTCTAAAATTAGGAGGAGGGTTAGCTCACTTCCACATTAGGAACACAGTATTTCTGTAAGGAACTCTGGAGTAGAAATTCTATTTTAAACTGTGGTAGTTGTATACACACCCACAGGCACCACGAGAGACAGAGCACTGTGGGTGAACTCTCACCGCTCTATCCTCCATGATGGCCTATCCAGCATGCTGTGGAGGCCTCCCCGTTCTTTTGAACACATGGGATGTGGCCTCAGAGCACACATAGAGGTCTGACATTTCTGTGGATGGGCTTGACTTGCCGTGCACTGCAGAGTTCATCAGCTCATTAGCTGGCTGCCCAGACTTCCAGATGTCTCGAAATCCCAGACAAATAGACAAAATCCTCCAATTCTGCACAGACAGTATTTCTTACAGGGGGGGGAAAGGTTATTTCCAAAGGAAACATGGATGTCTGGTAACCCTGCTGCAAATGGCATCTGTATGAGAAGCTGCATCTGGAGTGGGGAAGGTCAACCTCTGCAAAATGCCAGCAAGACTGAGCTCAATTAAAAGAGGGGAAAAGTGATTAAGGGCAAAGAAAGATCACTGTAAACATGTAGGAATGCAAAACTTGGCAAGGCAATATCTAAAATGGAGTAAGAGTATGTTTACAGTAATGTGATGCATACTAACATCAAGAACAGAGAATAATTGTCTAGTTTGCTGCCTATTGCAGCATGAAAACCTGAAGATGTTAAAAATGCAGGGTTTTGTCCTGACTCCTAACCCTGTGGCAAATCCTGAACCACCTTGGAAGGTTTTCCAGGGAAGATGATGGATACTTTACCTCTGAGCACTGCATAGCAAAACTTACGACATAATAGAGTTTTCAGTATGCAGCCAAGCCAAGAGGGGGAGCAAGAAGACCTCCACTCTGGACTTCCGGAGGGCAGACTTCAGGCTACTCAAGGAACTAATTCAGAAGGTTCCTTGGGAATCAGCCCTTAAAAACAAAGGGGTCCAGGAGAGCTGGACCTACTTCAAGGAAGAACTATTGAAGGTGCAAGAACAGGCTGTGCCGGTGTGCCGGAAGATGAGCCGCCGGGGCAGACGGCCAGCCTGGATGGGCAATGAACTTTTAATAGAACTTAGGGAAAAAAAGAGGGTGTATTATCTTTGGAAGAAAGGGGAGGCAACCTACAGAATGTTTAGGGATGTTGCTAGGTTGTGTAGGAAGAAAGTTAGGGAGGCAAAAGCCCATTTAGAACTTAGACTGGCCTCTGCTGTGAAGGACAACAAAAAGTCCTTCTATAAATACATCAATAGCAAGAAGAAGGGCAAGGACAACCTCCACTCCTTGGTTGACACGGAGGGGAACGTTGTAACAAAGAATGAGGAAAAGGCAGAGGTACTTAACACCTTCTTTGCCTCAGTCTTCACTAGCAGGGCAGAACGTCTTCCAGACAGCTGGCCTGCAGAGCTGGCAGAAGGAGCCAGAGAGCTGCATAGTTTCCCACTGCTCCAAGAGGAAGTTAGAGATCTGCTGAGCCGCTTGGACCCCCACAAGGCCATGGGACCGGATGGGATCCATCCTAGGGTGCTGAGATTGCTGACAGATGAGCTGTCCAAGCCACTTTCCATCATTTTTCAGCAGTCCTGGCTCACTGGTGAGGTCCCAGAAGACTGGAAGCTGGCCAACGTGGTGCCCATCCACAAGAAGGGCCGGTTGGATGAGCCAGGGAATTATAGGCCTGTCAGCCTGACCTCAGTGCCAGGCAAGATTATGGAACGGGTCATCTCGAGTGCGATCACACAGCACTTACAGGATGGCCAGGGGCTCAGGCCTAGCCAGCATGGATTTAGGAGGGGCAGGTCCTGCCTGACCAACCTGATCTCCTTCTATGATCAGGTGACCCGCCTGGTGGATGTGGGGAGGCCTGTGGATGTGGTCTACCTGGACCTCAGCAAGGCCTTTGACACCGTTCCCCACAGCAAACTCCTGGCCAAGCTGGCAGCCCGTGGCTTGGACAGGAGCACACTGCGTTGGGTTAGGAACTGGCTGGAGGGCCGAGCCCAGAGAGTGATGGTGAATGGCACCACATCCAGCTGGCGGCCAGTCACTAGTGGTGTGCCCCAGGGATCAGTGCTGGGCCCCATGCTCTTCAACATCTTTATTGATGATCTGGATGAGGGCATTGAGTCCATCATCAGTAAATTTGCAGATGACACCAAGCTGGGGGCAGCAGTTGATTTGCTGGAGGGCAGAGAGGCTTTGCAGAGGGACCTCGACAGGCTGGACAGATGGGCAGAGTCCAATGGCATGAGATTTAACACATCCAAGTGCCGGGTTCTGCACATTGGCCACAACAACCCCAGGCAGTGCTACAGGCTGGGGTCAGAGTGGCTGGAGAGTGGCCAGGCAGAGAGGGACCTGGGGGTGCTGGTTGATTGTAGGCTGAACATGAGCCTGCAGTGTGCCCAGGCAGCCAGGAAGGCCAGTGGCATCCTGGCTTGCATCAGGAACAGTGTGGCCAGCAGGAGCAGGGAGGTCATTGTGCCCCTGTACACTGCACTGGTTAGGCCACACCTTGAGTACTGTGTCCAGTTCTGGGCCCCTCAGTTTAGGAAGGATGTTGACTTGCTGGAACGTGTCCAGAGAAGGGCAACAAAGCTGGTGAGGGGTTTGGAACACAAGCCCTATGAGGAAAGGCTGAGGGAGCTGGGGTTGCTTAGCCTGGAAAGGAGGCAGCTCAGGGGAGACCTTATTGCTCTCTACAACTACCTGAAGGGAGGTTGTAGCCAGGCAGAGGTTGGCCTCTTCTCCCAGGCAGCCAGCACCAGAACAAGAGGACACAGTCTCAGGCTGCGCCAGGGCAGGTTTAGGCTGGATGTTAGGAAGAAGTTCTACACGGAGAGAGTGATTGCCCATTGGAATCGGCTACCCGTGGAGGTGGTGGAGTCACCTTCACTGGAGGTGTTCAGGAGAAGACTTGATGGGGTGCTTGGCTGTATGGTCTAGTTGTTGGGTGGGTTGGATTGTTTGATGGGTTGGACGCGATGATCTTGAAGGTCTCTTCCAACCTGGTGTATTGTATTGTATTGTATTGTATTACAAAGCACAGCCTTCTTCTGGTGAGGTGGGCTTGGGTAATTTGGTAGGCTTTTCCCGGCCTAATTTCCCTTTTAATGAGGGCATAGTGCCAATGATCTTCAAAAAACGGCATCAAAGTTCAGCAGCAAATATTAAATGCAATTGTTCCTTTTCAAATAAAGAGTACCTGGGGCACATTAAAAGAACAAGCTCATTGGTGGTGGCGTGGGAGGGCACAGCCTCCTCCTCCCCTCCAGGGATACAAGAAGATTTGCAGAACATTACTTGCTAAATCCTACTGAACTGGGTGTAAATTAGATGGTCGGACCCTCAGACCCACTCAGAACACTGAAGTACTGATAGAGCAGCACAGGCATAGATTATTATCTTTATGCATTTGAGTGTTGAAATCAATAGGAATTCTGATGGGTTTTCTGTGAAGCATGCAAGCTGCTTGCAGGATTATGGATTACACTTTTAGTATTTTGATTTTTGGGTTAAATTCATCACCAAGTACACAAACACAGTTAGAAACCCCTCATCTCTAATCTCCAAACATCCATTTAATTATTAAGCCATTTTGTGGGGAAGGAAGAAAGGAAAATTGAATCAAGCCTCACATGCTGAATATCAAATCCCAAACTAAATATGAATTTAAAACAATTGGATAGAATCATAGAAGAAATATGATCCTTTCTTGCAGAACTCAATATCAATCTGTTATTCACATACTGTTCTGGAGCAGGCCTACTGTGGTACCCATTTTGTCAACCTTTCAGTGTTGTTACTGCAATCTGAAGGCACACGTGGAGACACTTTAATCCCATCCCAGTCCTGAAGTTTGTCTAATAAGCACAAGGATGTAGCAAACAAACTACTAACTTCTCACTCGGCCAGCCTGTTCCTAACACTACAACTTATATAATCAAACACATGCTAGAAATAGGAGATAAGATTAGTGACAGTTAACTACAGCTATTTTTTTCCACAGCCTTCTGAAGAAGAAGGTCTCTGGGATTAAATATTAACTCTAATCTTATTTTCTAAAATTAGCTCACACTGTATTTTCTTTTACAGTCAACTGCAAGTATAGAGCAGAAGATATTTTCAGAGTGTAATCTGATAACCAGAATCAGTCACCAAAGCTGTTATTCCATTAAGAGTTAAGAGACTTCCTGGTTATTTACTTAGTTATTTTTACTTTGGATAGTGGAGCCTGGCAGATCCTGGTTTTCCTAGCTTCAGCTTATTTCACTTTGGAAAACGCTGAAAGTTTAAAATACATCACTTGGCTCAAACTGGTCAGTCACTTGTGCAAAATCAGTGGTGCTAGACATCATGGTTTGTCTCTCTACATGCACAAAGTAAGCCTGCACATAGCCAGGAACTGTTCTGAAACCATAATCCTTTTATGTTGAGTGAGAACATGCAGGAGGCAGGAAAAAGACAGAAGAAATAATAAACAGCAGAGTACTTAAGCATTCTACTGCATTTCCCCTCTCTAATTCAACAGCATTTAAATGTTCTCTCACCAGCAGCTTACAGATATATTTCCCTATCTGCTCATAAAGCTGCGGAGCTCCTTAAAATTCAACTTGGGCAAGAAGCACCCAAGGCAGGTATCTGCATTATCTGTGCTTTTAAACAAGAGAGGAATGTGTAAGTCGCTGAAGGAGAAGATCAACCACGGGAAGCCCTTTGTTTTCACCCTAAAATCACTTCTAAATTAAGCAGATACCCTGTTTGCCCCAGTTTAACCTCCTGTCACCTCAGGCAGCGTGTACACATTTTGGAAGAGTGACCCAAAGTCCAAGTGACAGTCTGGCATCTCCCACATTCTATCACATCACGTTGCAGGGGTGGGAGCCCACTACACTGCCACCATGACAGACATTCCTGGGCATGAATGCATGGCAGGGGAAGAAAGAGCCTGGACACACAACACAGCTTCCTTCTTTGAAGGCAGACTTACCTATTTTTTATTTATTTATTTATGGCAAATGTGCCATTGCAAAAACTGTCACCTCCAAAGCCACTCCCAAGCTGCCCTAAGGGGCATCCCAATATCTTTCCACCAGTGTGTCCTCTACAACAGCCACTTGAGGTGTCAGGCTGACAGCTCCAAGGAGATGCTTAACCCCTTTGGCAGCAGTTCTATGTAAGATGTCATAGTGGAAGTGATCACCCAACTTCTGCTTTTGTGCTTTCAAAAGGCAAAATGCACAGCTGGACCCTTTAGCCTTCCCCACTGAAGCCCCAGCTTCTGGTCAGACAACACATTTACAGGAGAAGCCCTGACTGCCTATGTGGGAATATTTACAGACTGAAGGAGTAAACCAACTAACTCCTCATTTGCCTCCCTCTGGCATAATAAACACATCCAGCAGCAGCACTTCAAAGGGGCTCCTCCCTCCCCACTTGAAAGGGGAGACCAATACTTCCCAGTGCACACAGTTCACCATGGTGCTCCCGGGTGTGAGACAGGGAGGAAGGAGATGTCATTCAGGCTAGGCTCGCCTCAAGGATGGGGAGCAATAATTGCAAAGCACCTCCACTGCCCTGTGAGAAGTGCGTCAGCGCTGATGGTGAGGTATGTGGCTTGGAATCGATTGCCCAGCGTAATGATGGCGCAAACAGCCAGCAGATCAATGCCCACATTATTGCTTATGTGACCCATCAGTGGAGCACAGGAGTTTAGGCAGCTACATGCTAGGGGTTTTCCCAATCAGATTCACTGTAGTAATGGCTTCTACTTTGAAGCATTCTAAAAAATTCTGTCCAACCCTGGGGCAAATATTGCCAGATGGTCCAAAGGGGAAGACAGAATCAGGAGATGTCTAAGAAACTGGCAACAATTAAACTGGGAGTAAAAACATGCAAACCTGAAGTAGCCTCTGATCCAATCACAATGCTTATTTTAACCCACAACTGCAACATCTATTTCATCTCAGAGATACTGAAGATGACCTGAAGAACTCTAGACTTTTTAAAAGTGAGATTGGCTTAAAATCAAAAAGAAGAATTTGGAAGTCTTGACAGTGTCCCTGGCCATTTTCAGCATTCTTCCCATCTTTGAAAATTTTAAGGGGAAAGTCAAAGAATCAAAGACTCACCAAGGTTGGAAGAGACCTCAAAGATCATCAAGTCCAACCTGTCACCACAGACCTCATGACTAAACTATGGCACCAAGTGCCACATCCAATCCCCTCTTGAACACCTCCAGGGATGGTGACTCCACCACCTCCCTGGGCAGCCCATTCCAATGGCTAATGACTCTCAGTGAAGAACTTTCTCCTCACCTCGAGCCTAAACTTCCCCTGGTGCAGCTTGAGAATGTGTCCTCTTGTTCTGGTGCTGGTTGCCTGGGACAAGAGACCAAATTAATTTGTTGAATTTGCCACACCTTTTGGAAAAGAATACTATTGAGAAGGAAGGTAGAAATCATGAGGCATAAGCCTCAGTACTTTGCTGCTGACACATTTCGGTGCAGAAACCAGCACACATCTTTACCAAAAGTAGAGGAAGACGTTTGCAAAATTGAAAGGCTATAGGACTGGAAGATCTAGTGATTTTCCATGGATCAGGAATAGTGTGGCCAGCAGGACAAGGGAAGTGATTCTGCCCCCGTACTCAGCACTGGTTAGGCCACACCTTGAGTACTGTGTCTAGTTCTGGGCTCCTCAGCTCAAGAAAGATGTTGAGATGCTGGAATGTGTCCAGAGAAGGGCAACAAAGCTGGGGAGGAGTCTGGAGCAAAGCCCTCTGAGGAAAGGCTGAGGGAGCTGGGAGTGTTTAGCCTGGAGAAGAGGAGGCTCAGGGGAGACCTTATTGCTGTCTACAACTACCTGAAGGGAGGTTGCAGCCAGGTGGGGGTTGGTCCCTTCTCCAAGGCAACCAGCACCAGAACAAGAGGACACAGTCTCAAGCTGTGCAGGGGGAAGTTTAGGCTTGATCTTAGAAAGAAGTTCTTCCCAGAAAGAGTAATTTGCCATTGGAATGGGCTGCCCAGGGAGGTGCTGGGGTCAATATCCCTGGAGGTGTTTAAGAAAATACTGGATGAGGCACTTAGTACCAAGGTCAAGTTGATTAGACAGGGTTAGGTGATTGGTTGGACTTGATGAGGCACTTAGTACCATGGTCTAGTTGATTAGACAGGGTTAGGTGATTGGTTGGACTTGATGATCTTGGAGGTCTCTTCCAACCGGATTGGTTTTGTGATTCTGTGATTTTAAAGCTCTGTGAGGTTAGCTCTAGTTGGAGTAACTCCTGTAAAGAGCAGGGAACATTCAGCTGGTTGTCTACTCCTCCAGGTCACGGACTGGCATGAGAAGTTCAGCAGCCAAGAAGGCATCCAGCAAGGGGATGCTGGGACGGCACAGCTTCTGCAAGACAGCTCTTGGCTGGTCCTACAAGCAAAGCTACTACATGATACCTTATCAGAGCCCTTGTTTTAAAACCTCACTCAATAAATTGTGCTGGAATCAAACACTAGTTTATTAAACCAGTAAGAAGATAATGCCTGCAATGCTCTTCATCAAACTGGAGGAATGACTTAGTGTGCTACTGTTTGAAGAAAACACCTTAGTGAGCTTCAGCAGACAGACAATTTTTTCCTAACTAATTGCATGGTTTGGGGTATGTTGTTGATGTTAGAGGCTGCCCAGGGCAAAACTGGAGAACACAGAAAATTCAAAATTATGGCCAAGGGGAGTACCTGCAGGCAAGCATAAGTGAACTAACTTGGAGGAGAACTTTCAGACTACTGAGGTCAGATTGCAGGTGGAGGTGTTAGAAGGAAAATTAAGAGATGATGACATTTCAGATAATCTTTTCTCTGAAGAAACAACTCAGTTATGACCTGACTGAATCAACAACGTATGTATAAATAACAGTGTCACTAATTAGAAGTTTCAACACTCAGGGATGAACTGGAAGAAAAAAGCCAAGGGAAATATGGCAGTGTTATCTGTCAGTTTTCAGTACATTTGTTTTCCCAATGCAACTTGCACCTTAAGAAACCTGGAATACAGTAACAAAGGATGACACAGGAGAGCAGCCCAGCAGAAATGCTACCTTCTCTCCTTGGGTGCCTATGCAAGCCACGCTGAAAGGATCGGGAGAAGAAACAGGAAGAAATAACTGAACAGATTTTAATCCAAGAGCATCATCAACATTAAAGTGCAAATGCAATTTAAAATTAAAATCAGTCCCATATTTTTGCAGGAGGAAAATGAAACTGACCTCCAGATTAAAAAAGGAAAAAAAAACCCAGAGAGTGTTAAGCAGTGATGAGGAGGGAGGAAGGAGTGGGAAAGCTTTCACAGAATATAAATTGCGAGAGAAGAGTCTGTGAAAGATCTGTTTAGGTGCATATCATGAGCCAACGTGAGGAGAAAGAGGGAAAACAAAAACCAAAACCAGTCTAAGAACTTCCAGAATGAAGGAAGACATTCTAGAAACCTTCAAATTACATTAGGAAATACCAAAACAGGCAGAAAACGAAGACGCGGGTAGAAATTTGCTTAGTCAGAGGGTGCTCAGGGGAGTGGTTCAGAGCTTGAGAAGCTGCAATTAATACATAAACAAAGACACCAACATAGGAAAATTACAAAGACTTGTAAATTACACCAACAGACCTCTTTCCCAAGCATGATGGAATTTATTTATGCCACTGATCTAGGCAATATGGTGTATTCCATACACTGTGCCTTAAATACACTGCAATTACTTTATAAAAACAAGGAATACTTCACAGCAAGGCATCTTACTACAAGCCCTACTATTATGCTTTGCATAGCGAAGAAGAAACAGGCTCTGTCAGATATGATTTAGGAAAACACAAGGCTGCACTCTGAGGGAAAGAACTAAATCAGAAGACAAAGGAGCTGGAGAAAAAAACAGGCTCAGGAGAAGGGGAAGGACAACATCCAGTGCAGCTCCCGGGCGCTCTGCCGTGGTTTCCGCAGGGCTGATGATGCCAGCACCTTGGGCACTGCCTGTGACCAAGGGCTGGCATGGCACGGCACATAAAATCCCTGGCATCTTTACGCCAGGGTAGCAGAGAGTGCAGCCCAGTAAGCGCTGTAACATTTCAAGTTCAGAGATGCTTTTGTTGGGCTTTCTGGAAGGAACTGAACGTCAGAGGCTTTACTACTGCGCTTCATGAGGTAACCAGGCAATTACAGTTATGAACTGGTAGGCTGAAACCCTGTATAAATAACCTGGCTTCCTGCAGGCAGCGTATTTTTAAAACAAAACTTGAGAAATGCTGCATTTGTTCCAGTTTTCCTTCCCCTCCTCCCCCACCTTGCCTTTTAATTTCCGGTATTTGGACACATGATTTTTTTTGTGTTCACCTGATTTTGCTCTTGCATGGCTACTAGCAGATCTGAGGATTACAGTGGCTTTTATTCCACTGCTTGGCGCTCACACTTCATCAATGATGCCCTCTCAGCTCAGCAAGCAGGTCTGCAAGAAGAGCCAGCCACTGCTGAGCTGGCAAAGTTGGTCCCTTCTTGTCCTCTACGAGGAGCAGTTAACTCCTCCCGCGATGGCCCAAAAGGTTAGCTATGCTCCATAAATCCCACCAGGAAAAATCAGAGGCATTTGCCTTGCAGAGATTTCATGTTTGCTGCGAGCAAAGGAAAATGTCTTTCAGTCCCTAAAGGAGGGCAGGCTTTGCAGGAGCTCCCTGCAGCTAAGTGGTTGAAGGCAGGGAAAGACAGGAAGGGTGGGCAGTGGTAGGTACCCCAGCACAGTCACAAGCCAGTGCAGAGCTCCAACTGTTCCCAAGGAACTCAATTCCTCCTTTCTGCCTCATATGTAAGATTTTTAAGGTCTACCCAGAAAGTGAAGAATAGAAAATACCATCTACTCTAGGAGCCCTAGACATACTCTCCACAGAGAAAAATGATGGCATTTCCAGCTTGACAAGTGACTTCCTAGGAGGGTGAAGTTGGGACTTTACAGCTATTTGTGTGTGCATGTGTCTACATATGCTCACGTGCACCCACACATGTTAGTGTGAGAAAGAGACAAGAGAACGTGAATGCATGTGAAAGGGACTGAATTAGCCCCATCTGCTCTGAAAAGATCATTTTCTCCTTGGATTTCTATTACTGTCGTAACATTGCCACACTAGAGTGCTTCTAAAAGGCTACAGCTCTGGCAGCTAGCATCATTACAGCTGCTCAGATTATTAACAGTATAAATAAACTCTCAGAGACACTAGTAAGAAAATATTAACTACAATTATCACTGTCTGATAAAATAATGAACAGTGAAGTGTTATTCTACTGCCTCAGTAACCAGCATGCATTTATGTGTGCTGTGAGTAATGAAAAACAGTTTATTTGCATACCAAATCATTCTGGAATTGGTTCTTGCTATTTCATTTTATTTATTTTTCTAAGATCAAGCAGCACAGGCTGAAGCTCTATGTTTGCAGAATTCAGTGTACCCCACCCCCTTTCCCACCACATATAATCCCATTAATTCCAAGTGAACAGAAAACTGTGCCCATAGCCATGCACACTTTTGTCAGCGCAGGGTGATGAGGCAGTGTGAAAACTACCAGCAGCAATTATAAAACCTCCACTGATAAGGCTTTTATTCTTGGGTCTCATTGCTTCTTCTCCCTAGATGAGGAGCAAAGGCCCACATGATATTAATGCCATGGATCCTCCTCACCTTTGCCTCCTCTGCTGGCCTGCACTGCTTTGGCTTAGTGAGCTCATTTTAACTTACACTCCCCGGCAATACCTGTGAGTCCTGTTCTTTCTGGACAGCAGTGGGAAAGTTTGGGGTTGGTTTCTAGTTAATAAAAGCTATTACTTCTCCACAAGCACTCAGGAAAAAAGTTCTTAATCTCTTGGAGAGCATGATGGGAACAAGAACCTCATGCCCCATATCCCCAGGCCAGGCTCCAGCCCCTGCACCCAAGCAACACCTTCCTTGGCAGTTATCTTCTCTGTACTGTCTGGTTTTTAGTGGAGCTCATGAAAATGATAAACCTGAGCCTCAAACCACTCACTCCAAGGAGACATTATGCTCAAGCTCCATTCCAGGCACTCCATTCTCATGGCCACCCTCTTTTGAGCTGCACTCCATCCCAAGATATCTTTAATATTTACGCAGAAAAGTGCCAAGTAAAGCCCACACTTTGTTCAGTTCTTCCTTACCAGGCCACTGTAACAGACCTGACCACTGGCTGGAATGGATGAAGGCAAAGGCCAGGGACTAGCTGGTGGCAGAGAAGTAGGGTGGACCATGCCAAACATTTGCTTGCCTGAGCCCCTAGTGTTGAGCCCTTGAGAGTAATGGATGCACAAGTGATCTTTTCTTTGTCAGGGCTTTGGGGGGATGCTGGTGACTCAGGATAACGATAGGGTAGCACAGCTAGAATGAGGCATGTTGTCAAGCTAAATATGTGAGCTGGGCCACTTCTGCCCAGGCATGCAAGGCAGGGTGAAAGAATCTGTCAGGCTTCTGTGGAAAGGGCCACATCCCAGCCAGGCACAAAGGAAAAACAGAATGATCACAGAAAGGGGCAGCAGCGACTAAAGGCAGTCAGAAAGGAAGGCAAAAATACAGTGCTGAGTGAGAAAAGGGAAGGGAGCATTTTCTAAAATAGCTTTGCTCAATCTAGGCCAGAAAAATCCTCCACCATACCTTTAGGGTTTTTATGTCATTGCCCTTTCTCTGTGCTCTTTCCCGTAATTTCTCCACCATCTCATGCTCCCTTCCCAGTCTCTTTCTTCATTTACAGGCCTTTTGTTCCACCATCCCCCACTTCTGTGCTTACTGCCAGCTCCAAGCAGGCAGCCACAGCAAGATCACCTTTTAATTTGCACACTCCAGGGCTCTCATTGCCCACACCGGTACAATGGTGACAGAGGAAGAAAAGCTGGGTACAGAGGCAGGGGGAAACACCATCTTTGAACACCCTCCACTGCCAGCTCTGAGGGAAGAACAGCTCAGAGGAGATGATCGACTCTCTCCACACAAATCCCTGCTAGGATAAGACTCCACTCCTGGGAGGGGAAGAGTTGAGCCTCAGCCTTCCTCACTATATTCCCTCCAGCATCCTCCCTTTCCTCATTTTCAGCAGTTGGCCTCTTCTGGTCACCAAAGCAGGTTAGACACGGCTTGCCATGAGTAAGTCATCTACATTAATTTCTCCTCTTCAATTAAAGAGTTCTGTGAAACAATTTACAAGAACTTCTGTGCTAGGGCAAATAAACCAACATACTGATCCACACACATATGCAAAGACAAACATGCCCTCTCCAAATGAAAAGGCCCCGTGGAAGGCAAAACAGAGAGAATGGTAAAGGATTTGCTGAAGAAGATCTGAAGTTCATTTTAAATCAGTGTACCATGTACAAATGCTGTCCTACAAATAGGATTATTTAATTTGAACTTTAGGTCTGTCAAGTTCCATTACTTCAAATGGAGCCTGTCGTTTGTTGACTTCATTATAAATCAGGATTGTATTACCATTTATGTTAGGTAAAGTCACTGCTTCGATAGGAGGCAGTGAAAAAAATTACACAGCAGCCAGTAAATAGAGCAAAGTCACTGCACTGTTCTTGAAAGGCAAAAAGTCATCTTGCTAAATGAGGGTCTGAGCTGTCCTGTACCAAGACTTCCTAATAAATAAAAGACCTCTGGGAAAAGTGCTGAGCATACGCTGGATCTATTTTCAGCTTGCATCAGCAGCTGCTGCCCCTGGGATCGCATCTTTGCTCATACCCTACACCATATGTAATCACTCCAGTGCTGCAACCAGTAAGATAATGAAAGAGCATGGCATAAATCTAGACTTGAGTGGAATGCTAAATGAGAAAAATAATACAAAAAAGGAGGAAATAAACCACATTTTCAAGTCATTAGGAAGAAAGACTTTGACATATGAAGTGTTGCAACCATTAATAGCACTTATCATATAGCGTGGAGACAAAGAGACAAATTAATCAAACTGACAGAACTGGGACATTTTATGCTAATGCAGGCTCCTGGGTTTTCGTTTGTATTCCTCTGTGTCTGGAAAACTGATACCATTACAGGGCAGGAAATTGCATGAATAACATGCAACAGATCATAAAAATTCACACACCAAGTGCAGAAACACTGCCAAAAGCACTGTAAAAACAAGGCTAGAGACCTCAACAGAGGAACTACCAACAGCTAATGAATGCAAATAAGTACAGGAATATTTCCCTCCACGCATAACAATGAGACATAGGCTGTGACTCCACAGTCTATAGTAGCGTAGGTAAAACAAAGCCTGGAAAGCAAACACACAGATAGCTGGTGGAAACTGCTGGCTAAGCCAGGGTCTGAATTTGTTTGCAGCATTGCAGCCAGCAGTTCAAAGCCACTGGGGAACTGGCATAGACAAGTGTTGCCTCTGTCTAAATGTATCACTATCTTAGATTTAATTTTAGGTTTCAGGTAGAAGAGAGAGGGGGAGAAAGTTGAAAGAGGAAATAAAACAAAAGCCACAAACCAGCACATAATCACACAAAACAAAAATCCCCTCGCCCTTGTGTAAATCCACAGCAGTAAACCCCCTTGCAGATAAATTTAAAACATTATTTGTTAGGGAAAAACAAAATGTGCTTGCTATCCAAAGCCACAGTAATGTTGTAAGGGGCAGGAAATGGCAAGAACTACAGGAATGCTGGGCAGGGCATGGTGTAATGCAGGATCTCGTCAAGGTTATTTCATTTGCTGTAACGGCTTCTGAAGGACCTTCAAAAAACCCTGGCAAAACAGAGCACTGGTGAAGTGCAGAGAGCTCATCAGCCTTATAAACACCAAATGACAAACACTTTCACTTGAGGGGCAGCCACAACGTTTCTCATCTCTCTCCATTTTATCCAAACGTGCTAACTCCCCCTGGTATGGTGGCTACCATACAAACCAAAGGCGAAGACTAACTCCAGGAGGTAGAAGGAGTAAAGCTGATACCTTTTGGAGCTGTGTCATTTCCAGCACTGCTCTCATCTTCCCCAGAATAGAATGATATACAGATGATAGGATTGAGCAAGAGCATTTATGTACCAGTACTACATGCACAAAGAGGGTGAGGGAATGTCAGCCTGCCCAGGGGTGGCTGCTTTCACGAAGAGCATGTAGAGCTCAAGCCCTTCCTGCATTTGGTGCCGGAGGACACTGTGTTCAGAGGCAGCAGAGCAGAAGCTGTTTTACCTCAGCAGAGATGTGCATAGCGAGCACACAACACAGAGCTTAGCTTTCCACCCGCTCTCCAGCAGACAGCTGTGGAGATTTTACAGACTTTTAGCTATGTGAACAGAGTTTATCTTCAAACCTCAAAGCCCCCTTCTGTTCTTTGGATCCCTCCTAGAATCTCAACAGGGTGCTTGGCATAGTACCAAAAAATGGTGCGCACGCACAAACCCAAGCTGGTCTAAAAGCTTTCTAAAGACAACGATAGTGTAAACTTTGTTATAAGGGGAAAAATTAGAAACAGGCATTCATTAGTTCCTGTAAATTTACATCCATCTGACAGACAGATATGGGTTGCAAGCAGCAAATGGAGTAACTTCCTCCCTTCCCTTAAATAAAAAAAGAAAAGAAATGATAGCACAGACACAGAATAGAATAGAATAGAATAGAATAGAATAGAATAGGAGTAGAGTAGAGTAGAATGGAATAGAATGGAATAGAATGGAATGGAATGGAATGGAATGGAATAGAATAGGAGTAGAGTAGAGTAGAGTAGAGTAGAGTAGAGTAGAGTAGAGTAGAGTAGAGTAGAGTAGAGTAGAGGAATGGAATGGAATGGAATGGAATGGAATGGAATGGAATGGAATGGAATGAATAGAATAGAATAGAATGAATAGAATAGAATAGAATAGAATAGAATAGAATAGAATAGAATAGAATAGAATAAACCAGGTTGGAAAAGACCTTTGAGATCATCGAGTCCAACGTATCATCCAACACTATCTAATCAACTAAACCATGGCACCAAGCACCCCATCCAATCTCTTTACTTAAGAAAAGGCTCATGAAAACCTCAACTTCAAGAAATTTTGGGGAGGGAAATCATTTGGTCAAGTAGTTATAACGATGTTGATTTCTTTCGCTCTTTACAACAGCAAACACACTTTGGAAATCTCTCGGGAACACACATGACATCTGACCCTTTCTTCTCCTCTACCTGTAATTGCAGCAGTTTGTGGAAAAGCATTGAGTAAACCATCCACTCCTGAAAGAGAGTATTTAGAGAGGTCTTTGCTATCACCTTACCATTCAACCAAGAGGTAGAAAGCACAGTGAGAAATTACCATGACTTCTCACACCCCTTTTGTTTTGCAATTCATCTTCACAAAAGCAGTTTCAGAACTGAACTGTAACCTCACCAACTAACACAGACTAAAACTGGATCTGACAACTAAACAGAGAGTGCAAGAGCAAATGATGCAAAGCACCTAGGCACTCATGACTGCAGTTGACTTGAAAGCCTCTGCGCTTGCTGTGAAGAGCAACCACTTGGAGGAAGTCCAGCACGGCAGTCTTGAGAGCAGCTCCTGCTAGGGTCACCTCAGCTGTGCACCATCAGCTGAAGACAGAGATCAGAGTATGATCCAACACGTCTTTAACAATTTACCTGCCCTTGTAACTGAGGTTTCAAATTGGAAAGCTCATGCATAACAGTGAAAAAAAGAAGGGTTAGGCTCATCTTTGAAATGAAAGCAAAACTAAAAGCCAAGCCTGAGGTAGCTCTTACTGGGTGTTTTCAGTCCTCTAACTGCAAGATAGAGAATCACAGAATCAATAAGGTTGGAAAAGACCTCAGAGATCATCAAGTCCAACCTATCGCCCAAGACCTCATGACTACGAAACCATGGCTTCAAGCGCCACATCCAACCCCCTCTTGAACACCTCCAGGGACAGTGACTCCACCACCTCCCTGAGCAGCACATTCCAATGGCCAATTCCTCTCTCTGGGAAGACAGGGAAAGAATAAAAGGAGTTACTGCCTTAAAGGTTTTTGCCACTACTGAAAGCAACACTTTCTGCTTTCTGAGTGTTATGACAACTTCATAAATGTGAACAAGTTTCTCTGTAGAATGCCCCAGTGCCTATATATGTCACAAATACCTCTTCATTCTTTCATTTCCTTTGACAACGTTATAGATATTATTTGTCCTCAATGGCTACTGCTTATATAAACCAGGCAAAAATGACAGGAATAGGTAGCTTTTACAGAAGACAGGTAACTGTGGGTTTTGTGCCTTGGGTTTGACAAATTAATTCAGACATTTAAAACATGGCTTTGGTTTGATGTGTTCAGTCTTCTGAAGACTAATGAGTTTAAGGAAGAGAAAGAAACTGCTTGACTTCGCTTTATGTCCAGACAAAAACACCATATGCACAAAGTCATCCACAGGAACATGGAAAGGTGTAGTCAGATAAAAATAAGGTTAAGAATCAGTTCAATTCAATAGGCAGATGGAATAGGTGGAGATTCATCCACCTCAAGTCCAGCTTCCTCTTCTGGAAGCTGAAAAGATCACTAGTCCTCTGTGGAAAGCAGAAGGGAAGTTGTCAGGATTTGTCTTTCCCCAGCTTTTTCCTGTCTTGAAAGGTTACTGGCTCCAATCCTGTCCTTTGAAAGAAACAGGAAATAACTTGAGCTTATTCTGGTTTTACTTGACCCAGAATCCCCTGACATGGAAATTTTCTCTGAAGGCTGCCCGTGCATCTGGGGAGAGAGGTGGCTAGGCATGCTGTACTCATGCTGTGTGGTCAGAGATGGAAAGATACCTTGCTTTCAGAGTTAAGATGTATTTCTTAGTAGCTGCAGGCCCTTGTAACAGATGACCACAGATCTGAATTTCAAAGGTAAGCAAAAACCCTGCACATTTCCCACAAACAAAAGTTTTGTGCAGCCAAAAATGCAGCCTCAGCCACCTAGCCAGCAGTTTGACAAAAATCCCAGACCACTTCATCAAAAGCATTTTTTTCCCCTGAAACTGAGAACTGTCCTGGTAAAGTTTGTATGGATAGGTTTTTTTCCTTTAAATCTACTCTTCTCACCTTGAAACACTACCACAGACTGCATCCCCACCCGTTCTGGGAACATAAAGTAAGAACTATAGGCACAGATGAGGGAATTTAGTCATCACAATTCGAAGCAGGTAAATTTCATGTAGAGTATTACCAAGGGTTTGATGCACAATACTCTGGATGTCCATACCTCTTTAAACTATTAGCACTGCTTGTAGTTTTGGATAGACTTGAATAGTCTCCTTTCTATTTCACCACCTCCATAAATCCACCTCAGTCCTGGCTTTGAGAATTACATCTGACACAGTGGGAGCTGAAAGAAGCACTGAGAATATACTGCTGCCACTGAGTCCTTCCTGGATCACACCTACCAAATCTCTCTGTAGTCCTTATAGACTCCACATACTTCCATTTCTCTCAAGTGTTGTTCAGAAATGACAAGCAGCTGCTGCAGGCAGCGATGTGGACCAGGAGCAATTTATACTCAACTGAGTTTGCATCCACACCAAAACAAAGATGCCTTGTTTTTGAGGTCCTGAAAACTCTCACCTGCCATCTGCCAAGATGCCTTAACTCTCTGGAAGAGATCAAGTCTTGCAGGTATCTACTTGCTAAATAGTAAATAAAAATCATAAATAATTACATCTTGTTCTAACTATCTTTTTTTCTTCTTCTTCTTTCTTTTTTTCCTTTTTTTAAGATCAGTAATTTCTTTTTGAACCTGAGTCTGTATCAGCTCTGGCACTTATGCAAAAAATCCTAATTAAACATCCTCAAAGTGCCCTAGTCTATTGATGAGGGACTGGAAGTCTGCAGCAATTCACAGACTCCTCCTGATCTGCTCCATGCCTCCAAGTCTACCTTCTTCTTGGATATGGCAGTCTCAGCAGCTGTTATCAGAGCTGATGGAGTAAGAACAGGTAAGAGGACAGAGAGTACAGCCCGTTGGATGACCAGGACCACTGTGCCAGATAAGGCAGAGAGCAACTCCATCTAACCCTAATCACCTCGAGGAATGCTGCAACCAGTCGGAAAATCCCCTCAGTGCCTCCTGCATGCTTAAAAGATACAAAGGGAAGACAGTGAGACCGAAACTCAGGCTGAGGAGTGATAAGATGGAAGCTCTGGGTTCAGATACAAGGGATGCTCTGGGAACTGCATCTGTGCCAGCTGTGGGTCACTCTGTTCACCTCCATCTGAGGTAACGTGAACCACAGCATTTACAGAGAGGTAAACATAGCTGAGTGGTTCACACAAGGTGCACAGATCAGTGCTCTAATTCCCATCTGACGCATCAGCTCCTACCCCAGTGTTCATAAAGAGGTGATGACAGTATTTTATTTGTTCACAAGAGGCCTCAAAAATCTACTGCTAAATGTTTTGTGTTACCACTATTTAATTTCAGAGCTGATACCTCTCGGTTCCAGCTGTTTGGTGACACCTTGTTTATACACTGGTTTTACTTAAAGCATTAGTAGTATGATTCTCTGCTGTTCTCACTCCAACTATGGCTATTTTAACGGCAGCAGTCCCTGGGTCATGGCAAGAAATTCCTGGTATCAATTCAATCACAAATTAATCTTTTCCACAAAGACTTCTAAAGCCTCCATCCCTGACTCTTATGTGACCCAAAAGATGCATTGTGCAAACTTTAAGCAAAAACTAAGAAACAACCCCCCCAAAATACAGCACAAAAAAATTTAAGTAAATACTGCAACTAATCCTGTGTGTAAGAGGCAGATATTTACACCTAACTGAACACTTTCATGCCATTTGTTCCTATCAGGTCACATTATCTGAAGGGCAGAAAGGTGTACTAGCAAATTTGATCTATGCTATCTTAGTATCTTAAATTCCACTCAATTACATCTGTACTGAGCACCAGACTTCTTAAAGGGGACAGATTGGATAGATGGGCCAACGTTAACGGGATGAGCTTCAACAAGGCCAAATGCCAGGTCCTGCACTTGGGTCACAACAATCCCAAGCAATGCTGCAGGCTTAGGGAAGTGTGGCTGGAAAGTTGTCTGGCAGAAAGGGAGCTGGGGGTTCTAATCACAAGCAGCTGAATAAGGGCAAGCAGTGTGCCCAGGTGGCCAAGAAAGCCAATGGCATCCTGGCTTGTATTAGAAGTGCTGTGTCCAGCAGGAGTGGGGAGGTGTTTGTCCCCTTGTAGTTGGCTCTGGTGAGGTGACACCTTGAGTATTGTGTCCAGTTTTGGGCACCGCAATACAAGAGAGATGTGGAGATGCTGGAGCCAGTGCAGAGGAGGGCAAGGAAGCTGGGGAAGGGCCTGGAGAATAAATCTTATGAAGAGCAACTGAAGGACCTGAGGCTGTTTAGTTTGGAAAGGAGAAGGCTGAGGGGGGGCCTCATTACTCTCTACAACTACCTGAAAGTCCATTGTGGAGAGGCTGGTGATGGTCTCTTCTCACAGGTAATTAGTGATAGAACAAGAGGGAATAGCCTCAAGCTGTGACTGGGTAAGTTTAGACTGGACAGTAGGAAAATTTTTTTACAGCAAGAGTGGTCAGGCATTGGAATGTGCAGCCCAGGGAGGTGGTTGAATCACCAAGCCTGGATGTGTTTGAAGGTGGTTTGGATGTGGTGCTTGGGGATATGGTTTAGGGGTGAACCTTGCAGGGTAGGGTTCTAGGTTGGACTTGGTGATTCTGAGGGTCTTTTCCAACCTGAACGTTTCTGTGATTCTGTCATTCTGTGAACTCAGGCTTGTCCCTCTCCAAGGCCATTTGCCTTACAGTTATGAAACAATGTGCTGTCATACACATCACTGAGCAGTTTGCTGCAAAAAACACATGCCATTTTTTTCAGATGATTTTAATCTGGCTTCAAAACAACTGCCAGTGGCTCTCATGGTATCTTTCCCAAGTAAACAAAAACTTGCTTCCTAGAGGTATGCTTGATACTTTCTTTTCATTTAAGTCTTTAAATAAGAACACAAGCCTCCTCTCAAACTCTTTCAGAGAAATCAAATCTCACTTTTAAAACAAAACAAGCCTGAGTTAGACAGATCTGTAGTTTGGCCAAGTGCAGCTGTTCCCATTTATTTATTTAATTAAAGTAAATAAAGTGCCCAAGTACACATCTTTTAGTAGTGTCAGACTGCACTGAAAATTGGGGGTGCTCGTTACTGGCAGTCTCCCATCAACGTGGGCACAAAAATCCTGGAATAAACATCCATTTCTCTCTTCACAGCCTGCATCAAGCACGTAACAGAGTATGTGTCTACTTGTTCCTCTAAAAACTCCACAGCCTGCCCACAAAATTCACAAAGAGCATCTCATTCCCAAATCCTAGTACGACTCAGTTGCCTTCTGTTCACCTAAAAGCCGTATTTCACTTTCAAATTGAACCATACTTCCTAGGCTTCATGTTTGTTGACTGCTGCAATGCATTATTTGCATACATGCCATATTCCAGCCCATAACATGCTCAGTTTCACTGGTAGGTGAGAAAAAACAGTCAGTCTGACATTATTCACCGGGCAATCCTTGTCAGGAAGTGTTGTACGGAGATAAAGCCTTCAGGTCTTGAGAACACTAATGAAACAAAGCTGGGTACTGGGATCAGAAAGTACCTTACAGGTTGTGGTCTCTGATGTGGTAAAGCTGAAGGGTGTCTTATCTGGGCCTTATCTGGCTGTTTATTCAAATGGAAAATGCTCAGCCTGTATTTCTGGACTCTTAGAAGAGCAGATACTTAGCTTGCTGTCACTAAATTCAAAGCTTTTTTTAGAGGGAGAAACAGCAGATGTAAGAGAATCAAAGGTGGATAGAGGGGGAGGAGGGAAGGAGATCTTTCAGTCTGCAGAGCCAGAGTGCTCACACTGTTGAGATGCAGTCATGGCTTAGCCACTTTATTTTCATTCCTGCCCACATACATGTTTGAATACAGCAGAAAAAAAGAACAAGTTAACAACATACCTCTCCTCTTACACAACCTCATTGCTTCTGCTCATGCCTTTAGCATAGCCTACCTCTTGGACTTACTCCTTGGGAAATCTTTCCCATTTTAGATTATGTTTGTCATGTCTGAGTGAGAAAGTTTCCACACTGAAAACTGCCTTTTCAATAGCCAGCACAATCACAGTCAATCAGTCCAATTTAGCATTAGCAGCAGGCAGGAGTCGAACAAAGGCAATGAAATTGAGTCCACTTATCGCCGCAGTGAATTTCATCCTGAGCATTCATCTCCACAGCCCCTTCAACACTACATTTTTATATGCTTACTGGAATAAATAAATAAAATAGTACAGCTGCTGTCAAAGGGAGGGAAAGGAGTTATTGCAAGATTTTATCTTCCTAACGTGTATGTATGCATGGCTTTTGTTTTGCTTTTTTAAGGCTGGCTTTCCCCACAACGCAACAGAGATGTGTTTTGCTTTTCTCCACTTGAGAAGATCCGAGAAGCATTATCAAGAGCAAGACAACCCCCATCAGAAAACAATGGTAGTTACACCATGTGGAATGAAAAGTATGTGGCTAGTTTCTTGATCATACTTGTGGCATGAAAAACCAGGCAGTGCTTGAAGCCTTAGCAGTGAGACATGGATGGAATTTTGTATTACATCTTGCTGGTCTCATTTCTGTTTCATCACTCACCTGCTAGAAACAACATTCGTCATTTGTACCTTGTACTGCACTACTACAACCATGGTTTCTCCTGACTTAGTATTGTGTCATGTAAGTCCTCAAACAGTACCCAAAAGCTTGCTTTTACTCTCACTACAGACCTACAGCCTCCAGTCATCCTTCTGTATGGTCAGTGTCAGCACTGTGAATCAACATTAAAAATAACACATTCCCCATGAGGAATTTAGGAAGTCAAAGACCTAGCTTCTATCCATATGAACTCACTGAAGTGGCATTGATGAGGTAAGGCTGAAGCATAAATGACTTTGAAGCCTGATTTTATTAGAAGCCTGATGGATACAACCTCTTGCCACTACAAAAAAAACCACCCCTTGTGGATGAAGGAGGTGGTGGCTTTCAGGAAGGGTTTCAGGTCACTGCTGCCTCTCAAGTCAAAGCAGGAATAACAGTGGCCAGTACTACAATTTGAAAAGCAACATCAATGGATGATACAGTCATGGAAAGATAAAACCACATTAATGCTTCTTGTCCTCTAAGAATTAACCTTAGCCATTCCTAATACATCTCTGGGGTGCCAAATAAAAAGGGCCTTTTGTTGTTCACTATTTTGTAGTAAGATCCTTCCAGCTGGGAAAGAAATTTCCAAGCAGAAATTGTCTTGCCTTCTTGCTCCTCTTTCTCACATTTATCACCTCTTCTGCTCCATGCTCTTGCACCAGAGCACTCCCAGCTCACTCCCTGAATTCCTTGAAGATATTATATTCCTACATATGCACAATACACAGAAAGAGACAAAGTAAGAGAATACAGTTGTTTCTAGAGAGATAAAAAGGAATAATAATTGCCTTTAGCCAGCAGGGTATGTAATAGTTGACCCCCTGCATCCTGCCTTTGATTTTCTCCTCATCACAATCATCTTTCATTGGCTAATTGCCAGCATTTTTTCCTCAGGCTGGTGGGTTGGCATGGATGGTTAGCAGCTGCCAGTATTTCTCCTCCCTGTCAGCTATGAGCCATCCTAATGTTAGATGCCTGGCTCAGTCCCACCCAGGATGCCGCATGCCTTTGCTTTCCAATGTATTCAGCTTTTGCTTTCCAATGTACTCAGCTTTTGCTTTCCAACGTACTCAGCTTTCGCCAGCCTTGAATCCGAACTGAGGTCCTGTCCTCCCTTTCTCCTTGCAAAGATTAACCGTGTGAGGGAGTTAACCCATGTCAACTGAAGAAGCAGACGACAGCTTTCATAGGGCTAGACCTCACGTGGGGAAATGGCAGGCTTTGTAGCAGCCATCAGGAAGCAGTAAAGCAGTAAGAACACAGAGAAATTCAGCTCCTGGTGTGTGCTAACATATACTTTGAACATCATTCTCTTAATAGCAAAGAGCTGCACAGATAAACAAAAATCAACCCCAGGACATCCTACCCTTTCTTCCTAAAAGAGATGCTGCTTCCCTTTGCCCCTTACAAGATTTGTAAAGCACAGAAAGCCCATTTAATCCTTCTGCAAGGCAACCTTTCCAGTAGATAGCTCACTGCACTAAACAAAGTCATTAGTAACCACTCTTTGAAACAGGCTCAAGAAATCAAGTGTTACAGGTAAAACTAACCAACCAAATTGAGAAGCAAGTTGGTTTTCTAACAGAAAGAGTAGCATCAGACCAATGCTAGAGAAAGCTTGGTTTACTACTTCGGAAGACCTGTGTTTAACTTCATCAGAGAAAGGCATTTGGTACTTTCCCTGACTGAAGTGACCAGGTGAAAGCTTTTTCAAATGTACACCCCACAATCACAAAGAACTCAAGCAAGGCTGAGAATCTCCTTTCTAAGCTGTACAAATCTAATGAAGCTGAAGAGTTTTATTTGTTGTTGCTGTCTTTTTATCACTAAACTGTGACCCCAGCTTTCAGCAAACCAAGTGAACAAGGTGTTTGCACAGCAGTGCAGCTCTGTCCACTGCCCAACTTTCAGCTTGCCCACATAGACTCAGTGTGCACTAGCAAAGCCAGGCAGGTAATAATAGTGAATAAAAAGCCTATTCGATGAAGCACTGGCTTTTTCTCAAGTAGAGTACCACTACAGCATGAATGACTCAATCATCTACTCAAGAGCTATTACTTGCAGAGATGAAGCAATGTTAATTGGATAATGGCCTGCTGCCAGCTAATATTGGCATGACCTACAATACCCCTGGCTGACAGCCGTGCCTCCCTCTCTCTCTCTCACACACACCTTTTTTGTAATCTGGATGGGAAGTGGAAACCATTAAAAAAGCCTCATAAGTGCCATTTAACTTCTTATCATGAATTAAAAGCTTAATTAAGTGCCTTGTTAAA
The DNA here is from genome assembly GCA_033816785.1 of Picus viridis. Classification (NCBI taxonomy): domain Eukaryota; kingdom Metazoa; phylum Chordata; class Aves; order Piciformes; family Picidae; genus Picus; species Picus viridis. The sequence goes on along the minus strand of CM066578.1, from coordinate 42,286,563 downwards.
GGAAGGAAGACCAGTTTTCATGATTAAATAAAAGAAAACAACAGTTAGGGGTATGGAGTGAATGACTAACTTTATACCTTTAAACTCAGTTCTTGGAAAATATTAATTTTGGGCTGCATTTAACAGCAGCTGCTAGAGGTAAACTAAACAGTTGCTGAAAAATACCCAGGTGAGGTTCCAGTTTTTTACCAAAACCTGCAAATCAAGAGAAAAGCCTGTAAGTTAAGAGCTAAGGGGGTCCTTTTTTATTAGCTGTAGGCAGGTGACACACTCTAACTCTGCTCTGAGAATTCACACACCTGGGTCACATCTGAGCCCATCTTATTATATGTATGTTTTTCCAAGCACTTATCAATGTACTAATAATGCTGTTGGGTTTTGTTTTGTTTTGTTTTGTTAAAGAAAGGTGTAGCACGTAGTCAAACTACTGAGGCCAGCACAAAAGGGTTTATGGAAACCCTTCAGTCACTGCAGAATTAGCTCCATACTGACTTCCATTAAGTTGATGAGGGAAAGGTTTAAAGTGAGGCATATTAAGCCATGCTTGAACTGACCTGAAAAGTCTAACACAAAGTTTTGCAGTGGTTTAAAACCCTGCTAAGTTCCACTAGTCCCAGTTCTGTGTGCAGACGATGTCTTCCTACTGAAATGACTGGCATTATCATAAAGGCTGCTCTCACTTGTAATTGGATATGAGTAAGAAATAATGTAAAAAACATCTGTTCACTGTTCAGCCAGACACGAGTTAACAACGTCTGGATGCCAGATTAACGAGAAGACCCCAACATGCTATGAAGTAAAAAACAAAGTCTGCAATTTAGACTTCAGAGGCAGATTTACTGCTTTGAATAATCAAAATATAAGTTCTTTTGTTTTGATGTTAAGCTGCCTCACACTAATATTACAAGAGTGCAAAAGCTTTATATATAAAGCTTTAACCAGTCCCAGCATCAAACCTTGGAGAAATAACAACGCTCCTTTCTCCACAACTGTATACTTTAACCGTTGTCGAACCACAGCAGAATTTAAAATGCAATGCTTGCAGGGCTGACCTTAAAATAGCTTTGCTAATTTACCAGTGATCATCACTTTTGGAAAAAGTTTAAACTGTGAAGACTATTTAAAAATTATTTGCAGCCCCTGTTTTCTCTAACAACTACATGACAACAGAAATTGTCTCAAAGGCTGGGAAAGAAAAAAGCATTGGCTTGGGACATTAATTTTTGACTTTTGTTTGAAATCTTTCCACTGGAGGAATAACCTGACAGATAAAGTGAGTTTTCACAGATACTTTTAGAAATGGGCCACCAGAGCACTGCAGACCACCGACTGAAAACAACAGCCTTGGGAAGAGGCGTCAGCTTTGCGAACTGCAGACCGGCTCACTTCTTTTAATACAACGTAACTGAGATGGTGCTTCCCTGGCACAATCAAATCTTAAAACCCAGGAATGTTGTGGTTCCTTGTGTGGGGAACTCCATCTCTGTTCTTTGTTGGAGGCACTTCCCATACCTATGCATAGGCACCTACTAAAGCCCCAGTACTCTGAAGCAGTGATGCGCACCTTAACCAAGGAATAACTGAAAAATTTGAAAGTGCACCAGGCAGTTCTCTTTACCCAAAGTGACTAGAATTTCATAGATTCATAGAATGGTTTAGGTTGAAAGGGATCTTGAAGATCATCTAGTTCCAACCCTACCACCATGGGCAGGGACACTTTCCACTAGACCAGGTTGCTCATCCAACCTGACCTTGAACATCTCCAGGGAGGGGGCATCCACAACCTCCCTGGACAACCTGTTCCAGTGCCTCACAGTCCTCACTGTATCACTGTAAAGAATTGCTTCCTGTGACCGGTTTAGGCTGTGCCTTTAAGAAAGAGACACTTTCTGAACACTCTAGCCAAATGTTTTGATATTAGAATGAAAACAATGATATGCTAATTCAATTTCATTGGTGGGACCCGGTTGTAGTTTTTTTGTTTAGTCTTTCAGTCGGGGAGTCAGTCAGTAGTCGTCTTCTTCTTCCCCCTGTGCTGTGAGCTGGCTCGTTTCTCTCTACGATTCTTGCTAACCAGATAAGAGAAAACTAACTTTTGCATCCGCTTTGAGCTTTAACAAGTTTTCACCCTTTTAATTACCTTCCTTTTCTCTCTCTCTCTAACCCTTTTGGGAAAAAGGGGAGGTAGGGAGGGAGAAGGGGGGAAAAGGCCGAACCCCCCTGGCCGCAGGGGGGTTGGGGAAAGGTTTCCTGTATTACATACATTGCTGTATATTTCTGTATATATTGTAAATATTGTATATTTTTGTACATATTCATTGCATTCCATATCTGCTTGTAAAATACAGCTTTCATCTGCTTCTCCGGCTGAGTTAGCTGTGGAATTCTTTTGTGTGTGGGGGGGGGAACCTTCCTACTCCACCACACTTCCTAATCTTTAGTCTAAATCTATGATTTGTAAGGCAACTGACCAGCTTGCACATAGCTATTCAACTAAAGCAGCCACCAAGCAAATGAGATTCAATGCAGTTAACAGCACATGGAAAAATATTTTTACAATAAGCACTGGTAACTACAGGTATCTTTTTTAATAGGCTGAAAGTGTTTAACCAGTATGAGGAAGTTAAAAGTCCTCGTGCTCTGCAACTAACAGAAGCACATGGCAAAATAGTAGTGGTGATCTCAGGTGAAGCATAACAATTTCAGAGTACTGGGCAAAAAACCCATTAAGAACTAGATTCACTGCTTCTGCAAATCCAGGGACTTCACTGGAGCTGTAAGAGCAGCCAGTGCAACCCTAAGTCACACAGACGTTTTGATCTTTCACTGAGATACGTTCTATAATGCAAAACACCAATACTTGATTTAGCTGGAAGGGGATTCACTTAAATAGAAATCATCTCTGGTTGGATCAGAGGAATTTCTTTTTACATAGTATCTCACATAAACCACATAGAAAGACAAACCTCCGTGTTGTAAATCTTCAGTGTCATATGAACATAGAACTGGGTCACCAAGTACAGACACATCATCATCTCTTCACCACCTTGTGCCTCCCACCAGCCTGTGTCTCAGCACCTCACAACTGCGGTGATAAGAAACTTGCTAATTTCCAATCTACTTTTACTAAAGAGAGTTGAAACCAAACAGTGCTTGTGTCACTGTTGTCTGTTAGTATTAAAGAGAAACTCCTCCTCTCAGCCACTTTATCTCCTCTGCCTACACAGAGCAGCAGCACATCACAACTGTCATGCTAGCAGTATGAACCTCCCAGTGTCTTGTTTTCTCCTCCTTTAGGCCAGGTTCCTTTTGCACACACATTTCAGCCACTCTTGTGTATGCTTATTTGAACTGCAATTACTCTAACAGGACCTGAGTCATACATGGAGGTCTCACCAAGGCTTTGTAGAAAGGCACTGATACTCTCCTACCTCTTCATACGTATGCACACCTGGGCATGTTTTGTCACCTGTCTGGCATTTCTTTGCAGTGTGAAAGGTATGTGACACTGATTGAGACTTGATTTTTCCACTGGAAATTATTAGTGGACACTGCAGAATCACAGCGCACATCCAAGCGCATCGTCTGCTACATCTCTAAACTCCTATGTGAAATGTCTGGGTTGCAATTTCCTCACGAGTAATATTCAGTGTCAAGACTCATGAAGTCACATCGGTGACCTATTTCTTCTAATGCTCTCCATCTTGTGCCACGACAACACGGTGACAAAACTAAAGACTCTGGAGAGCTATATCAGAGGGGAAAAAAAATGGTGTGTGACACTTTGGGGCCTATCATAATTCAAAAACACACCCTGCTTCTCCATAGCTGTTAAATGATGGTGAAAAACTCTCTGTATGCTGGAGTATCTTCCCAAGTGAGTGACTCCCATCCTGTGTCCTGGCTACATCACCACTCTTGTGCCGCCAGTCCCAGCTGGCAACTCCAGGCAGGCAGTGTTGAAGCTGCAGATGATGGCAGCCCTGGGCAGCAGGCTCAGGTCTCGCCTCTGTGGCAGCAAAGCCATGGGCATGCGCTACAGTAGCTGTGCTGTCACAGCTGTATGGCTGTGAGGAAATTACAGTGGGGGTGGAAGCCAGCCAGTGAGATTTTGTGGTAAAATAAAGTAAACTTTCCAGTGAGGTATGTATTTCCTACGTCCCTTGGCTTCCTGCTGTGGGAGCCATGTCGCATGACAAAAACCTTGCTTTTTGACAGACTGTGCTCATGGTTTCTCAGTGGAAAACACCTGGACTGAAGCAGTTAAATCCCAAACTCTTTGTGAGGGAGGTGAGAGGAAGCAAGGCTGAATGAGGTGCAGGAGAGGAGAAAAAGGAGGACAAGGATATGAGCTGCCAGATAGGGGTGGATGCCAATGAGACTCCCAACAAGATGACAGCTCAAATGATTTTTCAACAATAACCTGCCATCTAGCAGCCACATCAGTCCTTTCAAATTTCCTGTCTAGAAGAACAGGAGAATATCAGAGTCCTGATAAGGCCCTGAACAAAGCTACGGTAATTAAGTGTTTAGGTATGCCCCTCAGCAGCAGTGACAAAGGCCAGCTGAAGCATCTTGAAGCTTTGTCACCATAACCATGATGAATTACCGCTGGTGAAGCAATTCACAACCCACCCAAACTCAATACCCATATCGAGAGCTGTGACGGGCAGACACCAACACCTGTGTCACACTCCCCTTTCTCCACCTTAGTGGTCTGTGGAAGTCCTTCTCACCGCCCGGGATGAAAGGGGCTTGCGCCTACGTCGCGAGCACGGTAACATACTGTACCTCTTCCGGCAGGCTGACCACCAGGTCATTTTCCGTCTGCCCTACCAGGGCCTGCAAGAAGTACTCGCTGCAGGCAGCCAGCACAGCCCGGTGGGCGCGGAACTCCTTCCCCTCCACGATCAGTGTCACGTCACAGAGAATGTCCTGCTTCCGCTGGTCATTTAAGCAGAGGAGAATATTGGTACAGTGCACCGTTGACTCATACACATACATGGGGGAGTCAGTCTTCTCATCCACAGACATGCCGTTCACACCCTGCAGGGAAAAAGGAAGGAAGAAAACACGAGGTGGTGAGGAGCAATACAGCCATGGGACAAAGATGGTGCAGTGGGATGCTGCCCTATTTGATGGGATCACAGGATGTTAGGGGTTGGAAGAGACTTTTGAAAATCAAGTCCAACCCTCTGGCCAGAGCAGGACCAGAGAATCTGGCACAGGTCACATGGGAACACATCCAGATGGATCTTGAAAGTCTCCAGAGAAGGAAACTCCACAACCTCTCTGGGCAGCCTGTTGTGGTGCTCCTTACCCGCATAGTCAAGTAGTTCTTCCTCATGTTGAGGCGGAACCTGCTGTGCTGTAGTTTATATCCATTACCCCTTGTCCTATCACAGGGTGCAATGGAGAAGAGCCTGTCCCCCCCCTCCCTCTTGTCACCCAGCTCTAAGATATTTATAAACATTTATTAAATCCCCTCTCAGTCTTTTCTCCAGACTAAAAAGCCCCAGGGCTCTCAGCCTCTCCTCATAGGGCATATGCTCCAGTCCCTTAATCATCCTGGGAGTTCTCTGTTGGACTGTCTCAAGTAAATCCTTGTCCTTCTTGAACTGGGGAGCCCAGAACTGGATGCAGTATTCCAGGTGAGGTCTCACCACAGCAGAGTAGAGGGGGAGGAGAACCTCCCTGGATCTGCTGGACACACTCCTCTTAATGCATCCCAGGATCCCATTGGCCTTTTTGTCCACAAGGGCACATTGCTGACCCATGGACACCTTATTGTCCACCAGGACTCCCAGGTCCTTCTCCACAGGGCTGTTCTCAGGATATGCTGGCACCATGGCAAAGCAGCCCAATCATTCTTAAATCTAAGTTGCTCGGGAAAGATATCAGGAAGGGTGTTAATTTCCATCAGCTTTCACTTTGCAACTCTTCAATTGCCTACTCCCTCCCTCCAACTTCTCCCCTCATAACCAAACCAGGGTTTAGATGGACTGCAAAGTACTTTTGTTCAACCACCTAGTATGCATCTTTGATTTAGTAGAAGCAGTAACATGGGGACACAGGAAATTACAGAAGATTTTAGCAAAAAAGGCAAGATTGTTGGGTCCTTTGATAATTAAAAAACAAAGGGGCATTGAATTTGCTTCTGTTATTTTCAGATGAAGGAAAAAAATCCTCAAAATCTCAGCCTATTCTCCACTGGCAGGTGCTGCATGTTTACACAGAAGACCTCATCTCAAGGTACTGTGGTACCTGACAAAGACAAGTCACTAACTACTACTTGGGTACAATGTTCAGCCCTTTGTGCCACAGTATAAGAAAATGTTGAGGTCCTGGAGCGTGTCCAAAGAAGAGCAACAAGCCTGGTGAGGGGTTTGGGAGGGAATATTGTATGAGGAGCAGCTGAGGGAGCTGGGGTTGTTTAATCTGAAGAAGGCTAAGGGAAAATCTTAACAGCTCTCTACAACTACTGTGAGGCCAGTGTTGGATTCTTCTCCCAAGTAACTTGCGACAGGATAAGAGGTAGTGGGCTTATGTTGTGTCATGGGAAGGTTTAGACTGGGTATTAGGAAAAAATTATTTACTGAAAGAGTGGTGAGGCATTGGAACAGGCTGCTCAGGGAAGTGGTGGAGTTGATGGGGTTCCTGCCACCGCCCTGGGCAATCTGTTCCAGTTTCTCACCATCCTCATGGTGAAGAACTTCCTAACATCCAGTCTGAATCTACCCACTTCGAGTTTTGCTCCGTTCCCCCTAGTCCTATCACTACCTGACATCCTAAAAAGTCCCTCAGCAACTTTCTTGTAGGCCCTCTTAAGATACTGGAAGGCCACAATTAGGTCTCCTTGAAGCCTTCTCTTCTCTAGACTGAACTGGCCCAACTCTCTCAGTCTGTCCTCACAGAAGAGGAGCTCCAGCCCTCTGATCATCTTCGTGGCCCTTCTCTGGACATGTTCCAGCACATCCAGATCTTTGTTATAACATGGGCTCCAGAACTGGATGCAGTACTCCTGGTGGGGTCTCATCAGAGGGGAGTAGAGGAGGAGAATCACCTCCCTCGACATGCTGGCCCCACTTCTCCTGATGCAGCCCAGGATCTGGTTGGCTTTCTGGGCTGCAAGTGCACACTAACAGTTTATACTGAGCTTCTCATCCAGTGGCACTCCCAAGCCCTTTTCGTCAGGACTGCTCTCAAGACAGTCACTGTCCAGCCTTTATCAGTACTTGGGATTGCCCTGACTGAGATGCAGGACTTGGTGATCTTAAAGGTCTTTTCATCTGCCAGTGAAAGGGAAGTTATGCAAATACACAAACTTCCAAGTATTTTAAGGAATTATCTTTTCCTTATTGCAAAGGGATACAGAGGTACACAGGGCTAAGTGCAACAGACAGCAGTATTTTAGAATAGAATATAATATAATAGAATGGAATGGAATGGAATGGAATGGAATGGAATGGAATGGAATGGAATGGAGAATGGAATGGAATGGAGTGGAATGGAATAGAATAGAATTAACCAGAGTGGAAGAGACCTTTGAGATCATTGAGTCCAACCTATCATCCAACACTATCTAATCAACTAAACCATGGCACCAAGAGCCCCATCCAGTCTCTTCCTAAACACCTCCAGTATAGTACCTACACTGTAGATACATGACCACTGTAGCAAGTAAAAGTAAAGTTCCTTCTCTGAAACTCTTTAATAAGGATCTTACTGATCTCCACACAGGTAGGGGAGGGAGACACTTTAGGGTTTTTATAGTATCAGTTGAATTTCTGAACCAGAAGAAAATTAATGTTTTTTCTGCCTTCTCACTAATTGAGACTAATGAAAAGAATTGACAGCCATCACTTTGTTAGCACTCTTAAGATAAAAGGGAAAATGATACTTAGCTCATCCCACTCACAGCTTTCTGGGTAACTGAACTCTGATGCTAACGATAGCACGACAGTGATGTTCTAAGTGGTCACTCTTGCATGCTGTGAAACGCTAGAGTTTACAGGAACAGCCTAGTGGGAAAACCTGAGAGCTGCAAATGACAATGCAAAGGGAAAGCATTAATTATTTTTTTTTCTTTTCTTTTCCAGACACGTCTTATGCCTGTAATGTCTCAGATGATGAAAAATTGTACAAGAAACCTGAGACCTGGCAGGTAATGAATAGAACATCAATTATATTTTCAGTGCCTTACCAAAAGGAAAAAAAAAAAGGCACAAACCCCACTTTTTTACAGTAATAGTGCAATTCATGTGAATCAAACCCTGAATTACTTAGTTACTAATTAGTAATTTCCCACTTTTTAACTACAGTTCTCATAAAATGGATTTTTTTTCAAACAAAACTGTTGCATGCCCTGTGAACTGCTGAAAACACCACGGTGTGTTTCCTTGCTATCAAGCAAGCTTGCCTTCAATGCTAGGAAACATGAGCAATGCAGTATTGAGGTGCTGGGGCTGTAAATTGCACCATCCACTCCAATGAATCCCTACCTATGCTCCCATGAAAGCCCTCCAACAGAATCACAGAATCACCAAGGTTGGAAGAGAACTCAAAGATCACCAAGTCCAACCTGTCACCGCAGACCTCATGACTAAACCATGGCTTCAAGTGCTACGTCCAATCCCCTCTTGAACACCTCCAGGGACGGTGACTCTACCACCTCCCTGGGCAGCCCATTCCAATGGCCAGCAACTCCTTCTGTGAAGAACTTTCTCCTCACCTTGTGCCTAAACTTCCCCTGGTGCAGCTTGAGACTGTGTCCTCTTGTTCTGGTGCTGGTTGCCTGGGAGAAGAGACCAACCCCCTCCTGGCTACAACCACCCTTGAGGTAGTTATAGACAGCAATAAGGTCTCCCTGAGCCTCTTCTTCTTCAGGCTAAACAACCTACTGCCTATATTGTCATGCCTTCCCAAGGGTACTGCTGCGACTCCAGGGGCTTCTCAAAAGAGGATCCACACCATGACCTTTCATACAGCTGCTAAGAGCCTGTGTGGATGGTTTGGCTGGCGGCTGCAATCTCATCCCCAACACAGACTTCCCTGGCTGCTCCAGGAAGCACCCTGAGCCCTGCATTGCGCACAGGGAAGCCAGGGCTGGGCTACAGCTCAGAACCACCTATTTATCAGCTTTTAATGTTTCAACACAAGTGATTTATCGTCTTCCCTTTTCCACCATCGGCCAGTGACTGAATGACCTCCAGGGAAGAGGTGTTTCCTTTCCAAGAGGGCTTTATCCTGCAGAACAGGCGCAAGATGGTGAAACCCTCCACTTTGAAATATATTGTTCCTTTTCATGGGGAAAGGGCTTAGAGTGCAAAGAGAAAACATAGCTCTAGGGTTTTGGCATGTAGTAGCATGAAAATTAGCAGAATAATTTACTTTTTTTCCCTTTCCTTTTAAGAGAAAAACAGGGGTTGTGTATTAAATCTCAGGCAAGCTGGTCTGGAAGTCTTTTATACAGTGTTAATTCAAACCACACAGTTTTTTAACTGAATTCAGTATTATGCTGAGTTTGCACAACCTTCTTCATGGAAATCATTGCCACACACTTGCTATTTCTTCAAACTGAAGAAAGTCTTAGCAAGCCTAGCAAGCCTTTCTCTGGCTCAAAAGAACATGCTGTGCATTTGTTTGCATATAGGTCACGATACTGCCAGAAAAAGCCTCTTTGAAACAAAAGTTTCCAGAAACTGGCATGAACTGTTGTGGGCAAGGAAAGCACCACTGTAACCTCGGCAAAAAAAAAGTTTCTTGTAAGGCCCAGCAACTGCAGTGAACTGGAATGCTGATTACGTGGTCCTTCCAGAGAGACAAGCGGGAGATCCACGGAGCCCTTCTGCATGGGCAGCATGGAAGAGGCATGTGAAACCTCAGGTGACCAAAAAAGGTGCACATGAAACATCTGAAGCACTTCGGTTTGCAGCATATTGTCTCTACCGGCTGGCACTCACCCAAAACTCTCCAGGAACTCATAAATGCACTGCCTGAGCTGCTACTAAAAATACATTACCTATCACACAAAATCCAGCTCCTACCTCACAAAACTAGAAGGCAGTGTCTGTTTTTAAAGGGAAACATTAAGGGAGAGAAAACCTTATCATGACAGACCAGAAAGTCCTGCATCAGAACTGAGTTAATTACGTGAAAATGTAAATCTCCATCGTGGCAGAGCTACAGAGCACTTAACCAGGCAAATTATCTTTGTGACAAAGTGGCACTGGCTTCTACAAGGGGAAGTCATGTCTCTGATGGGCTCTATTAGAATTCCTGAGGTGTGTCAAATTAGCCAGTGAGGAACACTGGTACTCATAATTAGTGTTGACTTTCAGAAATCCTTTGACAAAACCTTTACAAAAGGCTGACAGAGAATCTCACTTGTGTGAAGTTGCATCAGACTAGAAATCACTTAGGCTAAAGTATATTCAACAGAGAAGGAATGCAGGGGCAGTTTTCAGCAGGTTAACAGTGAATTCCTCCAGAAAGAAAACAGCAGCAGTACTGGCTCACATCTGCCTCCTCTGATCTCTGAAGCTGAAACAGGGTTGGGCACACTCAGTACTTGGACGTGTGACTGCTCAGGTATAATCAGGGTCCTAACAGTACCTTGACACTCCTACAATGAGATCACTTCGAAGATGGAGCCAGACACTGGGAATGATTTGAAACAAAAAAGGTTTAGGCTGGAAATATTGAGGAACATGTTGCCTGGAGAGGTTCCACCCTGGGAGGTTTTCAAGCCCAGCCTGGACTGAGCAACCTTCCATGATCTCAGAGCTGACCTGCTCTGAGCAGGAGTCTTGAGCTAGGAATCGTCTTAGTTTCCTTCCAACATGAATTATCTGGTGATCCTTCATTGATTAGTGACCTCAAAGACCACAGACCATGAGAGGGAGACTGAAATTGATAAAAGTAGTTCAAATGTCAAAGGTAATGGGGATTGTTGGTAATTTAAGAAAGACTTGTCAAAAAAAGAATTAGACATTAACAATGTGACGCACTACACCCAAGACACTCTGTTATACACAAGTAGCAGTTAGAGGAGAAAAATAAAATCATGGAATAGAATTAACCAGGTTGGAAGAGAACTTTGAGATCATTGATTCCAACCCACCATCCAACACTATCTAATCAACTAAACCATGGCACCAAACACCCCAACAAGTCTCTTCATAAACACCTCCAGTGATGGCGACTCCACCACCTCCCTGGGCAGCACATTCCAGTGGCTAACGACTCAGTAAAGAACTTTCTCTTCACCTCGAGCCTAAACCTCCCCTGGCGCAGCTTGAGACTGTGTCCTCTTGTTCTGGTGCTGGTTGCCTGGGAGAAGAGACCAACCCCCACCTGGCTACAATCTCCCTTCAGGTAGTTGTAGAGAGCAATAAGGCCTCCCCTGAGCTTCCTCTTCTCCAGGCTAAGCATCCCCAGCTCCCTCAGCCTCTCCTCATAGGGCTTGTGCTCCAAACCCCTCCCCAGCTTTGTTGCCCTTCTGTGGACATGTTCCAGCAAGTCAACATCTTTCCTGGACACAGTACTCAAGGTGTGGCCTAGAATGGTTGAGGTTGGAGTCCAGCCTTCCTGCTCAAGGCAGGGTAATCTAGAGAATTCTGCTTAGGACTGTGTGCAGTAGGGTTTTGAGTCTTTTCATCACCTTTAGAGTAAAACAGGAACTCATTGATCTGGATTATCAGATACAGCTTGGAGTCTCATGAACACAACAGTCTGGAGAGAGACTGTCATCATCTAGTGACAGAGCTTAGAGAAATAGAAGTATTTTAATGAGGTGGTACATTTTCTAGTTACTTATGGTGTAGTACAGCACTGTGTAGTGTCTGAATCTGATTAGTCATGTTGAAATGAAGAAAAGAAGGGAAGAAAAGAAATCAAAGAATCACAGAATGGTAGGGGTTGGAAGTGACTTCTGAAGATGATCTAACCCAGTTCCACTGCTTGAGCAGGATCACGTAGAGTAAGCCACATAGGAACACATCAGGTGGATTTTGAATGTCTCCAGAGATGGAGACTTTGCAACCTCTCTGGCCAGCCTGTTCCAGTACTCTCTTACTCTTCAAGTGAAGAATTTTTTCCTCAGGAAATAATCTTCAAGAGAACAATGGAAGATCATTGGCAAGGAAAAAGCCTCCTCAACATGTATGACCAATTCAGTAAATACCACACAAATGATACAAAATAAAATGGTCAAAGCAGAGCTGCTGTTGTTTCTAATGCTGCAAACAGAAGAGGACACCCAGGTAAAAGAAGCAAGACAAACAAAGAATTTGTGAAAAACAAGAGATGTGATTCCTGACCATAGAAGCCAAGTGAAATTGCACCCTCTACTCACAGGAAGATGCTTGTTTTGTTTTTCCTGAGAGATTTCACAGTAACTGCAATAGAACATATGTATAACTGACCACTGCTGCACATTACTGGACAAAGAACTCACTGATTTGTAAAAGGATTAGTCACTCTTAATAAATATAACCAGGGCCACATTACTCAGAGTTCAAGTTTACATGGGATGAACATTCACATGCTCCAGCTAATTGGCCAACAACAAATTGCCAGGGCAGAGAAACATGCCTGGATCATTTTTCTTGACTTACTAACCATTGTATCAGAAACAGTTATTCGGTGGTTGTCAACCATGGGTTGACTGAAATCTGTCACCTCCACACATGCTTCCTAGACATCTTGCCCCCTCTGCTCCCAGCAACAGGAGAGACAGACACGCTGCCCTGCACTCCACTCTTGACTGGGCACTGAATTTGCGTGAGATCAAACAGTACAAAACACCTGTCCAAACACTACGTATGGTGTGTATTACTGACACCAGGGGCTCCTACTCCCAGGGGCTCCAGTGAAGGAGTGAGTTTAGGACATGTGAAGCCATCAGGTGCTAAGCTCAACTCATTGAAGGTATACAGACTGCAGCAGAAGCATCTTTGTAGCCTCTCCACAGTAAAACACCAGCGAGGAAGGGGATGAGGGAATAAAAGGACCTAAAGGCATTGACTCATCCCATCAAATAAAAGCTGACTTGTATCCCAAAAGGTGTAAGCAGGACATCAGATCTACAGCAGCACACAGAGGGCTCCTGACATCTTCACGGTAAAGGCCTGAAAAAGGTTTTTGGTATCTCCTCATTATGGCTGCAATGCTACATTTCAGCAGAGAAGCTGACAGATAATGCTCTATGATTTGTCATTTAGGAATCACAGCATCTGACCTGCTATAAAAGGAATAACAGGTTTTGCTTGGAAGCATAATGTGGAGCTCACATTATATCCTGCTATGCAAGGTGACTCCTGGCGTTCTCCTGACCATGTGAGGATCAATACTGAACTGGGGTTAGTTTTAGTTCCAGTTCACATTCTTTCAATCAGCTCCACTAACAGTGAAAAAAAAAAAAAAAAAAAGACACTTAAGAATAATTTGAGATAGTCAGTTTGAATGAATCTAAGACTCTTTGGTCAGAGGTAGCTGGAGAGTAAGCACTGCAGGTTTGCATGTAAGCATCTGATAGTATTTCTGTTCAACAGGATGCAGAGCGTACGAAAACCCCCACTCTTTTGTTCTGAGGTTTTCTATCAACATTTTTTTCCCCCTTACCATTTTAGCAAAATGTACTAAGAAAAAAATGGGAAGAATTATGGTAATAGAATGAAAAAGTTGGAGGAACTTGAAATTCTGACAAATGGCAGCAAAAGCATGTCAGATTTGGGTTTTTAGGGACAAACATGCACTGCTTTTAAGTGGCAAGTGGGAGGCAAACTATTTTCCAGGCTTCCTTCCCCATCCCCTAATGTTTTTTTTTTTTCTATGAAGACTCACTCTGTGTAATCAACACTTTGGTTTTAAAGACCTTTATCAATAACTGACACTTCAGAGCTCCTGAAATGGCCATCCTTTTAATTGGTTATTACAATCTCTCAATTATAGCTATAACAACAAAGGATGTGATTATACTGTCACTGCTTTTCTTTAAAAAGAAACTATTGAAAGGCCTAATGATTAATTCACCATTTTTGAGAGCTCACTGTAATGACAGAAGACTATATACAAAGGTCTCTTCAGTGAGCCCATTATTCAATTAATACATGCTGAATACCAAGCAGTCACAGTCATATGAAATTCCCAAGAACTGTGTGAATTTTTAACCAATTAATTATCAATTACAACATCATAAAACACCAGCACAAAAATAGAAATAACGAAATTTAATTATACATTATTCTTCTTAGTTGCTGCAAATACTATACAAGACTGATTTTGATTAATAATTCATACAGCAATAAAGTATCAGGAAAGATAATTATACTGTGCCACAATTCTCACACTGATTTCTGTAATTACAGATTACAACAGTGTTAGCAATTTAAAAAGGTTAGGGAGCAGTAGTAATTTGCTATGTCATCCTCAGCAATATTAATGTCTTCTTCTCTGAGAACCCCAGATAATTGAAAATAGACTAGCGGGCTGCCAGGCTCCACAGGCTTGACTCCTGCCAAACATACTGTGGGTGCCAGGGCCATTAGCAAGAATGTCTTCAGGAATGAGCTTTTCACATTGCTCAGGTAACTTCTGCTGTAAAGCAGGAGACACATGGACAAGTGGAAAAGGCATGGTAGAGCATTAGTGGCCAGGAGCTGTAGACCTGCATTGCTTCGGATAGCAATGGCCAGTGCTTCTGACCCTACCTTTCCAAAGCAAGACCTTCATTTGACCATGAGTGGGAAGGGAGATAACCAAGAGAAACTCAAGGAAGGATTTAACCATGGGCCCTCTAAAAAGCCATGCAACAGGGCCCTGCAGGCATTTGTTAACATCTTCTAAAGAGACGAATTCATATTGCACAGCTCCAACACATCAAGTGTTCCCAGGCCAGGGAGTACCCTTGGAACTGCCAAACAGCTGCATGCAGTTCAAGGGCTCCAAACTGGTCCGCAGCAAGACCCCGTGGCCACCAAGAAGTGTCAGTGCCTGGGCCGGATGAAGTGCTGGGCCACAAGCCTTTTTTCTCTATGGCAAGCTTCATGTGCTTTCATTCCTCGGCTTAAACCAACAGGAGTTGAGACCTCCAGAATGTGGAATGGCTACTTCTGCACACCCCCTGTTTTGCCACAGCACAGAGGCTTTGAATTAGGAATTAAGTCCCATTGCTAAAGCTACTTACTGGCTTTGCTATGCTAGACCCTACTGCACAACTGGATAGACTCTAGGGAGAAAACAACCCCAAGACTCTAATCCTGCAAACCTGTAAAGAGAACTGCTGAATGCTAACTTTTATCTGCAGCATTTGGATTCCTTGCAATGACTTTGCTACGGGCAGACTGTACACACAAACAGAAATGAACTGCAGCTTCATTTGGATCTTGGAGGGTTTTTTTGCTTGTGTTCTTTCTGGTTTTGTTTGTTTGTGTTTGTTGTGGGGTTTTTGGTAGTTTTTTTTTTTCCTTTTTTTAATTAGTGTCAGGATGCCCATAGTCTCCATGATGAATATTTAGTTAAACCCCAGGTGTCTACTCTAAAGAAATTTAGCTTCAGGTTGTTTAGAGATTGGTACCACAGGGAGGCAGGGATTCCCAGTGGAGGTTGCTTTGAAGAGTCCAAATAATTTATGTTCCACATACAGACAAAACCTATTTTTTGACTTCAGAGGGCTGAGAGAGCAACCCAGCTGAACAAGGTAATCATAGCTCACAGTCTTTAGGGACTTTAGTTAACATGCAAATGTTTACACATGGCACACGCACTGACACATACATCCTATACAGGCCTATTAGGCAAAGTATACCTGTGCATCTTTTTATGACTCAGGAAAAATCATATAATTATAGTACTAATCATCCTACACTCAGTAAGTCAGGCTTAGCTTAACGTGCATTTTCAACATCTTCAAAGTGTATGTTATGATGTCTTCAGGATACAGACACAGTACAGGGGGTGGAGGATGACATAGACCAAGCAGGAGAACAGAAAGAACCACCTTATTTCTCAGAATTCACTCAATTGACATATGTGAACACGGAAGTGAGAAGCACAGAAACTCTTCCCCGATGAAATATCTTCTCATGGCTTTCGCATTGGTATTTACAGTAGCTGGCTATGGTGAAGGGGACTGGAACCAAGTCTGCCACTCAAAATAGCTTATTCAAAGCAGAATGGGGAATGCCCAACACTGAAATAGTGCCAGGAAACCACCAAGCAAAACAAACAACATACTATGCTTTTCTGAAGTGGTCAGTGGCTTCAGGACCTTGGGGAAAAGACAGAGCCTTCTGAATTATTCTTGGGTAAATCGAATTGTCAGATAAAAGAATTAGATAGCAAAAAATGAACTAGTTCCTTGTTTTCATCTTGCCTTCCAGCTTGGTGAGCTCTCTGAAAAGGTTTAAGGACTCCATGCAAACGAAGGCTGGAAATTCTGGCAAGGGCCCACCAGATTTAGGTCCTCCTTCCTTTGCTTTGAATGAGTACTTGGGACTTTGGTTGAGGAGTGATACAGCTTACCTCCTTTTCCTAAACCTTTAAACAGAACCAAAGCCAGGCTGATATTGACCCAACACCACTAGCATTTGGAAGCTACAAAATGTGAACAATGGCACTGTTCTGCTCCTTTTAGCAGCCTTTTAATGTGAAAGATTTGCTGGCAGGTTACCTGAGTACAAGCTGTTAATTTCCCTTATGCTTTAGTCTCAAGGAAGCCCAGCCTTTAAAAACTACAATAGAGTTCAGTGCTGAAGCTCTTTACTTGAATTTTGTTTGGCTACTATCAAATAAGCATTGGTTTTGTTTTGTCTTTCAGAGGAAAACAGAAACATTCTCTCTCAATATTACATATCCTGGTTATTTTTTTTTCTTAATTCTCAAGCTGAACTAATTACTGCTTTTCTAGTCTGTCTGCAGAACTGATAATAGTTCTGTTTGAATGGGAGGGTAAGGCCAAAACCACTGCCAATGCTTTTGACTACTCAACTTGTAGAGGTTGCAAAAATGATGAAAGTCCATCTTCTCCTGTCATACTACAATACAATACAATACAATACAATACAATACAATACAATACAATACAGTACAATACACCAGGTTGGAAGAGACCTTCAAGATCATTGCGTCCAACCCATCAACCAATCCAACCCACCTAAACAACTAAACCATGGCACCAAGCACTCCATCAAGTCTCCTCCTGAACACGTCCAATGAAGGTGACTCCACCACCTCCCTGGGCAGCCCATTCCAATGGGCAATCACTCTCTCTGTATACAACTTCTTCCTCACCTCCAGCCTAAACCTACATAGCTATTATGGAGAAAATCTGCTCTTCCCTCCCCCCCCCCCCATTTTTTTAATGGCTTTTCTCTTACAATGCAAGCTCTTCATCTTTGAGGCAAGTTAGCAGGTGTTCAGAATATCCTTCATGTTTCCTTGGGACACAAACTGGCATGTCCTTTGGAACGTGTCTGTTGTGATTAATGTGTGACGAGCAGGAATACATGCAGTAGGTCACTGGGTTAAATTTGGGACAGAATTTTGGAGGGTGTAACTTTGCACCTTCTGCTCTTGAAAAAGAATACAGGTGTTGCCTTCTCCTTAGAGACTGGCCGCTGTGGGGTGTTTTCCACAACCAACTGGATACCAACAATCATGTTCTCCTTTGTCAGTGTACGTACTGAAAGGAAAATATCACAGGTTTTTTACTAATCTAAAAATAAACAAATAAATAAATCAAGTCTAGTGACTACTGCATCAGGATCCACAGCTTTACGGGTCTGAACCTTGGAAAGCCTATCAGCACATTCAAAAAATACTTCTCATGGTAGGTTTGATCCTGCAAGGATCTGAGAATTGCCATTTGGCTGTCAGCAGGTTTAAGCAAGAGCTGTAAGCCTTCCCACCATCCTCAGAGTCTGGCACATACCTAGATTGTTATTTAAAGTCACTTTATCCGTGGACTGGCCTTTATTCTGGAACTAAACTGCCTTTCCTGTTGTAGACAATAAATCATCACACGGAGAAAGGCACACGGAAAGCAATCACTTCTGCTGCCAACACCTAGCAGGCTACAGCTGAGGAGATGATGTGAGATAGAAATGGGCATTTTGACTAGGTGCAATTGCAACCTGAAGAGCTCAGAGAGAAAGAAAAGCTTTGATGCATTAACATCCCAGTTCTGATGATACAGCCAACTTACCATCTACACTTACAGTTTCTTAAAGGACTGCAAAGACACCAGAGGCCAAACCAAGCTTTCCTTCTCCTCTAAGATCTAGAGAAGTTTATGAAAGCTTCTTTGCCATGGTAAAGAATGAGAAATTAAAGCTGCAAAAGCTGCTATAATAAGCCTGCAGCTTTTTGAATTCTGTTTAGTTTCCTTGCTTCCCACAGAACTACAAGGTAGTCAACACACTAAAGCACAAAAGCCATCAAATCAAATACGAGATTAACACACAAACAGCAAAACTAAGTTACACTTCAAACAGGAGCTCTTGAAGGCACAGGAACAGGCTGTGCCCACGTGCTGAAAGATGAGCCAGCAGGGAAGGCGACCAGCCTGGATGGGCAAGCATCTCTTGAATGAATTGAGGGCAAAAAAGAGGGTGTATCGCCTTTGGAAAGGGGGGAGGCAACTCGTGATACCCTTAAGGACATTGTTAGATCATGTAGGAGAAAAATTAGAGAGGCAAAAGCCCAGTTAGAACTTAAGCTGGCCACCTCTGTGAAAGACAATAAAAAGCATTTTTATAAATACAGTAATGCTAAAAAGAGGGGCAAGAAGAACCTCCACTGTTTATTGGACCTGGAGGGGAACACTGTAACTAAAGATGAGGAAAAGGCTGAGGTACTAAATACCTTCTTTGCCTCAATTTTCAACAGTAAGGCAGGAGGTCTTCAGGGTAACTGGCCTCCTGAACTGGTAGATGGGGTCAGGGAGCAGTATAATCCCCCTGAAATCCATGAGGAAGTAGTTCAGGACTTGCTGAGCCACCTGGTGTGGTAAGGTGAGTGAGTTCTCCCCCCACACACATGGGATCTATCCTAGGCTGCTGAGAGAGCTGGCAGATGAGCTGGCCAAGCCGCTCTCCATCATTTACCACCAGTCCTGGCTCACTGGAGAGGTCCCAGATGACTGGAAACTGGCCAATGTGGAGCAGGTATTGATCTGTTAGAGAGTAGAAGGGGTCTGCAGAGGGACCTTGACAGGCTGGACAGATCAGTGGAGTCCAACAGGATGGCATTTAACAAGACCAAGTGCCGGGTGCTGCACTTTGGTCACCCCATGCAGTGCTACAGGCTGGGGTCGGAGTGGCTGGAGAGCAGCCAGGCAGAAAGGGACCTGGGAGTACTGGTTGACAGCAGCTGAACATGAGCCAGCAGTGTGCCCAGGTGGCCAAGAAGGCCAATGGCATCCTGGCCTGCGTCAGAAAGAGTGTGGCCAGCAGGAGCAGGGAAGTCATTGTGCCCCTGTACTCAGTACAGGTTAGGCCACACCTTGAGTCCTGTGTCCAGTTCTGGGCTCCTCAATTTAAGAAGGATATTGAGATGCTTGAACATCTCCAGAGAAGGGCAACAAGGCTGGGGAGAGGCCTCGAGCACAAGCCCTATGAGGAGAGGCTGAGGGAGCTGGGGGTGTTTAGCCTGGAGAAGAGTAAGCTCAGAGGAGACCTTATTGCTCTCTACAACTACCTGAAGGGTGGTTGTAGCCAGGTGGGGGTTGGTCTCTTCTCCCAGGCAACCAGCACCAGAACAAGAGGACACAGTCTCAATCTACGCCAGGGGAAGTTTAGGTTCGAGGTGAGGAGAAAGTTCTTCACAGAAAGAGCTGTTGGCCATTGGAATGGGCTGCCCAGGGAAGTGGTGGAGTCACCATCCCTGGAGGTGTTCAAGAGGGGATTAGATGCAGCACTTGAAGCCGTGGTTTAGTTAGGTGTTGGGTGATAGGTTGGACTTGATGATCTCTGAGGTCTTTTTCGACCTTATTGATTCTATGATTCTACGATTTTTATCCCAGGGAAAGTTGGTGCTTTGATTTGAATTAGGGCACTCTGTCATGGGAGCTTTAATCTCAGGGCATTCCTTTTACGGTTCACAAGCCCAAAAGGCAGAAAGGACCTTCTAAATTTGCATTCTGAAGGCAGTATCAGCAGTTGCCTTTATCACGCAGACTTGCAATCCTGGCAGAGCAAAGACAACCAGTGGTTTGTTTGACATGCTCTCTCTTCAACTGTTACTGAAATTATCTATGCCTTTAGCCTCCACGTTCCCTCTTGACAGGTCCTGAAATAGCTGTTCCGCTATTTTACCCCGGTCTGATGTCAAGCTAAGCCAGCCTTCAGTTCCTTGGGACATCCCTTTCATCTTTCTGAAATATCGGAAATACGGTTGGCAGCCCCCCAATTTTCTGGAATTTCCCCTGTTTCCCAAGATTTATTATAAATTAACAACCACTTAGCAGGGCTTTTCAGCTACCTCCTTCAAGATTCTTGGATGCAGAAGTTACTAGGATATGAAAAATGCTTAATTTCAACCACTGCTGCCTGTCCCAGGTGCTCCTCTGCTATAAGCAGCAAACATCCTCTTCTTTCAACATCACCGCACAGGATGGATACATCCTCTTCCCACATTTGAAATCAAAAGACCCCACATTTAGGGAACATTTCTGCCTTTTCTGTTATCCTGTTTCTTTGATATTCAATTAATTAATGTTTCAACACAACTTCTATTCCTTCATTTAACTGGAATGGCTTCTCATTAGAGCAATATTTTTGTTCTTGATGGCAGTGTAAAACGATAACTTTGAGCAGCTGGCAGAATATTCCTCGGCAATTCCCAGTGCATTCAACGATTCTTACTTTAAATGCAACGCTATGCCAACACAACAGGTTCTAACTCTGGAAAACACCACTTTCAGTTCTGAGCACAGTGCATGCATAAATTTATAATCTCCTAGTTGGTGGTATACTCTGCTTGCATAAGGTCACTGTAAGGAATTTGCGGCTTCGTGATTCACATTATTTAAGATTGTCCACAAATAATAGTGTTTTACGAACTGCTTCCCTTCATTTTCCCTTCTTGCTTCATTTTCTCATGCAACAAGTCTGTCTTCAAGGGAACCACTCCTGTTGAAACTCTTTTGGATTCCTACTCCTGTGTCACTCTCTCCAGCGCCACTCCCATGATGCTAAGTACCTGGCTAATAAAAAGTCAAACAATGTGATACTTGTATAACCCTCATGGTTTACTGAAAGCACCACTTGATGGGGTGCTTGGCTGTATGGTCTAGTTGTTGGGTGGGTTGGATTGTTTGATGGGTTGGAAGCGATGATCTTGAAGGTCTCTTCCAACCTGGTGTATTGTATTGTATTGTATTGTAACTACATCATTTGTGTGTTTCTGAAGGACATTTAAGTCACCAGTTTATGTAATCCACCAAGGATGGATTATGCAGTTGGGTGTTCACTGATGTTACTCTCTCCCTGTATGGTTACAGCCCCCATTTGCTCATTTGTCTTCCTGGGCAAATGTATGATTGGTAGACAAAAAGGCCACCAGAACCAGACGTCCCTCTGTCTCCGCAGATCACACCTTGAAGACCCACAAAATCATAGAATCACGGAATTGTTAAGGTTGGAAGAGACCTCAAGGATCATCTAGTTCCAACCCCCTGCCATGGGCAGGGCCCTACACCTCACACTACATCAGGTTGCTCACAGCCACATCCAGCCTGTCCATAAAAACCTCCAGTGATGAGGCTTCCACCACCTCCCTGGACAACCTGTTCCAGTGTCTCCACCACTCTTGTGGTGAAGAATTTCTTCCTAATACCCAATCTGAATCTACCCATTTCTATTTTTGTGCCATTCCCCCTAGTCCCATCGTTCCCTGACACCCTTAAAAGTCCCTCCCCAGCTTTCTTGTAGGCCCCCTTAAGATACTGGAAGGATACAATAAGGTTTCCTTATCCCGAGCTGTTCTCTGCCCTCCAGCTACATGATGAGTGCGACCTGCTGCTACCTTCTCCCTTCCTTCTGCTTTCACAAGGGATCAACACAAAACAAATCACTGAGGACCTTTTCCCCACAGTGGCAATCACCATTACCAAACTACTTTCAGGACCATGGCAGGTTTGCTCAGGGCTGTGTTTTAGAAAGCTGTGTCCTATGGAAGCCTGACTGAAGAAATGCACCCCATATGTATATTCTGGACCAGTTTAAGAGATAATAATACCTGGTATACAAGCAAATGCTTTTCATGTGCTTTTTCTGATGTGAATTGAGAAGATATATTCTCCATAGATCTTGGAGACATGCAATTAAAGACTGTCAAATTTGCATGCACACAGGATCCAACTGAAGGCTGAGCAGGCAATGTTATAACATTTCTCATTTGACTTGACACCTTCTTTTCTTTTAACAGCTTCTGTGCATAATTTCCTTACCTTAAACAAACTAGAGGTGCCCTTGGGCCCATGAGGGTCAGGAGGAAAGCTATGAGATTTCTGCTTCCCAAGTACTGCAGAATGACCACCACTGGTCTGCAAAATCACAACTGGTAAGCCCACAACGCCACACCAAATATGGATGAAGTGAACAGATCAGAGCTCTGCAGGTCTCCCTGGTTTGCTAGGCTGGATTTCCCAAGCAGCATTAAGCAGAAGCCATCAGCTGCCCTGGGCTTTCTTTTCTGAAGTTTCTGTCTGGTCTGATGGATTTCCATGGAAACATCAACAACAATGGCTGCACCTCTGGCCCCAAACCCACTCTCCAGCGGAGATCTCATGTCTTTGCTCCACAGCATGGGGGCACCAGAGCTTTAGAAGAGGTCAAAAAATGTCAAACATTGGAAAATCAACACATAATTTCAAGCTTTTATATTCCTCTTTACTTCACCCCTCAGCTAAAACACTTTGGTGATGTTTTTCCAACTACAGGTTAAGTGAACATCACAGCAAGAAAACAGTGACCCTGTGCACCTGAAGTCTGCCAGACCTACTGTTGCTCAAAATAAGGCTTTCAGAGGGAAATGACAAGACACAAGGCAGGCAGTTGTATTTCTGGTGTACATGTAGAGTGAGAAGCACTAGGAAGCCTACATGCAACATGACTTAGCATGTTCTAGCACTTATTTGGCAAGGTGTTCAGTGCCTTTAATCCATGCCCTTTAATGAGATTTGGGATCCCCTGCAACAAGCAGTATCAAGCCACCAAAGCATGAAGACAAGGAGATTAAACTACAGATTAATAATTATACAGCACAAATGACCTGGGAGCGGTCAACATGGTTTTACCAAGGGGAAGTCATGTTTGACCAACCCAATAGCCTTTTATGAGGACATTACCAGGCGGATAGATGATGGTAGAGCAGTGGATGTGGTTTATCTTGATTTCAGGAAAGCATTTCACACTGCCTCCCACAGCATCCTTGCAGCTAAACTGAGGCAGTGTGGTCTGGATGATCAGGTAGTGAGGTGGATTGAGAACTGGTTGTAGAAAAGAAGTTAAGAGAGTTGTGGTCAATGGGACACAGTCTAGTTGGAGGCCTGTGTCTAGTGGAGTCCCTCAGGGGACAGTACTGGGACCAGTTCTATGCAATATATTCATCAACGACCTGGATGAGGACACAGAGTGCACTGTCTGCAAGTTTGCTGATGACAGCAAACTGAGAGCAGTGGCTGACACACCAGAGGGCTGTGCTGCCATTCAGTGAGACTTAGGCTGAGAGTTGGGCAGGGAGAAATTTAACTAAATTTAACAAGGGCAAGTGTAGAGTCTTGCACCTGGGAAAGAACAACCTCACGGATCAGTATAGGTTGGGGACTGACCTGCTGGAGAGCAGTGATAGGGCAAAGGACTTGGAAGTCCTACTGGATGGAAGGTTGACCGTGAGCCAGCAATGTGCTCTTGTGGCCAAGAGGGCAAATGCCATTCTGGGGTGGATTAGAAGGGGAGTGGTTAGTAGGTGGAGAGAGGCTCTCCTCCCTCTCTGCTCTGCCCTGGTGAGACTGCTCTGGAATATTGTATCCAGTTCTGGGCCCCTCAGTTCAGGAAGGACCCCAGGGAGCTACTTGACAAGAAGTCCAGCACAGAGCCACAAAAATGATGAAGGGAGTGGAACATCTTCCTTATGAGGAGAGACTGAGGGAGCTGAGGCTCTTTAGTTTGGAGAGGAGGAGACTAAGGGGTGACCTCATAAATATTTATAAATATGTTTAATTAATATCTTAGAAAATATGCATTATTATCATTGCATCTTTCTGCAATAGCTGATGTTGCCTGGCACGAACTTGCCAAACATTAATGAAATGACATGATCTCTATTAAAAGAGTACTTGGGCAAGCCTTATCAATAGAACTACCCAGACTTCCACCAGGGAGGAAACACTCCTTTTTACCTTTACACAAATTAGGTGGTCCAGTATTACTTAGAGCTATTATGCCATTCACTTCTCACCCGAAGTATATAAACACACACATACACATTCTTCTCCAATGCATGTGGCAGGAATTTTTCAAAAAGGAGAATAAGCAAGAGAGAAATTCAACTCCTGAAAAGGATGTTTGTGCAAATGCTTTTAGTAGTAATCAAGTCGGAAACAGATGTGTGGAAAAAAAGTTCTGAAATGGGACTACTCCAGAGGCAATGGAGAAAATCTGAAGGAATGGGGAAGAGCCAGGAGAAACATCCAGATGGATGCTAAAGATGGTATTGTTCTGGATGAGTGGAAGGGTTCGAGATAAAAGAATGGCTTACCTCAGAGAGAGAGGAGGCTGAAGAGGCTGGGGGCTTATGGATCAAGGGTTTCACAGAAGAAGAGACGGAGGAAAGACAGTTGGAGATGTTTCAAGAGAAAAGGGTCTGTAGTAAGGGGTGGGAGCCCAGCTCTGGCTCTGCTGCCTCCAGAGAGGGTGGAGGAGCCGAGATGAGAACAGGGCAATGAATTGTGGGAATGAGTGGCTATTTTCTGGTGCTTTCAGTGACCAAAAAGAAACCAAAGAAGCTACAGATAAAGCCATTGCACACTACAGTGAGTATGTAAGGATGCTGGGAGGGAGCAGAAAAGAGTGGGCAGGCAGCAGAGAAGTTGTACTGCCTGGAACAGAGAGGGGAATGGCTGCCAAGGATCTTGAAAGAGAAGTGGGAATGGTGCAACACCAACAAAAAGAGTTCCTGGAGGTTGTTCATTCCCCCTCTGGAAGGTGGGATCATGCTTTTCTAATGGGAGGAGAGGGGAGGGAAAGTTGCAGGCACTCAGAGAAGCAAACAGGGAGAAGTGTCAGCACGGACAAGAGATGAGAGGGGAGAGGTAATCCCTGGTGAGAGGCTAGAGTGGGTGAGGACACGGTGCCAAGAGTTGATAATCCATCTGATTAGAGAATTAGGCACAAGAGATGTCAAGCAAAAGGCAGAGAGCAGAAGAGGCTACAAAGGTGACTAGAAGAGCCTGAGCTTAAAATAAAACTGTCAAGCTGTCCAGATGCACCAGCCACACGCTTCTCCTCTGCCTGCCCTCTCCCTCCATCGTACTGTTGTCGACCAACTGCCTTACAGCAGGGAGCAAACAAAAATCCAGCCATGCTCAGGCTGATCCTGGAGGAGCAACAGAATAGGAAAGAGGAGAAATAAAAGCTGTCTGACAATAGCTGCATGTGGATAAAAAGGAGGCTTTTAGCACAGCTGTGCGGCTATGTTTGATTTACGTGGGTTTTTCTTCACACCAAAGAGAGGCACAGTAGTGCAAATGGCTTTCCAATGAAAGCATCATAGACAGAACCCTCTGCACGTTAGAAAGAAAGGAAAGGCTAGTGTCCTGGATGCAGATGGAGCTGGGGATAGTGGCTCTGGCAGCCCGCACAAAGGCACTTGGATCGTGTCATCCCCATGCAAGGCAGCGCTACGCCCAGCGGCGTGAGGACTGATATACACAAAGCCCTAAGCGCTTTCGTAGGCAGCTTACTATTTTGAGTTTGAGCTTGACATCCTCTTGTAATGAAAAGGCTTGCCTTCTCAGCAAAATGACTACCAAGTACTGCGAAAATCTTGTTCTTTGTGACAAAGAAGTCTGCTCCAAAGGAAGGAAAAAAAAAACCCCACTGTAGCCCTTGATTGCATGGTACACATTTTTGTAATTTTTTCCCCCCTAGTAGCAAGTAATTAATCTTGTGTTAGAGCATGAAAAGCCCCTACTAGTTTTTGAACTTGCAGACAGCTGGAAAATGCCTGCTTAGGCTAGTATGCACATCTTCTGAGTAATTCCTACTTGCTAATTACTCCACCAGAAGCTACCAACAGCTATTCTAACTAGGGAGGGGTATCACATCACATTATCATATATCATGCAAATTAACAAAAGGATGCTGGCGAAGCAATGGGATAAAGATCAGGTAGTTTAGAAAGAAATTACATCTAATTGATTTTTAAAAAATGCTAAACCCTAAAAAAACCCAAAAAAACCCATGAACAACCTTCCCCTCCCCCAAGAAACAAACAAACCAACCCCCACAATTTGTGATATGTAAACAGTGCTTCAGAAACAAAGAACACGACTAGGCAACAAAAAACAATAGTGAAATCAGCATTTGCAGAAGTTGTCAGAGTAGATTCCTTCTCCCAGTGACAGATGAGATGAGACTGAAGCCTGGGACCCCTTGCAAATAAGACTTGCTAGTATTCTGCTAACCCACTGCAACCAGAACAATATTCCCCTCTGCAACACAACAGCCGTTATTCAAACTGGCAAGCCCTCACACGTAAAAGCTCAGCAAGGATTCTGCAATATTCATCACAGCAGCCCAGAGGGAATTCCAGCCTGCAGTACGCAGAACAGCTCACTGGCGCTCCTGCACAGCAGAGCAGATTCTCTGTCAGTGAAGGAGCACCAAAGGGCACTAAGTGGATGCTGTTGGAGGTCCTTCCTTGAGATGGAGCTGCTGGTGGTGCAGGCACCTAGGGGCTGTGTGGGAGGTGAGGAGAGGCAGCCTGGATGGAAATTAAACAGGTACCGTTACATGCATGTGTGCACATTAACCAATGCAGCAGGCTTTGCAGCAGGAATGTCTGCTCTGAAAAGCGCAAAGGCAAGTTATTGCCGGGACAAACGAACGCCCTCACTCAGTGTCTCAGGGAAGGCTCTGGCCACCTTCAATCAAATGTCTTTTTCTTGGAATGCTGTGGTCATCAATCCTATTTAAGGAAAGGGAAAAAAAGGCTTTGTACCACTGCTTTTCCTCTTCACTCGACGTGACATAAAATACCAGCACATGAGCACAGCCGAAGGAAACAGAGCCTCGCTGATAATGGCCACACTCATGTATTTATTAAGCAACCCAGGGATGCAGGCACCAGGCACAGAAGATGACTACACAGCTCACTCATCGACTGCCTGCAGCAGCAGCCTCCTGCTACCCAGAGGTTTGCTTGAAATCCCTTCACAAACGCTCTGCAACCAAAGTGTAAAAGCAACCACTTGCCTTGCTCTGATTGCCCACTTGAACTTTTCAAGAAGGTTGCATCTATTTACCATCACTCTACAGTACTGTGCTGCCAACTGGCTTGCTGCAGAAAGACAGCAAAAGCTGCCTGTGCTCCACGCACCACTTTGCCTCCACGCCTCAAAGGGCATGTAGGGAGATACAGCAGTGTCCCCATTTACCAGTGGGCCATGGGCATACAAACCTCCTGCCACTGCCAGGGCTGCAGGTAAGGGAGAGGTGACTACCTTGACTTCTTAGATCCTCATCTAGATTGGTAAAATCAGTTAAAGGTTATGGTCCTTTTCGTGATTGTTAGGGCCTAGACAGGTGCTGGTATTTGGCCCATGTCAGCTGTTCAAATGCTTCACTACCAGGCACCGTGACAGGGTTTAGCAGCATTGCCTTCAATATCTCTTCGTGGCTTCATCATGTCTGTGCTGTGTATACACAAGCACATGGGGACCATGAGACTCCCAACGACCTCTTGTAATACCGACTGTCGGCAGCTGACTCAGAGTCAGGAAAAACACGCTTCAGCAAGAGGTTGTGTCTATAAATATGGCAAAAACTAATTACCCCAAGAAAGGTTCCTCTTCCTCTTACAATTAGCAATGTATACAGTCGGATATCTCGATGTAAACACATCACTCTGAATGTCAGCAGCTTCACTATCAAGCACTGTGGCACCACTATGGAAGGAACAGTATGAATCCTGCATGAAATCTCTAAAATAACAGACACCAAATCTGACAGGTGAAAAGTACTACTGCAGAGTTTTTAAAACAGTCAAATGAGAGAGGAAAAGCATGAAGCCTAAAACCAGCAACACACTAAAGGTTATATGAGAAATGCTAAACAAGTACCCCTGTGAGATACGGAAAAGACAGCTGAATCCTTTCCTGTGATCAAGGCAGTGGGCAAACTCCAACAAAGCGTTCAGGAAAGAAAAGGGGCAGGTAGTCTTAAGAGAGGACAAGGGAGCTGATGCCACCCTGGGTTCGAGAACAGGAAGGCTTCCCAGAAAAACTGCTCTGGGTAGTTTAAGTGATTATCTGTAAAACATAGGGTGAGAAAGGGCCCCCAGGACTGGACAGAGCTGGGGACTATGTAAACCACATCTCACAAGACAGAAGAGCTCAGAAACATCCTTGCTAGGGAATGCTGATTCAATATTTTCAATTTTTGGGGGGCAATTTTTCTTCATTACTTTAAGCCTGTTTTTAAGCAAATATTTCTGTAATCCTTGAAGACATCCTTAAATCTTAGTTTTTCAGAAGAGTACTGCATTCATACAGCTGTCCCTCAAACTTCTGACTTCTGCAGTGCCCAGTGGTACCGCTGCACAATTCGACAGCAGCACAAGGATAATGAGGTGCACACACCCTCACGTCTAATGAATGAGCCTGTATGAAAGAGGTTTCTTCCAGTGACCACTGCTAGGCTGGAGAGCCCTTTAGTATGCAATAGGAGGGGGAAATAAAGTCTGAATGAATCATGAGCTAGCAAAAAGGTTGTGGCACACCCCCACACTTTTCCATTTAAGCTCTGTAAAGTTCAGCTATGTCCAGATGATGCTACTGGAATCACTATCCAGAGTGAGAGAAGTGAGCAAGTCTGAATCAATCAGATTCTAACAATTGAGCAAAATCTGTCAGCACAACAGAAGATGGAGAAGTTATCACCTACACAGAAAGAACAAAGGCGACTCTGGCAACCTTATCCTGAGCAAAGGAACAATCAGGCAAGCTTCATCCAGGGCAGTTGGTGGGAGAAAAGGTCAGGAAAAACACAGCCAGATTTCCAAAGATAAAATCTGCTCCTCTCCCAAACCTTTTCTATGTCCTCTGGTGCAAACATGCTAACTTCTGCAGAAGAAGCCTGCTCTGGAGCCCCATGAGAGTGAAGCAGGGGGGACATGACAAGCGCCATAGGCCAATCTTTGCAGCAAAGGAGCAACTAACGTTTAACTAATGCCAAAATGACAGCCTCAAATGCTCACGCAATGACAAAAGCATCAGCAAAAGCCAAATGGGAGATGAACAGAAACATGCTCTCGCATCCAGAGCCATCTGTCCCTCTTCGCTCATTCTTGTTGTTTTACAAATTGACCTACTGTTCCAAATCCCAGATTTTCAGAAATAGCACTGGCTGAAGGTATTACCAGGAAAAACAATCAGTGTCAGCTAACCAGTTTAACCGAGGAATTCTTTCCAGCAGGCTGAGTTAGTGATGACAGAAGCTGAAAAACCAAAATCCCTGAGAGAGGGAAGCGTGGGCCACTTGGATACACAGGCAAAAAGCAGCAGGACCAGTATTTGACAGTGCAAGTGGTATTCCCTTTCACTAAAAGCAGGTTAGAAATGAAATATTATTTGTGAGAAATTAACATTATTATTTCCCGACACAAACAAGGCACTTCAGAGGACAACAAACCATCCTTTCCCTGCCCTCTAGACCGGCCTCAGAGTAAAGAAGACCAGAAAACCCAGGAGAGTCCTAAAATCTATTACTGCATCCAATAAACAGTTAGTATTTTCCAGTGAACTGAAAATTCTTTAAACTATAGCCAAATTGCTGCCTCCCCACCTTGTGCAAAGATATATTTCATTACCAAGTTAATTTTTAATATCCTAAGTAGGCCTGGCAATGGCAACTCTGCTAATTTAATAACCTCGGAGACCTTTATCATCCCTGTTGAGATTTCTACAAAACACTCATGCTCATCGCTTTTCAGTCTTCTGAGCCCTCCATTTCCTATTAGATTGGCATGTCTTTGTCAGTATGACTAGTTTTGCTGGGTACTTTAATCAGTGGTAAGTGAATATCCCCCTTGCAAGGCTTTTTTTTTTTTTTTTTTTTTTTGGGGGGGGGGGGGGGGGGATTTCCTCCCAGTACTGCCAAAGGAGCCACGATTTGCTGTGTGTCCTCCCCCACCCCGGTGCTCCCTCTCCCTTTGAAATGGGAAAAATGGAAAACTAGGAAACGCAACAGATGGCCTGAAATCCTCTTCCTACGAAACCCATCGCTATGGCAGCTAGCTCAGGCAATATTTCAAGTATTTCCGCATGTGCCAATAGCAGTATCCATGACTGCTTGTGAAACTCCCCCATAGACACCCTGTTTGCAACAGCCCAGTCCTCTTGTTAAAGGCTCTCTTCTTTCCCCTACTCTAAATCCAATGAGAAAACTAATCTCCCGATTTAAAACTGACAGGTGGTACATGCATAATTAAAGATGACCTAACAGAGAATGCTCTCATTTCTGGCACATTATCAGACACTTAAGCAAAGCAATTATCAGTAGGCAATCTTTTCTGTCAACAGAGACGGGATGAAACATTTTGCCAGTTAGGAAGATATTGTAATGATGATACATATGTATTTGCAAATATTCTAGCAATAAGACATAGACTTAAATCTCTCTTCTCTCAAAGAATCTTCAGCACCTCTGGAGGACTGCAGTAATGTCTTCTCACATTTCCATGTTCCCCTCTGCTATTTCCACAGACTCAGAGAACATACTACATAGACTCCACCTTGTTTCTACTGACATCAACTACTTCCTTTAAGACATCTGAACTCCACAGAAGTCCTGCCATTCCTCCTCATCTGCCCTTATTGTCCCCTCCAGTGCCTGCATCCCTTACACCTGCATTAGTCAGTACATGGTTGATTTGTGATTCAAGAAACCTTGTCCTGTTGCCCTTTTTTTTCTCCAAAGCAAGCATAACCTCAGAAAACATGTCCTCCTCCTTTTTTTCTCAAAAACACAGAAAAATGCAAATCCCTCAACAAAGCCCAAGCTAATGTGGTTCAACAAGGATAAGTGCAGAGTCCTGCATCTGGGAAGGAATAATGAATTGTACCAGTAAAGGCTGGGAGGCGATCTGCTGAAGAGCAGCCTTGTGGAGAAGGACCTGGGAGTCCTGGTGGACAACAAGTTATCCATGGGACAGCAATGTGCCCTTGCAGCCAAGAAGGCCAATGGCAACCTGGGGAGCATTAAGAAGAGTGTGTCCAGTAAATTGAGGGAGGCTCTCCTCCCCCTCTACTCTGCCCCAGTGAGACTTTACCTGGAATACTGTGTCCAGTAAATTGAGGGAGGCTCTCCTCTCCCTCTACTCTGCCCCAGTGAGACTTTACCTGGAATACTGTGTCCAGTAAATTGAGGGAGGCTCTCCAGTTCAAAAGGGACAGGGATCTACTTGAGAGAGTCCAAGGGAGGGCTACAAGGATGATTAAGGGACTGGACCACTGCCTCATGAGGAAAGGCTGAGAGACCTGGGACTGTTTAGTCTGGACAAGACTGAGAGGGGATTTAATAAATATTTATGAATATCTGAGGGCTGGGTGTCAAGAAGGAAGGGACAGCCTCTTCTCAGTTGTGCCCCGTGATAGGACAAGGGACAATGGATGAAAACTACAGCACAGGAAGTTCCACCCCAACATGAGGAGGAACTTTGTTACAGTAAGGGTCAAAGAGAACTGGAATAGGCACCACAGAGAGGTTGTGGAGTCTCCTGTGGAGACTTTCCAGACCCATCTGGATATGTTCCTGTGTGACCTACACTAGATTGTAAGGTCCTGCTCTGATGGAGGGGTTGGACTTGACAATTTGTAGAGGTCCTTTACAACCCCTAACATCCTGTGACCCTCTCCCAAACATCCTCTTCACATACAGGTAGCAGCCACTTACAGCATGTTGGGTGTTGGGCACTATGCTGCTCTATTTTTTTCTCTTATACCTTTTGTGACATGAACACCCACTGGGAAGAATTACGGACCTCATCCATCACGATGACTGTGCTTGTTGTGAACAACCACGTCTTTCTCACTGTGGACCACAAGCTGAACACCTCTCCCTTGCGAGCTGCGAAGATGGCAGAGGCCTTTGTCCCCGCAGTGTACAGAAGGGACAAGCACAAGCAAAGACTGGTCAGGAATTTTATGTGGAATCAACTTAAAGTCTGTACTAAGAACATCTTCCCTGCTTTTTGTTTGAACAAGCAGATGGCACTGACTCCCAAAATAGCAATGTCACCCATGCAGTTTGAAAGAGGCAGAAACTTTTTAACCTAAACTCTTAAAACGCTTCCTTCAAGCAGTGTTTTGCAATGAATCCAGAAAGTGTCTGGGTGGGGCGGTTTTTTTTGTGTGGGGGTTTTTTTCCCCCCCCCCCAAAGGAGGGATTTTTTAAATAGGATCTTTTGGGGAATAAAAACAAGGAGGAAAAAAAAAAAACACCACACACACACAAAAAAAAAAAAAAACCACCAAGGAAAAGGAAAGCCTAAAAAGGTAAGTGGTTTTCTTAATTCTGAGGAAATTGGGATTGTGAGAAGTATTATAAACCGCAATTACATACACACACGGGACTGCACTTTACGCTACCAAAGAGCTGCTCTTAGGGTATAAAATTGCTTTAATATTGCACTAAGACAAGTGTTTAAAAAAAAAAAGAAAAAGAAAAAAGGCTTATGGTAATGGATTTTCAAAGCAAAAGTAAAGCTGCTTTTCTCCAAGAATAGGGCTTTAGAGAAGGGAAGCTTCACAATGCCAGTGGTGTGCGTTTTGATGCATTTCACGAGATCTCTCATTATTTAAATGCCGATGCATTTGTGTCATGCATGGATAAACGATCTTATTGTTCAGAACGTGTCTTTATATGAACATCTCTGCTGTTAGGACTAGCGTTATTTCGCCTTTTTTTGCCCCCCTCTCCCCCAAGTCAGAACAAAAGTCTCTTTTAATGCAGTTTTGGGAACTTCATGCAAATGGCAGTTTTTACACATCAATCGTCAGTTTAATAACATTAATGATAAGAGGGGAATTAACGGTAATGGCTTATTTTTTTGGCAAGCAAATCAGAGTTTATAGAGAAGTTTCTGCTATGTCAAACTTTATAGCCCCCTGTTATCAAAAAGCACTAACAGTGAGAATTAAGATTAAACCACTCACTTGTTAGCATGCTGGGCTTACTGAACCAGACTTCTCCGCACAAAGAAATCCATTGTGCAAGATAGGAAGAGGTAGTGATAGTTTTCAGGGACAGCAGGGGGCCATTTACACAACAAAATACATTTGCCAGGGGATACTGAGCAGGCTCAATCTCTCTCTCAGTTAGTCTCTCAGTATTCCCTAAGGCACAGAGTTTGGTGATTTGCCCTCCCACTCTACCCCACTCTTACAATTGTGGTACTTCGCAGCATTTAAAGTCCAGTCTTGGATCCATCACTCCCATGAGTGACCCTGGTGAATTCACAAGTGCTGCTTGTAGGCACTCATGCCACAGGACCAGTGTGGGAAGAGGAAACTTGCATCATATGGATAGCTAGGGCAGCAAGAACCAACAGGTCTGTGGATTGACAGGTGACTACAAAGAGCCACACTTTAAAAGTGTGGTTTGATCATGACCGCAGGAATGATAGGATACGAAAAACCATTTTCTTTCCCAACATAAACAAAAACCAGTGACATGTAAAAATCTCATATTTTCACAGGAAATACCACAGCAGTTAGTGATGGCAGTTTTTTAATACTACTACAAATGGGTGCTTAAGCAGAAATAGCAGTTTCCCATTGCAATGATGGTATACAGACAAACTTTACATCCTTTACATGCTTCGCTGCTTTTTTACACTTGTCTGTAGGTTTGATGCTGTAGTTTCCAGTTACGGGCTGTCAGGAATGAATCCTTCATTCTGAGAAAGACAAGCCATTTCCACGGAAGCATTTGAACCACACAACCTTTCCAGAGTCAGAACCCTTCAGTTTGCCCGTATTTCCTGATTAATGTTCCCACCACTTGAAACGGGATTTCCAGGTAAAGAAGCCTACGCTACGGACTGCTGATTTAGCTGTGCTGCATATCCATCCTCCTGCCGTGTGTGGGCTTTGCTGAGAAGCAAGCTTTGGAGAGAAGAAAGGAAGCATGCTTCCTTAACATTATTTACAGCATGCACTTTCAGTGATGCTTTTCATGAGTAGGCAAGTGGAAAAATAGGTTAAGTAGTACAAAGTCTGCTGAAGTTTTACAAGAAGCCCCAAGGCAGGCAAGGGCTTACTATGAACCACAGGAATGAAACGCAGCATCTTCGAGGAGACGCTGTTCTATTGTTGAGCAGCAGTTTGGGACAGCTGTGGGAGCTAGGCTGTCTCACCCATGAGCAAAGTAGGAAATGACAGGAGCTTGTAGGTGGTTGTCTCTGACCTCTGTGAGGTCAGAGAGAGAGAAGCAGTTAAATCCCATCTCTGAGGTACTGCCCCTGTGAGGGTGGATGCATTAGGTCATTACAGAGAAAAGAAAGAGGAGAAATAACTATTCCACTCAAAACCATCCCTGTGGAAGGTGGTGTTAGCAGTGGGTTTGGGTGGGCAAGGAAAAAACCAGTGTGAGGAACATGTATGATGCACCAGCACATGCATGCTGAAAGGGATGAAGTCTCTGCATTTTTGTTGCACTGGCATCATGACATCATGCTTCTTGCCATTCACGTCACAAACCTCACCATGCTGTCTGGGTGCCTCCAAATGAGACCATAAAGTTTGTGTCCCCTGATCTGCTGCTCACCACAATCCATCTCTAGAGACAACTACTGAGAATGGCAAAGATCTTCACCTCCCTGCAAACCTATGCTAGAATTACACTATAACCAAAATCTACCCTAAAAAGCAAGTCCTCAGACAAAATAAAGAAATGCATAAATATCACACATGACTACATTTTTCCCAAGTCTGAAGGAGCCTCATTTCCTACTGAAAAAATAGGAACTGTGAGCACTCAACCTTTCACTGCAGGTTTGTATGCACCCCAAATACCATGTCAAAAAATACTGTTGCTTCATCAATACATTTGTAATTCAACCAAAAAGATTTTTAAAAGTATCTGAAGAGGTTTGCATGGTAAACATCAGAAAAACTCCACTTTCCAAGCCTGCAGCCAGTTGTTCTCCTGCTTTGTGCTGACAACCTTTTTTCCCTCCAATCATTCAGACACAATGCCTTCAGGTCTGTCTAAGTAATGTAATTTACTGGAGTGGAATTCCCTTGATACCTTGTGCAGCACTCAGTGACAGTATCATTTATACTCTACACTGTCATGCCATGACACTGATACATTGGCTTTCATCCCTCATTCAGCACAGGGGGTGCAATTTCACCTTCCATTGTGCCCTTTTGCAGACTGCGTGTACAAATTCCCTCCATTCATTCCTAATTACAAACCTCTGCTGAAATACACTCATTAGATTTGTATTTCTCACTCCAAAGTGTCAATCTTATTTGAAAATTCCAATTTTCCGTAAGATTCATCCATTAGCAGCAACCTCCAAAGCATTCCTTAACTGAGTGCATTAAAAGTGGAGCTGGCAGAGCAGAGACACACTTAAAACACACCATTAGAGCAAATCTCCATTGCTAATGCTGTCGTGTTATTCCAGCAATGCAATGAGGAGCCTGTGACTGGCCAGCTCTGTTCCTGCCACAAGTGACAGGTACAAGCCAGCAGTCAATTGCTATGTCCAGCTCTGCTCCCATCCTGAGGCTGTACCACATCCCTAAGCATCCTAACAATCAGCTGTTCCCCCTGGCTGCATGGGAAGGGATCTCCAGATGACCAGGATCCACTGCTGTTGTCTCACAGGACCTCCTGTACATCATGAGAAGCAGTGACAGTCGAGCTGGATGGTTAAAGGAGTCCAGAAACTGTTACAGGGTTTACAGCAACTGTAAAAATGTGAAAGTGGGAAAGTTTGCTGTAGGAAAGTTTAAAAAAACAACAAGCTGGGGCTTTCCTGAAGTAGCAGATCTTCTCCTATGCAACACACCAGGTTTTGAGAGCTCTTCAGCTGAAAATCTCAACCACACTGCTCCAGTCACGTTCACTAATTCTAATTTATTGGCCACATGTGGGATTGGTCCTTTTGGATTGCGTACAGAAAACACAGCTCCACAGACTTCACAGAGCAGCTCTTTGAGTGGTTAAAAGAATCAAAAAGAGATCTGTCTACCTCTTCAAGAGAAAGGTAAACACCTTAAAAGCCTCATCACCATACAAGGGCAAAAATGAGGAGCCCGGCGGCGGGTGCTGCTAGTTGCACAATGTGTCCTATGTGCCATCTCTAAAAATAGCCAATGCAGTGATACCCCTGGAAGGGACCAGCCTGTCTCATCCAGCTGAAAGCGCAGCAGCGGTGAGCACTGCAGCGTGAGTGGTGTGCGAGCCATGCCACTGCATGCATGACACACTCTCTCCTGCCCTTATCTTCAAAGCCATCAGGTCTGAACTCATCTACATTGGGTGCAGCAGCAGAAAGAAGGCGGGTGGGGGACGTGGGGGGTAGAAAGAAACAAAAAGGGAAAATTCCACAGAAAAAATCACAACAAACATTTATGCCACTTGTCAGCATCTGGTCACCTACAGGACTGAGACACGCAGGAGATAGTAACAGATGTATTGTTAACTCCCTGCAGCAACCGCTGCCGTGGAAACTAATTACTGCTGAAGGTTTGCCCATTCCCATCTGAAATATTTAAAACCTCGATTACTGCATTAGCTCTCTTGCCCTACGTACTGCTATCAAGGCAGGAGCTAATCTGATGGGTGCACAGAGATGTAAAAGCAGAAATGTGTGTTTCAGCAAAGAGGCAACAGTAAGGCAGAAAGGACAGGCGGAGAGCTCTCCTAAGAAGAAGGGGAGAGTTAAATCAAGATAATTTAAGAGATTTCATATTTCATAATTAAAGACTCACCGCTGACAGCATGACTATTCCAATGAACAAGCACATGTGCCTCTAAGTGCCACCAGCACCTCACATCCTCTGCACCGCATGGGTGTTACTCAGAGCGAAACCCCATTGTCTTACACAGCACGATTCTCAAGGCCAACACCTCTGCTGCCCTGCCAAGCCTGGAAAACCTGGAAAGGTCACTAAAGTGAAAACGAAGCAGCAAAGCTCAAGTTGCCACGCAGCAGAAAGAAAGTTTTCAGCCTCTACCTTTGGTTATGCAGCTCCTGGACAGATGCTCGCTCTAGTTATCCATCACAAGAATGACATCAAACCGAGAAGCTTGACATGCACAGGCACACTCATTCTCTGGAAATGCCACAGCTCTTAATGAGTGAAGCTGGGACAGCACCAAACCTGACACCACGAAGTTACGAATTTCCCTGCGTATGCTGACAGCATCGCTCTTTAATGTTTCAACTGGCCACAAGCTGAGACATCAATTAATGTGGTCAGAGCAGATTTAGGAGCTCAAGATACTGCAACTAATTTAGTGGATTCCTAACTGGTGCACTTACCTAGAAATGCTACTGAGACAACATATTTCAATACCATCGCCCTAAACCAAAACTCTGAGAATTTGTTGATTTGCAGTTGTATAGACTCCTATTTGATTTTCTTTTTCTTTCTTGCCTCTTTTTTTCCCCTTCTTTTTCTTTTTTTGTCTTCCTTTCTCTGTGACACAAGATGAAGCTCTGGATCAACAAGTTCAAGTTCTGGAGGGCTGATTTTAAAGATCTTTCAGTCCCTTCCAAAGCCCTTTTTTTTTTTTTTTTTTAGAGCACAGAACAATTCTGCTTCCACAATTCTTTCATCACCACCTCTTAGGTATGCACTAAGCCTAAGCCTTTTTTCTTTTCTTTTCTTTTTTTTTTTTTTTTTAATAAGAAGTTGATGAATTAACAGAGCTAGACCAGACCGCAAGCAAACTCTGCCTCTCCTTCCAACACAGACCCATTTACAAGCATTTAAGCCTAAGACTCACCAGACAGAGCTGAAGCTGCAGGCAAGCCAGTCATCAAAGCTAAGAGAAGGATTATGCTTGCTCTACAAATTCTGAAGCATTTGAATCTTATTTTTAGTTGTACACAAAGGGCAATAAATGGAAAATCTTATTGTAACCACTGCTTCTTCATGGCCACCCACACTTCCAACACCTACAGCAAAAGTATATAAACGCAGAAAGCGCAGAAGTCATGGCTCATCTGAACAAGGGATGCAAACTAGCTAATTGCTGTTACTTTTTTTTTCCAGTTTGTATCTGGAGTACCATTACATTCTGTTAAACACCAAGGACAGCTATTTGCATGTAGTGTGCATCTGCTCTCCAGGATCCTGCTGGATTTTCATACACTGAATTGTTTGCTCTCGGCTACTTGGTAGTGTCCTTCTCGAAGTTACCTGACCACTGACCAGTTTTCACATGGGGACATAACTTTTAGTTCCTTCCCCCACTGCCCAACCTCCTGAGGTACAAGGAGTTAATGCTTCACTTACCTGTGAGAAATTATGCTGAATACTCTACCCAGAACCTGGCAATTAAAGAAAAACCCCTTTACACTCATAATAGAAGAACTTCAAACAACTTGCTGTCAAGGATGATTTCATTGTGTTTAAATCCACTTTGCTTCAAGTCACTTTGCAAATTACTCTTTCATTTTATACCTAAAACTCTGAGGTCTATTATGATGCCAGTTTACACTCCTGTCTGTCCTGTGCCTGATTCTTTCAATTTACTGAAAGCTATGCAGGCATGAACATAATTATCACTTGAAAACTTGCAGAAAGCTAACTCAATTACCTGGGCAGAAAGAGAAGGAAAAAAGGTCTGTCTTTAGACCACACTCTACAAGAGTAGAGGTGATGCTATGTCTGGGGATGGGGAGAGAAGAACCAACAGTCTGATGTCATTAATTAGCTGGCACAAGTTTTTATAGCCAGAAAAGCACCCACTGCAACACTTTTACTCCTCAACTCTTGGCAAATGGTAACAGGAAACATGTCCCATAAGCTAGCAATCAATATTTAACAAAATTATACCAGGTCTGGGCAAATGTACTTTTACCTGCACTTGCTCATTAAATACCTGCTAGGCTCAATGGCCCATCACCTTCCTGCAGCCCCCAGCAAGCCCAGCACAGGACCAGCCACTCTCACTGTGCTGGTGAAATCAGGTATGTGTTGCCCTGGCAAGGATTTAGGTCGTAGGATCGGTGTGCTGAGCACTGCAGCAGCACGGGTATCTAAATATTATGAAAATAAATGGGTCATACACCACTGAGCTAACAACCACACCACCCCCAAGCCGGGCGC
Source organism: Picus viridis (assembly GCA_033816785.1). Classification (NCBI taxonomy): domain Eukaryota; kingdom Metazoa; phylum Chordata; class Aves; order Piciformes; family Picidae; genus Picus; species Picus viridis. Next base: position 42,246,983 of record CM066578.1, on the reverse strand, counting down.
TGAATGACTGTGCAGGGCTTTGCCAGAGGGAGAGGAGAGGTTGCACCAGCAGTGAAAACAAAACTGATGTGGTGAGATGGATTTTACTTTTCACTGGTTTGGGTTACAGAGAAAGTTGATCTTGCTGTCACCAGCTCTCAGTCTTTTCTACTGAAAAAAAGTATTAAAACTACAGCACTGTGCAGGCAGGTAAGCTGCTGTGTGGAGATGGGCCAGCATTTCACCTCCCTCAGGAAGGGGAAGTGCTGGTGGCCCCAAGCAGAGGGAGGGCTGTGACTCAGTCCCTGGGGCTGACACAGGCACACACCCGGGCTGTCACCTGCTGCAGTGAAAAATAAAAAGTCCTCTCCACAACAGGGTGGCCACATGGGAAACACCGAGTAAACAGATCAATGACACCAGGCGCCCACGCAGCCTGTCGCACTGCCGGGGTGACGAACAAACCAACCTGTGGTCAGTGGCAGCCAAGGGGAGAGGTGTCAGAACAATACAGCTTTGTTTGGCATGCTGTACAAATAAACACTGCTGTCCTCTGTCACACCAGCTAAGCAGAAGCAGGACACTCCTCCTGGTTGTACAGCCCGTGGTTGCTACTCACTCTTATGTGGGGTTGGTCAGAAACACCCTGAGGGGGACATGGGCTCACTCCCCACATGTGTGTGCACATGCAGCTGCTGTGTTTGAAGGAACACCAGTGCTTCTCAGACCACACTGCAAGTATTTGTCTAGACATGTATTTAATAGTTGTAAAATTCATATCAGGATTGCAGGGTTGGAAGTGACCTGAAGGATCATCTAGTTCCAACCCCCTGCCACAGACAAGGACACCGCACACTAGATCAGGTTGCTCAGAGCCCCACCCAGCCCGGCCTTAAAAACTTCCAGGGATGAGGCTTCTACCACCTCCCTGGGCAACCTGTTCCAGTGTCTCACCACCCTCATGGTGAAGAACTTCTTCCTAACATCCAATCTGCATCTACTCATGTCTAGTTTTGCTGCATTCCCCCACTAGGATGTCACTACCTGACATCCTAAAAAGTCCCTCACCAGCTTTCTTGTTGGCCTCCTTCAGACACTGGAAGGCCATAGTAAGGTTTCGTGAGTGCCTTCTCTTCTCCAGACTGAACAGCCCCAACTCTCCCAGTCTGTCTCCATAGGAGAGGAGCTCCAGCCCTCTATATAACTATTTCTCTATGTAACTACTTTATCCAAAATATAAATATTTCATTTGTCTGTACAGAGACACTGATGGCGCTGAGGAGCACACAGCCATGTTGAGGGACCAACACAGTGCCAACAGCAGTCAGTGGTTTTAGGTACTCTCAACAGGGTGGCAGCAGGAATAACTGAATTAGTGGCAAAGATGATCTCCCCTTCATGGTAGGAAAATGCTTTTTGGTGATTGTAGGCTCCACACCCAGGTCAGGATGTCCCTGGAAGTCATGAAGCTCCTTGGGGTAGGACATGCTCCATGCAATGGTGCATGAGGTGCAGAGCCCTGACAGGCCAGTAGCATAAAATGGGTAAGAAAATGCCTTCTACACTACAAAAACGGCACTCCAACAGGAAAACGTATCAGAAAAGCAATAAAATCCAGACAGCTAGCAACAAAATCACAGAATCACAGAATGTTAGGTGCTGGAAAGGTCCTCGAAAGATCATCCAGTCCAAGCCTCCTGCCAGAGCAGGATCACCTAGAGCAGATCACACAGCGATACATCCAGGCGGGTCTTGAATATCTCCAGAGAGGGAGACTCCACAAGCCCCTAGGCAGCCTGTTCCAGTGTTCTGTCCCCCTCATATTGAAAAGATTTTTTCCTCCTGTTTCCATGGAATTTCCTATGCCTCAACTTCCACCCATTGCCCCATGTCCTGCCATTCAGCAGGATAAAACCATCCATGTCCCCAAATACATGCATGGCCATGGCACTTAGAAAGTGGGTTTGTTACTAAGATTTAGGAGTGTTTGGCAAGCCAGTGTTAAAGTCAGTGACTTTGCCTTCAGCAATATGATTTCCTTCTTAATTCAGTCAAGTTACCTGACCTTTTGGTGCAGATCTAAAAGAAGATACATTTTTGCCAGGCTGTGGTGGTAGGCGGGTGACAGACATTTAATCACCAAAATCTGCATCTTAGAAGTTTACATTATTTACATTTCTCTGCAGATGGTTGTAGGAGAGATTTCAAGAAATCAGTTTTTACAATTTTTTGAAATATTCTGAAGAACTCATACATAGCAAATATGTCATTTGTGTGCAGAGGTTTCTGGGTTTCAGGGGGGCTTTTCTTTTTTATTTTTCCTACCTGAAGTTCAAGACCCTCACTGAATTCTTGGCACTGCATAAGCAGCACAAATTAGGACAACTTATTAGACACAGAATGCCATTGATCAGGATGTTATTGTAAACACCTTTAAAGGAAAACACACAGAGGTAAAATAAAGCAAGCAAGGTAAGCAGAATGTGGAAATTGCTAGGAATTTCCACCCACCTATGCTGGCATGCCAGCAGCTGTGTTACAGGATCACAGGATGTTAAGGGTTGGAAGGCATCTCTGGAGATCTTCGAGACCAACCCCCCTGCCAGACTAGGATCATAGAATCTAGCACAGGTCACACAGGAATGCATCACAGTATCACAGTATTACCAAGGTTGGAAGAGACCTCGAAGATCATCGAGTCCAACCTGTAACATCCAGGTGGGTCTTGAAAGTCTCCAGAGAAGGAAACTCCACAACCTCTCTGGGGAGCCTGTTCCAGTGCTCTGTGACCCTTACAGTAAAGAAGTTCTTCTTAATGTTGAGGTGGAACCTCCTGTGCTGTAGTTTACATCCATTGCCCCTCGTCCCATCACAGGACTCAAGTGAGAGAGGCTGTTCCTTCCTTCTTGACACCCAGCCCTCAGATATTTATAGACATTTATTAGATCCCCTCTCAGTCTTCTCTCCAGACTAAAGAGTCCCAGGTGTCAGCCTTTCCTCTTGAGGCAGTGCTCCAGTCCCTTAATCATCTTTGTGGCTCTCTGTTAGCATCTGCTCCAAGGCACGGCCATGTCCCCAGCACCCAAGGAAAGCTCCATCTTTATTCTGCCATTAGCGACTGTTCAGGATAACAAACTGTGAGCCTCTCAGCAAAGAATACAGCATCTCCCTAGTTCCTGTGTTTCCTCATTATAATCCCAATGGTCTAACCTCCCTAGGATTAATTCCCAAGAGACCTGGAGAAATTTGCTTTTTAATCTTGGCACATGCACCATAACACAGTTCTGCAATGTGATCTGTCAAGAACAATGAAGGCATCTTCTGCTTTGAATTCAAACATCAACATATATTATTTTTATGAAGATCACATCTACCAGCCTCCTAGCAGTATTCTAAAAACTAATTACTAAATGGATGGGAGGGGAAGGTATACATGTTTATGAAATACACAGGGGAGGGGAAGGTATATTTGTTTGTGAAATACACTGCACCCTGGGAAAAGCAACAAGGATATGCTTGTTACAGCTGGGTCAACCTTGTGCAACTGCTCTTTCCAGCAGGGCTAATTAACAAGGGAAGTTTGCTTCTTTCTATGGGAATTGCTCTAACAAGGTAATTGTTACAAGTAGAGTTTGTTATTAAAAAAAAAAAAAGACAGACAGTACAAAACACTGAGAAATTAAGTAAGCAACCCGCAGCCTGCCCTTGTATCTGCCTCTGCCAGCAAGGATCTGCATGCACAACGGGTGCAAGCCTACAACCTGCGAGGTGTCATCTGTGGTTTCTACAACCCTGTTAGGGTGACATAACCCTGGAACAGGCTGCCCAAGGGGGTTGTGGAGTCCCCTCTCTGGAGATATTCAAAACCCACCTGGATGCATTCCATTGTGATCTGGTATAGGTGATCCTGCTCTGGCAGGGGGGTTGGACTGGAGGATCTTTAGAGGTCTCTTCAAGCCCCTGACATTCTGTGACTTTGTGATTTTCAAGTGTATTTGGCCCTCAGATTTTATTTTAGTGCTGGAAATCGAGATTTCTGATTATTTACAGCATAAAAACCACCATGAGAAAACTTCCTATGCACTGCTTGGAATGACGGTTTTTCCCCCCACCCATTTATGTCCATTTGTCTTCTGGCTGCTTTTTCATGTCCCCTAAGAAGGCTGTTGTTTTTAAAGCTAGTTCAGCGGAAAGAGTTTTTAATAGTGAATTTGCAAGATGCCTAATGATGAGCTTTTCAAGCATCATGAGAAAAGCCTGCAAAAATTTGTGAATAAGGATCTGAAAGCCCATGGGAATGGTGCTAAGTAGGACTAATGAACAATGAGTTGTTTCTGCCTGCCTAGCTGTTACAGCTCGTATTTTAAAGTTTTCTCCACTTAAGACAAACACTAGAAATAAGTTTCTAGCCAGATCCAAAACTCTCCTGTAGTCAGACAATGCCTGCTGTTGGGGGGCCTGAGTAATAACTGCACCATACATTGCCAAACCCACAATGAAGTGGCAATGCTCTCCCTTTTTTGGAAAACAAAACCAGGCCAACACTTTGTATGGCCTCTTTGACAGTGGATTCTGTTACTATCCAGCCTTCCTCCATTGCCTACTACTTCACTATTATTTTTGCTGATATTCATCATACCAGTTCTTTAAAACTTAAATTTCTATATGCATTAAACAAACAAACAAACAAACCACCCTAACCTCCTTTTGCAATAGAATTTTCTTGTTTTAAAGAACACTTCCAGCATCACATCAGCAATTAAAGTGCCTCAAATAAAAGTACATTTCTAATAAAAATCTATTCAGTTCCAAAATACTCCTGTGTTTGTTTTTTTAAGAAATAATGTTACAAATCAGTTCCTAGGGTAAAAAATGGTTAGTAAGCATTCAAGGAAAAGTGACCAGCAGTGAGTGCTGTGGTCAGCTTCACTGCCTTGTCCTGTTTAATCATTAAACTGCATTGTATGAATTTGTTCCTGCAGTGAACAAGCGAGGGCAGGAACATGCACAATGACACACTGTGAATCACAACTTTGTGTTATCTCCGGCCTGGGCAGCTTTTTGTCAAGCTGCTCTATACCACCATCCAAAACAATACCTCCTAACCAAACTGAGAATTAGTTTTATTGGGGAAAAAATAAATAAGAGCAATAAAGCTGTGCTCAAGCCTTTTCCAAATGTGGCAGTTCTGGGGGTCCCACCTGCTGGACAGCAGAGATCACCACATCCATGCCATCCATACAATGGCCCAGAGGCTTCTTTCACCTGCAGACCCATCCTAGCAATGCTGACAAGTTACAAAGGGCCAAACCATTTTCTCCCCTCTAGAACAGCCCACTTGTTCCATGACAGGCTGATGATGTGAGAGCTTTCAGAGACCTAGCCATGAGAGGGGATGAAGTGTGTGCACACCCTGCCTGCAGAGGAAAAAGGACAGAATCATAGAATGCTTTGGGTTGGAAGGGACCTTTAAATGTCATCTAGTTCAAGCTCCCTGCAGTGAGCAGGAACATCTTTAACTGTATCAGGTTGCTCAGAGGTCTGTCCAACCTGACATTGAACATTTCCAGGGAAGGGGTTAAAAAAAAATAATCAAAGCACATAACATGCATCAGCAACTACTACTCAGACTGAGGAGACAGGAAGGGGTCTGCAGCTTCTTCAATCCCCTTTGTCCCCAGCAGATCCATGCACATCTTTCTCTACCCTCCTATAGCCAGGTGAAGCAGCTAATTCCATCTGTAAGGAGCTGGAAATGGCAATGAGGATACTACCGATGCTTTAAAAAGCCTTTCAGTGAAGCCAGCTGAAAGGAGAAGCATCCCTAGGGCTTCTTTGAAGGAAATACACTGGAAATCCCAAAGAAGGAGGATGTTAGGTTTACATTGGGAAAAATACAGGGATACCTGCAGTTCTGCTGAGCAAAGGATGGCCTCTAAACTCATTCAGAGCACGTGCAGCTTCAGGACAGCACGTCGAGGTAAGTGTACGATGCTTACACAGGCGCAGAGAAAACCAAGGTGTAGTTAGGGGGATGGGGTAAAGAGAATCTACTTTAAGTACTTCTCACTCCAGTTTACTATGGTAGCAGAACACTTTAAAATGCCTTCAATCACCACATACATTAAAAAACCCAAGAAACTACACTTCAGTATCAATTTATTCACCACCTAACATTTGCTGTTGAATTACAGCTTTTACAGTATTTTTCTAAAGCATGATGTTTACTGCTTACACCTTGCCTACCCAAGACATTTTTTCCCTTTGTATTTTTCCCCTTTAAACAGAAAGGAATTTGAATCATGACTTACATGTAACTTTCCTAGGTTCTGTGCTGGCTAAAATGTTCTCACGATGCAGGGAACAGGATCAATGGAGAAATTACGAGGCTGCAGCAATCCATTAAGAAGTGGCCCTCCAAACCTTTGTAGGGCAATGTTCTGGCAACTCAGCTGATAGCAACCTATAATAACATAAAGGCAAGTTTTAATAAACTCAAGCACTGATAAATACTGTTTCTCTTGTATTTATATAGCACCCAAACATATGAGGTCCCTGAGATAGACTAGCACTTGTGTGAGTATTCTACCAGATCATACCACAGGTGTGTGCTTACAGATAGTAAGAAATTCCCTATGATGAGGGTGGTGAGACATTGGAACAGGTTGCCCAGAGAAGTTAGGGATACCCCATCCATGCAAGTGCTCAAGGACAGGTTGAATAGGGCTTTGAGCAACCTGATCTCATGAAAGATGTCCTTGCCTATGGTAGTGTGGTTGGACTAGATGAGATCTACAGCTCAGCCCAAACCATTCTGTGGTTCTATGAAACTGAGTATCACACTAGAAAAGTTGTTCTAGCAAAATGTGCTCTAGAAAAACAGACTTTAAGTAACAACTAATACTGCCTTTTGTCAAAAGTTTGCTTTGATTTTACCCAAGAATTTTAGTTAGGAACATCAAATTTGTATCTTTGTTTCTGATTCACACTGGCAAGCTTCAGGGAAGAAATACCATCAGTGTAGTCTGGTATCCTGGATTAATGCAATGCAATCCTATTCTTCCATCCATCCTAAGCAAAGCTACCTGTCATGTCAGTGTCAAAAGAAAACTGGAGATGGAAGAAAATGTTCGTGTGCCCACAGTAAATCCGTCATGATACTACTGCCGTGCGAGGGCTTGGGACTCAGTCCCCAGAGGGCTGCTGACAGCAGAGCTGGGGCAGGGGACTGGAAGAATCATAGAACAGTTGGGATTGGAAAGGACCTCCAAAGGTCATCTAGTCTAACCCCCTTGCAGTAAGGAGGGACATCCTCCACTATATCACGTTGCTCAGAGACTTGTCAAGACTGACCTTGAATATCTCCAGGGATGGGGCCTCAACTACCTCCCTGGGCAACCTGTTCCAGTGTTTCACCACCCTCATGGTAAAGAATTTGTTCCTACACCAATCTAAATCTCCTCTTCTCTAATTTAAAACAATTGCCCCTTGTCCGATCATTACAGTCTCTCTCCAGTCTTTTTGCAGGCCCCCTTCAGGTACTGGAAGGCCACTATTAGGTCTCCCTGGAGCCTTCTCATCTCCAGGCTGAACATCCCCAGCTCTCTCAGCTTGCCCTCGTAGGATAGGTGTTCCAGCTCCCTGATAATTTTCATGTGTCCCCCCCACTCTGGATCCATCAGGTCCATGCCCCTCCTGTGTTGAGGAGTGAACCTCCCAGCAGCTGAGTCCCAACCCAGAGCCCATCAAACACCCATTCCCAGCTGACTCTGAAAAGGTTTCCCTTATCTATCAAGGAAGCAGTCATACTCTGAAGTGTCTGGGGAGGAGGGTGGAAAGGAAATACTTGTGGAAGGGGAAGTAATTACTTTTAAGCTACAGGGATTTTCAAATTGAAGTTTTCAAGTTGCCAGTGCTCAACATTTTACCATTTTCCTGGAAAAATTATGTGAATGCTTAACTACTATTTACTTGGATAAAGTTGGTGATTGAGAATGGAAAGGAAGATGATTTTCTTTTGAACAGAACGGGACAGCAGCAGCACAGCCAGTGGTATGCATCTGTCTTCACAGGATGTCTGCAAGGACTGTCTGCAGAATTACCACAAACCCCAGATAAAGGAAGAGGTGAGGGCAAGGAAAATAAAACTCTAAAGTGTACATTTTTTGGTAAAACTACTATCATTTTTCTAAAGCATGGACAATGAATTCTTCAGTGAATACCTCTGCTTTCTCAAGAAATGTCAGAAAGAAGTCAAAAAAATAGCACAAAGCAATGCAAGCAAAGAGGTTTGCTTGTTGTATTTTGGAGGTATACAGTTACTGGTTCAATACTATCTGAGCACTGACAATACACAATTTTACTCCAACCCTTGTAGAGAACTGGTTAGGGTAGGTTATTTCCTCTGGATGGCACCCTCCCAGATGGTTTACCAAAAGATGTTCAAAATACTGCCACCTATAAGGATTACCTATATGGGTACTTCAAAAGAATCATGAGGCTATGCCAGGAACACAATGCTTGTGTCTCTTCAGTTTACACAATTTTCTTTAACTGAACATAAAACTCATTGACAGTCTGTAAGAGGACCAAATATTTATGGTCACAAATATACATTACCTAAATTGCCTATAAAACTAAAAATATAAACTCCAAATCTGTTCAGTCATTAATCACTGGTAGAACAAAAATAACTGTTGCTTACTCAATGGGCAAAGGAATAAATCCAGGGAAGGCTCTGTTTTTTCAAGGACAAATTAGTTTTCTGAGCTAAAATTGCACTCACCACAGCATATCATTAGGAAAGGGCAAAAAAACCAACCAAAAACCCACACCCCTAGAAGTGGGGAACAAGAAAACGTGAAGGGAAAGGTAAGACTTTCAGTGCAATGCTTTTCTGAGAAGATGTGATTGATAGTCACTGCTGTAGAAAGCATGAGGTTGCATCCCAAACATTTCATTCCCTTCTGTAAATGTCTCACTCCATATCTTGCCCCATGTTCTCTAGATATTCTTGCCCTGTGCAGGATGATACAGCCAGCATCAGGTTTTACACACAATCTAAACCATGAAAGCAGGAATCTCTCTGCCTTGGGGGTCAGCTTAGGGTAAAATGAAACCTAACTCTGCCTGCACTTGAAACAAGGGCTTCTTCATGCCTTCCATTCTTAAATAGGCCAATTATTAAAACTGTCACTACAGCTGTAAAGTTACAAGGAACACAGGAATGAGCTTATGTGAAATCAGGACCCAATGGTGGCTCCATTGAAGAGGAGTTGCATTGGGAAGAGTTGGATCCTAGGTGGAGGACGATAGGCTTTCCACTCCAAGGCTTGGTCACATTAAGGCCTCAGCTCTTACCACAGATCTGCATACATAGGCAATTGGGCATAAGATGAGAGGCCACAAAACCATTGTTCTATATCAACTTGGAAGACCCACACTCCTGGAGTCATGAGGGGTGCAAGAAATCCTTATCTCTATTTTAAAAAGAAGAATCTGTCTTCACAGCTGCAGAGAAAGCTAGAAAAATATCAGTGGTCCAAAACAGACCACATAAGCTGGGTGCGTGTAAGTTTTTTTCAAACTTACATTTTTAACAGCATCTCGATGTACACTTTTGAACCAGGTCACTTCCCAACCCCACCACCCCTCTTTCTGAGGGCTGCAAGTACTTACTGCTTGGTGGCTCAAGTTAGCACTGAAGAGTGTAAATGTGAAGGATGGCATACCAGACACTACAACTTGCAGAAGGAAGCATAAAGCTGAAAAGGTATTTACTTCAAGAAACCACCTTCCATCTTGGATATCTATTACACAGAGGGTGTGTTTCAAAGAGAGGTTCTGTTGTTAATGTAAAATCACAAGAGCTTTGATAAGTAAGAGGAGGAAAGCTGACAAGTTCTTAGGTTTGCAATGAAAAACCCAGAAAGATGATTTAAGAAGAGTACAGTGAATATACCAGAGTATCACTCTCATTAGCATGAAAAAATCACAGAATTGTCAGGGTTGGAAGGGAACTCAAGGATCATCTACTTCCAACGCCCCTGCCATAGGCAGGGACACCACATACTAGATCAGGTGGCTCAAAGCCACTTCCAGCCTGGCCTTAAAAACTTCCAGGGATGGTGTTTCTCTACTTCCTCCCTGGGCAACTTTTTCCAGTGTCTCATCACCCTCATGGTGAAGAACTTCTTCCTAACATCCAATCTGCATCTACCCACTTCTAGTTTAGCTCCATTCTCCCTAGTCCTATCCCTACCTGATATCCTAAAAAGTCTCTCACCAGCTTTCCTTTAGGCTCCCTTAAGATTCTGTTTCATAAACAGAGTATTGTGTAATCATGCCCAAGAAAATCAGAGAAGCTGGATGGGCAATGAGGGGGCAAGCAATACAGTGGGACCAGCAAATGTATCAATGTTCACAAGAGACACGTAAAATCAGGGCCAAGTAAAATGCAGAAGACAAGTTGGTGAGCTCCTCACAGATGCAGACAGGAATGAAAAAAAGTATTTAAGGAAGGTTGTGCATCAGTGAGCTGGGAGAATTGAGCACAGATGTACTAACAGAGCTGGTGTTTTCTGAAGCGATGCCTCGCTTGGAGAGTGTTACTCCCGGTGAAGTCAAGGATCCCAGCCGGCTACGTGCAATACCATCACATATTAGCAAACATGTTTTCTTTACATTTTGTGTGTTTTTGAGTCAAGCTGAAGAGTACTGCTTTCTGGTTGAAATACCTTCATGGGAACATGTGTAGCTTACAATTGCTTGAAGGACTGCCTGAGGCTGAGAAGACATCTGCAGTGCTCCTGACATCTAGTGCAGTATCTTTCCCTGAAATCTGTAAATTAAACCCAAGATTATATCGATACCTATGTCAGAAAAGACACATGGCCTGCTTCACTATCAGTGCATTTAATTTTCTCCTAATAAGCTGCTTGGTTCTTCCAAAGAGAGGGAACATGGTCATCAATCAGTCCTGCCTGTGCTCATGCACATTGTTAGCCATGCCAAAACCAGAACCTGAAGGGCACAGTAGCTTCTTCCCTACTGCCTAGAAGTGGGATGCAGAAGACCACCACAATCAAGGAAGTGCAGAGCAGAATCATGGAGGTACCCACCCAAGACTGCAAGGACTGGCTCTGCAGTGCATTCCTATCTGGGCAAACTGTGTCTAAGGCCAGCAGAGATGAGATTGAGCTGTTTGTTCAGATAATGGCAAAACCACACGAGGAATCAGTCTGCCTAGAAACCATGACCAAAGTCATCAGGAGAAGCAGCAAGACAACCATTGCTGAGTGACTAAAGGGGAAGGCATCTACTGCTGTCCTGCACTGGCCAGCGAGGCGTTCCATGGTCTGCAGACTAGATTTTCCTCAGATACACTTATCAGCACCAACTGAACTTAAATGGAAAACACTCAGAGGAACTGGGGGATGTGTGTGGGGGTAATTTTCCACCCCCTCTTGTCCTTTGGTTGCATATAACTCTGTGACACATCAACCAGGCTGGCTTAGGAGAGGCGGAAGACTGTAGTTCAAGAGCATCATCACAGCAACTTGTAAATCTTTTTATGTAGAATCTGAATTACTTTATCATTGGAATATACTCAAAATAAAGCCACTGTTGAAAATATTTCATCTTTATGGTATGACTCATAGAAGAATGGCTAGGTGTAAAAGGAAAGTTAATAGATGCTGTGAAAAATTCCCCCACACAACAACATTAGCAAATGGCACAAGATTAACATTTATGCTCCATGCAGTAAACCCAATACACAGCAAAAGTCACGCCTGATACTGTGTTGGATGAAAATTCAGGTATCTGGCATAGTTCTCCTTAAGGACTAGAGGCTGTGGTTTATAAACATGAAAACAGGAGAAAAGAAGACAGTTTGGCAGTAAGGATGAAACTGCTGTCTCTGAGCCTGGCACCTCAGAAGGTGACACTGGATTAGCCAGCACTGGATCTCTCAAGGCAGCATTGCTTCCCAGGGCAGCATGAAACGATGCAGCTCGCTGGGTTTAGGCTCCAGGACTCCTACCCCAGCGCACATGAACCACGAGAACGCACACCTGCCCTGCCTAAAGGACTTTCCCCTGCTGAACGATTATCACAGTCAGACTTTAAGTGCTGATTTCTTTTTAAAAATGCAAACTGAGAAAACAGTTAATATACAGAATGAAAGAACAGGCCACAGACAACCACAAAAACTCCCCATAAGGTTCAGCATGTGGGAAACAGATAAGTAAATGCTGCAAAAGATGAACAATATTTAAGTATTAACACAAATGTTTGTTTTGGGAAGGTTTATCTGGCATCTCTACCGGTTTTCCTCCAAACTCTAATACAAAAATAACTATGTCTAACTATGACTGGGAGAGATGGCAAAAGCTCAACATTGCTCCCTTTTTTTCTCTGTACTCAGAAAAAAAAACACCCTACTGTCTTACAATGCCAGACAAACTAATTTTCAAGAGATTTCAGATCAGAGTGAAGTCAGCGATGCATTTGCCAGTTCAGAAAGTTCAGTCACTGGTCTCATTTTCATCAGCCTGTGAAATGAGGACATATGTGTGCAACATGAGGGCAGGAGAAATACAGCCTTACTCCAAGCTGTACAGCTAGTCCTCCTTGCTCTAGTGTTAAGTGAAGTAACTACCCTTTAGCTCACATAAATCACAGAATCACAGAATGTTAGAGGCTGGAAGGGACCTCAAAAAATCAGCTAGTCCAAACCCTCTGCCCGAGCAGAATCACCTATACCAGATCACACAGGAACACATCCAGGTGGGTTTTGAATATCTCCAGAGAGGGAGACTCCACAACCCCCCTGGGCAGCCTGTTCCAGTGTTCTGTCACCCTCATAGGGAAAAAAAATTCCTCATGTTTACATGGAATTTCCTGTGCCTCAACTTCCACCCATTGCCCCTTGTCCAGTCACTGGGCATCACCAAGCAGAGCCTGACTCCATCCTCTTGGCACTCACCCTTTATATATTTGTAAACACGAATGAAGTCACCCTTTAGTCTCCTCTTCTCTAAGCTAAATAGCCCCAGCTCCCTCAGTCTCTCCTCATAAGGGAGATACTCCATCATTTTTGTGGCTCTGCACTGGACTCTGCACTGGACTCTTTCAAGTAGTTCCCTGTCCTGAACTGAGGGGCCCAGAACTGGACACAATACTCCAGCTGTGGTCTCACCAGGGCAGAGTAGAGGGGGAGGAGAACCTCTCTTGACCTACTAACCACAGCCCTTCTAATCCACCCCAGAATGGCACTGGCCTTCTTGGTCAAAAGAGCACACTGCTGGCTCATGGTCAACCTTCTGTCCAGAAGGACCCCCAGGTCCTTTTACCCTTCACTGCTCTCTGACAGGTCAGTCCCCAGCCTATACTGATCTGTGGAGTTGCTCTTTCCCAGGTGCAAGACTCTACGCCTGCCGTTGTTGAATTTAATTTCTCCCTGCCCAACTCTCCAGCGTAGGTCTTGCTGAATGGCAGCACAATAGCAGCAACAATGGCACAACAGTTGCAAATCAAGCTATGAAGAGAGACCCCAAGCTGGTGGAGGTACGTGTCTAACAGAAGCACACGCAAGATGTAGTGGGGCTGAAATGAAGCCCTCCCAAGTGAAGGAGCTGTCTCTTCACATCTCTGTCTTCACCCTCATATCGAGCAGAGGAAAGTCAAAAGAACTGAAAGTATTTAATGGGCTATTTTCACCGGCCATAACAAAGAGAAAAAGAGAAAGGCAAACTCATGATGGGAAAGAGCTTCAAGAATATGTTCCCTGTTGGGTAAACTCAGGTCTGCTTAACAAGAAAAGTCAGAAAGGCCACGCACAGTAATGCTGAGAAAAAGGAAATGGTACTTCATTTTAGCCAGAGTCATAAATCTTACCAGTGAACCTCTAACAGCAAAACAGCAAGCAGGGGAATTTTTATACACTGATAATTAGTTGTGAGATGATATCGAGTTTACTGTGCTGCACACTCTGCATGTGCAGTGCCTTCTTAACCTGCAAAACACCATGTGGGGCTCTGCCTGCCTTGCAGCCACTGGCTTTGCTGGAAGGCTTGTGGCTAAACTCTCAGAAACCCTTATAAAAAGAAGGAGCAATGCAGCTGGATATTTCTGCTCCATACTGATCTTTCTGAGCTGAGCCCAGAATAATTTTTTAACAGGGGTAATGCACCATGTGTACAAAGTCACCTCCTCTGCTACAGAGGAAATGGACCAACAGGACACCTTGTCCTGCCATTAGCATTCTCATCTTCTGGGGTTACAGATGCCACCCACAGATCCTGTGGGATTAGTCATGCTCAGCCCACCGAAGCAGAGGAAGAAAATGTGGTTGAAGAAATTCATGAGCCAGAAGCAGCTGCAGAGCCGCTTTGCAAGGACTAAAGTCAAGTGGGCATTCCTACCACCTGTGCTGGGAATGAGGCAGCCCATTCACTAGTGCTTGTTCCTCGACATCTTGCTCTTTCTCAGAGCATAGCCAGGGACTTCCACCAGCAACAGACATGAGCAAAGACTCTACGGCATCTAACAATCAGACCACATTTCCAGTCAAAGAAAAGCCACTTTTCGGTTTCTAGATGAGAGGGTATCCAGAGGACACGTGCCAGCAGCACATGGGGCATGCAAGATGCTGGTGAGGACCCCCAGTACATTTGATCCTATCTTAGAAGGTACCAGTTGGGTCTAGAGGAGAAAGCCTGGAGATGTTCATCCCCAGAAGATGCACAATTAGAGAATGGCCCAGAGAGAACAGCATCTTTCTGCTCAAATCAGGCCAAGGGAGCAAGAAGAGCTCACCTCATTTGCACCAGGAGCAATGAGACTAGCACCCTTGCAGGCTGCCTTGGTGCTCCCAACTACTTTCTGTCCTTCTAACGCTTTTATTCATCTACAATCCAACGTGAACAAGCAAATGTACTGCATGGCTTGATTGTGCTCCCCTGCTGGTCCAAAGGAGCAGGTTGAGGTTACAGGGCAGACCAGCTCCACCATCTCCACAAGCTTTGCCTGCACAGGCTTAAGCAGCCACTCCCATGTCCAAGATTCAGTGCTCTTGATGCCGTATGCTAAACGCAACGACCTATATGTATTTAATGCACGAAACTAGCATTAGGAGGTTTTTTTAATTCAATCAGCCTAATGGTGTGCACCTGTCACCGAAATCATTGAACACATCATTGGCTCTCTTTGAGCTGATTAGCCAGATAAGGAATTGTAGCCAAAAGATGTGAAAGGATGGGTTCAAACTCCAAATAAGGCTGGTGAGAGGTCTGAAGCACAAGCCCTGTGAGGAGAGTCTGAAGGAGCTGGGGTTGTTTAGCCTGGAGAAGAGAAGGCTCAGAGGAGACCTTATTGCTGTCTACAACTACCTGAAGGGAGGTTGTAGCCAGGTGAGGGTTGGTCTCTTCTCCCAGGCAACCAGCACCAGAACAAGAGGACACAGTCTCAAAGCTGTGCCCAGGTAGGTTTAGGCTGGATGTTAGGAAGAAGTTCTTCATGGAAAGAGTGACTGGCCATTGGAATGTGCTGCCCAGGGAGATGGTGGAGTGACCATCACTGGAGGTGTTTAAGAAGAGACTGGATGGGGCGCTTGGTGGCATGGTTTAGTTGATTAGGTGGTGTTGGATGAGAGGTTGGACTCAGTGATCTCGAAGGTCTTTTCCAACCTGGTCTATTCTATTCTATTCTATTCTATTCTATTCTATTCTATTCTATTCTATTCTATTCTATTCTATTCTATTCTATTCTATTCTATTCCATTCCATTCCATTCCATTCCATTCCATTCCATTCCATTCCATTCCATTCCATTCCATTCCATTCCATTCCTCATCTGAGCAAGATTTCATTTAAAGGACTGCATGAAATGGAGGTGGAGAGAAGGCTCACAACAGAAAGGAAGGGTTTGTTTACTACTAATATAAACAAGTGAAACACTCTTCACTGCTTGGTTTAAGAATCAGCACATACCAGCCTCAAAGTGGTGCCGATGGGTACTACACTGCCACACTAATCTGTATGGATGCCAACACTCATGTCACTTTTTCCCCCACAATAGAATAGAGGAATAGAGGGAAAATCTACCAAGAAATCTGACTTTACTCTCTGTGTAGAAACCTCTCTGTGAAACCAAAGAGCTTCAAGACCACAGTCCATTTCATCCAAACCGCTTCTGTTCAGCACCTTTCTTCAGACAGCTTAGCTTTTTATTAAGGTCTAAGGCAGCTCCATGCATTTGCTTTTATTTCTAGCATAATGTTTATTATTCCAATCAGAACGCTCTGTAATCTCATCTAAATGTTTTATTATTAATTGCTGCACCCCACACCCCACCCTTAATAATTATCCTCAGGAGAGGTAAACATTTCAACATCAGTTACTTTAGTTAAAGCCATGAATATGCATTATTTATTTATTTAGGTAAACAGTAATTAAGAAAATCACCCAGACTCTTTTCTCTTTGAAGTGAGCCTTCACCAGCCTTGCCACGGGAACTGCAAGTCCCTTAAACACAGATCATGTTGTCCTCCTCCACCCTGATTTACATTCATGGGCCTCAGACCATGCAACAGCTGCCAGAAAAGCAGTCCCTATGCTGTCCAAAACTGTGCAATGAGTCCATAGCATCCAGACCCACTCTCAGGGATAAGCAGCAAGTGCCCAGATGCCAGCAGAGAAAAAAGTAGCAACATCTTGGGTGCAGGATGGGGACCTCAACATAGCTATCTGTCACTCAATATGCTGATTTTTAAGTTATTTGCTTCAAGACCACTCCTACTAACATCAAAACCTTCACGACTCCCCCTCTGCTCTCTCTCCATGGACAGAGGGCTATGTCCTTACAAAGAGAGGGGCTGACACCACTGCAGCCCTCTATGCTAAGCTGTCAGCCAGCCACACGTTCCATATATCTGCAACGTGAATTGGGGTATTACGCAGCTGAGTGACTCCACTCAATTCCCCCACATTTCTTCACAGAATCACAGAATCAACGAGATTGGAAGAGACCTCCAAAATCATCAAGTCCAACTGATCACCCAACCCTAACTAATCAACTAGACCATGGCACTAAGTGCCTCATCCGATCTTTTCTTAAGTACCTCTAGGGACGTGGACCCCACCACTTCCCTGGGCAGCCCATTCCTGTGGGCAATCACTCTCTCTGTGAAGAACTTCTTTGCAAGATCAAGCCTAAACTTCCCTCTGTGCAGCTTGAGACTCTGTCCTCTTGTTCTGGTGCTGGTTGCCTGGGAGAAGAGACCAAGCCCCACCTGGCTACAACCTCCTTTCAGGAACTTGTAGATAGCAGTAAGGTCTCTTCTGAGCCTCCTCTTCTCCAGGCTAAGCAACCCCAGCTCCCTCAGCCTCTCCTCATAGGGCTTGTGCTCGAGACCTCGCACCAGCCTAGTTGCCCTTCTCTGGACACGTTCAAGTGTCTCAATGTTCTTCTTAAATTGAGGGGCCCTTCCCTGGGAAGCCCATTCCAGTGGGCAATCGCTCTCTCTGTGAAGAACTTCTTTCTAAGATCAAGCCTGAACTTCCCCCTGTGCAGCTTGAGATTGTGTCTTCTTGTTCTGTTGCTGGTTGCCTGGCTGCCTTCCTCAGCATTACACAACTCCAAATATTGCAATATCCCATCCTATGTAATACTTCCACCAACTTCTACCACACACCATGACAGAACCAGGCAGCGCCTCGGGCAATGAAGCCACTTAGAGGGGACTCATTTTTCAAAACAAAAAAATTAAGACATGTCAGATTGTCCTGACATGATTGATCATCCAGTCGAAGGACCGTTATCAGTGCTGCAAGAGAGGAATCAAAATGTCTCCCGAAGACAAAGGGATTTTCTCAGATCTAAAATTGTGAAGTAAATAGATCAAACTGCGGTCTGGGCTTTGTTTCAGTTTTCAGAGATAATTTCCGGCCACCGTTCAGAGAAATGCTTTGCATTTCCATTTCTGACTCACTCCTTTTAACAAGTGCACTTGCTGGAATTACTAAGCATGGGATTGAATCAAAACATTTTGCTTTCTGAATCAAAGTGCTTCTCAGTGTTATTGATGTGAACTTAGCTATAAATCTAACGTGGCGACTGGCAGCACTGGTGGTGTGCGGGTAAGCTACGGGCGCGTGATCCAATGGGTCAGAGGATTCCTCTTCCACCTGGAGTCCCACGGAGGCATGGGGGACACCTCCCAAATTCTGCACGGCTGCTCAAAGCACGCTGACAGCGGACTCTCGCACCCCGATCCCAGAATGCTGCACGCTCCCAGAGCCGCGTTGAAACGTCAGGCATGAATGAAAAGCATTCCTGAAAAGAAGCTGTTATGAAACCGAAAATCGGAGCCCGCCGCAGCGCTGTGCCTAAGTTGAGTCATCAGTTCCCTTTACAGCCTAATAATTGACACTGCCTTGATCAGAATGACTGATTCGAATGCTGCTTTGTGTTTGTGTGTTTTTTTTGGTGTTTATTTTTTTATTATTAAAAAAAAAAAATATCCTATGTAAACAAGCCACCTGCCATCTCACAGGAGTGTTTGTGTTCCCTAGATCACGGGAAACATCTGTCAAAAACAGATTTCGCTCTCCCCAGTCAACTTGATACAGTCTGAACCAGACTGTACTACAAAGAAACCAAGAACAGGTCTTGTTATGGAAAAAAATATGCTGCCAACTCAGCGGAAGCGCTGATTTTATTGCATTTCTTGGGGAATAAATGCTGCAAAGGTTATTAGAGTTGCCTCCTTCCCCTGCAGGATCTCTCCCTCAAAGGAAATCTTGGGAATTTAAGAGCTGCTTTTCTCTCCTTTTCCTGTGCTTTTACCAAAATGAAGTACCTTCTAGGAAGAGATAGACTGGAGAAGAACCAAGGTTCAGTGAAACTTCAGAGCACACTTATTTCCCACCTTTCGACACTGGTACTTGCACAACAGTGATTCCTCTCATGATGCTTTCAATAAACAAACACTTGTGTGAGCCTACATCCCTCAGGTCACACCTCCTCAGAAGGATTCATTAATTATTTTTACATCTTCTAAGCAGAGAAGGGCAACAAAGCTGGTGAGGGCTTTGGAACACAAGCCCTACGAGGAGAGGCTGAGGGAGCTGAGGTTGCTCAGCCTGGAGAAGAGGAGGCTCAGGGGAGACTTTATTGCTGTCTACAACTACCTGAAGGGAGGTTATAGACATGTGGGGGTTGGTCTCTTCTCCCAGGCAACCAGCACCGGAACAAGAGGACACAGTCTCAAGCTGCACCAGGGGAGGTTTAGGCTGGATGTTAGGAAGAAGTTCTTCACAGAAGGAGTGATTTGCCACTGGAATGTGCTGCCCATGGAGGTGGTGGAGTCACCATCACTGGAGATGTTTAGGAAGGGACTGGATGAGGCACTTGGTGCCATTGTTTAGTTGATTAGATGGTGTTGGGTGATAGGTTGGACTTGATGATCTCAAAGGTCTTTTCCAACCTGGTCTATTCCATTCCATTCCATTCCATTCCATTCCATTCCATTCCATTCCATTCCATTCCATTCCATTCCATTCCATTCCATTCCATTCCATTCCATTCCATTCCATTCCATTCCATTCCACTGAATTCTATTTCTATTCTATTCTATTCTAAGTATCAAGTGAGGTTGTGACTGCCTCTAATGTTATTTTTGGAAAAAAGATGACACAAAACAGGGTGGTTGCTACTACCAGAATAAGGATGATGCCAGACACCAGTACTGTGGGTCTTCTGCCAGGGGATCCTCTCTGGAATAGCAAAATCATTAGCACAACAGAAAAACAAAAGAAACCAAAAGAAGAAATAGAGGTGGGGATTTAATAGAAAGAGGATTAGGCTACTCCATTAGCATGAAAATGGAGAGGAGACAACACCAGGCTCAATGGGTACCAGCTAGGTGTCCAGGCTGGGACTGAACACAGAGCCCTGTAAATGGACCAATAATTTATAGACTAAGGGGACGGTATTTGAAACATTGAACAGCAGATACATGGCCTTATTAGAAATATGTCCCTGGATGGATAAGAAAGTAATGGCCATGTCTAAATCAGCCTTTGTCTATAGACCAAAACCACCAGTCCAATTTTTGTGTTTTGTGTGGCGCTGCAGACTGAGCACCCACCAGCAGTTGGAGTAGATCAGCAGTGCTGCTGGAGGCACAACTTTCAGCTAGGTATCAGTAACTCATGCTTTACATAGCATGATACTAATTCATAAAAACAAGGCATGGAGGTAGGAGGAAGATCTTGATATACTTTGGAGAAGATGGAGGAGGACCTGAGTACTGAGAGTAACACAGCAGTAGGTTTTAAAACCAGAAGAGAGACAAAATCCAAAGCTGTGTGAAACAGATGGCAAAAAAATGGAAAAGAAAATGCTCTACTGGCTGAAGACAACATTAGATTTTAGTTCCCTAACTATGAGCTTCAACAAGACCAAGTGCAGGGTCCTGCATCTGGGTCGAGGCAATCCCAGGCACAAATCCAGGCTGGGCAGTGTCTGGCTGGAGAGCAGCCCTGAGGAGAGAGACTTGGGGCTGCTGGTGGACGAGAAGCTCAACATGAGCTCTCAATGTGCACTTGCAGCCCGGAAAGCCAATCAGATCCTGGGCTGCATCAGAAGTGTGGCCAGCAGGTCAAGGGAGGTGATTCTCCCCCTCTACTCATCTCTGCTGAGACCCCACCTGGAGTACTGCATCCAGTTCTGGAGCCCCTATTACAAGAGGGATATGGACATGCTGGAAGGTGTCCAAAGAAGGGCCACGAGGATGATCAGAGGGCTGGAGCACCTCTCCAATGAGGACAGACTGAAGGAGTTGGGGCTGTTCAGTCTGGAGAAGAGAAGGCTCCGAGGTGACCTCATTGTGGCCTTCCAGTATCTGAAGGGGGCCTACAAGAAGGCTGGGGAGGGACTTCTCAGGCTATCAGGTAGTGATAGGACTAGGGGGAATGGAATGAAGCTGGAGGTGGGGAGATTCAGGCTGGATGTGAGGAGGAAGTTCTTCACCATGAGAGTGGTGAAGCCCTGGAATGGGTTGACCAGGGAGGTGGTTGAGGCCCCATCCCTGGAGGTGTTTAAGGCCAGGCTGAATGAGGCTCTGGCCAGCCTGATCTAGTGTAGGGTGTCCCTGCCCATGGCAGGGGGTTGGAACTAGATGATCCTTGTGGTCCCTTCCAACCCTGACTGATACTATGCTACTATGATGGTTGGTAGTTGGACATGAAACCGAGAAGCATCTGCAAAATCACAGAATCATTTGGGTTGAAGAGACTTGAAAGATTGTTTAGTTCTAAGCCTCCTGCTATGAGCAGGGACACCTTCCACTAGACAAGATTGTTCAATGTCCCATCCAATCCAACCTTAAACATTTCAGGAACTGGGACATCCACAATCTGTGCAACCTATTCCAGTGACTCACCACCCTCACAGTGAATAATTTCTTCCTAACATCTGATTAGAATCTACCCTCTTTTATGCCTGAAACTATTATCCCTCATTCTGTCACTACATACCCTTGTAAAAAGTCCCTCTCTACTTTTCTTGTAGGCCCCTTTTAGTTACTGGAAGGCCACAATAAAGTTTCCCCAGAGCCTTCTCCAGGCTGAACAATCCCAACTCTCTCAGCCTGTCTTCACAGGAGAGGTGCTCCAGCCCCTTGATCATCTTCACAGATCAGTCCTCCTCTGGACCTGTTCCAAAAGGTCTGTGCCATTCCTATGCTGGGGCCCCCAGAGCTAGGCATAGCATGAGCATGAGCAAAGTAAACGGAGAGAATCACCTTCCTTGACCTGCTGGTCACACCTCTTTTGATGCAGCCCAGGATACTGGAGTACAAAACATGGTGCTGTGTAACCTTCAAAGGGGGCAGAAGTGGATGTAGAGGTAAGCCCTGCTTTTCAATGACAAAAGCATCTTTATCTAAACAATTTATGCAGCTTTGTTGAAATAAGAAATGACTGAAGAGCTCTGCTTGTGAAACAGACCTGTGGCAGTAGTAAACAAGAGAAATCTCAACTGTGGTTTAATGCCCAGAAGCATATACCTTTAGCTCTGTTCAACACGGAATCCAATGAGTATCACCAGCCTTGCAACATTTTTTTTCAGAATATCCTATTTTTCTGAGCAATGCTTTTATCTGCTTGAGCTGTTCTGGAGAGAAACAGAGAGCTGCACTCCCAAAAGGTGAGGAGACACACTATACTGGCCAGATTTGAGAAGAATGGACTTAGTTAGCATTGATTTTATCTGCCTGACCTAGAATAACGCATACTTTCAACTGTGACTTTTATAAACCTTTTGAAGTTTTACTGGTCCAAGGTACGAAGGTGGCAATACAGAGGAAGCAGAGAAGAATTGAATGAGAGTTAAAAGCACTTTGCACTCTTCAAGCCAGCAAGTGAAAGAATCATATTTGGCTTCATGAGAGCACTGCCAATACTAACAAACCGTTTGTCGTCTGGCGCTACGAACCAGCAGGTCATGTACAAACATACATTAGTGTTTTGGTGCAAGCTAAATGGCCAAAATTTGAAGTGCCACTTCTATTTGCTTTATACTTAATTTTGCACCAACTCTTGAATATCACAACGAAAAAATCATAAAGGCAAGGGAAACAAAGCAAAACAGTTTTCATCACCTCATAAAGCTGACTAAACCAGCAAAGACTGTATTTAAAACATCTAACCAGTTCTGACAGCTCAAACCAGAAAACTTAGGCACTACAGAAATTTCTTCTTCAGTTTCATGCTACCCATACCCAGAAGTTTAGCATCAGTATTGTCACTGTTCCACTTAACTACCACCCAAAGCAGTACTAAGAACCACCATGCATTAGGCCAGAGTCAAAGCTAACTCTATAACCAGAAAAAAAGGAATTATTTTCTTAGCAAGCTCCCTTCTCTGCTCTTAAAACTGTGGCTCTGGCAGCTTCAGGGTTGTCCTGCATCATCCACACTGACTGCTCATTCCTTTGAGAAAAATGTCCTCTGCACCCAGTCATTGTAGCTTAACTTTGCCACACGAAAGAGCCTCTCTTTCCAATTCTCATAGCTTTCGGCGGGCCTTTTGTTTTCTTCTTAACTCATACCACAAAAACTGCCTGTTCTGCCTTGCTTATCTTGTTTTATTATTCTCTGTGGTCTTGGCATTTGTTTTAAATGATGTAAAAAATAGGAAGTTGCACAGAGACTGCTTGGTACAGCACGTGCCTTACCAAGCAATGTTATATAATTCATTGCTTATGAAGTCAGTGTAGCAGAACCAGCCAAATCTCTTAGTTGGATCTGACAGTGTATTTTTCCTTTCCTGCTTGCAACAGGGTAATTAATACTTGGAACAAATAACAGGAGAAAAGAAGCACGGTGGTAGGTAAGCACTCCTAATGACATAAGACCACATTTGGATCAAGGGTTGTGGTTTGGGATGTATCTTTAGTAAGAAAAAATAACAAAGTTTGTGCCTCAGTGCATGACAAGGGCACTTGCCACACCACCTGTTAAGCCACCACCCCCAATTGCTCATTACCTGTGCCAACATCCTCATCCACTCCAAAAGTCTGCACTCTTTCCTGAAGCTCTGCGAGTGAAAAACTAAATCTTGGGCTTTCCCACTTGTTCAGAGTGGCTGACAAAAAAGCCAGTAATGAATACTTGGGGAAGAAAGGCTTTCCACTCAACTTAAAGCAGGCAGTTCTAAAAGCCGACGCAGTGTGCCAGTGAACATTTCTATGTGGAAACTGGCTTAGCACATCTTCCGACTTGGTAAATAGCAAGAGGAAATTCTGAGTAAATATTTGTTTTCCCATATTTATTTCTACACTGGGTGAGGCAAGGCAAAAGGATGTTTAGGCACTGAACTGGTTTTGTTCTCGTGCATGCTTTGGCATGCTATGTTCTAGGCTTTCAATCTCACATACTTCATGGATCCTATTGTAATTACCATCATAATGAAACCAGACACAGGTTACTTCCCGTTCCCCCAGCCCGACGCTGGTAGGGCACCCTAAAATGAGAGTCACTCATGTGAAAACTGACTGAAGAAGACTACCCATCACTTCAGCCCCTTGGTTTCACCTCCCTGCACCAAATGGTGTCACCTCAAGCTGCTCCTGCTGACATGCAGGTCAAGCAGCGACATAACCCAAATCACAAAGATCAGAAGACATCCATGGGAAAGACAGGAAACAGTCTCTAGTTGTTTATACAATTCCTGTTGCTCTCAGAGCAATTAGATTTTATTGAACTGTAATCTCAGATAAGTATATTGAATCTTACAGCTAAAGTCAATTACACTGCATTAAACAGCCTTCTCGATTTGCAGGAGGAAAATCACTTCTTTGATATAAAACTAAATTAGCTCAATAACTCATTACTTGTAGCTTGGGCACAGGGTTGGAACAGCAGTGGCAGTAAGGTGTTGCCACATTTTCAGGCACTGGTTCTTTAGAGCTGTAAGCAGACTGAATTCCCAGTTTTACCAGATGAGAAAAGGGGTAAGCACTGCGTGTAGAGAGCAGACATCCAGTGTCAGCAGCACCATGTCTAAAACCATTCGTGTTTTCTTGTGGCAGGGGACTCTGCACTGCATCTCTGGCCAGATGCAGGCTCTTAATTCATCTAAAATGACAGTAATCCAGCCAAAATCAGTGGGTCTGGTTCCAGGTCCTTCAAGGCTTATGGAGGGCTCTAAATCACAGCTCTTCCAGCACAACCTCTCAGTGGCACTATTCACATCTGTCTTCTACTTTCTCATCCACTCTCTCTAAATGTTCACTCCTGACCATGGTCAGAGGCAGAGATGGTGTGCCTTTTGCACAAGGCTCAGAATTTAGGCTGCTGTGTGATGCTGTCAACTAGTGTCCAAATGAAAAACCATAACTAGACCAAACCAATGCATTTCATGAATGAGGAGAGAGGAAACTGGGTGTAGTGAAACGGTAGGGAAAATAAACAGGAAAGTAACTTCATGAGAGAGTTACTGTGGAAAAGCCAACCTGCACAAGACAATGGCTGGCTGCCATTCAAGAGTAAGGAAAGAGCGAAGGAGGGAGGACCTGGGAGGGAAGATTACATCTTGTGCCACTTCTGTATCCCACCAGACATGAATCATGAGAAGTAACTTCTCATGAAAGGGCCAGGATAAATACTATCAACAGCAGAAAGAGGACCAGGTGAGCATGGACCTCAGGGTAAGGCCAGGGAAATGTTTCTGTGGCCACAAGAAGAGGAGGACTGAAATACGTCAGGGATGGGAGGACTACTCAGGTCCCAAAAAGAAGGGTATATAATTAACCCTGGCTGCTCAGATAAAATTGAGGGTGAAGCCAAAGGAAGGTTTGTGAAAACAAGACCCCCCCCCAAAAAGGGCAGGCAGTAAGAAGGTGGGAGGACAGGAAACAGCATGAGTTGTTGCAGCAGAATAAAAGACAGAACAAAATGGGACTTTGGTCTGAATATGAACATGTCTGTACTTTCATGATCTCATTAATGGCAGAGGAAGAGCATTACTAACGTTTAGAATAGAAAAGAGCATATGGGGCTCCACACACTCTTCAGAGAGAAAAACAATTCCTGTAAGGCATGAGAAGAGTCTAACTACCAACCCACAGGAGATAAAAGGACACATCAAAAGGCATGTGACTTGTCATTTCTGGTTTCTTACTCAGAATAAGCACTGGCAACGTGTGAGATTAATTTAAAAATCTCCCAAATTAATATTTACCTAACAGGGGCTGAATGGAGGATCAGAAAGTCTGAAGGCCAACAGTGGTGACAGGCTATCTGCACACCCTCAGCAAGTGCAGCAATGCTATGCCAGTGCACACCTTCCCAGGAGGCCAGGAAGATGGCAGCTTACTCCCTTGTACCATCTTCCTCAACTCCTAGGGCCACCTTTGGTAACCCATTGAGAAGGGTCAAGCACTCTTTAGGTTCTTTTTTTAGACATAGCTGTGTTTAAATGTCAAGAGCTCTCCACATAACTTGTGAGATGACAGAAGCAGCATTTCTGATCCCATTTGGTTTGTCATGGGTCTCCAGTGTTGAGCAGATAGGAGAGACTCAAAGCCATAGACAGACAGACCAAGAAGAGAAACGTGAGAAACAGGGAACAATCCAAATGCCTGTTGCAGGTCTGGGGCAGCCACACTCCAGAAGAAATAGGCCTGAAAGACTTGGAACAAAAAACCCCAACCTTTCTGGATCTGGAAATAATTTCCTCTGCTCTTGAACAGTGAAATACAAGCAGCATGGGGGATTGTCCCCTGCAAGGGAATGCACCCCTCCCACTCTAGTCCCTGGGGTGGCTCTCCTCAGCACAATGCCCATGTTTTTCAGCAACAGCACACTTCACTCTCACAATGGACAGGAATAGGATGATCTCTACTGCATAAATAAAGGAGTGCGTTTATGGGGCAGATGAATGAGGTTGCCCTATAATGCACAGGGAACCTGTGATTGAGGCAAGGAATTGAACCCAGATCATGAGTTCTATCCAGTTGGGTGCTCAGTGCAAGCTAGGTGGCTGACAGATCACCTCTTCTACTGGGGTTTTAAAATTTAAGTTTGATGGGTTTCTTAATGAATGTGGGGATTTTATATTTGTCTAGCCACTACACTTCACTTCACTCACACTTCTGCTTTCTGGAATCTTTTAATTCTGCATTTTTTCCCCTTTTCTTTAAAAACCAACAGAACTGAACATTAAACAGAATCTGACCTCCAATATTTAGCTTTCTCCCTCACCAACATCAGACTCTTTCTAGCTCTCAGAGTTGAGTGTCACTCGTTTCTTTGTTTTTACACTCTGTGCTTGCTACTATGGCTTCATCAAAACATATCAGTGATATGTGAAAGGAGATGCCTTATTCACAGCTTCAGAGAATTACAGTAACTGCTTATGCAAACAGCAGCGTTGTGATGCAGCAGAGCAGATCTGGTGGGAAAACCAAAGAAAGGAGATGTACAAAAAAGGTAAGTTCCAAAGCAAATGCTCCGATGCTGTTACGCATCATGTCAAAATGAGCAATCAGTTGATGAAAATCTACCAGTAAGTCACTTCATCAGATTGCCTAGAATGCCCTACTGGCTCAGCAAGTGAATCACTAGGCAAATGTGAGCAATGTGCTCATAGCCATGGTAGTCTTCATGGTGGGTGAAAGCAGTGTCTCCTCCATTATCATCGTAGGCTGTGGTTTAATTGGCATTTGAAAATTACTTACGATCTTCCAGTGAAAAACACTTTGTATGTATTTTTCAGACAAAATTCTGTGGCATTATACTATCTGCAAGTAGGTGCAACAAGTCAAACTGCTGTTTCATGAATTAATTCACATTGGCTGAATCCCTTGCAGAAAATCTCAAGATCGTGAGAGGGGAAAAAAACCAAACAAACTAATTTCCACCTGTATAATAACTAACTGTGGGAATTGAAGAGAAAGAAAAAAGACTTCAGACTTCTGTGAGAAAATGCTGCAAAACCACAAACTTTCAAAAGTGCCCAATATGCTACTTTCGGCTTAGCTGGATGAGGCCCAAACTATCCCCAACTAACCAAGATGCAGCAGAAGACTGTCATCATTCCACTACCACCACAGGCTTTCAGTAACTTGTGTCCACTGTGCATCTGAGGCTGTCAAGCTCTACAAAGTAACATAAGACTTTTATGCTTAAAGCAGCCAAGCAGCTGCAAAAATAATCATCCAAAAATACTGAATACTTGGTCCCACTCGGCAGCTGAGAAAACAATTACTGATTGAAAAATTCAGTGTTTGATATTACTTAATAGTTGGGGGAAAACTATTTGTGAATCATAATTAATATTTATTTAACTATTTAAAAGTATGCATCTACTGTTTGTGGCTTCATGGAGAGCCAATATGCGGCCTTCTGGCACTACTGAACAGACTAATATAGTTAAATTAGAATCATAGAATCATAGAATCAGTCAGGGTTGGAAGGGACCACAAGGATCATCTAGTTCCAACCCCCTGCCATGGGCAGGGACACCCCACACTAGATCAGGCTGGCCAAAGCCTCATCCAGCCTGGTCTTAAAACACCTCCAGGGACGGGGCCTCAACCACCTCCCTGGATAACCCATTCCAGGGCTTCACCACTCTCATGGTGAAGAACTTCTTCCTCACATCTAGCCTGAATCTCCCCATTTCCAGCTTCATTCCGTTCCCCCTAGTCCTATCACTACCTGAGATCCTGAGAAGTCCCTCCCCAGCCTTCCTGTAGGCCCCCTTCAGATACTGGAAGGCCACAATGAGGTCATTGCAAGGACACGAGGCAGAAAGCCATGTTGGAACACCGAATCTTTCAGCTAACTGGTTTTGTTGCAGAAGTATGTCCTCCACCATCCCAGGCCTGAACCCCCCTCTACCCCATGAGTAGCAACTACCTCAGGGAAAACTGAGCAAATGCACATCTCCAGCTCCTGGTGCCACAATGATTCAAACACAATGACATAAATTGGATAAAAATCCAGCACTGGCAGCAACAGAGAAAAAGCTTCTCCTTGAAACAGATGCAAGGCCCATGGGCAACTCTGTGGTGGTGTCAGATTGGGGTTGATAGCAGTGGGGCTTTCTCCTGGCAAGTGCTGCAGTGCCATGCAAAAAAGTACCCCAGCACTCATCACTCTTGTAGAAGCTTCCCATGTTGAAAGCATAGCCAGCAGGACTAGGGAAACAATGGTCTCCCTACACTCAGAACTGGTGAGGCTGCACCTTGAATACAGTGTTCGGTTTTGTGTCCCTCACTACAAGAAGGACACTGAGGTGATAGAACATGTCCAGAGAATGGCAATAAAACTTTTGAGTGGGTTCTTGAGCACAAGTCTCATGAGGAGCAGCTGAGGGAACCGGGGTTGTGTAGTCTGAAGAAAATGAGGTCAAGGGGAGCCCTTTTCACTCTCTACAAGTAACCCAAAAAGAGGTTGTAGTGAGGTGGGTGTTAGTCTATTCTCTCAAGTAACAAGAAATAGGACAAGAGAAAACAGCCACAAGGTGTACCAGGGGAGGGTTAGACTGGACATTTAGAAAAATTTATTCACTGAAAAGACTGCCTGCCCAGGGCACTGGATGAGCGACCATGCCTGGAGGTATTTAAAAGATGTTTAGATGTGGCACTCAGGGACATGGCTTAGTGGTGGATTTGGCAGTACTAAGTTTACAGTCAGACTCAATGCCTTTGTATTTTCCAGCCTAAATGATTCTATAATTATAGGAATTAAGTGGTGACTTGGGTGAGGATGTAAGTTCCAGAAGGAGACAGACCATATACAGGCAGGATGCTGAAAACAAATGTTTTGTCTTGTTCTAAATTTCTAATTAGAAAACCTTCTAAGAGCTTAGATTTTTCCAAGCCCTGATTTCCCTTATTTGCCATAGCTGAGATGTCCCATTACTGACAGTAAATTGGTTCTTTTTTCATTTCATTCACATTCACCCATGCAGAATTGGTCTGGTAGAGCAAGGATGAAACAGCAAACAGTGCATCTGGCAGATAACTGCTGGCAAAGCTGAGACAAGGATTCTTCTCCAGCACAACCTCACCCTGATGATCCACAAATAAGAAACTGACTGAAACTACTTTATTTTTGTGTTTGAAGGACTGAGTAGCATATTTTTATCTTTTAAAATATAGTTTACTGCACAGCAGATGTAACCTGTAGAGAATTATTTTTGCAAGATGCTGAGGAGTGTGAGCAGCCTGTATATGCTTAATTTGATGTCTCAGTTACTAACTCTCACCTTTGCTCCCTGAAGCAACCATATACTATGACAGGCCATTTGAAGGCAAATGCACTTAAGTCATAAATACTTCTCATAAGCTGCATCAGTAGCAGCAGGAAAAAAATGGAAGGCAACATAAGAAGAAATGCAAGTTGTAAAATTTCAGGTCACAAACATCCCCAAATGGAATATGCTTTCAAAAGGAACTGTATAATTTTCTAGGATTTCCACCATGCGTGTGGTGAGAAACTGGAACAGGTTGCCCAGGGAGGTGGTGGAGGCCCCATCCCGGGAGGTTTTTAAGGCCATCCTGGATGTGGCTCTGAGCAACCTGATCGAGTGCGAGGTGCCCCTGCCCATGGTAGGGGGCTTGGAACTAGATGAGGTCCCTTGAGGTCCCTACCAACCCTAACAATTCTATGATTCTATGAATTCTATGATGTTATTCTTTTAAAGTGCAAACATTCTCACTGCTGTAATCAATGACATTGGCTAATAATGTGAAATGGGATCTTTTGCAATGACGTGCACTCATCATGGAGACAAATGCAGCAAATCCACTGCTCTTCACAGCCTGCTGAGGTTTCCTAGTCACACCCACAGCATGTCTGAAGAGACAAACCAATGATCTTTTCAGATCACTTATGGACTATTTCAAACTGACTTAAGCAGATCATGGTTTATGAAATTCTCCACAAAGCCTTTGCCTTATCAGGGCTATGCAAACACAGCTAAAACGCTGAAGTGTGGCAATGCAGGCATGGATGAAGACTCAAAAAAATGTGTGCACCACAGAGCGAATGGCAAAATAGATCCATAGCTGTATTGCCACAGTTCTTTCTAGGTTTACATGTAGCTGCCTGTTCTCAGAAGTGTTCAGTTACTGTGCTGGGGAGTTTTAGAGCAAGTCAGCAAAGAGCTTTGAAAGGTCTTTAGCTCTCTGCTTCAGACGTGGGAGTGCTCACGTTCCCACATACACCGATACTGTCTGCTAGATGTTGGGAGTAAAACTATGAAATCATAAGGAACAATCAAAACATCTAAGAAGTGCCTCAAAACTGAAGAATCTATTTGATGCTACTTTTGCAAAAATACTTACGTAGAACGTGGTCCTGGAAGCAATTTCCAAGCAAGTCAACTGCTGCTCTAGACGGTCTGCTGGATGGTGTGGCTCAGCTCTTTCATTCAAGCAGCACCTATAGTTATATCTAGAAAAGGATACAAAACCAAAATTCTTTGTGAGCAAATACATATCTTTCCTTCTAAAATCATAACCAAGTTAAAACTAGCTTTAGTGGAACTCAATAAAGTTCTCATTTCAAGTCTCCTCATGTGCTGCCCACTTGCAGGAACAAGCTCCACGGTGCAATCAAAGCCTACATAGGATGCTGAAGCTGTGAGAGCAACTTCGCTTGAGAAAAAAGTCCCATGCTGGGCACATCAAAGCACTGAACAAATGCACACAGCTGTTTTTCTCATCTAGTTCTACTTAAAACATTTGCAGTAAATGCAAGATGAAATACTGGCCTTAGCACCAAAAAATGTAGGTGCTTTCAGCAAGGCCAGGAATTCCAGGCACCAACTTCTTTCTTTTCTCTGTTGAGTGGGTGTTCGCTTCGAAGTTGTAGACATGTTAGCAATTCAACAACTGTGTGAATTAATATTCAACTTAACAGTCATTGCTAGGTTGGGAGCTTATTATTGCTTGTTCTGCTAAAGTGTCAGGTTAAAATAGTTGTACTCTGCAATACATATCCTTTGGCTTTTTGTACCAAATAATTTCCTTCCATCTCATCAACTCCCATTGTAGGAACCATCCACGCCAGCTCCACCACTGCAGCTAGGATAGCCAAGGAGAAACAATGAGGGGACGGGTGAGGAAGAGAGAGATCTCAGCCCTCATAATTTCTCTTCGAGCTGCATATTTTATTCACCTCACCCCAGGCATTTAATGTTGTTTAGGTGACTTCTTCAAGAAAGCAGCATGCTCGCATTTGCAAGACATGGTCTGCTTTTAAAGCAAGCAAGTAAAGGCAAACTCCAAGAGTAAAGAGAGGGCTCTACATCTAGCCATGAGCCTCAGAAAGCTGTTTCCTATCAGGCATAGGATGGACAGTTGTGACTTCCCAACTTTGCAGGTGATTATCCTTATGGAAAACACCCTGTTTTCAAGGTTGAGCTGACTGGTATGGAGAACAAAAAAACCAAAGCACCACATGTTGAAATTTTGCAGACTCAGATCCATTTTGTAACTAGTAAATGAGCTTGTGTCCCTCCCTCCTTTGCTTCCTTTTTTCCTTTTTTTTTCCCCTTTTTTTCTTTTGGGATAGCTCACAAGCTGCTGACAACTCACACTGTACTAAGAGCTGTTCACACTGCACAAAGTGTTTACCACTCACAACTGATGCTAAAAATTAATTTACAGCACCACTACAGCAAGCTTTGACAAACTGTCATGTGTTGACACAGTCATAAGTTGTTGGTTAAAAAAAGTAACACTTCCCTCTTCTGCCACCTCGTATTTAAGACCAGGGATGGGCATATTATGCAAAGTTTGAGGGTTTGTAAGCTTCACAAATGTTTGGGCTTAACAAAACAAGCTTAGTTGTGAAAGTTTTTTCTCTTACAGTTAGTCCTGTGTTTATTGCCAAAAAGACTCCAGTAAGAGAAAAAAAAAAAAAAAGCAAGCATTAAAAACAGAAAGATCTTGTCCCATCTACAAGATCTGTGCTATGCAGAACTAGGAGAAAAGGCTGCAAGATAAATAATCTAGCACAAGTATCATTCAAGGTAATATCAGACCAGTGACAAATATCCTGTACCAACTACTCAGAGCTGCAGACACCACCCACCTCCTGTAAAAAAAGGAAGGAAAAGAAAAGATACTGCTTCGAGTAAGGGTTTTAATTGTTCTCAGCTGTCACACAATGTTATCTTGAGCAAAGCCTTTTACTTCTCGATTCTTCTGTATAGCTCCATATGGAAATGAAGAGCGGCGGCACTCATCAGACCAGGTCCAAATTGATTTCTGTGTACTCAAGATAGTAAGTGTTACTCAGCACTCGTGCCCTCGAGTGGCAGCTCTTACATTTTAATGTCCCTTCTTACTCAGGGCAGGTTAAACAATCTGTCTAGTTTACACCCTGGAATCAGTAAAGAACATGAAGGTGGAGTCAGCTGAAACAGCCAGCGTTTCAGTGGTTGCGCTAACTTAAAACATTAGCCCCACGCTAGCAAAATCAAGATAAGGAAACAAGGCCAAGGATGGAGAGAACAAAACCAGCAAGAGAAAACCATGGAATCCATTTGGCTGAGGTGCAAATAACGTCAAGTTATCCTCATTTTTCTTATTTTTTGAGGTTTAAGTTCCTCTGCACTTCTGTAGAGACACCCAGGTAAGCTAGGGACTGTCACCTAGCAGCGATGACCCTGCTATTTGCAAGGCATTAGAAGGAAGACATAAAGATGACACTTGCCCCTGCAAGCCCTCACAAGGATTGCAAAAAAGGATAGATGAACCCTGCTCTCTTGATAAGGCACACATGCAACCAATGGGATAAATGTGTATCTAGATCTCTATCTATCTACCTATCTGTACCTGTAAAATACGCGTGCTGGGCAGTCAGAGCCTGCATAGGATGCAGACTGTGTGAAACAACCTCCCTGATTAGAAATAAAAGAAAAAAAAAAGGAAAGCTGCAGCTTTCTTATTCTCTGCACCACTCTTCCAGTCAGCGAGGACAGGACACTAAACCAAACTCTTCAGGGCTCCTGGGGTTTAAGAGTACCTCTCCTCTCCCAAAGCAAGTGGCACCACTGACTAACCACATTAACTGTGGGCAATTTTCCTGTCTCTGCTCTATGCCTGTCTTCACGTCACTGCAAAGGTCACCACGTCATATCTGGTACACTGAGGTCTGCCGCCCACCAGCAAACAGGGAAGCAGCTTATTTGGACAGTCTGGCAGCATCTCCTGTGAGTATTTGGGGGTGGGGGAAAACTTTCCAGCTTTCCACTTGGGGAGGGGCACTCCCAAAAATGGCTGCAGCTCATAACCTTCAGAAGGGGCCTGAGGTGCTCAAATTGCCTTCAGTTGAAAGGATCTCAGCCTGCACCAGCTTTACACAGCAGTATTAACTCAGCAATGCCCAAGTCCTAAAGAAGACATTACCTTCCTGGCTCTGCCTCTCTGGTTCAGGAGAGGAAGCAATGGGAAGCAACATCTCTGTAAGCATAAAACAGTGTGAAGAGGTGTCAGATCTTTCTCTGTGGCTCTGTGGAGCACATCTTCACTTTCAGCCGTTTCAAGCTGAAAATACTTGGTAGTTCTACAGAGACTTTAGCCATTTGAAAGCCAGCATCTATGTTCCCCCTTTGCTGTTCCATCAAAAAAGAAGTGCAAGGACCCCTCAGGAGGCAAACTAGGAACTGCCAGCCCCCTGCACATGGGCATCCCTCTCTTTTGCTTCACCATTTTTTCTAACTGTATACATTAACATATTTTTCATTGCTTTCTTAGCATTACATCTGCTGCATGGTTCATAACTATCACTGCCAGCATTACCTACACCATCAGTGCAGGAGCATGATTATCTGAAATAGGACTCTCTTCTTGTCTGACTTCTCACAGACAGTTTTGTTAAATAAATCCATCTGGTTTCTTGCTTGTGTCAAACCCCAAAATATGTCCTAACTCAGACAATGGGCTAAGCACATGTGAATGTGCGAACCTGGACACTTCCTGGGGCCCAGATGGTCCAGATAAACATGTAGCACATGTAAGTAACCTTGTAACACACCTGCGAACTGCGTGTACCCCTGGCCATGTTTGGATATGCCCCGTTCTATAGGTTCAGCTATCAGGTTTCTCTGTTACCAAAGGGCATTAACTGTCTTGGGACAGTATTCAAACCAGTGGAGAAGATAGGCAGTTTGCCTTGTTCTCACCAAGCAAGCAACAAGAGCCAAATGCTGCCAGATTTGCAGCTGAAGACCCTGCACTAGCAGGCCAACTATACCTGTGCTTTGTTCTCACCTAGACAGCAAAAGAGCCAAATACTGCTGGAGTAGCAGCTGAACAGGCTGTCCTAACAGGCCACAAATTATACCTGGGCCTTGTATCTGGACCAAGGCAGAAAGGGAAAACCTCCAAGAGAACTGAATCCCAGAAGAGTCACAGAAAGGCTACAGACTGGAGACGGAGCATGCAAAGAGAGAGGCCCCTTAGCTCTCTCTGAGCCAAGGAAAGCTACAACCTGTGAATTGGGCATGAGAGGAGAGAGGCCCCTTAGCCCTCTCCAAGCCAAGGGCAAGCTCCAGACTGTGAACTGGGCACAAGAGAAGAGAGGCCCCTAACCCTCTCCAAGCCAAGAGCCGCTTGAATTATAGTCACAGCATCTGGGAAGACACCAGACAAAGGAGCAAGCTGTGAGTTCCCGGCTAATTTTGGTACAGAATCCCACTTGTGGGAAACCACAGACTGCGGCACCTTTATTTCCAATTTGAATCTCTGTATTGGAAAGTCTTAGGTCTGTGCTTCAGTTGTTTAACTGTCTTCACATGTGGAATGTAGCCGAGTAACAGAACCTATACATACATTTCGTAACTAAGTTACGGCGGTGCTTGAAGATACCGCCACCCGAAATATTGAATAGTAAAATACAGAAATACATATATGTTAATACACTTGACCTGTGTCTGCTCAGATCAAACCTTCACCAAAGCTAGAAGCATCTTGTTTCTAACAAACATATTTACATCTTCCCAAATTAAGTCTACTTCTGGCTGAAAAAAATCATCCAGCTTTTACTATACTGCAATGCTTTCAAACAAATAAACTTAAAAATTTAGTTACAGGGCAATGTGCACCTCAAAGACTCTAGAGGTTTATCTATCACATGGCAAAAATCTCTCCATGTTCAGCATTTGTATAGATCACCATAGGATTCTCTGGATGTTTTTCACAGAATCACCAAGGTTGGAAGAGACCTCAAAGATCATCAAGTCCAACCTGTCACCCAAGACCTCATTACTAAACCATGGCACCAAGTGCCACGTCCAATCCCCTCTTGAACACCTCCAGGGATGGTGACTCCACCACCTCCCTGGGCAGCACATTCCAATGGCTAACTACTCTCTCAGTGAAGAACTTTCTCCTCACTTTGAGCCTAAACTTCCCCTGGCACTGCTTGAGACTGTGTCCTCTTGTTCCGGTGCTGGTTGCCTGGGAGAAGAGACCAACCCCCACATGTCTATAACCTCCCTTCAGGTAGTTGTGGACAGCAATAAGGTCTCCCCTGAGCCTCCTCTTCTCCAGGCTAAACAATCTCAGCTCCCTCAGCCTCTTCATAGGGCTTGTGCTCGAGGCCTCTCCCCAGCCTCGTTGTCCTTCTCTGGACACGTTCAAGAGTCTCAATGTCCTTCTTAAACTGAGGGGCCCAGAGACACCTCAGGCCAGAAAGGTAACTGGATCATGAATTACATCATATCAAGTTTTATGAGATCTTTAGCAAAAATGTTTGCATCAGACCATGGCGGTTAATGCATTCTCTCGTAGACAGGATATCTAGCAGATACCCTATCTAATCAGTGTGGCATTACCTTGGGTGTGCTACCTGGTTACGAGTCAGGACAAAGAAAGAGCTTGAGTTTTTCAGAGATTTGTCTCACCAACATTATTGCAGTTGGAAACCTTGCTTGACCTCCAGATCCATAGTCACTTCTACAGGAGAAATCACTGCAGGAAAGGTACCAGTTAAAGCAGTTGACTAGTGGTGTATGATCCATCTTTTATACCCAGCAATGAATCAACTCAATTAGAAGATGAACATACTCCCTGTTCGAGGCAAAGTTTTTTTCAAGGGGTGATCAAGGAGCCGCTACCTTCTTTATCAGCTGTTTGGTATTTCCCCCAAATTACAGAAACGTTCCAGCCTCAGGATTTGCTGGGCTGCAGTAAGGATGTGCTGAAAGCAATGTCTGTTCAGCAATGTGGATGCCAGCACTGGTAATACAAATGTTGAAGTGGGTGTGTGCAGAAATGTACTTCAGCACAAAGCAAAGCAAGACCAGGACACAAAGATCCTAAATAAATCCAGTTCCTGTCTTCCCAATGGCTTCTTTCACCATTGGAAAGACTTTGGTTTGGATTTTAGTCAAGTCTGGTTTACAGTGCTCAATTTCAGCTGTCAGAAAAACAACCCCCAGCCCTGCTGGAACGCCTTACTCATTACGCAGCCTTGCAAAAATTATTAGCTATGTTACAAGGCATTTCCCTTTGGGGACCAGAAGGGGTGAAGAAAGGGTATGGAGAGTGACAGTCTGTGGTTTCTAATGTAGCAGCAAAAAAATAAATAAGTAAGAGGAATACAGGATATAATGTGTTTACATTTGTCAAAACAAGTTTCCTGGAGACACAGAGGGTTCATGCTGCTGAGCTGTCACTTCTGCTACAAACTGCTGCCTCATGCTATCAGGAGGTCAGTCGCTGACCTACTTTCTGATAGAACTGAATTAATTTGCTACTTCTGTACACAAACCTCTTTTTTTTTTTTTTTTTTTTTTTTTTTTTTTTTTTTTTTTTTGAAGGAATACTCAAACCCATAAAAAGCTGCCTTTTATCCAACTTGGAGCTTCGGCTGATGCTGTGCAAGGCTATTACATACCTTGGCATGGGTCCCACTCTGCTTGGTCTGCTTATTCTTTTGGAAAAATCTCTACAGAATATTTTTAATGAGTTGACGCTGCAAATAAAACCTTTCCTTTTTGAACTCCTGCATTACACTAATACCAGAAGCACAACCCACTACAGACTATTGTCTGCAGTCTGTAACGGAGACTGCCTCTCGAATATGCTGTGCTTTGTCTAGGCTGCTCCTGAAATAGAAGCCTACTACAATAGGATTAGCTCTCCAAACAGACAGATGCGTGGCACAATATATATTTATCGGATTAAAATACAAAGTCAGTAACAGAAAGTAAGATGAGTAAGTGAAACTTATAAACTGAATACCTATTGTTTTGATCATCCCTTGCACAAAGACAGTTAACAAACATGCTTACCTGGAGATGGTGGTATGGTAGAAACACTGACATTAAAGCACTATACTCAGAAAGTGAAGTGATAGAAGCAGTAGCATAAGAAATGCCACCAACTTGCTCTCTGCTTAGTGACTGCATGCACATAGATTGAGCGTTGCTGATCTAATGTCGCTGCACAAATCCTTTCATTAAAACATCCTTGCACCACCAAAATATCAGAAATCAGCTCTTGAAATCATCCCTAGCAATTACACAATTGAAAGCTCCACTGCTTGGGTGGATTGACCTTTCCAGGTCTCTCACTGGTAGCAGCACTGCTGTTTGGAAAGAGAAAAGCAGTGCACCAATCTGTGAAATGGAGGGTCATTCTGCATCAAGGCTCTGGACTAACATCTAGAATACGAGAAACCCCCAACTAACACTTGCATCAGACCTCTTCAGCAGCTTGATGCAATACATTCATCTCACCCTCCATCTGCAAAGTGAAAATAGGGACTTTCTCCAAGTGCTTGGCTTGCTTAGTACCAAAACACTGTGGGCGAGACTTGCACTTGCCTTTGCATTTCCCCAGGGTCCAATCTAACAACGGTGGCATGGACTACAGCGGTACAAGACAGCTATCAGTACCACAACAGATTCATGATCACTTGAGTTCCTGGGCTTGATGAGGCTCAGTTGCCGAGGATTACGCTTGCAAACGTAGCCCTTGCAGCTGCAAGTGCACTTTTGTCAACTTTTTTTTAGCTTTCTTCTGTGCATATTTACAAGCCTTGAATCTGAAGTTCAAGTAAATCAAATAATTCACTCAAACCCACCAGGATTTGAAAACATTAGGAAGGTGTCAAGATGTCATCTAGCTTGTTCTGCAGAAAAGAGTGTTTTATAGTTTCAGAAAGAAATAGACAAGGGAGCTATTTAACAAGATGGTAGCATACTGAAACATGGATAGATAAGTAATTAATAGCTACCTTCTCTAAGTGAAAACTTTTCTGAGTGAAACACCAGTTTATGTGAAAAACTACAAGTCAAATGCTGCCATTTTTGGGTGGATAAGAACTGTCACACACATCAGTATCTCCATTACTATGAAGGATTTTACTCCTTTAAGCAAGTCACAAAGACCTTCACATAAAAGAGTATGTGGGAAGCAAGGAACTCGCAGAAGGAGACACCAAAGAACTGCTGACGTTTGTGACTAGTTCTAATGAAATGTGTTACCAGGAATCCATGAAAATGGGAGAGAGCTTCTGCCACAAGAAGCTGAAGCTAAGGCAACAGCTTCATTTTAGTCCTTCAGGAGCAAGACTAATTGCATGGTTGTATAGGGGCTTCCTTAGAATACAGAATATCGGCCAATAAACCTCTTTGTGTTGGTAGCCCAAAACATTTGTCTGTTAAAAAGGTCCAACATTCAACTAGCAGATGACCTGATTCCAAACCCTCTTAACCATGACGTGTAAGTTTCTTTACCAAATTTCTATACAGCTTTAAGTGCAACATATGGCACCTTAGAGTAAACAAAACAGGAGAGACCAAAAATAATCATGCTCCAAGAAACAGGAAGTATAAATGCTTTAATTAAGCATTTAATTCTTTTCATCCCTCATGTCTGTCTTCATAGTTTAAAGTCTCTCTTGGCAATCAACCAATTTTGGGATTCACTGCTGTCATGCCAGTCGTGGCAGTACTTCAGCTAAAAAAGCACTGTCAAACATAATGAAGTTTTCCTTCAGCTTGTACCCACACTGGTGCTGTGCACAGACACATGCTGCCTGGTGAGGGAAGGTGGGGCATAGGACTTTATCTGCCCTAGTTCCCAAGGACTGCAGGCCAGCCCTAAGTGGCAAAGACACAACTGATGGCTGAGACTACACAATGACAGAAATCATCTCACACCCTCCTATAGCACCCAGTGGTCTTTCAAAACACATTGGAGAATTTTAAACTGTGTTCTTGTACTTTCTTTCCAACTTTCCTATTTTCTTTTCCAATTCATACACATCTAGGACTAAGGCATACTATAAACAAGGAAAAATATCCCAGCACTTTGCTGTTACGAGCTCAACCTCTCCCTTCGCCTATGGACACCATTCTCTGCCTTTCACCCAGGGATGCTGCGCACAGAGCACAGGGAAGGATAGGGCAGAGAGATTCCCCACTAGGAAGAAGAAAATACATCTCTCCAACCTGTATTTCTGTTTCTAACAGTTTGTTTTCACACTGGCCCTACTGGAATTGGTGCTGGCAGAGACCAAAATGTACGCCAGAGCTTATAGGGCTTTGCAATGTATAATGATAGCCACTGACACAATGGGCTGTGCATTCATATCTGCTGACTCAGGCAAAGAAGGCAGCAGTAGACATGTCCTGACTGTAAACTACATTTCCAATGCACATTTGGCTTCCTACCCTGAATTACTACCCCTGCTGTATAAAACCCTGCTAGGCTCCAGCCCAGCAGCCAGCAGCCAATGCTCCTGAGCAGCTGGTAGCAAGAGCCATCTGAAACCAGTAAACCAGGCTGCTGGCTCCCTGGGCAGGGGCTGTCACTATGCATTCTCCCAACACGTAGTGCAGCAGTGCCCCAACCTACTTGGCTTCTGGGCATCACTGCAACATAAATGAGGATAACCAATGCCAAAGAAAGGCAAATACTCAGTTCTGGGAACATGGCATGGCCCAGAGCTTGCAACAGGAATTTATGTGAAAAAACTTCATGACACTTAAGTCTGCATCAGAAAACCTACAAGCTGCACTGTTTGGCATCTTGATTTCCAGCCCTTGAGAAGTTCAAATAACTCAAACACAAGACTGCAATACCACTCTCTGAGTAAAAGCTGTTTTAAACCTATTTTGGCAGCCACTGATAGTCATAACCAAGATGCCAACTGTATGGTTTCTTACCTCCTTCTTCTGGCTCCAACTGGCCAGCAGTGGTCAGGGGACACCTGACTGCTCTGCTAGGGAATCTCTGATGCTGTCCAAAGACAGACAAAGCATATTACCAATAAAAATCAGAATCTTCAAAGTTTCAAAAGTTCCCTTTCCATAAAACAAGCTTTAGACAGAGAATAACTGCTAATGAGCTGCAAAGCCCTTTTTTATAGGCACCCGCTTGAGATGACCCACATTACTCATCCACTTTGCCTCTGAGCACTTCCACATTTACAGCAGCATAAGCGCTTTTACAACCAAACATGATCATATCATCTTTTTTTTTTCCTCCCTATGTATAAAAGGGTTTATTTTTTCATTTTTCAGCAAAAATTAACACGTCCACACAAACATGTGGACTGTGATATCTATTTATGAATGCCCAAACATCTAGTATTTGATGATCCTGGTCTCTTCTGTGCACCTCCTTACATTTATTATCAGCCTGCCCTGAAAGATCTGAACATGTTTCAGCTTACCAAACACCAGCCAACACAGAACTGCAGCTGGAGTACAATCTGCCATTTAGCAGTGCTGCTTTTCCTTAGCTCCTAGGCTACACAAAGTTCCTGTCCTGGTTTTCTACCTGGGAGTGCGTGATGAGAGGGCAAGATGAAGCCCCATGACAGAGGCCACAACGCACTAAACTAAATACAACAAAATATAAACAAACATAAGGAAAGGTCCACAATAAACAAATTC
This sequence comes from Picus viridis, assembly GCA_033816785.1. Classification (NCBI taxonomy): domain Eukaryota; kingdom Metazoa; phylum Chordata; class Aves; order Piciformes; family Picidae; genus Picus; species Picus viridis. Next base: position 42,205,562 of record CM066578.1, on the reverse strand, counting down.
CATTTCCCCAAAGTACACCTCAGGAACATACATATCTGCTGAGGGGGTAGTGCACGGCATCTGTGTTGGAAGGAGTGAGGCGGAGAGATCAAATCAGGAAATTTTGGGAAGCAAAAGCCAGGCTACCTGACATGGAGATGGCCCTGCAGAAAGAGAGGAACAACCATAGTGAGGCTTGCAGGGCCAGGAACGTGCAAAGAAAGCGGTGGGGGTGGGAAGCAATGCTGTTCAAACGATACTGCTGGCAGAGCATGAGGCTGGTCAAAGGAGGTTATGTCATTCCTGCAGAAAATCCCGCCAGAATTATCCTACTGGGCAAGAATAATTATCCCTCACAGAAAGAGCACAACGCAGAGGCTTGGTCAACCTAAGTGACCCAGGACTTGGGCTATGGAAAAACAAATCCTAGGAAGCAAGGCCATTACTAACTAACTGGACAAGATAGACTGCAGCTGCTGAAACACATAACCAGAGTGACATAATATCAGAACATATTTTTATGCTTACTGACACAACAACAGACCGAATTCTGAAGTTGTATTTTAGGCACACTAGCTCAGACTATCTTTAGACAGGAAAAGTGTGTGTGTACAGATGTTCCAGCAGGCACGGAGAGCAGAGCTGGAAAAAGCACTCGCTCACTTCCGAGCCTCATAAAAAACGCTTGTTGTAAATAAGGGTGGGAACAGATACACCAGGCAATGCTGAACCAGAGTCATTTCAAAAGCAGGCATGAAATCAGTAGTCAGCCAGGGACTGCTGAGGTTTAGGGGCTGCATAGCTTCCCCAGCTTTACTTTCCTTTGCTGATGGATGTTTTCATGTGTTACCCTCTCCTGCAGTCCCCCCTATGTCTTACTCCTCTTGCCAGCTCTTTCATCCGGCTTTCTATCTCACTTTCACACATGCTCTCTTGGAAGCGTAATTGAAGCTATAAATTCACGTCTGCACATCTGTAGCAAAAATAGTTTTTCTAAGAGCTATTCTTCTTACCTATTGATGGTGACAAAAATGCTACAGAGTTGCTGGCAATTCAGGGGGCTCGCTGCAGCTTTAAACACCGACAGAGAGCTATGCACTGACTCACAAGGAAAACAAGCAGTAATGCAACTTATCTCTCTCTCTCTCTCTATATATATATATATATAATATATTGTTATTTATGTATTTGTATAAATATATATTTATGGGGCTGTTATGCTTGGAATAAATTCTATTGGTGAAATATCAAAACCCACAAGAAATAGCTTCAAAAACCACAAGAAATAGCTTTAAAGCTCTTGTTCCATGAAACAACCTTTATTTTTGAAGTAAGACATAGTTAGCACTTTGCTTCAGAAAAAAACCCCTTGGAGTCCATCAATGCAAGGACAGATTTAATTTACCATGATCACTCTCCAGCCTGCAGTAGTAGAAAGATGAGGGTAGCAACTACGCAAAGTAGGATTTAGACCTCCTTGATCCTATATAAATAAGACATAGAAGACTGGGATGCTTCCATGTTAGGTTATGACTGAGCCCTGCTTTTAGCAACAAAATCCCTAATATTGTGTGGCAAAGAGATGAATTAAACCTCAGGCACAGAAGGCCCTGTACCTGGGGGGCTTTCTGCCACAGGCAAGACACCTCTGCTGCAGTCCACAGACCCAAGGTCCAGACACAGCAAGGAGAGGGTCTGTGTATATGTCATGCACATGTCTAGATATGTTTTTACTTGCCCCCTCTGGATGTAAGGAAATCCTTGGTACCATGATCAAAGCAATGCTTGCAAGGTCTCAAGAGGTGACCTGAGTGTACTAAAGGTACAAAAGGCCCTGCTCACCTCACAATTTCCAATTTTTTCTCTACCCCAAGCCTGTAGCAAAGCATAAACCCCAAAGTTTGTGCTTTGGGTGTGATACGGAAGTGACTGCTCCTGCAAGTAGTGCTTGTACAAAATAACAGTGATTTCCATGGAGACTCATCTTTTTTGGGCTCAACTTTATTTCCTTTATGGCAAATATGGCAAATAAATTAACTGTGGGCAATTATTGGGTTAATATCAGCACCACAAATTCCAGGCATGAAGACACCGGAGAAAGAGCACAGGTTTGGGTGACAGAGACAGGCCACCAGCCTGCTGGAAGCAGGGTGATAGGGGAACCAGACACAAAGGAAACCAAAAATCTGTGAAAAGGAGCAAAGAGATAGCAGAGATTGAAAAGAAAAAAAGGGGGAAAAAAAGAAAGCAAGCCAGAAGCTTGCAGACAGTGACAGCACTTGTGGAGGAAGCTCTACATGGTATTTTTGAAACAAAGACAGGGAAGCAGGAGCAGAGTTTAGCACTGGACCTGGAAGGGACTGGTGCATCCTGGTGAGTGCCTCTGTCTCCAGGACAGCCTGGGAGCCTTCCTAAGCTCCTCTCCTTTATGTGAACCCAGCACAACAAAGCTCTGCTTGCAATGGGCACATGGTGCCACTGCTACTACAGCATGAAAGCAGCTTTCCAACATGTAAGAAGATGCCCATAATTCTCTCTTTGCCATGATTTTTTTTATATTTAGCAAAGCTAGTACTGTTTTTATTGAAATTCACACACAACCATGGTGCTCAGAGAGATTGGGGGGGGGGGGGGGAGAACGACACCAAAGCTAAATTGAAAGTTCAGCTTCTTTCAGCTGAATTTGTTAGTAGGTTCATCATCATTTTTTGACAGTATAATCTTTCCATTGTGAATTACTTCCACTGCATAATATAGGAGACCAACAAATTGCTAGATATAATTTGTGCCTTAAATAATAAAGCAATTAATGGCATTTTAGCAGGAACACATTCTTCTCTTCAGAAATAAAACCCCTATTTCATCTCATCTAAATTGCTTGGTCAGCTTCAAATGAGAGCAATATAAATCTCCTTCCCATACTGCTTCTGTTATCTATGATAAAGGGAAGAGACAGAAGGTAATCTTGTGTTCTGTATTCACTGACACATCATTTTCATGCTACACTACACTGTAATTTATTTCTAATGGGATAAACCTTTTGTAGTCTTCCTGCATTGTTCAGCCACACACACGTCCCCAACTGGTACCGAGATTGTGGAACTGTCAGGTGCAAGATCCAAGGGCCACGCTCAGTGGAATTAGGCTATCTGCTGCACATTTCAGCTGTGCTACAGCTGTGAAAATAAACAGCTAGGCTCTATAATTAAGGTATGCTTTTATTCCTTCCCATCCCCTGCCTCCTGGAAGCAAGGCACTCAAAGAGTACAACACATTTCACTACTTCTTGTAACCATCAACTAAACTTTTAATTTTGCATCTAATTGGTTTGATACAATCCAAAAAGACTTGTGGAGCCCGGCAAGATTATAAGGGCACGAAAGCCAACTGAAACTGAGAAGTCCTTACAATCTTTGCCATAACAGAGGAAAGTATCGTTAAAGAAAACAAAGGAAATACCTTTGAAGCGCTTTCTCCTGTCCTGATCAAGAAGGATACAAGAAATAAGTAAAACAACATAGGAAAATCAAACTGGGGCTCTGAAGCGCCCCAGACATTAATTTTTTTGTTTACAAACAATTGTATTCACAAGATTTAAGAGGATAAGAAGACGATAAAACCTGTGGCTTTCAGTTTATGCAAGCATTCTTCAAAGTGAAAAAGCTTGGAACTTCAGGCCCAGCTGAGGACCCAGTTATTCTTGATGCAATCATGCAATGGCTAGATGCAAACAGAAAGTTACCCATGACATTCCTGCAGAACTCAACACACTTACAGAAAACATTCAGGTTTATTTATAACACACACTTCCTTGAAAAAATGTGTAATACTATCACAGAACAGCTAATAAACAGTATTATCAAGCACCAAAACTTAAGAGAGACAAGAATCTCAGTAGTACTCTGCCTTTCACACTCACCTCTCTACTTCGGCTGATCGCTACACTCACTGAGCGCACCTTACAAAGGAAAATACTATCTAATGAGCTGTCTAGTTATGTAGCTAATTCTACGGCCCCATCACTCCAGCAGTTTACAATAGGATTAATCTCATCTGAATCAGATACAAGGTAGAAACTTGCAGCCAAGACAGTCACAGTATCACAGTATTGCCAAGGTTGGAAGAGATCTCGAAGATCATTGAGTCCAACCTGTCACCACAGACCCCATGACTAGACCATGGCACCAAGTGCCACATCCAGTCCCCTCTTGAACACCTCCAGGGACAGCAACTCAACCACCTCCCCGGGCAGCCCATTCCAATGGCGAATCACTCTCTCGGTGAAGAACTTTCTCCTCACCTTGAGCCTAAACTTCCCCTGTTGCAGCTTGAGACTGTGTCCCCTAGTTCTGGTGCTGGTTGCTAGGGAAGTCATCTCTCCAGATCAGTCATCTCTCCAGATCTTCTTTACCACTGATGCAAAGTGACAGTCCCTTCCAGGGCACACATCACACCATTTCAGGTAGTCATCCTCAAGAAGGTGAACAAACCATTTTGCTGCCTGCAGAAGGGACTAAGCTCCACTGTGGCCATCTGGACAAATTCCTGCTCTAAGGCAGCTGGGCAGCAGGAGAGCCGGGTCTGGTGGCATAGCCCAAGGTTGTTTGCAGTAGCATTTCAACAGCTTTGCCATGTCCAGCTGGACTGGGGTCCTCGGTGTGCCCCAAGCCCCCACGTAGGATGGTGACAGCAAGTGTGCAAGAAAGGGCAGACTAATCTATTGCCAGGCACTGGCAGTGGGGTTGCAGCTGCTCTATACAGCTCTTGCTGCAGATTACGAATCTGCCCTGTTAGCTCTGGTTTACCAATAGTTCACGCTTCAGAAATTTGACAAAATACCCCAAAGGCTAACTCCTGCTGAACTCCATCCCTGCTGCCACGACCAATTTGCATTACGACTTTGTTCTAAGGACGTATCTGCAACCATTTATGCCAAGGGCCCAAATGATTTGATTCAGCCTAGCTAGGCAAAGCAGTGCTGCTCATGTCCATGTTGGGTCACGGGGAAGGAGAAGTGGTCTCAAGAAGACTGGCTGCCACTTTAACAGGGTTTCCAGCTGAGATCCTGCAAGTGAACCTTCCTGTAGATACTGTCAAACAGCTTCACCATACAATCCTGTGGCTCTGGGCAAGCCCTCGGGGGATCCAGAGATGCCCTCTGGCAAGCCCCCAGTTCCCACAACTGGCCTCTGCAGCATCTCAACCCACCTACAGGGTTCAGTGCCAACCCATATTCTGATGTTTGCTAATGTCTAAATTTCAAATACAGTAGGTCTTGTGTTCATTCAGGTTCCTCTCATCCAAAACTCCCTCTGAAATGCAACCCACATGAGCTCCTAGATGTGGATAGCACATGAAGTGGCTGCCCTCACTGCCTGCAGCCCCATTCAGCAGATTGCTTTCAAAAGAAAGTGGAAGCATCTTAGATAGACTGCCTTTCACTGTGGTTGGAAAGGGGCTGCTTAATCACGTTTCCAAGCTCAGAACCTGTTTTCTGAACATCTCTGGAGAGGGAGGGCACACCGCTAATAATGCAGGAAAACACTGTGCATTCACTTAGCTGCTTCCAATGTTTATCCTTTCTCATGGGGAAAATGCATGACTTAGCTCTCAGCTGGCAAACAGATGACTCTGCATGAAGGACGGTGTCACATGAAGTGCAAAGGTCTGGCTGCACCTACTGCCACGGCTCACCCTGCTGCAGGGGTGCTTCACTGCACAGAAGAGGGCAGACAGAAAGCAAACCCTCAACAGCCATACTCAGTCACAGGCTTCTCACTTGCAGAAACCAGTTATCCTTCAAGGCTACTGAGGAAGACTGTTAGAGGAAGAACTAAAGAGACTAAACCTGACTAGCTGAGAAGATCATGGTAAATGGTAATAAATGCCCTTAAGGCAAGCAAGCCTGCAAGATTAAATCCAGGAGGCAGATACTAGGATTCTCACTGGAAACAACTCCATGGCTGAAAGCTCAGGACTGGGTGCTAAAACTGCCTCCACAGGGATCTTACCTCAGCATTTTAAAGCTAGGTTTGGATGAGAAATAATAGAAGGCTGGCAGGGAAAGCATGAACAGGTGATCAAATAAGCCTTTTCTGCCTTAAATTTCTAACTCTGAAAAAAAACCCCAGCATCTTGTTCAACAGGCTGCCTCAACCATGATGCGCAAGAAGGTGCTAAGCTGCAGTGATAAAAACAGGGAGAATGAACAGGGTCTGTCTCTTCTATGAAAGTAGAGTTTGCATAAAAGAACCAGAGTTATGAAGAACAGACAACTGAACTGCTATTTGTACAACTGAAGGAAAGGATTTAAAAAAGAGTTGGGGATGTTATTGTTGTCCCTGTGTTGTACAAAGTGGTCTAAAACTCAGCGATCTCAATGTTTGGGGTTTTTTTACTGTAGCAACTGCCAATGACCATCAAATGAAAAAGCCACAGAACTAAGTCAAGCATGCAAGCACCCATAAATGAGGATGATAAAGGCCAACATTCACCTCTGAAGATGATCTGTAGCTCCAGTTACATCATCTTAGGTCACTTTTAAAGTAAAGCTACAAGTTCTTTACTCGTAGCACAATGTGTCAGACACGTGCTTGTGCTTTTTTCCTATTTCCACCTACTAGTCCCTGCAGACAGCTGCAAAATCCGAAAAAAAGTAGTGTGTTGTCCACTGTTCCTAATTAAAATCCCATAGTCTTGTGGTCAGAGAGCTCTGGAGAACTGGCAGGGTTGTGTGATTTGCTTGAGGTCAGACAGAAAAGGCATGCTAGACCAGAGATGACTGATCTCTTGGCTCGTGTGTGCAATGCAGCACTCCACAGCCAGGGCCAGTGGAGTGACAGCAGTCACCAGGAAGCTCTGATTCCTTTCAGTAACCTAACCTTAAATAGACTAAATTTGCAAAAGGGGAAACACTATGTAAAACCCCCCTCACATCAGCTGAATTAAGAGTAACTTTTTCCCCCTTAACGCCTTCTTGCACCCTGTTAAGACTGGATGTCTTAACCATAGAGAAAAGTCCTTTGAGACTACCAGAGATGTACAAGGAGGTGGACACAGGAAAAGTGTAATCAGGTGGAGAACCGGGCCGAGGTTGAGCATGAATTTGTGTTTTGCATTTTTGTGTATATTTGTGAATAGTATTTCCATTTAAATTTCCAATTATGTGGAGCGTTTTTTACTCTTCTGGGATGTGTGTCTCTGTAAAATAGCCCTCTGTCTGCTCAAACCCACCCACACATGTTGCTCTGGAAGCCAAGAGGGCCCTGCAGTCTGTGTCAATCTCTAGTAGCTCTCTGCAATTTTTCTGCATCATCAAGTGCCAGTAAGCGTTCACACTCCAAGTAGTACCTGGTCTGACCATATGCATGTTCCTCCAGCTGCTCAAGAGCCCATCTGCTTGGACAGGCTTGCTGGCTTCACTCTCTGCACATGACCCAAGCAATTTCATCACTAACCCTGGAGAACTTGGGGGACACATTGGTGACAAAGTGACAGATCTTTGCATTTGTGACAAACTCACTCCGTCTGTTACCTACTATTTCCCCCAGGTATTTACTTCTGGAGGCATGAGGCGTCTGTGTCTTTGGTGAGTTTCCAATACTCACATCCACATGTTAAAATGGAAATAACATCTGAGTGGAAGACTTGTAGTTTGGTCTTCACATTTGTATTTTCAATGACTAATTTTGTTTAAGTTGGTAAATGCAGCTGTTGCCTTGCCAGTTGGTGACATTTCCTTTTGGACTTCCCCACTGGTTGGTGTGTTTCTGCCAAGACATGTAAATTGACTCATTCCTTGTATTCCTTTGCCTTTTTATACAATGCTTCAGTTAGGATTTGCCAAAGGTCTCCTGAGATTTGTTTTCCCAATTAATGATTAGCCCTTCAATGCCAGACAGTCCTTACTTAGATGTTTTCTGAATCGTCACTTAAGCATCCCATGCTCAGGGTGCAGGAACTAACTGATGTTAACACTTCACAGTATTATACCTAGCTGTACTTTTTCTCATGGTGATTTGGTCATGTCAGCAAGTCAAGAACAGCCATAAAGAGGTGACAGAATGCATGCCCTTTCATACAGCAGCATTATCCACGATGAACCATTCACTCAGCTGTCCACTTGCTTCAATGGTTCAAGCTTGTTGAGACTGAGCAATTATTATAAATACATACCTGAAAGAGAAGATTAATTTCCTGAGAAAGGCAATAAAAATACCCTTCCTCAGAACCACAAACCCCCCAGCTGTATCAGACTGGCAGGTACCCTGCCTCAAGCTAGGGAGCAGGAGAGGTTGTCCAAGAATCTGGCCATTCCTTTACCTCCTTGAACAGAAATGGCTGAGCTGAAGCTGTAAATGAAAAACTGGAATCTGTTGTTTTGGTTTGGGTTTTTTCATTCATTTTCCATGGGCTGTACCACTGAAAGGAATAGAGCTTCCCTTCAACTGTTGCAGTCACTTACATTATCTTTCCAGGATATTTTCACTGGAATGCAACTTCTCAGTCAGATTGTTATGTTTTTTCATAGTCTGCTATTTCTCAAAGAACTCAACAACTACTCATTCAATAATTTGTCAGAAATACTCTCTACCTGTACCTTTTTGGTCTTAGCGAGTTTAAGGTTTCTGCCTTTGTTCTGTGAGACAGAATCTCTGCTTCAGCATTTTCAGTACCTTTGGCAAAATCATAGTGCTCCTCCCATCAAATCCTTCTCTCCATGTCACTAAACAGTTTTCAACTGTTTAGATAACCTCAGGCGGGCCCACTGGGTGGTGGCACCTTACCTGTTGAGCTGATGCAAACAACAGCAAAGGGAAAGCTTTTCTGGGAATTATATCAGCTTCCTGAGCAAGGCTTTACTTCTCTTGATCTGAAACCGACTAACCTGCTGCTTTCACTGGCTGCATTCAAATGCCTGGTGTTGGCTTTGATATATCCATCCTTGGAAAGCTCACTACTTGAGCTTGCTTAGCTGAAAATTAGTTACATTTTTTGCAACCTATGCTTTGTTCACTTGGTAGTGAAAACAAAAGAAACACCTCTATTACTGTTTCTCCTGCGGAGGTTGTTGCTTTTTTCTTTTTGGTCCTGTCACAAAAAATAACCATCACTTCCACTGTATGCTGTATCTGCTGAAGATATCCACTGTGTTCTCCTCCAACACACTCAGACCACAGCAATTCCACCAACTGCTCTGGGGACATCTTTACACTATGCCCACACATCACCAAGAGCCTTGATAGCAGACAGGTTGAGCCAGACCCCATGTTACTGCTTTGGACGATGCTTGGCCCTTGATTCCTCCATTCTGTCACCATCTCTAACTCCAAGAAAGAAGTCTCCCCGTTAGTAAGCAGATGTCAGGCTGAAGAATGTGGTCCAAATCTGCTGACAGCTCCTATCTCATCATAGTAGTTGTCTGTTGGTAACACTGTATAATTGTCATTTCATGCACTGTGTTTGAAATCCAGTTCAGAGCAATTGACCACTAATTGGTTCCCAGTCTATAAGCTATTTTTCTCTCTTGGAAGTAATAATTAACACTACACCCCCAGAGTTATAATCATCTTGCTTCATCAATATATTATAGCTTTGTTTTCATTCTTAGATTGCACTTTGTCAATTTCTGGCCACAGGCATTTTGCTTACTCGAAGGATTTTACTTCATGTATTCATCCATCTCATTCACCTCCACCTCTTTTAAGGTTGCAACCTTTATTCTGCTGTTCTAGAAACCTACTTTCAGTGGATGGGTTCTTTTCCAAAGCTTTCTTCGAGGAATTTCTCAGAGGCTTGCCTTCCTGCAGTTTTCACCAAAACAGGTCATATCATTTCACCTAAGACAGAATCTGTTACTTACCTGGCATGTGCTTTGCTGTAACAGCTACCTCACTGTCTTCCTCTAATTTGCCTCTTTTCCAAGGACAGATTTTTACCAGGAGCCGAAGCCAAAACATGGAGTGTTGTATTACTGCCTTGCATCTCAACCATGTTGCTTGGCTAGGTCAGTTTGAGCCATGAGACACTATAACCTCAGCCTCTGCAAGTTCAGTTGCTACCTTGTTTTTGGTCGTTGGGTTAGGTGGTACACACACACTACCAACCACTGAGAGAACACAGCAGTTTTTCTGTCACCTACATTCTGCTCGGTAAGGATGCTGCAAGATGAAAAGATTGCAGAGTACTCACATTTTACAGTAATAGCAGCCATTTCAATACCTGGCTTAAAAAAGAAACCACATCTTATATTTCAGAAGCAGCTGTGTTCTGTCTCCAGAGCTGCTGTGAATTGTTCATACATTCCTCAGCATGACATTTTGCTTTGTCTCCCACCCTCATCCCCAGCACACTAATATGTTAGTAGTTATCACCACTCAAATCTTATGCAGGTTCACATTAGGACTCCCTAGATCCAGTGAAACACAGAAACTAAACACCTACCAGAACTGGAGAAAAAAATGCAGGAAAAAAAATTGTTGGCTGCTGAGCTAGTTCAGATTCATCTGTACTTATGGTGCTATTTGGTTCAGCAGATGGAGAATGAAAGGGAAGGTGTCTTTTGCCAACGATTTATACTACCTCACGTGAGAGATGTTATCTATGCTCAGGCCCCACGTGACAAGTCATTCTGGACCTGACAGTGGGTAAACTGTAAGAGAAAAGAAGACTTTGCACTTGGATAGCCAAGCCACAGACCTGAAATACTAACATTCAGAAGTCAGGATCCAGGAGAGAGCCCAAAACAGGCCAGAAGGATTGAAAAGAAGAGTAGATCATCACTGCAAAAAGCCCAGTTCTGTAGGAAGACAGGCTCCACAGAGGGGGAAATATAACCCAGAGGACCAGTACCTGGGACTTGCTATCTTACTTTTTCAGAGCAAAATTATGGGGGGTACCTATCAATCAAACAAGGGATGTAGGAGCTGGACCAAACCTGGATGTTATGAGCTGCTCTGCAAGCTGGTCAACTGATTAGGTCAGTGCACTATTTACACTGGTGGTGTCATCCTGGGGTGGGAGATGGGATAAGGAGAGGGGAAAAGGGGAAAAAAAAGAGGTCAGGATTACAAGAGTCATCTGGTCACAAAAAATTAGACCAAGATATTGAGAAATCAGTGTCAGCCTTTCAATCTTGCTAAATAGAGACAGAAGACACAAACATGGAAGACAAAGAAGAGACATTCAGAAGAACATAAAAACACAAGCACAACTTTAGGATGTTTGTAGATAACCATCTCTCAAGTAGTATAAATAAAGACTGAGTAAGTGTAACCGACTTATAGCTTGCCTTTGAAAAGACAAACCATGTACATTTCACCATTACAAACAGCCAGCCATGTAAAGGCTAAAAGAAACAGCAAGGGAACTGGGTTGTGTTAGAAGCCTTCTTGTATAACCCTGAGCAACTTTGTGCTTCATCTTACAGACAAGTAAAAGCTGTCTATACAGCAGCAGATGCCTGTGAGATTTGTTTGATACACTTTGCTGAGGAAGAGCCATCAGAGGTGGTTACAGGATATAGCTGGTACCCCTCTGTGCTACCCCACCAAGTCTCCATGAGAGACCTTCCAATGAACTTTTTTTCTAGTGAAGAGCAGATGCCTGAGTAAATAAGAGATGTCACAAAAATCTGTAGCTGTTAGGTCTCAGATGAAGAAAAGAGGAAGCTGAAGGAAGACTGAAATAACTACTTCAGATTTTCAGAAGAACAGCTAGCCTCTGTTGCCCCAAGCAATGACAATAATGCTTCATTTGCTTTGATTATGAATTTTAGTTTTGTGATACCTAACTTTCTTTGCTTGGTCTTATAAAGGCTAGACAACAAATCTGTGCATGATTGTGCTGCAGTTTAATTTCTGCCTCTTGAAAATTAACTCTCTTTGACGAAGCATGTTTTAATATTACCTGCAGTTGCAGATAAGATGGGCTGCCACTGAATGCAAGATTGGGTTTGCTGTCAGCTTTTGATTTTATTGCTGAGAAAAAGCAGTATGTGCTGACACAGAAAGGCAAGAACTGAAGCTTCAGCTCAAACAGGAGTTCATCCCAATCCCTCTTCCCAACAGCAAGCACTGAAGACACCTGGGAAGCCCAAAAAGCACACAGGGTCATTTCCTTAGTTGAACTCCTCCACTTCTGTATTTCTTTTGTCTTTCACAGAAGTGCTTGCTTAGCATAGAGAAGAATCACTTGGGGGATGAACACCAAGGGAAGACTTCCTTGCTGAACATTTTTGTTTCATCCCTCATTAGCAGGTGGGCGACAGCCATACATACTGACGTGGGTGAGCACATGGGGGTTTCATGGAAGACAGAGCACCAACGTTCATTCCCAGGAGGTTCAATCTCACTTACATGACGCCTACATTCACACTGCAATCACAACTGCACCAGCTACAATCTTGTTAGAGCCTCTGCTCACAGGATGCTGGTTAAAGATATCTTAAATCCTGAATGTATTTCTCATTATACCAAGTACACTGACAGCAGACTCAAACTCAGGATCTGGAAAGCTTTACCAACACCTGTACCATTAATATCAACTGCAAGAAAGTACTTTTCATTACGTGCTTTTAACAATCTGATAATTTATTCCTTACCAAACTCATAAAACAACAGTACTAAAGATAACCAGTGACACAGGAGCGTTTGATGTTGGCTGCTTGCTTACAGGACCCAAATCTAGACGACAGCATCACTGCACTGAGAAATGTCACATCAAGCTTTCCACTAGTTTCAACATTTCCCATTCCATTAAATAAAAAAGGGGTGGAGAAAGGAGGAAACCATATTTCTGCTCCACTTACTTGACGAACGCAAGAAACTGCACATAGAAGAAATCATCTGTCATAATCTCTCTGAATCTTGCTGAAACACACAAAGTAACCAGAATTTGTCTCCATGGTTTAGGCAACTGGTTTCAAAATCAAAGTTTCTGGATACCTTGGCTGAATGCTTCTAAATAACAAGTACCTGCACGTGAGCATACTCACCAATAAACTGCAGGTTTCAGAATTCAGAGCATATCTACACCACTTCAGTCTTTCAACAGATTAACTCCATATGACAACTTAGCTACGAGTCTCAGCCTGGAAGCACTTCCTTTCCCCCTCCACCTAAATCAGAGTCAGAAACGCTCTGAAGGGAGATTAGGGAGACAGTTTTGCAAAGCACAAAGCACTGACCTAAATGTGTTCCCGTTTAAGTAGGTGGAGGTTCTGAATGTTCGGTCCAGCCCTTTGTGTTTTTGAAGATCTGCGTAAGCTTTTAAAGCCTCTCATTTCATTTAATGCAGGTTTTACCTTCTCTGGAGATGTTTTCTACTCTTTGCCTATTTTGCTATAAATAAACTGACAGATTGCACATACGCATATTCTGCTGAATCTAGAGAAATGAAAGGTTTTGTGCTTCACCTGCTAGCTCTGAAACAGCAACAGCTGCACGCGATGCACTGGCTTGTGCCAGCATTTGGTAGCGGTACCCCGGCATACAGGAGGGATGGCTGCTTCAAACAACGTGCTCTGTAAGCTTTTACACTAGCCAAGGAGACCGCAAAATATAGGCCAGCTGCGTTTCTTATTTTCATGCACACAACACTGTTAGATCAATGGGATTTGCATGGATTAGCAAAGGACAAAATTAGCCTATTTTAGTAATGGTAAAAATGGCATTAAGATTATAACCCATCTCACACTCCCAAGACTAATTACTTCCCAACTTAATGCATCAAAAGGCTCTTTCTGCCTAAGAGAGTCATGTCAAATGAAAACAAAATAGTTCTTTCCTTTTTCTTTTCCTTTTTTCCCTTTTCTCTCTCTTAGACATGATACATTTTAAAACTGAAAGAATTAATCACCTCATTTATTTTAAAGAGTGAAAAAGGAGCACAGGCTGCTGTGCTGCTTGATTAGAAACACTGGACTGGGAGGCTGCTGACAGCTCACTGAACACTGAGCTATGATATCACAGTTGGCATGATGTAATTCCTTTCAGAAGATGGAGTTCTCTTATACATCAGTGAGGTTGCTCTTCCTCCCAGCTACTCCTGAGATCCTCACATGTGAATTGACAGCACTTGTATGGGAACATTCAAATAAAACATCACAAAGATTTTGCAATGATAATCAGTATTAGTTCTGCTAAACATCATAAAAGCCTAAATTTTAGGTTCCAGTCTGCAAGGCTGACTTTCCCCAGAATGAAGTAACTGGTGTCTTGAAATAATCAGAAAATAGTTTTGTTGTCCTCTCACCAATGCTTTATGTCCCTGTCCTAGGTTGAGCTAGGACTTGGAGCTTCAGGGCAAAAACCCACAGGAGAGAATGTGTATTATCCCCACTCCCCCTCCTTCTTCCCCTGTAGGGAAAAGGTAGGCTGGGAAAGGTAAAAGGAGTAAATAAAAACACTTGCACAGAACTGGAAGTTAACAAAAGGAGTATTAACAAAGGTACAAGGTATTAAGGCCAAAGGAATATATACACAAAACGCGGTTTGCTGGATGGAAGTGGATTAGGCCCCACAGCGTAACAAAGCAGCTCCCAGCCAGCAAGAACCTCCCCACCAGCCAGCAAAGTGAAAGCAAGAGAGAGCTCCCTGGAAAGCCCTGCCTCTTACATAGAGGATATGTGGGAAAGGGAAGGGAATAACATCATACATAATCTGATGCTACCCCCTGAGTAGGGTTTTCCACCCTCGGGTCCAGCAGTTAACCCTCATCTTACAACAGACCCCCATTGAGATACATGTAAAAAATACCTGATCTAAGAGCAACTCACATGTTGGTTTTAAAGGGACTAAAATATAAAATAGGCTGAAGGATACCTAGGATGATGCAGGGAAACATGCTTTGACCAGCGGCAACTTCCACTCTCTATGCTGGTCCTGGTGCATGGCTGCCACACAATCAGCCAAGCCCACCTTACTCTACAGATGCAGCAGGTAACTCTGTAGCTGCTGACAAAGGAAGGGGTTATTTGCTTCTAAGGGAGCAAAGATTACTGCAGGCAACACGTTATTAACACAGACCCCACACGGATACTTGTTCAACAATTGCCCCTCCAAATATCTGGCCTGAAGTGATGGTCTGGGGCCATACCTGCAGCTGTGGCAAACCCTGAGATGGCTCAAGCTGGGCAGGGTCCCAGCGCAGGTCTGCACATTGCTTAGCCATCCCAGGGTGGGCAACTCCAACAGCATCCCGAGCTGAACCCCAGACTGATGATTTGCACGGCGTTTTCCTCCAGAAGGCAGTTTATTCTCGCTGCTTTGTTCCAAGCTGCTCACATCCACAGTTCCCTGAAGCCTCAGCAAATGCAGGGCTGGTTTACAGTCTCTGTTCAAGGGACTGCACGTCTACAGGGCTGCAGGCTTGCACTACAGTTTAAGTGCTCTGGGACTCCTCAGAGTGAAATGCATAAAATGCTAATGTACTACAAGACTCCTACAAATATTTTTAAACAGCATCTCCGGTATATGGAACTATTTTACAGGCAAGTCAGTGTTCTATGACACCCAGAGATTGGGTTTTTTTAAATCTTTTAAAGTTTAGATTTCACAGAAAAGTGGGTGTTGATAGGATCTGCCAGCAGCACAAACAAAATGTACAGATCCAGACTACAAATGAAACAATCTCTGCAATGAGGAAATTAAGGCAAAACAATGGAAAAAAAACAAACCAGAATCCATAACATACAGAACTTTAAAAGTATTGAACGAGGAAGCAGAACAATGATTTCAAAGCACATTTGGATGTGTTCTTCTTCAGGCAATGTGTCAAAACCACTTCTCCTCCCCTTCTCCTTGACAGACGGTCTGACTGGGCCCGAAGCCACACCACCAACCTGTGATCCTGGCAAAACCCACAAGGTAAATAATGTTGGACACAAAGTGCAACTGGATGGGAGGTATGAGAGTGCTGAAGGATGAGATGCTGGCAACTGAGCACAAACTTCTCTGAAACAATGCTCCAGCGTGATGCCAAGAGCGCTCTGGAGGTAAATGCTACATAGCCAGGGCTATATCCATCTCTCCATCTCAGTTGAGGCCCTTATGTATTTAAAAGCTAAACACTCCAAATTTCCTGGGCAATTCCCAATTCTGTTCATTTTTCTTCAGCTACTAAAAAAAAACAAACCTAAACCAACAAACCTTCAATTATCCAGCTAACATTTAGTGATTTTTGTTTTCTTTTGTGATGTTAATACGGCATGAAGACGCAAAAAAGCGGTACCGTGCTCTTTTGCAAGGCAGGATATATTTCACAAGGACCAAACCACCTATATGTGTGCTTTGTGAGAGCAGATGATTCCCTCACAGCTAAAAAACACTGAGGGGATGCCAAGTGACATTATTTGGGCCTTTTCTTCTGTTTTAGCATTGTGTAGCAGAACCATGTGCACGAGACCAAATCGATAATCAAAGCCAGTCACAGCCAGTGACAAATCTCTCTGATTCTACAAGTTTAAATGTCAAATTACCGATGCCACTTGAATTCTGGTTTGCTTTTAACTTCAGATCAAAGCTAACAGGGCTGGGAAGACAATGCTTTCCACCCTCTGCCTTCCCCCCTCCTTGCTGCTCTGAAATCATCTGTCTCCAAGCCAGAAGTCTAAATGGAGTGTAGGGCGAGTTCAAAACTGAGAAGGTTGATGAGAGTCTACTGCCAATTCCACTCTGCAGTCACAGCTTGCTCCCACAGCTCCATTAGCTGCCTGCAATCAAGGGCAGCCGACTCAGTCCTGCTTGCTGTCCAGGTTTAATAGGTTCAGCTAGTTAATGAGCAACAGCTAGATTGCATTCCAAGACTTCACATCATTCACAAAGCAATTAAGTGTACACTTCTTGGTCCCCTCCAGGAGCCCAAGAGGAGTGCCTCATTCTACTGAGAGGATAAATGCAAGCTGCAATTTTCAAAACTGAATAGCGTGACACAGTGGGGAACTGTCAGAATGTTCACCTTCTCCGAGTATCACACTGAACACACTGCTCCTTTTCCAAAAGGCTCTGAAGGGCTCCCTTACCTGTACAACCTTGGATTATAGATTGCTCTTGCCAGATGAAACCAAGAGCTGTATGCCGCTGGGGGAAGTATCTCAGTGAGCTACTGACAAAGCAGGCTAGGGAGTGGTGTTAGCAAAACAAAAGAGACTTAATTCGAAAGCCACTTGGAAAGGCAGGAGTACTTTTTATATGCATATGTTTTACATGTTCCCAGTGGAGGACTGCAAGGCACCTTACAAACAACAAAATGCTTATCCCCAGATTTACAAAGCTCAGAAGCTAAGTGGCTTTGAGCCCTGGGGCATCCCTCACAAAACTAGGAGCGAGTCCCCAGAGGATAAGGCTTCGCCTACCTCCAAGGGCAGAGCTGAGGGAAAAGCAAGCACTTTCTTTTTCACTTGCACAGGCCCATTTCCCTTCTCCATACTCTCACACAATTTTACTGGTGCCATTATATGTACCACTACTGCTTCAGTGCCCCTTCCAAATGCTTGTCCCCTTTAAAGCTCTTGCTTCACAGTATCACCAAGGTTGGAAAAGACCTCAAAGACCATCGAGTCCAACCTGTCACCACAGACCTCACGACTCACCAAGTGCCACATCCAATCCCCTCTTGAACACCTCTAGGGATGGTGACTCCACCACCTCCCTGGGCAGCACATTCCAATGATGACTGACTCTCTCAGTGAAGAACTTCCGCCTCACCTCGAGCCTAAACTTCCCCTGGCGCAGCTTGAGACTGTGTCTTGTTCTGGTGCTAATTGCTAGAGAGAAGAGACCAACCTCTTCCTGGCTACAATCACCTTTCAGGTAGTTGTAGAGAGCAATGAGGTCACCCCTGAGCCTCCTCTTCTCCAGGCTAAGCAATCCCAGCTCCCTCAGCCTTTCCTCATAGGGCTTGTGCTCCAGGCCTCTCCCCAGCCTTGTTGCCCTTCTCTGGACACGTTCAAGTGTCTTGATGTCCTTCCTAAACTGAGGGGTCCATAGTACTCAGGGTGTGGCCTTCCCAGCCAAGGATCCTGCTGTTACACAGTGGTAATTTCTCCAGGAGTGCAAAGGATCTTCAGCCTCCAGTGGTGTGGTAGTACTTATTGGGGGGAATTTTCAACCCACCACAAATGGTTTATTCACAGTATCACAGTATAACCAAGGTTGGAAGAGACCCCAAGGATCATCAAGTCCAACCCGTCCCAACAGACCTCACAACTAGACCATGGCACCACAGATGGACAACTTCTTATGTGTGCTGGCTGCATTTTCCAGGTTGTGCAGCTGAACCCATGGGAGAAAGGACCTGGTTTTGCTCTCCACAAAAGGACTGAAAAGACATGCTGCTTCTATCTTACACCAAACGTTAAGAGCCAGAATCACAGAGCCACTAAGCAGATCACAGCCACATCTAGAGAACAATGAAAGAGAAATGCTGGTCATACCCTCTTCTCTCCTCTTCTCACATATGAGATTGAAAAAGGTTTACTGGCTTATAACACCATTAATGAAAAGGAAAGAATAACCAAAAAAATCCCCAAATACTCAATATCCCTTCACAACCTATTTCTGTAAACCAGGAATCAAATAATAAAACTACCCTGGAAAAAGGGATCTTTTGAGTTTTAAAGAATCAGATTACTCCATCACTAAATCCACACAGATTTGGTTTCTTTGAATGAAGACACACAGAAGTATCCACTGTCTAAACTGGAGATGAGTTTAAGGAAAAAAAAAACCAAACCCAAAACAAACCAAAAAATCAATCCAACCCTTCACTCATTTACCAAAAGACTGATCACTGAACTTTAAAAAGACTTACACAATAACACAGACTGGTTGTTTTACTTTAAATGCAAAACCTTGGTATGGAAAGGAAGCACAGCTCAGGAGTTATTTAAGTTTTTTCTTCTATTATTCTCCATTTCCTTCATGTATGCCAGTCAAAACTATAAAATACTTGTGGGAGAAATGCAGAAGGCACGGTTTCACATTCCAGAAGATCTGTTTCCATGTGCTGCATACAAGCCAGACGACCACCCAGGAAAGTCAGGCAGACATGATTTGGCCCAGCAGTGCTGCAACTGCACACCAGCAGCCTTCCTCCATCAACAATTTGTCCTGGATTTGCCATGAGAGGTAACCACCAAGCACTATGAGTGGGTAAGCCTGTGACATGATCACCTCTGTGCCTGCTCTGAAACAATACTAATGACAGGCTCTGCATTTTCTCCTTTAATAAAACTGTGCCTAGTTCAGATACACTGCTAATATAGTTTGAATACATCATCCATCACAAAAGAAGAGTAGATAATACAGGAGCTTGTAATATCAACAGCTCTTTGCTTTTCAAACTCTTCCATTCCCTGTCCCTTTGCCCTCCATCATAATACTTTCACCCCAGTTTTACTGGGGAAAGGAGAGCAAAGGTGGGTCATCTGCAGTCTTAGGAAAGGGTACGATCAGCTGTTTTCTCTCCTTAGAGCCCATGACTATTATTGACTTTTCACATGTTGATCACAGAAAGATTTGGTAACTGTTTCAAAGTCACTAAAAAGGAATCAGTCCTCTGGAAGCCAAGCTGGTTGAGAAACTTTGCTGGCTGGAGCAACAGAAGTAGGCACGGCTAGCATTTAACAAAGCAGAAGGCATTTGTTTTCACTTAACTGGGTAAAAGGCAGCACAACTCAGCCAAGGATTTATTTATCAGACTGGAGTGCCTGCAGCAAGAGGAGGGTGAGATGTCTGTAAGGTTTCTGCAATCCCTAACTTGGAATGGAGGTAAGTGAACTTTGGTTTCACTGTTTGAGTAAGATAGTACAGAATGCCTGTGCTATGCGAGGTGGAAATGCTGATTTATAAAAGGGATGTCCTGGGGGCCACGTGGAGGGGAAAGCAAAAAAAAGATCTCTCAAGACGATACCTTTTCGACATCTGTTGGCCAATACTTTCCACCAGTTCAAGACTGTCGCCAGCACGAAGGGATAACAAACTGTTGGTGAGATTCTTGCTTTGCAGAGCTACGCTTTCATTTCAGCAGGGAGGAATGCTGACTTGTACCCTGGGTACCCCTCTGACCTCTTCAGCAGAAGTGCCAATTAAATTAACAAAAGTAACAAGTATTAACCTAGCCTGGAACCAAACCTACACACAGCAGTGTTACTACCAGACGATACCTCAGTCTATGCTTATAATTGGCTCCACCAGCTGTGAGCTTATTTGGCTCTCAGTCGCTACTTTCAGGCTGTGCAATGGGACACATGAGAGGGTTGGGCAATGAGACCCCAACTTTGGATTAGTATCAATTCTGCTCTGGTGAGACCTCACCTGGAGTACTGTGTGCAGGTCTGGAGACCTCAATATAGGAAGCACATGGACCTGATGGAGAGGGTCCAGAGGAGAGCCATGAAAATGATCTGGGGTTTGGAGCACCTCTGCTGCGAGGACAGGCTGAGGAAGCTGGGGCTGTTCAGCCTGGAGAACAGGAGGCTCCAGGAAGACCTAACAGCAGCCTTCCAGTGCCTGAAGGGGGCCTACAGAAAGGATAGAGACAGACTGTTTAAAATGGCTTGCAGTGACAAGACGAGGGCCAATGGCTCCCAACTACAGAAGGGCAGATTTAGATTGGTTATCAGGAAGTTCTTCACTATGAGGGTGGTGGAACAGGTGGCCCAAGGAGGTGGTTGAGGCCCCCTCCCTGAAGGTATTCAGGGTGAGGCTCAATGAGGTCCTGGGCATGCTGATCTAGTTGAGGACGTCCCTGCTGACTGTGGGGAGGTAGGACTAGATGACCTTTGGAGGTCCCTTCTGGCCTGGACCGCTCTGTGATTCTGTGACATGCATAACAGACTCAGATCATGGCAGGGCCAACCCATAGAGAGGTCTTCCGATAGGGATGTTAGTACCTGGAGATGCTGCAGTGTGGAAAGGAATAATAAATAAATAAATTTAAAAAAAAAGAAAATTTAAAAAATAGAGTTAAAATTGGATGACCTTGCAGTGCTTATCTGGAGTTGTCAGGCAACAGTTAATGCTGAGGAATCTTGCAATTCTGTTTATATTCTTTCACCACAAGCAGGTGTTGGGAAGCCCAGCATGGGAGGGGCATGCCGATAAAAAAGAAAGAGGAACCACTCTTTTTCTCTGATGTGTGTGATCTATTCAGATGAATCCCTTTACCGACAGGCTCTTTTCCTGGAATCAGCACGGGTGCCCAAGCGTCACTCCCAGGCTCTCTGATGAGCAGACAGCACGCCTCAAATGTTTAGATTGCTACCTTTTTGTGGACGATGTGGTTTCGATAGGAGTCTGGAGGAATTAAGTAATTTTTCACAGAGATATTATTAAAAACTCCAGGCTTTTTCAAATTTACATTAATTTTGCCTCTGTGTGTGTGCGTGTGGTTGTTTTGTTGTTGCTGATATTATTTTCATAGTATTATAGTCACATGCTGTCATGTATACCATCTGAAAAGCGAGGAATAAAGGACAATTGTCCATTGACATCCGTCTCATTCCTTTCTTTGGTTGCCTCGCATATCACCGTGCATCTGATTTTTACACTGATGGATTCTGTATCGAGAAATACTTAGACCAGCAGATTTCCCCACGTGTGCTGCTGCTCCTTGTCCAGTGCTGCAGCCACCTCACTCTTTCCTTTCTTCTGCAGCTCTTTGTTGCTGAATGTCAGGGTCATCAGTGCCACCGGCTGACATGATTAGTATGGCTGACATTATACCACTGCTCTAAAGGAAGCAGGCAGAGGGCAAGGGGGTTGGGGGGAAACCCTAAAACACCCAAAACAAAGACTGCAGTGATTTCAGGCAGAAGAAATCAGGCTCAAGCAGACTTTAGCAGCCTCACTCTTTCCAATTAAAGAGGTCCTCGCGCCACGATGGATGTATGCGGCATTTCAATGTGGTCCCATGCTCGTACAGACAGTTCTTTTCTGTCTGCCCCAGCACATATCCTAGAGGTATGCTCCAGGTCTCAGAGATCATAGGCAAAGATTAGGGATGGAGAAAAACAAAATGGTTTTATAAAAAACCCAACCCAACCCAAACAACCCCCCCCCCAACAACAAACCCCAAACAAACCAAAACCCAGCATCAGACAGGAGATAGAGCGTGACCTGTGATTCAGCAGATTCAAATGCTCAGAAATACAACAGCCTGTGCACTACTGAAAGACAGCAGCAGTCCATTACACTTATTGATTTTCAGCACTTTGTCAGCACTAATGATGTTACCTCATTAAAAGAGATAAATGCCCTACTGTTCTACCAAAAGCATCTGCTCCTTCTTGCCTGTCGTCCTCCAGCAGCGCCCTCAGCTGCAGCACAGGGAAATAGAACCAAAATCCAGTGCTAAACTCACTCAGAGCTTGCTAAGGTTGCTTTTTTGTGTTACGCCTTCAGTTATTTATTTTTGATGGGGTTATTCCACATTTCTTATCAGTCATCTCTTCTCTTGGCACCGAACAGGTGCATCAAAGGCAAACAAAGCCCTGTGAGCCAACACGGCCTTCCTGCCTGTAAAGGACTTTTCAGAAAGTAAACTAAAGTCTACCTGAAACAACTCATTCACTGTTGGTAAAACAATACAGGCTGCAACTTGGACTGCAACAGGTGAAGAGCTAGGTAAGGTTGTGATAATGACTTGGACTGCAACAGGTGAAGAGCTAGGTAAGGTTGTGATAATGACTGCTGCCCCTTAACGCTCAGCAATGTGATGCCACGTGTAACACATCTGTTTTATTTCAACAGATTCCTTGCAAAAGTAGCAGTTTACCATAATGAATGTTTTATGCATTATTCCTTTGTGTACAGGGTCTCTAAAGTACACATTATTAGAGTCTATTAAACTCTCTATTTAGCAGAATTACCAATGTGCCTTTGGGGAAATTACTACGATGAAGCTGTACCGGTATTTAAATTCCAGTTGTTTAACAATCTTTTCTTAATCACCAATTCAGGTATCTACATTAAAGTGCAGTCAGACTTCTTCCAGCATGGTACAAACCTGTCTATGAGCTGCTTATGGAATTTTTATTTTAATAAATGCAATTTGGCATGTTTTTCACAGCTTTGAATGACTACTGCTTTAAAATAACAGGAACTCCTGATCCTCTTCACTGAGCAGAGTGCTTCAGAGTTAAACCTGGTTGCGGAAACAACTGACTATTTGCAACTGTACAATTTATATCAACAAATCAGTATCTGCAAGTTCCCAACCTATTTCAGGAAAAGTTGGCCAGCAAGGTCCCATTCTTTACAAATGGCTTTCCTATGAGACAGAATCTGCCCTTGCAGCCCATGGATGAAAGGATGGAGCAGCCCCAAAGCTGCACAAACTTGGTGTATGCCCAGGTCCCTCCTCTGGTCCGGCTATCAAACTCTTCAAATTGTATGTAAAGCAGTAACAGAGCAGTTGCTAACTTGTTCATGACCCTTTTAATACTGCACAATACAGCTAGAGCTAGCTACTCTCTAAATGTCCCAGGGTTTGCAGCAATGACACTTAAACTTAGTTTCAAATTTGTAAATGTGTGTCCATGCCTCCCACGATAAGAAGAGATTTTTTTTTTTTAATTATATTTTATTTCAATAGGAAGAATCTTGTGCATTCCAAGGGAGATAAATTCAACTTCATCATTAGAAATCACAGGATCCAGCTTCCTGGGGTGGAAGAAACCTAGATCCCAACCTTTTAGACTAGACTAGACTAGAATTAACCAGGTTGGAAAAGACCTTTGAGATCATCGAGTCCAACCTATCATCCAACACTATCTAATCAACTAAACCATGGCACCAAGCACCCCATCCAGTCTCTTCCTAAACACCTCCAGTGATGGTGACTCCACCACCTCCCTGGGCAGCCCATTCCAATGGGCAATCACTCTTTCTGTGAAGAACTTCTTCCTAACATCCAACTTAAACCTCCCCTGGCACAGCTTGAGACTGTGTCCTCTTGTTCTGGTGCTGGCTGCCTGGGAGAAAAGCCCAACTCCCATCTGGTTACAATCTCCCTTTAGGTAGCTGTAGACAGCAGTAGATTTCCTCCATGACCTCTGATAAATCATTGTGTTCCTGCTTACATTTCTCATGACTTCAAGAGTATAATCTCATCCTCTCTGAGACGCCTGGAAGTGCTCAGGTTCCATCTATGGGGTAGTCAGGCTCTCCAGCAAAGACAAGTGAGCAAGTACCCTAACAGATGTCTTGTCCTTGCCACTACATCACAGTAACAGTTTTACAGCTTCAGCACCAGTTAAATTTTCATTCACTTTTAATAACAAAACCAACAAAAATCTTAAGAAACCAGTGGGCACAGAAACAGAATATAAGTAATGAAGGGGAGTTGTTCAACAGGGCTTCACATCAAACAAACACACAGAATTTAGACCACCATACAACGTGTGTTTTGATCTGCCAGAATTCAAAGTTTATGTCCAAGTACAGATGAAAGGAGGATTAAAGTCATCATTGGCAGCTGATACATATAGTAAAGGCTCCTCTGACAAGTATAAATCAAATACTGCCTGCTCTTTTTTTTTTGCTTTAAGGTAAATTCAATGCCCTCTGGCAGGCCTACACAGGCAATGTTTCCATCATGACCAGGAGTCCTTCAGAGAGCAATCCTTGGGAAAAAACAAGAGCAAACGTGTGGGCTGATTTTATCCATACACTAACTCCCTATAAATAGATGGGAAAAGTACTTCCTTTCTTCAGTTACAAATGCTGAGCTACATCACCTTCTTTGTTTCACAAATACAACCTTATTGACTTTGCTCAAGTTACATGTGCACCAGAGCCGATTTTGTCCTTGTGTGCAATGGGAGGCCAAATCTCCCACAAACAAGGGAGGAAACAATCTGTTCATCTTAAATGAAGCAGGATAAGGAAAATTTCTTTCACTTTTAAAAAGGAGATGTGTGTTTATGCAACAGAAAACACCACTGATTTCACTACTTCAGTCTGCGTCTCCAATAGGAAAGACTTTTGTATGCCTAGAAAGGACATCTTTTTTCAGGCTTTTAAGATTACTTTATCTGACTGCAGATCAAAAGTCTGCGAACATCAAAGTTGGCTTAGGACAGTCTCCAGTACCTACTTCGCTATCCATTAAAAAAGCACCTCTTCCATTCTGTTTGTCAGGAGTTTGATCAAGAGTGCAGCTCTACTCTAGCCTGAAGCTTCCAATCCCTTTTTTCTATCACTTGTTCCTTTGCCTCAAACCTTGGCTTGATGACCAGGAGGCAAGATGATTTTGTTGAGCTGCACAAAATTCAGTCACATCTTCGGTTTAGTTGGTTGATGGTTGGATTCACGCCATCATGCAGCTCATGCCACGGCTTGATAAGCACCAGCGCTGGCGTGAGAGGAATGGGGGAAGTCCTGAGCAAGGACGCTGTGTGGAGAGAGAGGATGAGCAGCGCTGACTGGGACTGGTTTAGGTTTCCATGAAAACTCCAGTTGCTGACACCTATCAGGAGATGTCACAGAAACATGGGACATAGTGCGCAGTGTGGCATTTAATATCAGCACTGCAGTATGTGTATCCAATGTTCCCATCTTCTTACGTCCTTACAGTTATCGTGCCAGATGACAGGCCTCACACAAGCATCTGGCAATACAGCACTACTTCTTTTTCCAGGGTATTGGGTATAGATGTGATACAGCCTTCATTTGTTCTTGAGGCATCTGGGCAAGCAGCTACCTCAGCCAAGCTGTCGCTTTGTCTCTCCTGCCACCTACTGTACTGAAAATCAAAATATATGGCACCAACTCACATGCATCTTCACTTCTGCTTGGAAAGACCAACCTTTGATTCTTCTAGAAGTACCATTGCACACATGTGGGAACTCTCTGCTGTCACAACTTCTCCAGTGATGCTATCCAATGTTTCCTCATCAAGGGTAAATGCAGCGCTTTGGAGTCTACTTAACACACCAGTGATTCAGGGTTAAAATTGTCACTAAATACTAAAAATTCTCAAGAGTTTAGGGAAGAAACTCTTCTCCCCTTTTGCTGCATGGAGAATTAATCACAGAGTGTTTATTTCAACAGTGAACAAACCATGATGCCCCATAAACCTCCACCTCTTTATTTGCTGTTATTTCCAAAGACAACACTCCTAAGGGCCAAGACCCAGCATGAAAATAACTTCCATTGAGTGTGCAACTGTCAGCATGTGCACAGAGGTAAAAATCCCTTCACTTGAGCTGCATGACTAAGTGAGCATCACCTAAGAACTGACCCATCGGATGGAAGAGTCTGCTTCAGACCATGGTTCACCCTTGGTTTAACCTCTTGCTCTTGAACACAGCCAGCTGAGTCTGGCTGTGCCACTCATACCCTTGGCAGCAAAGTGCTACCCACATGAGATGTCCTTCCTCAGAAGCAGCATGTGGGCCTCCTGCCTCTGACATCACCGTCTGCAGAAAGCACTTCCCTAACATTTGTGCCCAAGTGGCACATCCAAGGGGAAGACAATTATTTTGTCATAACCATCTGGGTTCTGCCACCCATCCAGACATAGTTAATCCCAGTGAATGGCACTAAGAAGGACAGCAAAAAGCCTGAGCTTTTCCAGCACAGTCCAAACCCACTGCAGGGGCTCCAAACCCATTCACAGTACAACGTGGAAGCTAATAAGCAATCAACCCAGAAATGAACAGACAGATATTTCATGTTAATTATTTATGCCATCCTCCTGGAAAGCATGACAATTTTGTTTTTTAGCATTTTATTATTGATTCCAAAAAAGCATTCAAATATAAACCAGCAAGCTGAAGTCACTAAAAGAAACCTCATTATTTTCTAGTAAGAAGCTACTGTGTGAGTGCTGGTTTATCTTCCCTTATACGGCATTCCCTTTTACCTAATCAACAACTTGGGGCTCCATGACAGCAGAAACCTTTGATAAAAGGAGTATTCTGATGAAGGAGAAAGACAACCAACATTTGCATGATCAAGTAAGCTATCAAATGTATTTATTTATGCTGTGACCAATCAAGGGGCATCAAATGTGGAACTGAATATCAGTTAAATGCATTTTAAATCTGGTTTTTGCACTGTGGAAATTGTTGACTAGCAGGACTCTTTGGGGTTTTTACAGTCTGCAATTAGATAAGCTGATACAGAAGAGAAATTGCTCTACTTCTGCAGAAGCAAGTCTTACTTTTGCAAGCAATAGTGGGCCTTTCATCTCAGCACTCAGAATTTGAACAACTGAGAAAAAAATATTAATGTAATTCCACTCACAGATAAACATCTCTGAGAAATGAGGATGTCTCTTTTCCTTGAACAAATCTGGCAAGGCTGTAACTAAAAATATTTGTGTAACACACAGTTTGGTATGGACACAGGAAAATAGCTGGCATGAGTAACCAGAGTGTCTAATCCCAGCTATTTAGCCATCAAAATGCTTCAAGAGCTCTGCTATGTCCACTTAAAGTCACATATGGCCAACAAGTACCTATTAAACATGGAAGAATTTATCAAGGAGCAACAGTACATTCCCCATTAATTGCACAAAGGCTGCAAACAGGTCCTGTGATCAGAAGTGGCTTTTGCTGACATCAATTTAATTTATAACTGAATCAAGGCAAACAAACACACGAACCAACCAACCCACCCCCATGTTAGCAGTTAGTAAGACCACAGGAACTGTCACTGAGAAGCTAATGGAGTAAACAGAGCTTTAAAACAACTTCATATTTAACACAGACTGGAAAAACTTGCTACTCCAAGGGCAGTGCCAGAGGGTGCTTGCACATTCTTGCTAGAAACTCTGACAACTCTCCAGCATCCCTAAGGATGTTCCAAAGGAATTAAAGAAGCCAATGTTATACACGCTGTGCTGTCTGGATTGACATCTCACTAAAGCAATGGGCAAAGTTTAGCCTCCAAAAGGACTTCTACTTCTGCTGCACTCCAACCAAATGAAAGGGAAGGAGATTTAAGCTTGTTTGCTGTACGGCTGACAGAGACTTTCCAGCAGAAATGGAAGTCAGCTGGTGAGCAGGTGATAAGCCTCTCAGAGATTCCCTTGTTTTGAGAGGAGTGGAGTGGCTGGGAGATTTTCAGAGCAGATTCTCCAAACAAGCTGTTAAGAGAAGCCACTATCCAGAAGGCTTGACAGGAGGAAAAGGAAGCAGGGAAATCACAGTTAATGGGATTTGGCCACAACTAGAAAACAGCTATGTTTCCGAATACATTACAAACAGTCCTGTGCTTCAGGACTGCAGTAGTTCATTGCTGGATAAGAAAAATTTACATAGATTCAATGCTTTAGAAAGCTCCATGGAAATGTTGATTAATCTGTTTAGAACAAATTTCACCTCTCCCCTGGGATGCTCTCTAGATGCACCCATGAAGTGAAAACTGCCACCACTACACCATAACTTCTATGATTTTCTGCTAGGGGGAAGCTGTCAGGCTAGAGATTTCTTTCCAGATTATTTTGTTAGTCCCATAAATGAATGTTTGTAATACAGGCAGGTCACCAGGCCTCTCATCTTAGAGACCACCACAGAGAACTATAAAGTCTGCCCAAGTTATCTGTAGGTGAGAACTGCTACGTGATACAGTCAAGCAAAATAGTTTGAGCTCAAACATAGAGGGTTACCTCGCTCCCAGAGCATCTCTTCTTGGCATAACTTCAGATCAAAGAAGGTTATACAATTAGGGCACAGAGTAAGGTCTTTGGAAGAAAACAGTGCTCTTATGCCTGGAGGAAAGTAAGCAAACCCCTGGCTACAGGTTGCATCACTTTGGAAATAGTAACCTCAGCAGGAGGTTGAGCAACTGCAGCAGGACTCTACTGCTTTGGTGAGGGAGGAACTAAGGACCTCCTGCTCATCCTCCAATCTAGGGGGAAAGTTAGTTGCTTAAAGTGGCAATGAAAGAAGTATTACACAGATGATGCCCTCTACCTGTGCAAACTGAAGCCAAGAATAGAACATGACACAACACATATGAACTCTGAACTCATCCTTCCTCAAATCCCAAAGGAGGCAGCGCCACGGTACGTGCAAGGAGGGAAAATGCCTGCGGCAGAGAAATTTCTGGTCTAACTGTGAGATAGAGGAAGAGGAGGTAGGTACAGAAGAATTGAAACGATAGGAGAAGCGAGATAAAAGAATTACGGGGCTGACAGCATCTTACAGACAACATGCTTTTAGAAGAACAGGAGGAAGCTGAGCACCTGTAAAAGATGGGGAAGGAAGAGTAGGCTGATTTTCTCAACAGTCAGGTCATGAACAGTTCCTGAAACCTGAGCAGTTGGACTGGTTGTCCAATGTTAAGATGCAAAAAGCAACACATGCGGCATCTTCAGAGGGCAAAAAGGAGCTACTGAGGAATGGGGCACTCTGCAGGGGAATGAAAACACCACAGGTCTGCTAAGGGCCATACACAGAGATGCAGCTCTCAGCTGGTGACAAATGTAAATAGTTAACAGAGGAGTTAGGCAGAACTGTCCACGAAGGCAAAAAAAAGCTTACAAATTTTGGCTCCTCACAAATGTCTTTTCTTTTGGAAATCCCACAGTCACTGCTGGGAGATTAGCTCTATCAAGTGAGAATTTAACTGAAATTGCAGCTCTGAGTAACCACGGGAAATGTCGCTCTCAGCATCAGCAAATGTAGGATAATTAAGTATTTTAAGGAAGAAGGGAAAGAAAGTTACAATAACTGTGCAAACAAAGTAACAACACTGTCCTTCTCTGGGACCTTCCCGAGGATCTCAGAGCAATCTATTGCCACTCCTCATTAGAAGTTGCCGTGGTACAACCAGAGCCCATTGCATGGTTCTAGGTCCCATGCCCGACCATATTTTCATCCTTATTATCTTATCCTCCTCCTGCTCATCCACCCATCAGACATTAGCTACAAGCTGAGGGGTAAGGACCCCATCAGGAGTTCATGCAGTGCAGGACCCCAGCTGGGACTCAGGGCGCTGCCAAGTGCTCCTTCAACAGAATTACCAAGATCAAGAGACACAGGAGACAAAAGGTTCCCACCAAGTGAGAAAACTATTACGCACGAGAAATGAAGGCTCTTCCCATGCTGAATGTGCTCGGCAGCACCGCCTGGCAGGGCGAGGGGACTGAGAAAGCCAGCTGTCTCTCAGACAAAAGTGTAAAAAAGAAGCATGAGGAGAAAAAAGGAAAGACAAGGTCAAGCAGAGGGAGGCAGGCTCCAGACAAATCCTCCCCTCCCCACAGGAAAGCACCTCAGCGGACACCACTGTGGAGTCTGCAGAAGATGCTGCTCAGCAGGGAAAAGGTTCAAGTTAAAATACAAACCCACATTTACACACTCCCACGAGTTCCTTAACTGCAGCTGAGAATTTAATGATATGCTTTGCAAAGGACTTGTTTGATTGCACATGTTTTCCACCAATTTCCAGTTCCAGTTGCTGCTCCTACCCTGCTTTTTAATCATCACTGGGACAAAACATTAATATGCAGGTATTGCCTTGCTAAGAAAATTGGAGTAATCGGAAGTTTTATTAGCAATATTCAAAACACAGTCCATGTCTATTTAAAGGTTTGAATGGATCTCGTTAGAACACTGCATAAATTAACCCAACCCAATTCTCCAGGATGCATCAAGATCTAAAAAACCCCAAGTTTGATGTTCTCTCTTACCACCCACTTAAAAAACCTCAAACGCAACACACTGGGGTTAGCTTAGGTTGCAAACAGTAACAAAATCAATGTTCATCTGAATAAATGCAATTTACTCCTCGATGGAATGAAGATCATACCATAACCAGTTCAAAACCAAAACAAGAAGAGGCTCCTCCACAACCCCCCCCTCCATGCACAACCGCCCTCTCCTTCTTGCTGTTATCAATGCCCCAGCGCAGCCTGCCCGCTCGGGGTTCTGCATCATTCCCTCCATCCCTCCCCACCGCCTGAAACCATCCCTGGACAGCGCGAAGCACATTGCTGCCGCCGCCACCACCGCCGGGCTCCCTGTCCCCACCGCCCCGCTCGTGCTGGCGGCCAGACAAAGCAAACTCTGGTTGCATCACGGAGCAAACTCATTTTCCAGCAACCTCCCAGCCCGGAGTTTACCGCTACTGTAATCCGGTGCTGTCAACAACGCCGCCTTTGTTGCGCGCTCGTGCGCACAGCTTGCTTGTTGGCTGCTTTGGTGCTCTATTTTTTTTTTTATTATTATTTTTTTAAATCCTTATTAGTAGTATTATTATTATTTATTTTAAGGAGAATTTTTGTTTAAAATGAGTAATCTGTTTTCAAGTGATTTCTCCTCCGTGCTGGCTCCACCCTGTACTGTAAACGAGACATTACCTTATACAAGAATGAATCTGCTGCATTCCTCTGTCTAGCTGCCTCGCAGCACATTTCCTACGCTCACAGCAGCCCCGGCAGC
The DNA here is from genome assembly GCA_033816785.1 of Picus viridis. Classification (NCBI taxonomy): domain Eukaryota; kingdom Metazoa; phylum Chordata; class Aves; order Piciformes; family Picidae; genus Picus; species Picus viridis. The sequence continues at coordinate 42,174,190 of CM066578.1, read as the reverse complement.
GCGAGCTCTCCCACCCCTTCCCCCCCACTTTTTTTTTTTTTTTTTTTTTTTCCTTTCCTTTCCTTTCCCCCTCCCCCTCGCCCCCCCCCCCCCCCCCTTTTCTTTTCACTGCCTCGCTGTGTTTTTGTGTAAATGATCTCACATGACTCAACAAATCCATCTGCCTGGAGCAGGCCAAGTTTGGAGCCTTCCCAGGAGGGAGGAGAAGAATTGCTTTGTGGAAAGGACCTGGAGCTTTGCCCTTTCTCTGGCTCAAATTACCCGCCTGTCAGGCCTGACGGATTTGGCTAAAAATAAAAGGAAGCGGGCCATGAAAAGGAGATGAATGAGCTCAGCAGTTCCTTAGATAACATGGGCCTGGTGTCGCCCAAAGATCCCAGAGCAGGAACTTCAGATGCCAGGCATGTAAGTGTGGTGCTGCAGCTGAGGCATACTTGGCTGCTTGGGGACCAAATCAAAAAGGCACAAAAAAGGGCAAACCCAACCATACGTTGTTGGAAATAAACAGATAAAGACACGCAGAATGGCAAAACTGTCTGCTGGAGGGTTCAGGTTGTAAGAGGAGAGATTTACCGTGTTTCCAGTGGGGAAGGGGGATGTGGGGGTGTGGCAGGGGGATGCACGTGATGTCAGCCTCCCGCCCTGCCTGTGGAGCCTCGGCATCCTCCCTGCAAATGCCTGCCCAGCGCCCGCAGCGGGTATTAAGCACTTAGTTTGGCAATGTAATGACACACTGCAACAATCTGTAATGCGAGGCAGTCAGCAAAGCCCTGGCTTGCACAGCTCTTTCTCCTAACCATTAACCATATGTTTGGCTCCGCCACAGCCTGAGCGAGCGGGTGTTCCAGCGCACCATCTGGTTTCTATCCACACAAGCAACTGCAAAGCACAGAGTATTTCCCTCTGGAGCCGTGTCTTCCTCCCCAGATCCCCCTTCCCTGCCTAGCCCCCTACTCCACTGCTCCCCATCTTCCTCCTCCATCCCCTTTCAAGCAGCAGCCTACCCTCACTGAGGGTACAGCAGAAGAGTGGGGATGCTGTATCAACCACCCCTCTGTGAGCTTGCACCCCCGTGTGTGCGCACATAGATGGAGGGACTCCAACCCTCACCACTGAAGCTTGGGGTACCTAGTCAAAACCATGGGATACCTTGACCCATCCAGGAGCTGCTGCAGCGCTCATCACATCTCACTCACGCACACATGCGCACAGGGAGTGTTCAGTTTGGATTATAGCAACTCCATGCCAACGCTGCAGAAGGACTTCAAGAATGAACCTAACAACAGGAGGACAATTAGCAGTGTTTATCTCCTGCTTCCAAGTAGGTCTTTCTAGGCACATTGAGTGTTGGTGCCCCATCCCACCAAATCAAGAAGATTCTGAGGGGAAAAGGAGAAGAAAAGAGAAGAATGGAGATAGGTGAAGAAAAAGCAATGAAAATATTTACTTTTCCTGTGATAACTAAAAAGCTCTTTCTGAAACTAGGAAAAAACCCCTTTCAACTGCTATATTTCAGAAGACCTTGCACCATATGTTTGCTTTATGATTTTATGAATTTCAGCTACTATTTGTGTTTTTAAAGCACTTCCATCCTTCTGTTTGTTTCTGAAGTCACCTATGGGAAAGCAGCAGTAATTTTCCTCTCAAGTTGGCCAGTTTAAGATTAATCATGACCTAATGCATGTATTCAGGGTTGCAAGCAATAGGATATTCAGCAAATCCCACACTTGCTCCTTTAAAAGAAGTTTTTACTCTACAATGAGTCACACATACAGTGTTTATCCAAGTTACCAGTGCTACAAGGGGAAAAAAAAAGCCCATTACATTTGCAAATACATACAAATCGCAGCTGTAAGCACCCAACTGCTTACACCATGACTTGTTTCTATGACTGGATATTGATTTTTTAATAATGTGTCATTATACCAATGTTGATACAGCAACTATATTCCCAGAGTATGCAATTTAATACTAAAAAGAAGCTGGGTCTAGGAAATAGCAAATCCACACTTCTTCACATGATATTTAAATGTCCTTCTTGGTCATGACTGTAGCAAAGCCACGACTGTGTTTTTCCCACTGAGTGATGACTTCAGTGGGATTGCCTAAGAAGTCTGAGGGTAGGATCCAGCACCAGCTATGAATGTGTAGCGCAATTAGCGCTGTAAACTCCCCATCTTCATCTTCCACTCCCCTCAGTGAGGAAAATAAAATGATTAAAAACATAAGAGGCGCATTTTAGCCAGGAAATTAAACCTCCTACAAAATAGGACCTCAATATGTTAAAGTCCACTGTTTTAATATAAGATTGTTGCAAATACGTTAGTGGCACAGTTGAACATCACATACTAGGTTTTCCACAGCCAGCAGTAGTCCTCTAAAGCAGTAAAGGTCTAGGTCTGGGGCTTTTAGCAGATAATGATCTGCTCTGATCCAGAAATCTTTTAAAAAGGGGGAATTCAAGTGAAATATTCATAGATTCGGAGTCGTGCAGTCTAACGGGACAGCTAATCATTTGACCTCCTTCCATAAAACAAACATGGAGCTTCCCGCCTACATCGATGCAGCTGTAAGAGGTTAGGGTAAAAAAAAACCCAAACAAACCCAAAACATTAAAAAGAAAGAAAGAAATTAAAAAAGAACAGCCTCAGATTCAACAGCCTGATGTAAGGAAGGAAGCTACTGCACCACTGGTGCTGCTGGAACATTCACACCCTCTCACCTGGTCTGAATTAATTTAATAGCCAGCCACTAATTCTTGTTATACCTTGTCACCTTCCTCTACTCCTCAATCCCTGACAAAGGGCCACTGCCTCAAGCCTAGGCAGTTTGTAAAGCACAATAAAAAGCAGTGCCACATTATTACCTGAATCCACCGAGTCCTCCAGCCAACAATGATGTTTATGCAATCACATTTTTCTGCTTTTAAAAACTTCTCTCTTGCCTCATCGCTCTATGTGAAAAAGAAAACAGCAAAAGAGAAAATTGATTAACTGCACACGATTGTCTATCAATTGCATTACAACAGTTGGCTTTTCCAGGAGATATTTCAGTCTTTTGTTTTCTGCCATTTGTCATAAAGATATTAAACAACAAAACGTCCTTTTCCCCCAAGAACTGCTCATTGACCAAACAAAGCAACAGAGGGCAAAGTACCACAGCCCATCTCTTGTAGAACTATGCAGGAGAATGCAACTCATCTGCCTCCAAATCCCCTGCCTGCTCCCTGGGGCATCCTGCCTGCCAGCACAGAGACCAACACTAAGCAGACAGGACCACCAAAGGCAGAAATATGGGGGAAGAGAGAGGTGCCTAATTTTATTTCAGTTTCAATAGCAAATACATGCCACTAATAACTGCTGCAGCACTGCAAAAATAATACTTGCAAAATTACATCAACAGTAAATTCATTGTAGGGTTTCCCTGAAATTTGCACCTATAACATTATTTAGTGACACCACTTAAAATTCTCAAAAGGGTTTTTTTCAGTGTTTGTGCTTAGTCCTCACTTCTCATATTAGTAGCTTTAAGCTTTACTGTCAAATTCTCCTGCCAATATACCGAATGAACCAAAATGTACAGTTCACAGAAGATGTTTTCACACTTAAATAAGGAAGAAAAAAAGCCCTGATGGTAGAAACCCGAGTGAAGATAAACCTCAAAAAACCCCACCAGCCTCTCTGAATGGTCAGAAAACACATTATGAGTAAAGAAGAAATGCAACTGGATTTTCAGTACTGGAAATACCATTAACATCAGTACTTCATTGCTTTCCCTGAAAGCAAGTAAAAGAAACCCCTTCACTTCAGAAGATGTAACTTAGAGATCTGTATGTGATATCTTGCCTTCTTCCACAAGGGCATGCAAATTAAACCTAGCCACACAGCACAAGGTTGGGGATACGGCCCTGAGATTTCAGGGCTTGGGCACTTGGCATACTCTGTCCATCACCGACATGCCACGTGTGCCAGGAAGATTTGTTGCAAGGTTCTGGTCACAGCAGCCTGAATGAGCCAATCCTGAAAAAGTGGCTGGAAAGACTCAGTAAATTCCGGCAACACCTGGAACACAGTTTAAACCTGGGACTAGCCAGGTGCCACCCAATGCAAAGAGCGCAGCCTAGCCCAGGGCTGAGGAGGACAGAGATGCCCTTTGTATTTGCTCCTGACTGGGCATGGCCACCTCTCAAGCCAAGACTGGGATCAATTCTCTCTCCTGCTCCAGGTAACCTCTCTCCTGCAGCCCCAGCAGCCTGGAGCCATCTATGTTCAACACAGAGCAGAGAAGAGCTGGGCCAGGGGATGGCAAGGAAAAACATGTCAAAACTAGAAATGTCACCTAACGGGGATGGAAAATTTGAGGTAGGATGGGGAGAAAGCGACGCACTGGTTAGGCATGGAGGGCTGTATCATGCCTTTGCAGCTGCAGCACTGGCACTGAGTCATGCTGAAGCCTCTATGATGCCGGTGGGCACTGTTTGCCATTTGTTTGCTTTCTGCCTTTTGGTGTACCAAAGCTACGTTGCAAGAGAGAACACTGAACCTTGGATGAGTTGAAGCACTGAAAAGGGAGAGAAGTGTGGCAGGAGAGTGCTGCCTACAGCAGCTCTCTTCACCTTCTCCTGCTGCACTCAGCACAAGAAACATACCTGAGCCATGCAACACAACTATGAGATTAAAGCCCGGGACAACTCTGACAGCTGTTGGCAGTGAAGAGGGCAGCCACCCCACTGCTCCCTGCCATCCCTCTCTCGGCATTCAGGCAGATGAGCTGTGCCTTGGAGAGCTGCCATGCAGCTCTGATGCAGCATCACTCTAGTCATTTAAACCCAGCATTTCCCAAGGGACCATTAATGGCAAGTTCCTAACCAACCTGAAACCCTGGCTTCTCTCAAGCACAACTAATGAACACTCACAGCAAAAGGGAACTGCATTTCCAGTACATGAAATACTACACAGTATGGAGACAACTCAGCAGCAAGGCTGCAAGGCCCTCAAGATCCTTTGTCCTCTTGCTTTAGCTCTCTTCCTGTACAGAAGTGGCAACGCTTCCCAAATAATTTGTCAAACTCCCAAGCCTGACACCGATAAACAGAAAAAGTTCGAGAGGAAATGACAAACTTCTTCAGTAGGATTTTAGTAGTATGCCATAAATAAAAGCCTGAGGCCAGACAAGGAACAGCAGGGGGAAAAAAACAAGATGCTGAATAGGGCATTCGCCCAGGGCTCGCAGCTACAGCTACACGGCGGTAGGCAGTGAACTTGCAAAACAGAGAGGAGTGCCATCACGTCATTGAAAACTGTCCATGCATTCACAAGACTTACAATCAGGTCTGTACAAATCCTTTTTCTATCTCACTGAGTCGCACTCTGACCTTAGTCACAATGTAGTAGTGTTCGTGCGTACAAAAATAAAATTAACAGCAAACAGCTGGAACTGCCCTAGATATGATGCTGCCTTGTGCATTCACAGTGTGCAACAGCACAGGTCTGCAGTCGACCAAACGTCTAAGGCAGGAAGACAGACCTTAAAGGTAAATAATTCAGGCCTTGAATTCTTTAAGGTAAATAATTTAGGGCTCTAATGTACTCACTGACTGCAAATAGGGAGTTCCACTGCTTGGAACCCTCCAAACTGTCCTACATCCAATCCTCCGGAGTACAGAGCAGAAGACTGTCAGCAACAACATGCCTCAAATATTCCTGGGTAGGGCAGCAAGGATTCCATCTAACACAAACGGAATCTCAGATATGAAAAGGCAGCTTTGCAGACTGGTTCCAGTGCTCTGTACCGTGCTCATGCGCTGCTGAAAAGGAGGTGCAATTTCAAGAACACCACTTGAAGCAGCAGTTAGGTGGTCTGTGAAGCGATGTGTCCCATGGAAGCGTTGGAGAAACTCTTCAAAGACAGTCAACACAGTAGTTTGGTCCAGAGGTGCTAAAAGCACACATGAGTACGGGTGAGGCTGTAAGCTCTTTGCTAACTAAGACAGGCTGTACATGAAATGGAACCAGACAAACCTTTGACTCCTCACTTCACAGTCTCTCTTCCCTATCGTAAATTGGCTATGGTCAAATGCTTTTATCAACACTTGGGAATTCCTGTGCACATGCCAAAAAACACCCCAGTCAGACAAAATCCATCAACAAAACACAGTATCAGTCTTCATCAATTCTTAAATTACCAGCCTGCATCCTCTAGTTCCAAGGAGACATTCCCAAGCAACAGTTATTCCTGACCAAGAAAAGAAACTGCATTAAAATGCACATACAGCAAATTGTCAGTTATACAATGTTGTTGCTGCTGAAAAAACTCTGAGGGTTTTTATGCTGTCTCACACATACATAAAGTGGTAGCACGTAAAAACACCCTGGAGTTGCCTCACACCCTCTCAAGAGACCTACATGAAACCAGACCAAGGAGGAAAACTCCACCTTTCACCACCAGACACAGCCACGTCAGCAGCAATAGCCAAGGTGCTGCAAGGCTGCTGATGAGCCTGGAAACACCATATGGGAACGTGCCTGCAGATTAGCAGCTGAAAACACTATTACTGTTCTCACTCCATGCCCAGTGGAGATGAGATCTCATCGCCAGCAGAGATGTGGGTCACCATCAGGAAGCTGGAGTTATCCCAGCCCCATTGTCTAGGTAAATCTCCCAACTGGGGAAACAGATCTGCAGTGAGGTTGCATCTGACAAGATCCTGGGTGTAAAACAAAAACAACCACGGGCAGTTTCTTTGCTCCCTGGTGATACCATCCAATTGAAAAGAAACAAACCCCACCACGTGATGTCTTGGATGCAAACTGCTTTGCAGAAAACGCTTGTTGTAAATGTAGGGTTCAGACTGCAGTGTCTCAAAAGCTGGTAAATGCATCTTGATTGCCCAGGTCTGCCTCCTAAACACCCCGGTAGAAAATACTTGTTTACCTACGCTGTATTTCAAAAATGAAACCTCAAACACAGGGAAGGAGAAAGTAAGAAAGACCATGAAGTATTAATTTCAAACCCATGATGACTGGGGGGGGGGGAATAAAATGCTGATTTTCTACGCAATCAAGAGCTGATACCTATGCAGGAGCAGGACTGAAAACCGAACCAATCTCTGCTAACCAAAGCTTTTGCAACCTTCCTGCACACCATTTCCTTGTTTACATCTCATGGCACTGGAGTTCAACTTTTAGAGAAACACAAATGGCAGACCTAGAGAGTGAAATGTGGTATTATTTACAGAAAAGAGAACACGCCGTCCACAAGAATTCATAGCCACACACATCCCAATCCTGTTCCTCAGTCCAACACCCACTCCTGAAATTCTGTACCAACCAGATTAGCCGATGTGCACATGCTTGCACTCTTGTGGAAACAATAGTCTCTTTCAGTCCCTACAATCTTCTGAAGAACCAGGCGAAAACGTCATGGGAAAAGTTAGGAAATATCTGCAGAAAACAGTCCACAAGATGAAAGGCAGAACAAACCTTTCAACTTGCACAAAGTACATAACATGGTTTAGAAAATAAAACACTCCAGTGGTGGAACAGCTCCCTTACAAACAGCACTGTGGGCGAAATCCAGCTTGGGGAGCTGCAAGGCAGATCTGGGAGCTGATACCTCACACACAGGAGGGATCTTGGCAAGCAGGATAGGTCCTCCTGCTCCCAGTGCACAGCGCTCTTTCCTTTGCTCCCCTCCCAAACAACGCTCTGCTGCTGTGGAGGGCATAGCACTGTGTTTTAATTAATTCAGCACAAGGTTTGAACTGCCTCAGGGTTAAGCTAAACACTTCTTCCATAGTGGTTAAAGACAGAAAAATAACAATACAGAATAAAGCTCTGCCGTAAGTTTGGGGAATTGAGGACAGGAAAGAAGCTGCAACGAAGCCACCCTGACCTCTCAAAATTTCACATCCAGAGGATTCAAAAATAAGGAACCAAATTTTTAATCAGCAGGGAAATGGGGCAAGGACTCTTGTTCTCAGTGGCATTTTGGTTGGGATAATCACATAAAAGGCACTATGGAGTTGTAGCACCCACTTTCTGTTCCAAACTGTAGGTCTCCAAAAAACCTATCAGAAATAAATTTCCCTCACCCAACTAAGCGCTCAAGAGACATTTAAAATGAATACAGTTCTACAAATCCTTGTTTCTCCTCTTCCAAGGGGCTGTATAACCCCACCAGGAAACAAATGCAGATGTTCTCTGAATGCACTCACAGTACTATTCTTTTTCTCTAGTATGCATCTTCCTAAAGGATTGCTTATAGCAAGGGAAATGCTGACGTAATCTCGACAAAAAGCACTGGGTCCTGCTCACTGCAAGCACTATGAAGGTCAACAGCAGCACCATGGCTTGAACTCTGCCTTTGCCTTTTGCTGAGCAGGCCATATAACTACTAGCATCTTACCTCTCACACATGCTTCCCCTCAAGTCATGCTCACTTTCTACAGGATTTTACTAAGCAGTCCATCGAAACCTGATGGTAAGTATTTGACAAACTGGAGGAGCAAGTTAAAGTACAGTTTGATGTGTCTGATTGCACAGGCACCACATGAGAATGTGAGAGCTGGTCGCAGAAGAACACACAGTGGTTTCTCATTTCACAGCTCCAAAAGAAGTGTGTAGGACTCTGATACATAACAGATGTTTCAAAGTAAAGTGGAAACTGGTGTGGACACATTTGTCCACTGTGAAAGCTTCCCAATGGCTACCAACTGTCCATGCTGCAGTGAGTGGGCTTGCTCTGCCTTTGAGAGATTACAAGCCTAACGGAACAACAGTACTCACAGCTTTCATGCACATGCATAATCCTCCTCTCAATCTTGCTCAGTTTTCCTGAAAATAAATTTGACAAGTCCATCAGTATGATGTGAGAAAGCCTCAAAACAGAACTCGCTTTGTTACACATATTCTTGTACCTGTTTAAGAAAAAGGGATTATTTTAAAGAAAAAAAGGTCTGGGCTGGAACACATCCATGGTTTCAACAAATTCCACATTCAACCCAAGAAATAAAAGAGCAAAACCTTTTTCACTGCTTCTGAGGAACTGGAATACATAGCTATTGTTTACATTGGCCCCTTGGGAGAAGCCCACTGAAGAGCTCAAAAGCTGAAATTTGGGATGAAGTCTGGACAGTTCAAAATATTGCCAAGAAACCGCTGGCCTTGACTGTGTGATGTGAAGGTGTGTGAAGGTGAGACTCCTCCACCAGCTATGTTCCGGTGGAAGCATGCTGGTACCACCACAGCTCACAGTCATAAGAGCTTTCAGACAGTGTGGTGACACAACTCAAGATGGAGGGAAACTGACAACTTTCTTGTTGGTGAGTCTGCAGCTCCTATTTCCACAGCCCATGCTAGTTCAAAGAACACCATAGAATGTGCACGAAAGGAAAAGGAGTATCTCAGGCTAGGGACATGCAAATATACACACAGGTGAAGCAAGGTTGAGGGCTGGGATGTCACAAGCCTCCTGTATTTAACCCAAAGCAACTTTCTTCACACAAGGTCTGCAATCATAAAAGAAGGGTTTGGAGGTTTATTTGGGGCTTGTGAGGTGCCAGGGTGTTTTGCTCACAATCCAGTTGTTTTTATATTTCCTTGTGCATAAACATTGCCCCCTTCTTTCAGCCTGCCTCTGCCTGAGGAGCAGAAGCATCAACTCTTCTGGCTCTCAGAGCAAATCACTGCCTACGGCAACTTCAAGCCCACCCACTGAAATCACTTACTCCTGCATGGGACCACAGAGATGATCCTTTGCCCACTAAATACATCATTTTCTTTCTTACTGCTCTGGAAGGATAGGCATGAATGAATTGCACTTTTTCCAAGCACCACCTTTTGAGTACTTCAGTTACTGGTTCCAGCTGCACCTCCTGGTCCTTCAAAGCATCTGTTAAGGTTGCTGGGTCTGATTTCCAAGTTCCCAGCTATAAGTCTATTTGAGGAAAAAAGGTTGGATGCTCTTAGCCTTATGAGAATACATGCATTTAGTCCATCACCATGGGCTCCTGAAACACATCTGTTAAGTGCAAATTTTAGTTTCTGAAATATTCTTTCTGTTGGCTCATTCTCTTCACTACATCCCAGCAGAAACCAGAGTCCCAGCAGGCAGAGGGAGGAAGTCTTTATGCTTCCAGCTGCAACTAATGCTGGCTAGTCAACTAGATGCAAAATGTTGCATCAACCTGATAGTTCACTTTAGAGGTTTTTCCTGTTACTGCTGGGATTAGGTGCTTGTGGTTTGAGTGACCACTGGGGAAATGGAAACTCACAGCCAACACTTCAGATTACTTCCCAACACTGCCAGGCTGCCCTCAAAAGAAAAATCAACCAGATGATGTCAGACACAGAACTGCTTAAATCAGATGCCCAGAAAATACTCTGTACTAAACAAAGTTAATTGCAATTCATTGAAAAGAAGGCTGAAGCTCCCATCAAGCCATCATTTTAAGAGATCCCTATGAAGTAGGAGGGAGCCCCTAAGAAGTCAAGAGGTCCTCATTAGTAAATTTAGTTCTTCAGGTGCTGACTTCATGTCATCGTTGTCTTCCAGCCAGACCATTCCAGTAAGCAGCCTTTAATATCTTCAGCAGAATCCATAGACTGAAACTCTACTTTTTAAAGTAGAGTTATGCATGGAAAAAAGAAAACCTAACTTTTCAATGAAGAACAAAAATACCAGATCAATGAGCACACAGTCTTAGAAATAGAATTCTAATCTCTCACTTGCTAAGAAATCTCTTTCAAAGAAATGTTTATGTTAAAATTTAAACTTATGTTCAACAGTAATCTTAGGGAATTTTACAACAGAACATACCAATTTTAAAAGGATTCTACAGTTTTAATGAATTCCTAGAACTCATAGACAGAAATTAAATGGGTTGGGGGGGCGGGGGGGGAGGAACCAACAGTGTTGGCTAGACATATTTCAATATTTGTTACCATAGAAACAAGCCAGCAGATTTAGGTTTTGGAGTTATCCTTGCTATAAAATATTAAACTTCTTATAGTTTTTGCATATGTATATTATGGCAAGAACACTGACAAGTCTGATAAAGCTCAAAGCATCTTAATTATTTAACAGGATTTTATTTTTCTTTCCTTTTTTTTCCAAGAGTATATTTTAATCCCCCCCCCCCCCCCCCCCCCCTTAATAGACTGTATTTTAAAATCTTCCCAGCATTTCCAGAACACCAAAGAGACACACTTCTGGATGACAGAATAATGTAAAGAAAGTTAAATAAATAAAAAATAAATTAAATAGAATAAAATAAATAAATAATAAGTAAATAAAAACTTATTCATCCACAATGCTGTGGGGAAGTGGTAGATAAATGGAATAAAAATGTATTCTGATAAAGAAGATTCAACAGTAATGATAAAAAAGTGATGCCAATTACCAACTGTGATAATTTTACCAGGTAAAAGTACATTCAATGTTACATGTAATTTGAAAGAGAGTTCATACTTCAAATTGGCTGGTTTTGTTTTCAGCTCTAGCAACGGAGAAATGCTGAAGTACAGAATTTAAGTGATTGAGATAACATCTCGACAATTGAATGCTATCAAATACTTCTGGCAGATGCCTGAGAAATGAAACAAGCACATGATCCTTTCATGCTTCAGAAGAGCATCGACAGTTGTGTTCAATCCACAGCACAACCAGCAAGCAAAAGGATCAGCAATTCAAATGAAGAAAAAGGACAGATGTTTACTCCAGCAAGATCCCTCAGAAAGGAAGGAGAAAAATCTTGTTGGGACAACTTAAACGGAGAGCTCAGCTTGCCACCCAGAGGATTCCTGAACACCATTCACTGTTAGAACATGAGCTCAGCCAGAAGCAGTGAAGAAGATCAAGACTTGGACAAGCCCAAGTGCACTGCTGCCAGGGCTGGATGTGTGCAAGTGACTTTGACCCTGATTTCACAGCCAAAACTGGTTGCATGTTGCAGTCCTCACTTTTTGTTTGGATTCAAGAGAATTTTACTGGAGGCCCAACATGAGGTTTCCACATGATGAAAAAATGCAAAACCATAAACAACAGAGTTATTTCACTACCATATTCCAGCACTGAAGGTGACCAGCAAAACCACCAGCAGCTAAGCAAACCAGAACATAGAAAAAAAAATAAATAGAGTGAGATTGAAACACCCTCTTCTTCCAAGAATTAAACAATGCTTTTTATGAAGTGTAAAGATAAGCAGTGGGACTACCATTTCCTAATGCTTCTGAGGTCAGCCCTCTAACACAGGTTCTCAAAGAGCCAATTAAATGCACACAGTCTTCACACTTGCGCATATAGCATCGTGTTAAAAAAAAAAAAGGCCAACAGCTCAAGTCTCCTAAAAAAGAAAAAAATGAAAATAAAAGGGGACAAAAAAAAAAGGTAAAAAAAAAAAAAAAAGGTAAAACTTAATTCTTGAAGGCTTGCAAGGCAGACAACCCTTTAATGGAAAATCTTCAGCAATTTAAAAGAGGTATATGGTAAGACTGCTTAATTTTAAACGAGTAAGAATTTAAATGTCACTTCCTGCACGTGACATCAATTTTAAGAACCTTGCATTTTGGTATTCTTTGGTGTGGTTAGTGGTGGAATCTCTGTAGAGTACATTTCTATGGCATTTACTGTTGTGTGTTTATGTTTGGCAACTGCTTTGCATAATTCTGAACACAAGAAAAGGAGAGTGAGTCTTCCTCCGTAAAGAGAGTGATCTAAAATGTAGCATGCTACTAGAGCTTTCAAAGAAAGAAACACTGGAGAAAAACTACCCCAGCACTCAAGGGAAAACCCCACACAATTTCCTTTCACACTGACAGCTGCAGTGAGGTACAATGAATTTATTTTATCTGAGCAATTACATATACATGCTAAAGGCACAGCAATACTAGGTACTATAGAGAATTCACCCATAAAAGCACCACTATCAACCTGCAGTTGAGAAGTAAGAAGGTATTTACATGTCTGTCTAAGTCTTAGAGTAAGAGATGCTGGCAGCATGTTGTCAAAGATAAGGTGCTGCACACACTCATTCAAAACAGAGCTATAAACCTCCTTGACACATCCTCTTGTAGGCTCTCTGGGTCAGATGTGTCCCTTAGTTAGCTATACACTGCTGGACACAGGGCTCTGGGTCTTCCATTTCCAACTGCTGCAGCAGATGTCAACATCTCAGCACGTCCCCCCTCATCCTTCTCACAAGCATTTTTAAGTAAAAGGCTGGTTCAAGGAATCACTTAAAACACAGTAGGAAGTTTTCTGTACAATTCATATCTACAAATAAATTAAAGCAGACAGGATCTATGCAGGTACTGCAGGTATGTTTTGGAACAAGAACTATCATTCAATCAGACTGCTCAGCTGACAGACACATCTCTTGTGCTTTATCAAACCAACTTCACTGACAGTTTGTGGCAGCACTGGAGATGGCTTAGGTTGCCAACCTGGAATGGCAGGACAGCATATGGCCAGTGATCAGTCACCCCATACCAGGGCTCTGAACGAAGGTACCCCAGCACCAGGTGACAAAAAGAAAGGAGAGACAGCATAACTCTGCAGCACCACAGTTCTGGATAACATGCTTCTGTTGGTCTGCTAAAAAGAAGTGTCAGAAGCCCCATCCCTGGAGGTTTTTGAGACCAGGCTGGATGTGGCCCTGAGCAGTCTGGTCTATTGTGAGGTGTCCTTGCCCATGGCAGGGGTTGCAACTAGATGATCCTCGAGGTCCCTTCTATAATTCCACGATATGTTTTAGAAGATAAAACAGGAGGTTGCATTCCTCTGTCTCACAACACACGAAGAAAATTAATTTCAACCAAATAAAAATACCTGTAAAAGAAAACTCTACACAATGTGCAATTTATACAATAGTAAGTCATTCCCTTTTACAACAGAAAGGCCAAGAATTCAGCTGCATTCAAACAGGGACTGGGCATGAATTTCCCATCTCAGCAAGGCTTTGCAAAAGAACATAAATGTCTCATGCTCCAATATTAACCCAATAATTATAGGGTTAAAGCCACCACAGGCTGTCAGGATGTTCTATTTGCCATTTGAGGTGGGGCAGGAGCACTGCTTCTTCCTCTGGAGCATCTTGTAGCTGGTCACCAAAATAAAGAAAGGAAATTAAGAGTATACGGACATGGATCTGAACTGGCACAGAAATGCATACTACTCTTCTAATATTGGAAGATTAACATGCAAGAGAGTTGATGAATAGGAAGAATTAAATATAGAACATTAAAAAAAAAATAAGAGAAATGATTAATTGCTAGGAAAAGGAACTGATGATTTATAGCAGAGAAAATTAGTGAGGATTTAGGAAACTGAAGGGGATAAGCAGCAAGTGAGCTGCGGGGTGGGACCATCTGGTGCATCCGAGCCACGGCAGTAGAGGGCACATGTCCCCAGCTTTGGCTGCCCCTCTTCTCCCAGCCTTGGCATGTGGAGCAGACACAGACAAAATAGGCAGAGTTTAGAGGTTACTGGCTGAAAATAGCCAACTTCCAAAAAAACCCAAAAAACACCCCCAAAAAAACCCAACAAGCTGCAATTTGTTTTAAATAATATCCTATAATCTGAAACAAAAGCGACTAGTCTCTTCACTCAAACGCTTCCATGTGGGCTCGCAGCAGGCTGGTAGCAGAGTCATGCTCATGACCTCTTATTCCAGTGCTTTCTAGAAATTGCTAAAAATAAATGGATACTTCTTTACCTCTGTTTTAATTTATTTTAAGAAGGGATAAGTAGGAATGGGAATGGAAGACATTTTTAGCATATTTAAGCTTTGGGTTTTAACATCTCAATCGTAACGCACGCTTTTGGTCCTACACTTTCTGCTTTGCAGCTATTAAAACAGCCCAACTCTTTTGCAGCAGGCATGCAAACAACAGGCACCCCAAACCAGCATACTCAAGCAATATTCCAGCATCTTAAAGTCCATTATGATCAGCTGAGTGTCTTCAATCCATTTGCTTTTGTAAGGAATGATAACATGATGAAGAAAAACCACACACATGCTATGAAACTGTAAATTAAACACTTCACATCCTAGCATGACACCTGCTTGTTTTTTGGTTGTTGTTTTTTTTTAACTTAATGCCATTTTAAAATCACTTACAGAAATATTTTTCAGTTCAAACAAAACCAACCAAACAAAAAAACCCACCCAACACATAACTGACTACATCCTCTTTGGGTTACACTCATGAATGAGCTACTGTCTGCATTAGAAACAAGCACCTGGATCAATTCATGGGCATCCAGCGAAGCCTGTCTGTTTCCTTTCCAAACGCTAATTTACAAAAGACACCACCAAATCCCAGCCTGCAAGCAGCCTCACTACTAAATACAAAATCTCAGGGGTGGAAGTGATGACGTGCAGGCAGCAGAGGGGCCACACACAGTAGTGGAACCCAAGGCTCTTGCTCACAGCAGTTATGCACGGGAAGCAGACCACTCCCTCTCCCAGAGATCTGAAGACATTGAGGCAAATACTCTTCATACTTTTCTGAAGGTTCATTATGAAACACTGTACCAAGGACTCATTAAGAAATAATTCTGAGCTATCTTTGGGAGATCTTGCATTTCCTCACACCAGTCTCTATGTAGGCTCATCCTATTTACAGCCAAATACTTTCTACATAGAAGAAACAGCAAGACCTGGATTTGCACAGTCAGCCAACCAGGAAAGAAGTGGTCTAAGGCTGTGGGGAAGAATCGGCACATTTCAGTTTGATCGCAGTCACTTTGCAAAACAAAACATCCAACATTTCAGCAGCAACCCTTTCCAGCACCCTTTGTTTCACCCAGTCCAGCTCCCACATAATCTTAGGCAGAAATTTTCCATCCTTCACTGCCCGGTGGAAAGAACAAGCTCAGAAGAGCTGTCCCTGTGTCACACACTGGGGTACTTCAAACTCTGTAAGAAGGCTGAGATAAAACTCACCACCATCTATGCAGTTTTCTGTGCCAAGCACTACACAGTGCCTTGCACCTTCTAAATTTTGCACCTTCCTCTCTCCCCCTCGAGTTTTCTTTTGGACATGAGGACACAGTACTATTTCAGAAGGACTCCAGCAACTGCTCCATCTCCACTGAAGGAAGATTTGCATACACTTCAGAGCCAGGGTTTGAGAGACACACTACTCACACATTTTTCTTGCTGAAGTCCAGTTTTATTCATTTACCTTTTGTAGGTGCATCTTTTCCTTCAATGCAAGTATGAAGAACTCTAAACCCCTCCCCCTATACAAAGGCTAAGATGTAGAGTAACAGGCATGTGATGAAGGTCTGGATAAGGGGTGGCAATACATTTTCTTGAGAACCTGATATATGTAAGAATCAGCACATAAACCACAAGTTTCAAGAAATACACCACTCAGTTTACTGCTATAGCCTACAATAGTGTATTTTCACTCAGTATTGCTATACAATCTCCCTATTAACCAAACTCCCATATTTGATTTAATGGGAATCTGTTCTAAGCAAAATCTATAAAGCCAAAAGGTTTACTGAAGTGGCCAAGCACTTCAATGAAACTGAAAAAAAAAAAAATGAGAACAGGCACAGCACATTTCACAAAAGGGCAGCTGTAACAATAATTTAAGGTGAAAAATGGCCAAGAGATGAGGCACTGGAAAACTGGAAGCAATTAACATATAATATTCAAGAAATAGTAAATCCCTGCTGAAGAGTCAACACAGCATTCCCACGACAGGGTGATGAAAAGCAGATACTCTGCATAATCAACAACAGGGCATTTAAAATGTAACCACCAAAACAGAGGAGACTCAGAATGCCACGGCGAGAAGGGCTGGCTGCAGAGCAACAGCACTAGTAGCGTAGGCAGGGAGAGACAGGGCACGGATGCCTCTGCATCACCTCTACCATCACAACAAGATGTAACAGCTACACACAGCCCTTCAGCTCTGCCCAGGTGACAACAGCATATGACTTAAGCAAGTACCCTCTCCCTTAAGAAACACCTCTTGGTAAAACCAGGAGAACCACAACCTGTGCAATCAGCAGAATCACAATGCCTTACCAGTGCCCACACTCGCTGCTCTGGGAAGCCAACTTCACCCTCTAAGTTTGTCTTGACCCAAGTAGGCACCAACACTGGCCTCTCTTCTGATGACTCCTGAGATCACTCTCCCCACTGGCCTACTTCAAAATGGGACAGTCTGTACCTTCTCCATCTCCAGACCAGCACTGTCCTTTCAGGCTCCTGCCAAGCTTAAGCAGGTGCTCAGCCAGAACTCAGTCCTAACTCCAGGTCCACAAGTTTACTTCTTCCAAGACACAGAGGTGTAACTCAGATGTAAGTTACACCTCCATGTGGGTTCTAGAAACCAACTTTTACTTCAGCAAGTACCTGGAAGTGTTTAAGACCAGGCTGGATGAGGCTCTGGCCAGCCTGATCTAGTGCAGGGTGTCCCTGCCCATGGCAGGGGGTTGGAACTAGATGATCCTTGTGGTCCCTTCCAACCCTGACTGATACTATGATACTATGAAGTACCAGACATATGCATAGCAGACAGAACAGCAGTTTTCTACATGCTCTACCCTTTCATTCAACTGATGTGAAGGGGGATATAGTGAGCACTCTTTGAACATCATTTGTTCATCCAGAATCAGGAGGCTCATCCTCTCTATGTCAGGGATCAACACAGTCTGCCCTTCATGCCCTACTTCTTGCTCCAACAAGCCCTTAGGCTCAAGTGAGCCTGTTTACTACAGAACCACACCTCACAGCTCCAATTTGGACTTCTGCAATTGCTTGCACATTCTCCCAGAGCCTGTGAGCTGCAGTCTCTCCATTTATGCCACAAGGGAAAAGTAAGGAGCCTGCCAACCGCATTTGAAAGAGACAACGAGAAGCCTAATGATAATGAAGTGCCAGGGGTTTCTGTCTCACATTTAGGTAGAACTTCAAGATAACAAAGGAATCATCTGCCCCATCGCAGATGCAGCTGCCAAGAGAGCCTCTTCCTTGTTTTTCTCCTGTGCTAATATCTCAAGAAGATGAAATTACGTCGTCGTCGTTTTTTCAAACTGAATTGTCAAGGGCTTTGAAGTACCACCACGCTTACAGTGTAGGGCCTGGCAAACTCAGATGAAATGGCTTATGAATTTCAGATATTTTTTTGTTTTGTTGTTCCTGTGTTTGATGTTCACATGTTGAAACCTGAAAATGCTGGAATGCGACTGCTATTCTTGCGTGATAATAAAGGCTGTTCCTTCCACAGCCCTGAAGTACTGCAGGGGTACACACAACATGCACAGCTCTGCTACTTTACAGTGTCAAGCCCAGGAAGTTGTTAGCTGCAGAAAAATCAATTCCTACATGTTAGTTATTACAGAACATTAATTTGCACAAGGAAAAAGGGTGTTCTCCCTAGACTTATAAAATTGTATTTTATTACTCCAGCCTTTTGTCTCCTTGGGAGAGATGAGGGATGTTTCAAAAAAAGAAGAGAGACAAAAGAAAAAAAGGGGGGGAAAAAAGGAATTAAGGAAATGTGAGGTAATGTGAGAACTTGCTGGTTTTTAACCAATGGAGGCAGTGCTCTGGAAGGCAGGGATGTGCTTGGACATCTCTTCAGTCTGCACAGTACAGGACCTCTCCGCACCCCACTTGCAGACCCTGCTTTATCTGTGGGCATTATCCAGCCTAATTACATAGAGTTAAATCTAAGAGGATGCAGAGGGGAATGGACAGGAAGGAGGATAAGCCCCTGCCAGAGATACCATGAGGAAGATCCTTAAGCAGAGATGGGGAAAACATTAATCAGGAGGGCAAGCAGTCCTCTCACTGAAGAAGTAACAGAGACAACAGGGAGCCCAGGAGAAAAGAAATACCTTCAGCTAAGTGAGAAGAGGCAGGCAAGCATTCCTACCATTGATTCTGCTCTGTAAGGGTAGTATGTCCTAAACCAGGTTTTTAATTTGTCTAGAAGCGAGCATGGAGCAGAGTTTTCCAGGGGAACACTGAATTTGTGCTGGATCATGCTAAGTGTCAAGGATTTCCTTTACCAGGAGGCTTTTCAGGGGAGACCCTGTCCAGGCTGGGAGAAGGCTGTCCAGTGGAGCCCGAAGCCAGCATCCCCCACTTCAGGGCACGCACCCAGGGAGGACACAGGGACATGCACATGCGCACACCCACCCCACAAGCCCCACACGTGCAGCTCTCAGTTCGTTTCTCCTAAGCTGATTAAAACCAACAGGTTTGTGCTCGTATTTACTGAAATGCTCTGGGTATTCTGCCTCCGCCTGTCTCTGTCTGCTTGCTTTACAGAGCTGGCTGCAGGCATCCCAAAGGAGTGAGCCAGCCCCACGCAGCCCTGGTCAACCTGTGGCCGCTGGTGGCCTTCCCTCCACCCTCCACACACCCACGCAGGGGCTCTCCTGACCCCATCCTCACCAGTTAATGCTCCTCCCTCTCCCCAGCACTCCAGTGCCTCCCTTCCCATCTCTATCAGAACACATACGTCACACCGCCCTGCTTAGGGCTTCTCCTCTCCAAAGCCAGCTGTAAGGAGTAACTAATCCTCTCTAAGCCCTGGGAAGACAGGTAGCCTCCATTTTACACATACAGAAATGGAAGCAGGGGTGAAGAAGGTCAGCCCATTTCTTTCAGTAGATCCCCAAAGATCAAGCACAGCACTGGTAAGCATTTTAACTTAAGCTCTTAGGCAATATAGGGTAACCTACCAAGTAAACCCAACAAGCAGGCGCTGCATGTTTACGTTATATTTGTTTACATGACACCAAAAAATTTACTCTGGGCAATTTCTCTGGGTATGTTCATTGCTCTGTAAGCTTGTGTGTGCATGCTTGTGGCTGTATCCTCTCCTCTAATCTTCAAGTTAATTTCAGCCAAAGAATTGACTGGAGGCAACAGGAGCAATTCACGCAGCCATGTGAGCTTTCTTCAGAATCTCTGCATGGACTACACGAGCCACACTTCCCACTTCTCCACTTTCATTGCTATACAAGAAAGTTGGGAGGGCCAACTAAAGCTGGAGAACATCCTTTGCAGAAACCACGAGGCAACTAGCTGCAAACCTCTCTGGCACACTCACCAGCCTGCTGCCAGCATCAGCACTGGACATGCCATGGACTACCTGCGCTCTGGGCTTCTCCCATGCATGGTTATTATGTAAGGTCACATGGTCCAACACGTGTATTCCTCGAAGTGATCGGCTCTCTGGATTCCATCCAGAGGATCAAGGAAATCTTTAAGAGAGCACTGCTGTTTGGTTGGTCATATCCTGTTTGGACACTTAACGGAGATGACCCTGCTCTTCTATGAGGGTCATCCAAGACCTCAGTGGAATGAATGAATTAACACAGTGGAACTCCACATCCACATCATACATTACGGGAGAATGATTTCCAGTACCAATACTGGTAGTTATTATCCAGATGGAATATAGAAGTTCCTTTAGAAAGATATAAACCTTTTAAAACGGCTTCATAATAAGATTTAACGTGACTGAAATAAATGCTGTGTGCTAACAAAAACATTTAAAGCGGGTGGCAGTCCTGGTTCCAGCACACTTATAAGCTTTGCATCAGAACAAAAGTATCACAAATTGGTTAAAAACCACAGTGATATGCAGTTGACACCCACGTACGTTATCCTGGTGCCCAAGAACAAATGATACGTTTATAATGTATCTCAGTATGCTCCACGTATTCTTGCTGTTAAGAATAATGCAAAGTACTTTAAAGCTAAGGAAAAAAAAATAAATTCTAATGCTGTCAAAAAAAATAAATAAATGTAAGCCTCTCTTGCACACTTACTCCTTTCCATTCATTATAAAATTGGCATTGTTTAATAAAACATTCTTTGTATAGATAGCAAAAGATTAACAAAGGATGATCAAGTAAGAGAATATGAATGAAAGCATACTTATCACACAGAATCACGAAGAATTCCAGGGGCTGGAAGGGACCTCAAAAGATCATCCAGTCCAACCCCCCTGCCAGAGCAGGATCACCTACACCAGATGACACAAGAATGCATCCAGGTGAGTTTTGAATATCTCCAGAGAGGGAGACTCCACAACCCCCTTGGGCAGCCTGTTCCAGTGTTCCATCACCCTCACAGTGATAAATTTTTCCTCATATTTAAGTGCAATTTCCTGTACCTCAACTTCCACCCACGGCCCCTTGTCCTGTCATTGGGCACCACCGAGAAGAGTCTGGCTCCATCCTCTCAGGACTCACCCTTTACATATTTATAAACATTGATGAGGTCACCTCTCAGTCTCCTCTTCTCCAAGCTAAAGAGCCCAGGCTCCCTCAGTCTCTTCTCGCACGGTGATGTTCCACTCCCTTAATCATCCTCGCAGCTCTGTGCTGTACACTTTCATAGTAGCTCACTGTCTTTCTTGAGCATTGTCTTCTTGGGCCCATTATACCTATGATGTCTTCCAGTCCTTTCCCGCTATGTTCTCAATGTAATACAGACGCTGAGAAATGAAAATGTTATTTATAGATTCAATACATAGACGTGCAAATACCACCTGATACAAAATAGCAAGCTGCCAGATGTGTCCTCTGGATAATAGTGACTCCTTGTCACTTGTTCTGGAGCCCCTATTACAAGAGGGATATGGAGGTAGTGGAACGTGTCCAGAGAAGGGCCACGAGGATGATCAGAGGGCTGGAGCACCTCTCCTATGAGGACAGACTGAAAGAGTTGGGGCTGTTCAGTCTGGAGAAGAGAAGGCTCCGAGGTGACCTCATTGTGGCCTTCCAGTATCTGAAGGGGGCCTACAGAAAGGCTGGGGAGGGACTTCTCAGGCTATCAGGTAGTGATAGGACTAGGGGGAATGGAATGAAGCTGGAGGTAGGGAGATTCAGAATGGACGTGAGGAGGAGGTTCTTCACCACTAGAGTGAAGCCCTGGAATGGGCTGTCCAGGGAGGTGGTTGGGGCCCCGTCCCTGGTGGTGTTTAAGACCAGGCTGGATGAGGCTTTGGCCAGCCTGATCTAGTGCGGGGTGTCCCTGCCGATGGCAGGGGGGTTGGAACTAGATGATCCTTGTGGTCCCTTCCAACCCTGACTGATACTATGATACTATGAATATCCAGCGATATTCCAAGTAACTGCAGCAACTGGAAACCAACTAACAAAAATCACCTTGGTCAGAAGCATCTGTGCTCAAAGGCAGTAAGTACTATGGGTTTGAAAATGTGGTACATCATTCCTTCCGTTTTTTTGTAAAGCAGTAAGTCTTGGCTGACTGCTCACCTGTGTCTCTGACATATTGCTGTTCCGAATGACAAACTCATCTGATTTCCAATCTAACGTTTGCTTTATCTCAGGCTGCAAAATTGCAGAGATGCTTCTCCTACAAAAAATTAAATCCAGCCTGCTGCTGTCGCTTAGCTGGTAATCCCAAAAGGAAGAACAGTGGACCCTTTTCAGTTTAGAAAACTATGCTTTCCTGCTAGAACCTAAGTATTAGTTCTGACAAAGTGCTAGATGAAATCACCCATCCTGCTTGAGGAAGAAAAGCTCTGCAGGCTTTACTCAACACACACCTCTTGGAGCGGCCAAGCAGCCCCTCACCTGCTGGTGCAGGGCATCTGCTAGGGGGAAGGTTCTCTGCCCTCATCTGCATGCCAAGGGTTTCCAGTGTGTCAGCTTTTTCCTTCAGGAGCGGTGAACAGCCCCTCAGCAGAAGATGCAAGTAAACTAACAGCCTTTATCCCCCTTTGTTATTTGTTTTTCTTCTGTAAAACACACTCCAGCAGGTGATACTGCCACTAAATTTCTCAGCGTTTTAACAACCTGCAAACACATTAGCAAAATTAATGAAGAGGAAATGGCACCTCAAACTTCTTGCTTCGCTGGGATTCTTTCTGCCACAGAGTAACATTTCACTAGGACAAAAAACATCTGTATCAGTGTTTAGAACTAAAAGTTGAACTAAACCGCAGAAATAAACTTGGGCAGAAAACAACACAGATCTTTTAGCAAAATCTTCATGAAAGGGAACTGATTATTAGCTTGCATAATCTCAAACCTCTGGTTAAACAAGATATTTAAGACAGAGCACAGACAAAAATCAAGACACCTACTGAGACAAAAAGCAGAGGCAAGAAAAAGAACCTCTTAAGACAATTGTATTAAATGCACATATACCCCCTTCTCTCAAAGCCTAAGACTTATATTCCCTGCATTTATTTCCCCACATTTAGCAGATAATTACCCTAACATCTTTGAAAAGATGAACACTAATTCTAGACATTATTAATGATCACTGACTACAATCATTCTAGGCTGAACTGCATGTAGGAAGCATTGCATTCAGACTGATGAGCCAGCTTTCAGATAAACATGCTTACTTAAATATCAAGTATTAACACCCTATGGCAATCCAAGTGCACGCACAGTGACTCAGTGCAATTATTTCAAGTGTAACAACAAGTGGGCAGTCATGCAGATTTGTACCTTATTGGTTTAAGCATGAAATTAAGCAAGAAAAAAAAAAAAGTATTAATGAAAACTATTCAATTTTAGAGCGAACTGGGTTAAAAAATATGAGTAAGTATTTATAAATATGACATAATCTCATTTAAAGAAACTGTATAACACATAGGTTTTACAAATATTTACAGACATTAATCTTGTTAAGTTGATTTACAGAGTTTTATTCAGTAACAGGATTGATTGGCTGGAGAAACACAGGCTCAGGGAAAAAAAAAAAAAGAAGAAGAAGAAGAAGAAGAAGAAGAAGAAAACCCCAACAACACAACAGCTGAAAGCTCTATTTTTGTCAGAATGATGGATTCTTTTCTTAAGGAACTTGTTTTGTTGTCTTTTGTTCCAAGACTATAAACATTAGTAGCAGTTCTCCAATTGGCAAGAAAGGCTGAGATGTTTCGTCTTCACTGCTCTGGATTGCTTTTTGTTTTCTTCTGGTCCAAGAGTCACAAGAAAGGCAAGAACCTTGATCTCCCTTCCCTGTAAGATCACCTTGCTTTTGCCCCAAACTGGATCTTGCCTCTGAAGCACTGCATATACATCTACTCCATGGGCTTACACTTGCTCCGATAAGAGATAGGTTGCAGATCCTGATAAGCAGGACGATGGCAACCAACACGAGTTTACATATCTGATACAACCAACATTAACATCCAGTTCCCTGTTGTTTATTTGCTTCCCATCATCGCTGACTTGCCACAGCCAAGCCTCCATACAGCTTTCATGTGGCCACAGTTATTTCTGTTTGCACTGAGAAGTCATTTCATATGCTGCTAGCAGAAGGGATACTGGTTTCTTCTGTGACTTCAGGCATCTTTTAGGAAACACAGATTTCCTGCTCCCTTTCCAACTAAATACAAAGGTCAGAGAGTTTAACAATGAAGTGCAGTGTTGTAGCTTGATACTTTAGTGCTAAAAAATTTACACACAAAAGGAAAGAGGACAATCGCTTTGTAAAACTCCATTCACAGTAACCAAAACATGTCCTGTTCAAAACGTGCTCGTGGCCCAAGCAAGGACTTGTGCTCACTACAACAACGCTATTGTGTATAGGTTTTCCCAGAAAGACAGTATGTTACCTAGCAGAGGTCCAGTACACTGAAATTGGCACATCTGCTTTTTTCAAAGACATTAAAAGTACAATATATGCAATATGAACAACATCGTCTTGTTGGACTTCCATGTTACTATCTGCCCCAATCTCTTTGCCTCTCTGTCAAAAGCATTCCACCAAAGAAGTGACTTTTTCTTTTTCACATCTACATTCCTAGGACAATTACTGTTCTCTTTTCGCTAACAGGGCAACATCTAACGTACAATCCTGGTTCTATAGTGTTCCCATGATATTCAGGATCCAAAGGGAAATACACTGGATGTGCTTTTCCCTAAGTTTCTCATAGCAGTATAGTCACAGAATCACAAAATTGTTAAGGTTAGAAGGGACCTCAAAGATCACCCAGTTCCAACCCCCTGCCATGGGCAGGAACACCTCACACTAGATCAGCTTTCTCAGAGTCCCATCCAGTCTGGCCTTAAAAACCTCCAGGGATGAGGCTTCCACCACCTCCCTGGGCAACCTGTTCCAGTGTCTCACCACCCTCACGGTGAAGAATTTCTTCCTAACATCCAATCTAGATCTACCCATATCTATTTGTGTTCCATTCCCCCTAGTCCTATGACTATTTGACACCTTAAAAAGTCCCTTAACAGCTTTCTTGCAGGCCCCCTTAAGGCACTGGAAGGCTACAATAAGGTCTTCTCAGAGCCTTCTCTTCTCCAGACTGAATAGCCCCAGTTCTCTCAATCTATCTTCATAGGAGAGGCGCTCCAGCCCTCTGATCATCCTCATGGCCCTACTAGGGACACATTCCAGCATGTCCAGATCCTTCTTGTAATAGGAGCTCCAGAACTCTTCTGAGCACCAAGACCTCACCACACATTTATGAGCAGCCAATTTTCAAATAATGTCCTTCCCAGGCAAAGAAAATAATTGTCAAAAATGACATTGAAAATGATTTAATTATTTCAGTCAGAGCTTTCACATGGTCTTAACTATGCCATAGAATGACAGCTCTTGTGCTAATGTTCACTGTAGCTCTTCTAGCCCAGCTGGAGGAGATAGGGCCCCAAATCCTCACAGCTCAATGCAGTGTATTTATGATCCTTGTTGAGCAATGACATTATCTATTTCACTGGATAGAACCTAGTGGTCTGCTGGGTGTCACACACTGCATTTAACTTTGCTAATTTTCATTTGAAAATTAGCTAAGTGTTCCCCACACACTGGTACTTCTTGCTCACACACTACTTCAGAGGTAATACTAGCAATGTTTAGCAGTAGCCGTATGATAGTAGTTTATACTGTACAGAAGAAAACGCCTTCTCTGATCACACTCATAGTCCACCCCACCATCAGCTTCAGGCAGCAGAGCTACAGAACCTTCAGAGCCAGGTGCAAAACCTAACACTTGTCAATCACAGGAAAACCTGCCCCTTCCTGTCTCTTCTGTTCCCCTCATCCATCTGGAAACCAGGCTCTTAGAATGATTATGCCCCAAAACACCAGACTGCCAGCTGGTAATTCTCTTGAACAGCTTCTATCTGGGAAGGCCTCACTGCTTTGGGTCAATCTCCAAGATGCAGAAAAGGCGCATGCAAACCTTTAAAAATGAAGCCAGGCCAGTTTCTCTGCCCCAGACATTCAAGCATGCTTCATTTTGCAGCCTCTGCGATAAACATCCAGCCACTCACACAGGTGACAAAACCCACCCTGTCAGGTGCTCACCACAGCACTTCCCAAACTAGTCAAGCATGGGGTGGAGTAAGGACATATGCAGAACAGAAATTCAGCTGCTTTTCCTGAATGGGTTCAGTGGAATTAAAACTCTCCATCTACTTGCCAGCTTCCTCCATTTAAGCACAACTGGTTAAAATTACCACACCACGGTAGCAAACAGGTGTGTCATACCCAGGGGTTAGAGAAAGACAAAAAATATTTACTACACAGACAGACTGTCTGCATAAAAACAAACTGGTATAGACTGCTTATGCTTGAATAGCCAAGAAAGAATAATTAGGAATGAATGGGGGAAACTTTTATGCTTTCCTCTTCAGCCAGGCAGAAGTGTGAAGAAAGGCCTCTGGCAGGTTGATCAGATGACTTCTTTTCTGACTACTCTCCAAGGAGAATGGCAAAAAAGGAAGCACAAACCCTACTACCAGAAGAGTAAAAGCATGCTCTTCTCATGCTCCAGCCGCTGAAGATCTGCTGCCTGTCCTGCAGCACACCATTATTTTTAGTAGTACTCCATCTCCCAGCTCTTGCTCTACACAATTACTGGCTCATGCTCAAGCCCTCCATCCTCATGTTTCTTGTCCAGCCCTTCCACACCTTGGTCAGAGTGGCAGAGGAAATTACACAGATGGCTGGAGAGTGGTTGCAAAGCTCCTAGGATTCCTTCACTAAGACCTAGCAACTGAGAATCCATTCTCCAGCCCAGGCAAGCCACTACAGCGTAGTGGCATGGGCTCCCTGAACCACTGGAGGGCCTGCCAAACTCAGCCACTGCTCTAGCATATTGTTGTTCTGCCCAAGGGAAATAATTTCCCCTACAGTGATTCACTGGTTTACAGCTGGTTAAATACTCTGCCCCTGCCTCCTTGGTGAACACGCACACATACACATACACGGTCTGCAGCTGCAGGGAGAAACCCCAGGGGAGGCAGAGCTATTGATGTGCTATATATGGTCTGCCACCAGTTGAGAAAGCTCCCATATGAAAGGACAAATTGATTATCTTCAGTGTCAGATGTTCTTAGCAGTGTCTTAGATGAAGGATCAGTCCCATGTATAAGCCAAACCCCTCCCTATCCACAAAATTCACAAGATACATAAAGAAAGCAAGCCCCATGATTGCAACAGGCTCCACTGCTTGGTCCATGCAAGACTTTCCTCAGTCTTGCTGCCTTTCTCATTTAAGTACCAGGAACAATGAGTTTTCACCTTGGGTTTCTCCTCTTTTGAGGCCAGAGAAGGACAGTTGAAGAGTGCTTCTTCCTATTGCCTTTGTTTTGGCATGGGACAGGCTTACACTGCTGCCACAGCGGCTGCAACCACAGAAATGCTCTGCATGGGGGACAGCCTGGGCTGCAAATCTGACTCCCACCGAATAGTGAGTATTTTGGCTGGACTTCCATGGTACCCAAATCAACCTGGGTTTGGTTAGGCTGGCAGCTTCAGCATAACACTTCTCACCATCTTAACTGAACACTGATTTCAAGGCGAGGGTGATGGCTGTTTCGTGCCAAAGCAAAGAACAAAAGATGCTACGGTAGGAACAGGACAGGAACACGACAGCAACACTAACCCACTTGACTGGTGGAGTCCAAGCATAGCAGACTGGCCCACATCCTCACAGCCAAGAAGAGACTCAGTGGTTGAGGGTAGATAGATTCTTGCATCTCAGGAGACTACTGATGAGAATGCCAATAAAGAAAAAATGAATTAAAAAGCTAGGTCACTGAGACTACTAAATGCCAAGAGGCACAAGAAACATATGCAGAAAGACTCATTAATTATAAAACACCCTCACTGCTCCCTCCTGCACCTTGCATTGCGGAGCCAAGATAAACACTGGAGTTTTAATCTCTTTTCAAGAAATTGCACCAAATGACACAAATTCTTCATTTTTCCATGTTTGTGTATCTAGGCAGTAAGACTTCAGTATAACTATTCCACACCAGGTTTTAAAATGGAAGTCAGAGCTCCTTGATATCCAATGGTGAGACGTCTGAGATACTGCAGGTGAGAAAACAAGTCTACTTCTCTCAAGACGCGGTGGAATTCCCCCTCCCCATTTATATGAGAAGTAGCTGCTTCTTTTTGTTGTTGGTTGTGTGTTTTAAACATATTTCTCCTTCTCCAGAAAATGTCCCCAGGGTATCAAGGCACTCTGAGAGTAAGTCTTGCAGTGCATCTTGCTTGAAGGGAAAAACCAAAGCTTTCTCCTACAGAGAGCTGAGGAGAGTCCATGGTAAGGGTTCTCTCAGAGAAGACTAACAACATGCTTGCAGGGCAAAGCAGAGGCCAGGAGCTCAGGAGTGACCTCAGGATTTTCAGGCTCCCTTTGTAATTGCTACTATGCTAGCACAATACATTGCTGCAAATCTGAGATGTAAAAGAAGGTCCCTATAATTAAATGCTGAATTAAGCTATGATGAAGCATCTAAAAAGAAGGATCCCACCACATCAGATTTTTGGACAACTACGCAAGTGCACAGCTCCTTATATAAGGTCTACTTTTAAGGTACGGTTATCACACAGAGACGTAAGAACAGTTTTCTTTCTCTCTTTTGCCCTTAATGGAGACTCCAGGGAGAAGGTTCTTTTCCCCAGGGAGCAAATGGCATTGCTGCAGACTAAGATGACAAAACACCACTGAATGGTGCAAGCCCCACTCCAGGTACCTGCAGCTCAACACATTTCCATCCTCCCCAGCCTGCTTGATCCCATTTCTCCTCTACCACTATTCACTGACTCTACTTTTTCCACTTTAGATTTCTGCAGCCTTGGTGATGAGCAACACAGTGAAATGACTGAGTTTAAAATATCTTTTTTAAAAAGTTGTTCTTTCTTCCTAGCCTGAATGTTTTACTGATAGGGGCTTTATTAGAATAACTGAATCATTTAGGTTGGAAAGACCTTTAAGACCATCAAATCCACTCATTAACCTAGCACTGCCAAGTCCACCACTAAACCATATCCCTACGTGCCACATAAAAGACAAGTCTAAATACCTTCAGGGATGGTGACTATATCACCCTGTTAGGCAGCCTGCTCCAATGATTAACAGACCCTTCAACGAAGAAATGTTTCCTAATATCCAATCTAAACATCCCCTAGCACAACTTGAGGCCATTTCCTCTTGTCCTGTCGCTTTTTACTTGGCAGGACAGACCCCAATCTCCCCACAACCTCCTTTCAGGTAGTTGTAGAGGGCAAGAAGGTCTCCCTTGACCATCCTTGTCCCCACACTAAACTTCAGTTTCCTCAGCCACTTCTTTGGACATGCTCTAGATCTTTGATGTCATTCTTATAGTGACAGACCCCAAACAGAATACCGTATTCAAGATGTGGCCTCACCAGTGCTGAGTACAGGGACACAATCACTTCCCTAAGTCTTGCTATTAACAGCTATTCTGGTACAAGTGGATGGTTGCAGAGAGGGCAGGGTGAAACAGGAGCCTTGAGATGGACAACTTTGCAGTCCTATACAAATCCATATTTTCAGCTCCAGCTATCAGCTATAGATGACTCCAAAGCCATGAGATTTGGCTTAGCCTAGCACTAATATGACTACCCTACCTATGGCTTCATAGCGGCAGGTATGTTGGTGACACAGTCTTAACACAAGGCATATTAAGGTTCCATCAGAAGATATTCTTAATTCTGGCACAGACCAGCATTGCCTGACCAAAGAGGAGTGGAGCAAAGAGGAGAAAGGGCCTTTTTCCATCTCGTGGAAATCTACCAGAAAAATAAGCACCTCGTGAAGGGCACCACACAAACTTTGTAGCCTGTGCTGTCACGCTTCTGGCTGCTGGTGCCCTGTCTATGTGTATTTCAGACAGGGCAAAGCAGATACTCCTATTTTGGTGACTGGCTCAGTTACCAATATAGGTACTGCCTCTGTTCATCACAAATCTCCTTCATATCTAGCAAGCACAACTAGGGCAGGGAATAAAGAGGGGAAGATATTCTGCATTTACATTTCCACTAATTCAGCAAGAGAAACAGATCAAACATTCATTTATTCTGTGTTCCAGAACACTTCTCCTAGACATTATATATAGTTTCTCAGATACCAGTGTCTCCCTCACCTACATATTCACACAAATCCATATAAAACTATGAGTCATTACACAAAGTTCCATCCAGAAGAGTAAGCCATTCATCCTTTGGGGGAGGAGGAGGAGAGGGGAAATTAAGAGCTGTTTCCAATTTAATTGGCAGACTTTACATTTTTGTTCTGCTTCCACTGGAAAGTGTGGTGCTAATTTTTCTGACACAGCTTGCAACCACAGTCAGATCTCGACCTGCTTCATTTATGTCTGCCAGTAGGATCTCTAAAAAAAAATATTAAAGTAAATTAGAAATGTACATGTCACATGCCTCAGATCAGCATGCGAATCCTGCACGCTGAACTAATGCTTGCGTTGCTTTGAGGACTTACATGTTTTAAAACTCTCTGCAACTGGTAAGTCCCCATTTCACCAAATGGATGGTAAAAAGGTAGCGTTCAAATGGCACACTGTCACTCTCAAACCAACTGCTCAAGCCTTGGGGTTGTATCTTGTCATATTTTGAAAAAGGGAGAGAAGTAACATGGATTCAGCCATGATGCTCTGCAGCACACTCTCTCCTT
This sequence comes from Picus viridis, assembly GCA_033816785.1. NCBI lineage: Eukaryota > Metazoa > Chordata > Aves > Piciformes > Picidae > Picus > Picus viridis. The sequence goes on along the minus strand of CM066578.1, from coordinate 42,143,264 downwards.
TTGCTTTCATAAAATAAAGCACACATATGCCCCACCCTGCCTTTTTAATGTATCTTGTAGTCAAAAATATGGTTTCCTGTATGCAAGCAGCTCTTTTTTGGGGTAGAATTAATTTTGAAGTGAGGCTGCATAGAAAACAACCAACTTGGAACAGGTACATGTTTTAATTCCCACATTACCTACTCCAACATGGGACTTTCAATTATGTTCTCTTTCCCAATGTGACAGGAGAGAGGGCTTTGACTGTCTTCTCATTTTTCACTCTTTGTATATATTTCTGATGTTTTTCTTAGCTGCTTCTTGGCTTTGCACCACTTTCTCTCTCATTTTCTAATCATACAATTCTATCTTGGCAGCTGCATAAAACTTCCACGGCTATTTCAACTCAGCCTCCCCGTCTTGCTCCTTTTTGCACACAGCCCCTAAATCAGGGTGGCGAGTCTGCCTCCCAAGCAATTCAGGGGACAGTCCAATGGACTGCATTGCTGAAGAGGTGCAAGAGCTCTGTCAGTGCAGAGACTGGCCAACACCCCGCTGGGACTGAGATGGGTGAACTCTACAGGAGATGCTGAGGCCCCAGAACCACCAGCAAGGTAGCCCTGAGTAGCAAATCCTCTGGAGGACTGGCATCTTTGACATGAGCTACTCCAGGAGCTCCTGCAGTGCACAGAGAGTGATACCTGGGAGATGTGATTTTGGCAAGTGGACTGCAGGATTACAATGACCATCTACCTCCAGCCAAAGCAAATAATACAAAAGAAACAACAGCTAGGGAGTCTTTCTGCAGGAGATGAACTTGAGCCAAAGTGTTGTGAGAATTTCAGCACCTTTTCCCAGATTGAATTAATTCTGCACGACTTCGCTAATGATTCACATACCTCACTACTTCTTTGTGGGGCATCAGCTTTCCCTGCAGTTATTCCTTTTCAAAACATGTATCAAGCTTTAACACTTCCACAATGGTTGCATATCAACACTTTCAAAAGTGTCAAACACAGGGTCTAGAACTACTGTTGGGTCCTCTAGTTGCAGTCTCAATTAACGACGAGATACAAGGTGGCACAAACATCAGAAAGACTGCTCTACACTTCTGCTTAATATCTAGTAGCTACATTTGACAGCTCAACTCACTCAAGCTCCCCTGGAGCAGAGCATTTGGAGCTCCTGTCAATCATGAGCTGATATCAGATATTCCAGGTACCTCCACGGGGAAAACACCCTTTTCTTCAGGAGGAAGTAGGTAAACTCTATCCAGCTCCATGGCAGAACAGGACAAAAACTGAAAAAAATAGGTAATCAGTAGACACTACAGCTGCACAATCTGCTAAGCAAGAAGAGCATCACAACAATCAGATGCAGGTATTAAGAACAGATCCACTCCCTTTCATTCCCACCTCCTCCCCAGCCCAGCACATGCGATTTTATCTTCACCATTAGCATGATGGTGCTGTAGCTAGCTAGGCTACATCATTCAGTCTGAAACTGAATAAGGGAATATGTGCACACATGCAGTACACAACAAATACCTGAGGCATTGAACAGCATGTGAACAGTTAAAAAAAATGACAGCTCCTCAAGTAAAGGCTTCAAAAGTTCAAGGAAACAAATCTGTACTTGCAAATGTTAACAGCAAGCTTCTTGGGGTTCAGCTGCAGAAGAAAGGCATCTTGCCTAAAGAGAGAGTGTCTCCTCACAAATTCCAGGTATTTAAGCTTTCCTTTTCTTCAGCTTTCAGATTCACCAACAGTTTGTATTGCATATTTAAACCTTAAGGGGTAAGAGATTAAATAATCTCAAAAAATGATCTTTCAAAGGCAAAAAAAAAAATGCACACTTGTATCTGACAAGTAACCATCTGGGAAACCTTTTCCTTCTTCTTTTAAAATGAAGTTATGCTTCTTACCTTCAAAAAGTTATGGAAACTTTTAAAGGCAGAAAAGGCCATGGCAAGTAACAAAAAAAAAAAAAAAAAGAAAGAAGAAAAAAGAAATGCAGCACTAGGTAATTTTAAACACTCTGCATACCTAAAAAGGGCATATTAAACCACAACCTTAGTCATAAACCTACAACAGCAAATCTGTAGGAGCAAAGACAAAGTACCGCAGGCGCGATCTGCAGCTGCCTGGCTGTTGGCGAGGCGGCTGGTTCGAGTGCATGACAACACACACCAGAGGAAGTGGGTGTCATACCTCGCCCCGAGCATCTCCTCCTTTGCCCCCCACCCTCCTCTGACCACCTGTAGCAGCCTCAAAGGAAGCAGACACACTCCCACATACTTTCCAACTATGCTGCACCAGCCGCAAAGTACGCAGCCATCGGCACACATGTGAAAATGCATACGTGGAGTGCAAGCATTGAGTCTTTCTGCAATGATTAACCTACTTAGCAGGCAGACAGAGTTTTTCCTTTTTTGTTTTTATTTTAAAAAGCAAACCAGAGAGGCAAAAGAGACCCCTTCCTCCTGTTCATACCCATGCCCTTTCCCTTTCTCCCCACCACACACATCTACCTACCCACGCCTCTGCAGCGCTGGAAAAAAGGCTGTAAGCAGGGCATTAGCACTAAGTGCCTCCTGAGTATTGGGAGCTGTGGTTTTGAGATTAAACACCCAACAAAGAAATTTCATCTTCTGATGAGAATTTTCCATAATCAATTAAACACGGGTTAGGAAAATGAATCAAAAATAGGAGAGAGAAAAATGTCTTAAGTTCCCTCTCACGCTCAGATACAGCAGTGTAGCCGAGATCATCACTTTTCTGCAATAAACTAAATTTAGGGCAAAAAGGGCACAGAACAAGTGCCTGAGAGAAAGTGCCCAGCTGTGCCAGTTACACCAGGAGCTGATGCCTGAGCAGCAGGACCTGCCAGAAGGGCACCCTGCCTCTAACAGACTCAGCTATGTTGCTGTTGGTATCTTTTCATCAGCTGTAAGCCCTTTAAAAAAACAAACGAATAAAAAGGCGGCATGCAATGACCCACAAAAAACCTCAGCAACCACAGAAAATGAAGTTTTACACCCCTAAAGCCCCAAATAAAGGAAGGAGCAGGAGGAAACAGTTGGGGCTTGGGGAAGGAAAAAAGTGTGAGATGTCTACCATTAGGAAATCAACTCGCTTTCCGAGGGTCCTCTGGAAACTCTTGGGGCACTCTGCATGTTCTGCAACAACAATTTTCCATCACTGAGCCACTGCAGCCTTGCCAGTACGCAGGAGGAGGAGCCCAAGGGTGGAGGAAGGAGTTAAAAATAAAAACAAACACTGAAAAGCTATTTGTAAACTGTTTCACCCTGGCGATCATTTCAACTCGTGGTTTCTTTAACCGACTGAGCAGTACACCTGCAGAGCAAGTTGGGACAGGAGACACCCCTCCATAAACAGCTGGGAGAACCTTTGCCTGGCTGCACCTCCTGGGCACCTCTCTGTGCAAGAGGATGATGCTTGTGTACCCATCTTCATGGGAATATCCTAAACTTTACAGTCAGGAAGCAAAGGGAAAGCGGTAGAGGGAAACAAATACAAACAAAACACACAAATACACAAAAGGGAGGAAAAAAAATGCTCAGATAAAAATGCCCTAAATAACCGAATACAGCCTCAGGTTTGCACAGTCAACACTGCCTTTATCTGAGTTTCAACTACAAGTCTTGGGCACCTGATCATCTTTCCTTCATCCCATAGTCTCTTAGCCAGTCAAGGAATGCAGCTGTGCCAGGTTTTAGACAAGTACAGTCATAAATTCTGCAGCCTTCCCTGTCCTTCCCAGGTGACCTGAAAACCAAAGTGCCAAACATGGTGATTAAGCAATCCCCTGAAAGCTGCACACCCTGTAAAAGGCAGGTGCCTGTCTCCTCCAGGCTCAGTTCAGTGCTCAAGGTCTGTCACCTGGCATTGACTGCTCTAGGTCAGGAGCAAAAGGCTGGCTGCAAAGGCGTTCCTCACAGTTTTGGTTTACTCATAATCCAATGGAACGGCACCAATTCTCACCTCTGGGCAGATTAATTCCTTGGAAAAAAAAATCCTCACAAAACCAAAACTCAAACCCACTTCAAGGGCTGAATCAGCTGTTGCTTAAGTCACACACACAGAGCCCATCAAACCCAAACAATAGCTGCACCACCAACCTCAGCCTTTGTTCTTCTCTCCCCACCCCAAAATTAGCAAGGAGGAAAGCTTCTTCATAATGCTCAGGAGGTTTAAATCAGAAACCTAAAAGCAACACTGTTGTAAGCACAGACATTCTGGGGTGGGGGGAGCGGAGAGGATTTGGCAGTCAGTGCCTCGGCCAACTGGACACCCATCAGCAGCTCCCTCTCCTTTGAAGGCAGAAGAGCCACAGGCATGGTCACCTGCACCATCAACCCCATGCAGCTGCAGCAGGCAGCAGAGCTGCCTCTGTTGGTTCAGTGCCTCCAAGGAAGGTGGAAATGTTGATTTTGGAAAACAAGGGAGCAATTTCATAATATACTAATCTTAGAGAGAGTTTCTCGAGCTATTTTGGTACAACTTTTGGGGCTCTCTATACACAATCCTATGTGGCTTAAATTTTTTGTTTGAAATCAGACAGAAGAACAGCACTTGTACAGGTTGGCTCCCAGAGGCATTTCAACCAAAAACAGTTCAAAGGTCCACTCGCACTTGAGCCAACTGAGAAGCAGACATATCCAAGAAATTTTCCAGCCAGCATTGGTCCTTCAAAAAAAAGGCTCAACAGCTGAAAACCAAGACCAAAGCAGAAACAAGTAATTTTTGAAATGACAGTCAGCCTAAAGAAGCAAGTGCATGCTGCTAATACTGGGAAAATTGCAGGTAAATCAGAATGGGCATATTTCCAAGGCTCATATTCAAATATGCACCCCCAGTATTGCTCTCTGTCCAAAGCTTAACAGAACTATTCAAACCTGCTGGCATGCAAAGTCAGGTCGAAAGGAAAAACCCTTTCAGAAGCCATAATTCTTCACGCTGATGGTTAACATGGGAAGTTTTGGGTATTTATGTGGTGTGGAATTTGATTCTAGAAATAGCAAAGGGATCCTTCCCTGCCTGTTCCTCAAGATTTAAAAAAAAAAAAATAAATCTTTTTTTTCTTATTCTGTCACAGTAGAACAAAATCAACTACAGCTTTGACCCCATTACACTGCAGCATGAGGCGGCCAAGGGCTGGCTACAGGCTGTACAACCAAATGCTATTCCTTCCCGTCCACAGGCTTTTGCATTGCCACTTTACAGAACTGAGGCTCAGGGGACACCCTATAACCATCTGCACCACAGGATAATCACAGATAGAGACAACGACTTCACTGTGAGAAATGGAGCAAACTTGTGGGGGTGGGGAAGGAGAAGCAACACACAGGTGCCTGCAGAGGGAACAAGGGAAGCGTTAGGTCAAGCAGAACACTCATGTTTACCACCCTCACCTCACCCCACCTCCTGCATGCACGCACACACACACCCTCCCCATAGCACTCAAATCTCTCCTGCACTTCGAATTCCTTTGCTGCTCAGCGCTGGGGTAGTCAGCTCTTTCATGTTATTTTAAAGCAGACTGTAAAGACCTTGGTCCTATAAATTTCTCTTGATATTACTGACCTTGCTACTCTTCATGCTACTCTAGTTTCCATAAGAAAGAAAAAAATAGTAGTTAAAAAAATCTCAAATTATTCAAACAAGTACTGTGCTGCTCTTCAGAAATTACTGGCACCATCCTGAGATCAAAATATCTACCCAATAGCTACAGAAAAGTTTTACAGCTTCAAGTTCTGTAGAGCTAAAACTTCAACAGAACAATTCTTTTTTCCTCAAAACAAAAACACCACCAACCAAACCACAAAACAAACTAAGAAAATCACAAAAAGCACCAGAAATATTTGCAGCAACCAGCTAATACAAATTCCAGTGTTCCTTGCAAGCCCTTTTCACTAAATTAGTCTGACAGCATCAACATTTGTTGAGGTAGGGAACAATATAAATTAACAAAGTTGTGGAAATCTGGGTAGGTAAGTAGGGAAATAAGGAGGCAATATTTATCTGTTGAAAGTAGGACTTGCAAAGAAAAACAAGAGACATTACACTGACTAAGTAATACATGGGTTGGTATACAACAGAACTTGTGAATTACATTTGCAGCTCTGTGTTTTGCTTTAATAAAGGGCTAGACAAAACAATTGGACCATAGCTGCACCACAGAGAATGCCAGAACTTACTTGCTTTGATCTTGCAGGATGGTAAAAATTTTGAAGGGAAAGTCTGGAGACCAGTTGAACGATGCTCACAGCTTTTTCAGCTTGGAATTTGGTGGTTAGTGCATTAAGCATTACTCACTTTCTGAACCAAGTGGAAAGTTAACACAAATTGGCAGATGACTAACTGTCCAAGAAACAGATTACTGAATGAATCACTGAGTCTACTTTTAGTCTAATAATAAGGCAAATGAAGAGGAACAAGAAGGGGGAAAAGAAAAAATTTCCTTGCAGAGTGCTTATATTTGCACTGCCTGTGAACTTCCAGCTACCACAAACTACTCAACAATTTAGTAATTTACCATGAGTTTCACACTGGGGTTAGCTTACTGCCATGCCTCACGATTACTTCACACCATCAATCAATCTGGATTTCTGTAAAAAGAATTCTGCACCACACTTCTCCTCAGCACACATTTAAAAACCTTTGCAAGAATAAAGGGATTGCAAATGAAGTTAAACCACTGAGTAGAGTCAGAAGCATTTGGTGGGTTACAAGCTTTACACACTGAAGTACCTCAAGCACATCAGACACCTGAGGCTGACCTGAAGCTGAGTTTAGGTTTCCCAGCTCAAACGCAGGACCTGACCAAAAGACAGCAGATACTTTGATTATCTTTTTCCTAGTCGAAAGCTTGCCTAATATGCATGGCTCAGCATTCAGCTTTGCATAAAATCACCACCAGTGCTGCTCAGGAACAGTGGCGGCACCAAACAACAGCTGACCACCTCCAGCAGCCACAGAGGTGAAGCTACACGCAACGGTTTGATGTGATATGGGTTGGTTTGCCACTCAGCAAAGGCTCTGAGCCCCCCACTGCTCACCCTGTCTTCCCTGCTTTAGCTCCACTGCTCTTTGGAGCTGTGGTCTTATTTTGCAATTTGTTTGGAGAATTACATAGGGCTACAAAAATGGTAAATTCACATGTGCTAGGTTGGAAAACTGAATCAGCTTGAAGTTCAACAAAGTCCAACTATAGCCAAGTAGGACCTCCTAACTTCACCCTCTCACTGTGGATGTGGTTAGACTCCCTTCTTCGATTGAGAAAATTCAAGACACTCTGATCATCTGCTGAACCTGTTAGTCAACACGTCTTAGTAAGCACTACTGCCATCATCCCCAGTGATAAAAGTTTGCAAGGATGACCAGAGTCTAGGATTGCAGGTATTGGGATCAAAAAATTCCCCACAATCACCAGGTCTGATCACCTCCTCAGCTACAACTTGGGTTTAAAATGTAAATTCACAGGAGCTTATCACAACTGGGAGATAGGCAACATGACCAGGTCACATCAGGCCAGGAGCAAACAGAATCAGGTGCAAAAAATGACAGTTGAGTATCTGCAAAATATAGCATGTATGCATTTTGCTAACATAGAAGACTTGCATGATTGAGCTCTGTTTTCCTCTAACGTTTCTTTCAGTTGTCTGTGGCAAACACAAGCCAAAGTTAAACAGGCCAAACCCCTCATGCCCTGGCAGCAAGTTCTTACTGCCAAGCTACAGGCTAGGGTGCGCACAGGCAAATCACACTGTCACATAGCAAAAGTTAGACATGGCTGAGCTTCAGGAGATGGAGCATGATGCTGTGATGGCCATTATGCTTTGGTGGCTGGGTGTCCCATGGTCAGCCCTGTGTCTTCTAACAAATTATGGTTCAATTTGATCCCTCACCCAGGGGTCCTTGCCAGAACCTGCAGTAAGTTCAGCCAGCAGAAAATTAACCCTACACACATAATTAATAATCTTCTGCCAATTTAGCTCTCAGGGCTGGCCCACCATGGGATGAGACAGTTACCAGGGCAAGCACAAGCAAAGAAGAGAAGGTGATGTAGAGCAGAATCACAACCTGCAAATTCAGTAGCAATGGTGTCTGTTGTGATTTTGGACATAAGCCCCATTTCAGAGAAAGCAGAGCTCAGAACATAGATTCAATGTAGATGTTCTTCATATGTCATGACCCAACTCTCATGACAGTTCTGACAGCAAAATTTTCTAAAGACAAACTGAAATCAGAGTGCTAAACCTATGACCACTTCAACTCTGAATAATCTGAATAGATTTCCTACCAATTATTCTCCTGTGAACTTCAGTAAGACCTGTCCACAAATACATCCCTCAAGCTGGCCTTTTCTGCTGTAACAATCTGAAACAAGTAAAATCTCTCTTATTGTTGCCATGTAACAAACAACTGGATTTTCACATTTCAAAGTTGTATCTCCACAGGCTTCTGTGCCTCTATTTTTAGTATGCCTCTCCAAGTAAGAAGCTACATAGACCAAGATTCTCCATCACAGTCTGGTCATACAAGAAACTAACAAACACATGCAAGACATTCCAGTACAATCCAGACTAACTACATAGATATATCTAAATATTTAGTGGTAAAAGATGCCTGTTGACACCAAGGGAGCTGGGATAGGTCTAGATTTACTGAGAATGTATTTTAGAAATAGCACATTCTGCTTTTAAAATAGAACAATAAGAAGCAATGAACCATCACATCCTTATAAGGAGCAACTTACTAGTATAAATACTGCAATGACAGAGAAAGTAAATACAGAGGTTTCTTAAATGTTGGAATTTTCAAACGGGGAGGAAAGGAATGGCTCTGCCTCAAAGTCTTTAAATCTTTTAACAACAGGCAGGGCCAAAGCAGGGCAGCAACTGAGCTACCATTAAAAGCAGAATACCTTGCATAGAAGAACTGAAGTCTGATACATTAAAACAGCGGGGTTTGGGGGGAAGGAGGCAGGAGGGGCGCATGCTCTGCTTGTATAAAACCAAAACAGGCTTGCATTCTACAAGGCGCAATTTCAAAGTACCTGCCCCTTGCTGCGCTGAATGCCAGGCAGAGCCTTTACAAAAAGATTTCAGCCTCACAGATACACAGTTAAAAAGATGCCAGCACATTTGATGGCTCTTAAAAAAACCCAAACTAACAAAAAAAAACTGACAGAGAGAAATAATTTAATAGATCACTTTCTGATTTGCTCTTTTTTCAGTATCACTTTCAGTACTGGAAGACATGCATTTCCTCCCAGGTAACGACAGACACATCCTGCAGTTGTCGTTTACTCTAACTTCTGTTTTCTGTTTGCTTTCCTCTCCTCAGCTCAAACAGCAGTGCAGGTCACTCAACAATCTTACTGCCCTCTCTTTACCAGAGTGGGAGAGGTGGAGAACGGCGGTTCCGCAAGCTGAGGTAGCATGTCAAGTCTTCCACCACTCAACATAAATAGATTATATTTTCGAGATGCGCATCTCTGACATCAAGGCTAAGTATCAGCAATACTCACCGCACTGAATCATGAAACGCTGATGATGAAACAGGAGAGGGGAAGACTTTAGCACCACAAGTGGTGGTATAATTAGGTTCTTTTGGAAGGTACAAGATCTTTCACTGCCGCACAGCAAATCACTAAAGCTTCCATAAGTTTGGGGGGAAAAAACAAAAAAGTTCCAAGTAATATTTTCCAACCTTTCACTGAGAGTAGGGGCCAAAACCACACGTTTTAAATGCCTTCCACAATTTTATTATTAGAAGTAGAAGCCCTACTGATACTGATGAGTCATTTGTATTGGCGGAAACCTAGAACACCCATTTTCATGTGTTAAAAAGCTCTCAGTGTGGTTTTCTATTCATTACTGGTCAAAGTAGTTGACTAAAAACAGAACAAGTAGCAAGAACTCACCTTATTGTTATTAAAGTCTGTTTCATACCAGCCAGTTTTGTTTATCATACTTTTAGAAATGGCTTATTTTTTCACCCCAGTCCATGAAACCAAGAAAAATACACAAAAGATGACTACAGATCTAAACTCCTCCATGACAGTAAATCCAGAGAGATCCAGTAAATGTAGACAGAGAATTCACTTTGCTTCTGCAAAGGCTTTTGTGATCAACTAAGAAAGGAAAAAGAAAGCAGGGAAGGAAAAAAGAGGGGGGGGGGGGGGTGTGAGAGAAAACAACAACAACAAAACCACAAGATCAGTTAAGACTCATCAGTCAGCAGAAGCTATGGTTTTAGGATCCTTATGAGTAATCAGAATAAGGTCTGTAAATAAAGAAGCAATTGTACAAGAGCGTAAGTTTTCATCTTCATGCAAATGAAGGAATCCTTTCACGCTACCAGCCAACAATATTGCCACACAGGAGATAACAAACAGACCAGGAAATAGCAAAATTCTGAAAACTAAAGATAGCTAAAAGAAGTTTCATCACAATTACTTAAAGATTATTTCTGCCACAAAAGGGAGTGGAAGGTAGGAAACTATCCAGCTTGCCATTGGCAAGGGAAAATACAATCATACACAGGATGTGGTATATCCACATTGGGAACAGCCATCAGGGTTTTTTGGTGTTTTGTGTGGGTTCCCCCCTTATTTATTTTATTTTGGTAATGCCCCATTAAAAAAAAAAAAAAAAAAAAAAAAAAAAAAGAGAGAGATAGACAAAGCAAACTCCAGAGATTTATTCTGGCTGAACATCCGTAGCATTTAGATGCGCTTCAAGCACAACCTCCACAGTAGTGAAATGAGTACCTACTCTACACTATGCACCTAGCAGAACATCAGCCTGGCAAAATGACAGTGTATTTTGATAGTACTGCAGAAGAAAACCACAGCAAAGCAGTGACCAGGGAACTGGAAATAACCTTTGAACGGCTCGGCACTGATGGTCTCTCTGCCTGTGCCTCCTATTGTGGATACTTTATAGGAAGGGCAGCTCCAAGCTGCACCAGACACGTGAGTCAGCAAGTGCAGCTTGTAGGAAACTGCTGACAAGTTCAAATGCTCTCACATACACTGTGCACACCTACCCACTAAATAAAAAACAGGCTGCATGCAAATTGGGGTAAAGGAACACCTCCACACCTACAGTTCCTGTTTTCCTAGTTCAGGTTTAAATTTTGAAGTGATCGCTAATAATGATAATAATAATAAAAAATAAACAAAAAGCAAAAACCAATGAAAAACAAACCTGAGTGGATGCCAGCTATAATAAGTAGTTATGATTAAGTCTCAAGGGTCATTTTGCTTATTTAGACATAACTGCTTTTCCTCTTTTGAAAAAAAACAACACTGCTGCTCTGCAGCCCAGAAGCCCTGCACGGTGACAAGCAGTAGAGAGTTCCTGTTTTCTTAGCAGGGAGACACCTATGCATCAAAGCTCATCTACTCATCACAGTCCAGCTGAGTGCTTTCAAAGCTCAGGAGCAATTTAAAAAAAAGAGAAAAAAAATAAAGGGGAAATTCCCAGATCTTTCATTCCTAACAGCTTTTCAGACATCTATTCGGTTGATACAAGAGCAGAGAAAGTTGTAAGCAAATTATAGGTCCTGGGAATAAATCTGGCAGGATCTCACACTTTAGGTCACTTCTCTCACTCAAAAAAAGGCATACCTCAGGTCCCAGTGCCTCTTGACCCTGCAGCCAGCATCATCTCCTCTTCTCCTCAGCTTGCCTTGAAGGCAAGTTTGCACCAAGCAGATGTAAACTGCAAAGCAGGGGCAGAGGAGATGAGAGAGCAATACATGTAGAGGCTGCATGCCTGGCAACCCCTTCATAACATGTAAAAGCTGCAGTTCAGCCCATGATGCATTAAGGAGCTGTAGCAGGCAACCTGCTTCAAGGCAAATGGGCACACATCTATGGATCTGCTGAGATGCCAGTGCAGCACATTTGGTGCTCTTCAGGTTGTTGCTGTGTTGCTCTCTCTGCATAAAGATCAATACAATCAAGCAGAGGAGCCTTTCAAGCCTGATTTTTGACAGACTGAAGTTCTGCTGTACATGTAAACTTTCAGCATAAAGGTTTTCCTACACTTAAACTCTCGTTCCTTTTTATTTACCTGTTCTGAGCACATGATTGCTCTTTCATCAATACCATTAGTTCCAGCAACTCAGCTTCAAGTCCATCACTGGCCACAAAAGCATCTGTATTCATTCCACTGCTTGCCTGCTTTAAAATTGTAATTCATAGTCCAAGAGTGGCACAGTAAGTAGTGCTCTTTTCAATCCACTATAAAGACGTTTCTGCTTAACTAAAAAGCAAAACAAACACACTGCAACTCAGCTGGCTATATTCATACATTTTACATCTTCTTGAGGCAAGCTTCAAATAAATGCATAATATTCAGGCAGCTGCCAAGGTTAACGTCTTTCGGCTGAATTTAAAGGAACGATGAGCATTTTTTTTGTGAAAGGCTGAGTAAGCAGATTAAGCACTATTCTGGAAAACCTTACTGAGTTACTAGGTCTAGAAATCCACTGCTCATTCAGCTACTACAACAAAATCATTTAGGCACCTACTCAAATATTAGTAAAGAACTGCAGTATCAGGAGGGCTCTCTTTCCACATTGTCTTAACAGTGAGGAACAATGCTGAAAGCAGCAGGACTAACTCAGACTGAGGGAAAAGCTTTAAGTCCAAATTTTCTTCAACACAGTAATGGAATGACTGGTATACTTCCCCTAACATAGTTCAACCCAGAAACCACCAATATATGACCATCAGGTCCAAAATGAGCCAAACTGGAAATTCAGACCCAGAGGTGGAAGGCGGAAGCATGCGTGCCTTCAAATCTAAGCCAGATCTGCTAAACACTACAGGTATGTTCATGCAACTTGTAAACTGAGAAGCCATTCAGAGAGCATTCCTTCGAGTAAAAAGGCACGTACATTTTGATTTGAAAGTATAAACCACGTTAAAATCACCAGAGACTCTGTTCACACCACACAATAAATGCTATTCAATTTATACCAACAGTTTATTACATAAAAATGTCATTATTACCAAAATTATTACTTTGCATGTATTAGTGCTACATATCTCATTTTGCAGCTCACTACCATAGATGTCTTTTGCCTACACTCTAAGAGGTCTCCTCTTTATCTGTACCTGAAGTCCTAAGCAAAAAGATCACAGGCACACAATGAAAAAATATAAATTCTCTTCTTCTTGAATGTTCAAAGAGGAAAAAAAAAGAAAAGTGACTGCTGAATTTATTTTTTTTTCCATGGCTGATGATACTTTTAGAGAAAGCCTTAAGGAAAACAACTCATTGGCAATCACAGAACAGCCTCGTTAAGAAAAATAGCTATTTTACTTCAGAAAAAAAAAAAAAAAATCAAGCAAGGGAAGTTTTGAAATAAGCGAAGGCAAAGCAACTTCTGTCACATATTCCACACTACACATTGTCCATGAATGGTTTTATTTTCAGCTCTTTGTCACTAATTACGTGCACATAGAAAGATATACACAAGATTCCTGTATAGTACAGGGATTTTATTAAACTCATTAATTTCAATGAGTCTCTAAGGCCTTCTACAATGCTGAAGATCTACCAGAATCTCCTCATATTAGAAGCATCATGTCAATGCTTGTTTATCGGGATTTGGACTGTTATTCCCAGCTAGCTACTTGGGTGCTATCTCTAATTTTCCTTCCTGCCCAGCACAGAAGAGCCAGCAGCCAATGCTTTCTGCAAAATGAACAGCAAAGAGGGGAGAAGAGGAAGGCATCCCACCTACATCAGCAACACTCCTGCAAGTGTGCATGACATCAACACCAATACATGTTCCAAATGTGCCTCCAGGTCAGAAAAGGACTAGGAATACCTTCCATAGCGGTGCTTCCTAGTGTGAAATACCTGGGCATAAGCAATTCTGATGATTAACCAGTTAGGATCTGTCAGCATGGGCATCAGTCATGCACCTTCTATATGTACTTTTCCCATCTGATCCTCACAACTGTAAAAGTTTTCCAAAAATGTAGCTGTTTAAGCAGAAAATACACAGTAGAGTTGCTCAGCACTGCCCAGAAAGGCGCACGCTGCTTCTGCGGAGCATTCCTGCAAAAGACCTCTAAATATTCTGACAACCACCCTATCTCCTAAACCATTAGGGACCTCTCTTGTCCACTTGACAGGTCAGCATACTGGTGCACCTCTGTTTGAGTGGCTCATCCAGCGCTACAGAGCAGGCTAACAGGAAAACTAGACCTATGAACCTGATTTTTCAATCTTCCACTTTTCCAATTAGTCACGGCTTTCTTGCTGAGCACCTTCAGAATAGCCTTTGAAGCTGGAGGGTCAAATGTGAAAAGCGATGCTGAAAGCACAGGTTCAATACACTGCTGGGAAGTACAACGCTGATTCATTTTGCTGCACAAGTGCCCAGATCCCAGTGACGGGGGCCAGGCGAGTGGATACAAAAGGCAACACAGACTTTTAAAAGAACAAGCCCACATCTGAAGTGGAATTTTATTTCTATCTCTCAGATGTAAAGGCTCCCAAACCACCAGTTTCAGGCTGTTGCTACAACAGCCTCGTAGACAACAGCTTAATACACAACCTTATCGTTTAATTCTATCCATGTCATCAAATGCAATTATCTCAAATTTCAGTATTTACATACCTGAAGAAGTCAATTTACCCAAGCACCACCACCCTCTTCAAGCTGCAGAGCATTCCACCATCTAGAGCAGAATCTCATCAATTACCAGCCTGCAAAAAAACAACTTGTCTCCAGCTCGAGCCCCAGAATACCAAATTAAAACATGCACAAGTTTAGTGACAGTTCCAAAGTCTTTGAAAACGGGCTTTCATCATGAAAACACTGACACGGTTTCAACTAGAGAAAACAGCAACACGGTAATTTCCCAACCTTTCCAACATCCTAAAGAGTAGTTCTAATAAGATGTCATCCCAGCCTCACGTTTATTATAAAAGAAAAAGGGAAAAAAAAAAAAAGGGGGAAAAAAAAAAAGAAAGAGTGCTTCACTCCGCCGCTGCCGGGGCTTCAACAACAAGGGCACAATGATCTCACGATAGCTGAAGGGTTTTAAGCAAGACACCCGCTGCATTACAAAAATAGCCTGCTCCACAAAAGGAGAGGCATGATTTCACACTTAGCGTCTTTCATGACAGCCAGCGTCTTGGCGGCGCGCTGCCTTGCCTACACGCTACGCGTTAATGATCCAAGAAACTGCTATCGGAGTTCACAGCGCTCTCCAAATCTATACAAACCGGGGGTAGGGGGCACGGAGGGGACGGCGCACGCCCGGTGGCGCGGTGCGATGCCCGCTTGCCCCGAGACGTTGCAGGTGGCCGCGGCGGGGCCCGGGGAAGACGGCGGGACAGCCCTTCCCGGAGGGGGCTGCCGGCCCGCCTGGCGGTGCGGTGCATGGAGGGGCCGCGCACACGGACGCACGCACACTTCGGCGCCCGCCGTTACGCAACGCGCGTGTTTCCCACTTTATTAAGGAATAAGCAATAAGCGCTCCCGCACAGCCCGCGGCCGCTGCGGGGGCCGGGCTGCAGCCCTTCCCCTAGCGCCGCGCAACAGCTGCTCGGGAAGGAGGGGGAAAACCACGCTGCCCCCCGTCCGACCAACCTCCTCCCCAAACTTCGCCTCCCGCCCGCACCGCCCCGCTCCCTTCCCTAGCGGGGCTGCCGAGCCGCGGAACAGGCGCACTCACCTCGCCTCCGCGCAACTTTCGGGGGTCGCCCCTCCTGCTGCAGCCAAAGGTGGGGGGAGGGCGTGGGGCGGGGTGGAGCGGGCCCGGGAGTGGGGGGAGGGAGGCTGTTACGGCTGAGGAGGTTTAGGGAAGGGGGGGGAGGTGTTGCTCTTGTTGTTGCTGCTGCTGTTGTTTCGGAAATTCTTATTAATAAATTTCTCTGCGATCAGAAACCTGCACCCTCCCCCCCCAAATGAAAAAAAAAACCCGACCCAGACGCTCATCACATGGCGATTGCTTTGAACCAGCTGCTTCCAGAGCCAAAGTCTTGCGGAGAAAAATAAAGGGGGAAGGGAAGGAGGGAGGGAGAGAGGGAGGGGGCTGGCAGAGGGGCCGGAGGAGGAGAGAAAGCCGCAGCAGAGGGAGAGAGGCGGGAGGGGGAGAGGGAGCGGCACCCCGGCGGCTGTGTCGCTGCCGGAGCGGCACCGGGGGCCGGCGGCGGTAACACCCGGCGGAGAAGGGAAGGCGGCGCTGCACTGCTGCCGCGGCCGCTGCTGCCCGGCTCTGCCGCTCGCTCGCCCGCCCGCCGCCGCCGCCTCGCGCGCCCCGGTCCAGCGCCGCCCCCGCCCCTCAATCGCTACATTGTTGACATTCGCAGGCTGACATCATCCTCCCCGCCCCGCCGCCCGTTCTCTCCATTCACAATAACGTTACGCCAACGGCGCAGCGCCCTCTCCCTCGCCTGCCCCGGCTCCTACGCACAGAAAGCGGCGTACGGCCGCTCTGCGAATAGCGGCGCTGCTGACACTCCACCAGCCCCGCCCCGCCCCTTCGGCCGAGAGCGGAGAGCGCATGCACAGGGAGTGCTCCGTCCCGGAGGGTTCCCTCCTTCATTCCCCGCGGTGTCTGAGTGTGTGTATGTGGGAGCGTCTCTGCCTGTCCCTGTTTGTGTGTGGTTGTGTATCTCCTTCTCTGCGTGTGCATGTGCGCGCGCGTGTCGGTGTGCGTGCGTGGGCTCGTGCTGGTGCCGCTGCCTTCGGACCCGTGCAGGGGCTCGCGCTCGCGGCCGCAGTGGGCTCTGGGAGCCGTAGTCCGCCTCCGGGCCCCGCTGGCCGCCATGGAGGTGGGGGATGGCGGCAGCTTGAGAAGGCCCACCGGTGCCACCCGGCCCCGCCGCGACGGCGACGGAGGAGTGTGCTGTGATGTGTGCCTCCCCGGGCGGCGCGCCTCGTGGGGAGGCAGGGGCCCGACACCGCAGCCAGGCTTGGCTGTGCGGAGGGCGAGCAACGGTGTATTGCCCAGGGTTGGCTGTGGGCAGTGTGATGAGCAGGGCAAGAAGTACACTCCCAGCCACCTCTCACTGCCGGCAGGGCCACGGTGTTGATCCTGATGGTATTTTACACACTCCGCCCCCGGAGAATCCTTGTCCTACTTCACTGCCGACCGCAAGCGTCCAACAGTAATGAGTCAGCCCCGACGAACATCACAGGAATAGATAAGCACGCCCTAAACTAAAAACAAAAACAAAACCCCATCAAGTGTTCCCAGCGCGAGAGGATTGTTTTTTCTTTGCCTCGCCTCGGAAGGTGGAAGGTGCCTGTATTTGAGCCCTTTCCCATCCTAAGGCTTGGCGCCATGGGTCCGTTTACCAAGCGGAAAGCTGCGATTCCTGCAAATTATCCTGGTGCCGGCAGCCAGCGCTTCCAAGCAAGACCCCAAATGTCATGAGACGTGAAATGCGATTGGGAGAGCCAGTAAATGAAAAAACTGCATTCTACAAGCCTGAGTTATTCAGCCCTGCTAGGACAGAAAAACATAAAGATGAAAGACAGCCGATAAAAAGGAAAGTTAGAAAATAAATGATTCACAATAGGGGCTGTGAGTGAGATTATCTCTGGAGACATCTCTAATTAAAGGGCGTTGGATAACTAGAGGGTTATATTTTCCTGGGTCAGTGGTCTTGAAAAAGAAATTGCAGTTGCAGTACATGTCTATAAAGAATGATGGTGACCTACTGCTAACAAAAGCATGTTCAGTAATTAACATGTGCATGTTTGTTATTTTTTCTCTGTTTATGTCGGGTTTTGTTGTACATTTCATCCTCTGTTTCCCTCTTTCACTACAGACGGATGATACATAGTGTTTTTCTTTTACAGGGGGAGCAATTTCTGTGAAGTTACTTCACTGATGTCTTCTGAAATTGCATTAGCTCCATCAGGCTCCCTTCAAAGTCTACTAAACTAGAGAAGACTATGCAAATACTGTGTGCCAGAACAGAATCAGCTCGTTGTAGGTAACGACAAATATATTGTCACTTTTCAAAAGCATCACTCTCCCCTGGCATGCATTTTGCACGGTTGTCCGGTCGTGTAACGTAAAAGCTTTTTAGTTCAGTAGCGTCTTACCCCTGCTTTTCCTAGCTACATGTGGCTGCAGAATAGCTCCCCACTGGAGAATCTGACTCATAAACTTCACTTTCCCTTTCCAAGTAATGCTCGTATAAAGCCAGAACCATTTAGGTTCTGGTTCTGCAGACATATATAGTGTTAAATCCCACAGTGTGTAAGGGGATTTGTCACATGTTTAAACACTAGCAGAACTGAGTCTTCTTCTTGCCTTGTTTTTCCTAGAGACACAAAAATACTTTTGTGTTGGCATGAGAGATAAAAATATTATACTGAGAGGGATGGAGAGATAAAAATAAGCCATGCAGTGTTTGTAATGCTTTAGTTAGCATGCTACGTGCCTATTATGCCACTGCATTCAAAGTGCACATATTCTGTTATTTACAGCACATTACAGGAGATACAGCTCCAGGTAGTCCAAGATGGCCAATAAGAAAACCCAACAAAGCTCTGCATACACCTCTAGCCCATAGCACATATTTCCAAAAGGTGCAATGATTGCTTTTTATGTCATTGGCCCTCATCTTAAAATTAATTTTACTATTTGGTTTGAAGGAAGTATGAAGTGAAAACATCCATTTTAGATGTTATTATTCTGTTTGCCCTGTGATAAAATTTGCAATGACTTCAGTGTGAACCCACTCATGCTCTTGCAGGGTGGAGATCGGCACAGAAGGAATGAAGCTACAGCTGAGCTGGAACTGCACACCTGAGCTTTCTGAAAATTCACCCAGTTTCCCAATTAATAATTGTGACCAACTCGTAATGGAAGACAGAGTTCAGATTCTTGTGTATCAGTCAGATTGTGATTTCATTATCTCTATTATATCTCTACATAACACTAGGAAATGGGAGGGAAAACCTAAGAGAACTGATTTTCAAAGACAGAAGGAATATTACATTAATGGAATGAAGCCTACTGTTTAAAAATGCTATTTTTATATAATGTATTTTAATACATTTTAATGCATTGGCCTCCCAAGTCATTTCCAAACTGCTTATATTCCAGCAATAAATCCAGTATGATCCCATTTCCATTGCAATCAGCTATCTCCATGCCTCAGTTTTTGTATTTGTGACTATTTCTGGGCCATTTTTCTTGAAGCACAGCCAAACATATATTCCAAACAAACACGAATTATTTCAAGAGATGTCATGTATGGTCTCTCAGAATGATCCACTATTTGTCAAGACATGACAAGAACAAAATAAGGCAAGAATAAACACGAAGTTACCCCATGAAGACTTGAGGGATCACTTGCTGTGAATGCCACAAATGCTATCCTCCAGAAAAGGCTACATCCACACGTTCAATGACTGGTTTTAGCTTAGCTCTATGGAGAAATTTCCTGGTTGCACGTTACTTTTACTAATGTCTTAATTAGGTGATTTCTCCACACTGCAGTGACTTCATCCCTTTAGAGAGGACTGCATGGTTGAGCTTATTGCGCTTGACCTACTTCTCGGTGTTTTCATTATGGATAACACAAAACTTTCCCGAAGATCTGAATTATGAATGTTGGCTTCACTCATGTTTTATATGTAAAATTAAAAGATTTTAAATGGAGTCCAATATTGTAAAACATGTCCCAACATCCCTTTCTGAGATCTCATTTGCATATCAATCTCATAACTTGAGTAGTCTTAATAGTGCCACTTGTTGGAGAGCTCTGTGTATTGCAAGGTATTTCAGTCGTGTATTTAAAGTGCTACAGGAAGAGACTGAAAGTAGTGCACAGAGCAACCTTTGTTGGAGTCTTGGCTTCAACCACTGACTTGAAGACTGCATGAATAAGCAACACGTTAGTGGATCTCATGAAACTTGATCTTTACAGTGGTAATGAAGGAGTGAAAAAGGAAAAATGAGGACACATCTTGTGGTTTTTAATTGAGGAAATTGTCATTTCCTTCCAAAGTACATTTTACCCTGCAGCATTTGAGTGAAAAAAAGGATCAGCTTTCCTGGATAAGCCCTGGTCCTGTGCACAGATCTAAGTCATTATTGATAATTATGCATATATTCTCCTGGGTTGTGCAGGTAGAATTTGTGAAATTGCATCATTTTCTTCGCAGTGATTAAGAAATCCACAGTTGATTAATGGGTGCGCTACAGGCACCGTATGTCTTTTTGCAACCCGATTCTAACACACCCCAGGTACATGATGTTTCTGGGAGCACTGGCGGTAGGAACAGCACGCCCTGAGTCAGTGGCTGTGACGGCTATGAAGGAGACATTGTCGTGGCGTGTGATATCAGAGATCCACAAGGTAATGTCTCTGCAGCGTGGCTTGACGTCGCATCAAAAGCTCCACAAAAGAACATTTGCCATGCGCAGAGCTTCAGATCTCTGTCATGATATTTTGGAGGAGCTAGTGAGGTACAATATTTGAAATATATTGAAGTAGTAACAAAGTGTGCTTGCTGGGACTAAAATCATAGTGTCACAAAGCGAGGCAGTTAAAAATCGCAGGCACTGACCATTAAACAAATCATAGAATCATAGAATTTTTAAGGTTGGAAGAGACCTCAAGGATGATCTAGTTCCAACCCCCCTGCCATGGGCAGGGACACCTCACACTAGATCAGGTTGCTCAGAGCCACATCCAGCCTGACCTTAAAAACCTCCAGAGATGAGGCTTCTACCAGCTCCCTGGGCAATCTGTTCAAGAAGAACTTCTTTCTAACATCTAATCTGAATCTACCTATTTCGATTTGTGTTCCATTCCTCCTAGTCCTGTCATTACCTGACACCCTAAGAAGTCCCTCACCAGCTTTCTTATAGGCTCCCTTAAGATACTGGAAGGCCACAATTAGGTCTCCTTGGAGCCTTCTCTTCTCCAGACTGAACAACCCCAACTCTCTCAGTCTGTCCTCATAGGAGAGGAGCTCCAGCCCTCTGATCATCCTCATGGCCCTTCTCCGGACACACTCCAGCATGTCCAGCTCTTTCTTGTAATAGAGACTCCAGAACTGGATGCAGTACTCCAGGTGGGTTCTCACCAGAGTGGAACAGAAGAGGAGAACCACCTCCCTCGACCAGCTGGCCCCACTTCTCTCGATGCAGCCCAGGATGTGATTGGCTTTCTGGTCTGCGAGTGCACACCAGTGGCTCATGCTGAGCTTCTCATCCACCGGCACCCCCAAGTCCTTTCTTTAGGGCTGTTCATTAGTATTTATCATGTGTAAGGAACATTTTAGAATTTGCATTTAGAATTATGTCTTAAAATATAATGTAAAACTTTTTGTTTGATTTTGCTTGTTTGTGTTTCATTTGTTCTGAAGGTCAGCTCAGGCAATTTCCTTGATTGTGCAGGTCAGTGTGATCCCAGAGTCTGCTTCCAAAAGCAAGGACATCCATAATGATGTATCTAAACTTCATGACATATCTAACTTCATGACATATATAAACTTCAGTTATTATTCCCCTATCACTAAGAATCAGCACAGGCAAATCAGCTCCAAAAGCCATTTGAGTTGTGGACAAAGCTCAACCTTGTTTTAGCTCAGCTTGCTCAAGATCCTTGTGATCAATTTTTCAACAATGCTCCATCTTTACAGTTATCCAGAAAAGTGAAAATATCTTCAGCAAACCATGAGAGTGCAGACAAAGCATCTGCCTGGACAAGATTGTCCTTCTGCAAAGGAGGGTATGCACAAAGAAGGTTAGACAAAAGCTTGTTTCTCTTCAGCACTGCTGAGGGAGGGAAAACATTTGGGACTGGAGACCAGAGAGGGCACATGGAGCCTTATCCAGGTGTGACTGAGAGATGTTTATGCTCTAGACAGTAAGAATCAGGTGGGAGACTATTTCCATTCAAGAGCACAGAGATATTTCTGTGCAGCCTATGTCCCACTTCTGACATGTCAGAGGACAGCAGTAATCAGGCAAGACTCAAACTCAAGACTCAAACTCTGGGCCTCAAACTGGGACAATAGGTAAGGAAAAAAAAAGCAAGCACTATTCCCTGGGGAGAAAGCACTATTTCTAAGGAATCTTCTACTCCATGTAGTCTTTAACATCAATGAGAATTTATGCACAGGTACCAGTGGCTGACTAGATCTAAATCCACTAATTAAGAGTAAAATCCCTGAGTTAATTATTACTCACAAAGACACTGAGTTGGTAACAGCTCTGACTTCCTAGCACCCATGGTCCTGATTTCAGTGGATAACTGTAACAGGCTTCATGCAGAGAAGTTTCTTTTCTTCCAGGTTGGACTGTGCAGCTACAGCAGAGGACATATTGCTGTTGCCTCAAGGAAGTCTCAAGGAGTTTCTTCAGAACTGAAAGTGTTGGTGAGACATCCAACTGAATGGCCTGGCTGCCTCTTGTGCCTCCAGTGACATCTCCCTTAGTCCTTGATGCCAGACCGCCACAGTGGTTGTTGTGTCCTCCCTTAGCCTCTGCAGAAGGAGGTATACTTTGCTGAGTGTACTAATGCTTCAGTCAAGGAGGTATTACCAGAATACAGAATTAGCCAGGTTGGAAAAGGCCTTCGAGATCATCAAGTCCAACCTATCACCCAACAGCATCTAATCAACTAAACTATGGCCCCAAGTGCCTCATCCGGTATTTTAAACACTTCCAGTGATGGTGACTCTATCACCTCCCTGGGCAGCCCATTCCAATGGCCAATCACTCTGTCTGTGAAGAATTTCTTCCTAATATCCAGCCTAAACCTCCCCTGGTGCAGCTTGAGACTGTGTCCTCTTGTTCTGTTGGTGGTTGCCTGGGAGAAGAGAATGACCCCCACCTGGCTACAACCTCCCTTCAGGTAGTTGTAGAGAGCAATAAGGTCTCCCTGAGCCTCCTCTTCTCCAGGCTAAGCAATCCCAGCTCCCTCATGCTCCTCGTAGGGCTTGTGTTCCAAACCCCTCACCATCTTTGTTGCCCTTCTCTGGACACTTTTGAGCAACTCAACATCTTCTGGTGACGAGTCACGCAGGATGTAGCAGGTGGTGGGAAATGTGTAGCTATGAAGACAGTGCAGTGCTGGTGGCACTATGTGATGAGACTGGGGCACTAGGGCTGAGCAGAGGAGATGGAAGGGAAGAGGTAGAGTGCAAAGCCACCAGCTCTGGCAGAGCCCAGCAATGGGAGGTACTGCTGTGTTATGAAGCATAGCCAAAGTGCCCATCAGTGTGCCTTCAGAAGGAGGGCTGGGAAGAGACACGCTGCAATATGCATGAATTTAAAATGTAAGAGACAAGTCTGATCACTGTGTAGTTTAATAATAATGTGTTCTTCATGTAACTGAAATGTGACTGGAACCTAAGAAGGTTTGTGGACGCTGGAGATGGCTTCTGGCTGAACAGAAGCTGGAGAAGAGCAGGTAGGGACTGTGGGGGGATGCAAATGTACTGGCACTCAGCGGGCACACAGTGGCCAAACTGGCACTGTAACTCCTACTGCATCTGATGTCCTTGAAGAGATGTTGGAGGATTTTGGACTTGTTATTTCAGGCTAAATCCCTGACAATGTGCCATTCTAAGGGTCTGTTGGAGTGCTTCAGCAATATACAGAAAGCTTTGGCATTTGCAGGGGTAGTTTATTTTGCTTTTAGCTCTAATACTAACCAAAGAACTTGGGACTCTAACAAGCCTGACAGTTTCCACTCATGTAACTAACAACTGTTTGATTCATTTACTTCACACATCCACTAGTTCTGCTTTTTTTTTCAAAAAGGCTGCAGGATGTTCTTTCACTTTAAGCAAGGATTGGGACAGAAAACATATTTCTGTAAAGCTAAAGATGGCTCTTTACATGCAGAGGGATTTATAAGCTGCATTCATATATTTTTTGATCAACAGATAGTGTTGCTGAATTGTTAACACTTAAGACAGAGGTCAAGTCTGTTATTTTTCTGTCTTAGAGGTGAAAGCAAAGTACATTGGCTTGCAGCATGTCTGTGATTTCATGGTTTTTCTTCTGTAGCTATAGCAAATAATTGTGACCCCTGATTACTGGAGTGATTTTTAAAATGCTCTTTGCTATGTTAACTCGAAGTTGTGAACTACAAAGGTCTGCAGTGAATAGCATATGAATAGAAAAGGTACTCTGTTGGAACTTGCTATTGTATTTGAAGTTGGTAGAAAGAAGAGATTGAAAAGACCTAATAGTTCTCTGAATGAGTTAATTGCAAATGCAAGACAGAAACTCCTTGAACAGTGATATCCTTCCTACACGTCTCAGGAAAAAGAAAACGTGTTGACATAGTTCTAGAGAAAATGCTTCGACACAATGCAATGCATTACGATTTCTACTTTTTGACCTGGTCTGCTCTCTAGGTAATTTTTGCATCAGTGTCAGTTGCAGAATGACTGAAAAATTGAAGCTCCATGCGGAAACAAAGATGACTTACGTATTTCTTCTTCTTATACTGAAAGGAAACACTCTTCTGTAACTGTTGCACTTCTGGTCTTCTGTGAAAAACTGTCACTTTAGTCTATCTGTAAATGTGGAAACATAGATGAAACACAAGGTTGACTTCCCCCCCGCTCCCCCTTTTCTTTTAAATATAAGTCCAACAAAACATTTTAAAACATCTGGCAACCTTCTATGTCTGAAATTCAATACGAGTAAAAGCTTGAAAGTGGTCAGGAAGGAAACAAAAAATTGTTGACATTTGATGATTACACCAAGCAATAAAGAAAAACACAAACAAAGGCTTGTAAAGAGCAACAAACAATTTCCATGAGAAGACATTTAACTCCTCTGATAGTTGAGCTTAATTTAATTTAACAAGACACATAGGCCAAGAAATCTTTTTCTTTTTCTTTTTAAATGGACTTCCATGGGAAGTTGATAGAGCTCCTCAAAGGAACAGACTTGCAACTGCAATTTATGTATGGCACAGCCTGCTTTGGTCTTTAGCTTATGAAATTTGGTCTAGTTTGTCATGACTACTTTCTTTGTTAAAAGGTAAAATGCACATTGGGCAAATGTTCTATGGCAATTTGCATAAAAAGTGATGACAAAGAGCAATTAATTCCTCATTATTATGCAGTGAAATGCTACTTTGCTCCTGAGTGACTGTAGAGGAATGTGTTTTTTTTTCTCTGTGTGTAAATCTGTTGCAGCATTGTTCTAAAAACAGTACTTAAGAGCCCTCTGCACTCTTTATAAAGCAGGGTCTTTGACACTCCATTCTGTCCTTCACAGAGAGATTTTTCTCACACATGCTGAACACTAGAAGTATCACCCCAAACGTTCACCACAATAATAAGCATCATAATTTTGTTAGATAAGGCAAGACAGGAGATTTTTAATATTTTGTCAAATTAGATCTCTATCCTTTCTATCTGGAGATCAGTATTCAAAGTACCCTCAGATCACACACAAATAGAAACATATTCCTACCACACACAGCTAGTCTGTGCAGAACAAAGAGTCAAGATATCGTTTTCTATGAAGGCTTGATTCTGAGTACAGATTTCATTACTGGCTCACCATAGGATAATGAAATTCCTTCAGGGCAAAGATGAGGTACATCAAAGAGGCAGCATGGAGAGGCAGACTTTGTTAGTGCATGCTCTGTCACCTGTATTACTGGTCCTTGCCTGCCTTTAATTTGTAAGGAAATGCTGGTAATTCAAAGCCTTTTATTGGGCCAACTTATATATATATATATATATATATATATGTGCACACATTTATGTGTAGATATGCACAGGCACACAGAAGTATATATATTTTTAAAAGACAAAACCTGATGCAAGTGTTGTGACTTCTTTGCAGGTGAAATGAAGTATGGAATGTAATTAATTTCTTGCTAGTAAAAATGATCCATGCAGGTCCTAAAAGCATCTCTGCCCTTAGTGACTGAATGTCGTCTGCACCACGCAGATAAATGACTCTTCATGCAACTTTGCCTTTTTATTTCTGTAGCAATTCAGAGTGACTCCAGTGCTTATAGAAATGAGAGGCCAGTGTTCAGTAAGACCAGGAGCTGCTGAAGACATGAATCACCGAAGCTTTCCCACAAAGCTTTGCCAATATGGGAACAAAAGGGTTGCCCTACAGAAACACATCATGCATCTATCTAGTCCAGTATCCTGCCTCTGGCAGCGGCCAGTAACTGACGCTTCAGAGCAAATCAAAACCACAGCAAGCACCTAGCTAATTATGAGATGCTATGAGTAGAGGAAAAAAAAGGTTGATCCTGACTCACAAGAGAGCAGTTTATGCCCTGAAGCGTGAGGTTTGATTTCCCTTGTATCCGTTTGCTTAACTCACACAGTTGCAAATGCTATTTATGCTTAAAGGAGTTTCTAATCCTCTCTTGGATCCTAATCAACAATCTGCCTCAATAACCTGAGTTACAAGGAAGCTGGAGCTGAGCAAACACTGCGTGGAAGCTTTGTGCTTTGCTAGTTTAGGGAAAGTTTTCCAGCCCTGGTCTAACACCCACTGCCCTGAGGATCAGACCTAATTGTCTAGATGAAAAAATACCCGGGCTACCACTCCCTTCGCCTTGAGTCCTCCCTATCTGAAGCAGTTAATTCTTTCCCACCCCACACTTGCAAAAGTATTGCTTTGAGTAGGTTCTTTCACTGGCTCAGGACACTGCCTTCTGCTTTCTCCCCTTCTAGGAGGTATGGACAGGTTCTTCTGTGCATCTCACCTCAGTGTGAGAGAGGTCTGCCTTCAGGCAGAGAATGTTGCTTGTCTGTGCTGCCTCCCACTGCTGCAAAGGAGAGGGCAGTGACAGGCAGAGGAGCAGGGCAGAGCAGAGGCTCACAGGAGGCATCGGTAGTGCCAATTCTCCTGCTCTTTCAGCATTTCCTCATGAAGCAGCAGGAGCATCTTGGGCTACTCCATGAAAACATGCAATGCCTGTGAAACTTGCTCTCCTTTCCAGCTTACTCCAGATTTTCTGCTCTCCCAGGCCAGCATGCAAACAGATTTTCAAATCATCCTTTGATGATCTTGCATGACTGTGACCATCACCGCGGAGTGGTCCTGGCTCCGTTACAGCAAAGCAATCATCCTCTCTGCTCTCTCCCCATTGAGTGTGGGTTTCTTCTATGTGCAGAAAAAATGGTAATTTAAATCCAGTACGTGGACTTTA
Organism: Picus viridis; assembly: GCA_033816785.1. Classification (NCBI taxonomy): domain Eukaryota; kingdom Metazoa; phylum Chordata; class Aves; order Piciformes; family Picidae; genus Picus; species Picus viridis. Next base: position 42,116,092 of record CM066578.1, on the reverse strand, counting down.
ACAGCAATACCAGAAGGTAAAGGAGATTCAAAAAAGGCTTAACTATTCCCCGTGGGGCCTAAGTGCTAAAACCTAAAGGTGTAACCCTGAGCTCCTGAACAGAGAGGTGTGTCATAAACAAAGAGGTGCCCAAACTCTCAGAGCTTCACCTTCTTGACCTGAGGCTGTCCTTGATGTGCAGACGCTGAGATCCTCTCTGTTTTGATGGTGGCAAGCAGACTGATGGCTAAGGAGGTGCTTCTGTGACAACTCCAAACAGCCCTGATGAACAGTGCTGCCATCCCATCCTTTTTCTTATCCGTTTTCCCATCTCTCCCCTGTTACTTGCCCCTCAGGCAGGCACTGATGCTTGTTTGACCTCTCAGTAAGCTGGTTCAGGAGCTAAAGTGGCTGCACATTTCTTGGCAGGATTAGTTTTCTGTCAGCTTAACTTCCTGAACCAGTTGACCAGGAGATCAGACAAGACCAGGATGGGTGCAAAGGGAGGAGTGGGAATGGGACGCTGGGGACAAGGTAGAGCACCTCAGACTGGCATGGATCCACAGCCTCAAGAGGCCAGCAATATAGGACCTCTACCTGGCCCCCACAAGAAGGGGCTCTTCCTGCTTAGTGCTCCCAGTGTGGAGGCTTCCCAGCATGTGCTGTGGGCCAGACCTGGCAGCGCCTTTACCTTATAGTGAGGAACAGCGTTATAAGTCCAGGGAAGAACAATGGGTCAGTGGGTTGGGGAGGGGAGGAACGAGGGTACAAGGGGGTGTATCAATGGGCCCAGGCTGCAAAGAATAAGTGATGGGTCTGGTGTGTCATCACAGCTAAGAGCTGGGAAGCTCTTAAGCCTTGTGGACCCTTTCAAGCAAGGTAGAGGCACTGGACAAGTTAGAAGCCGAGCAAGGGAGCAAGCAGCCTGTATGAACAGTAAGGATGGCTGTATGCATACTTTTCCGGATAGGGCCCTTTTCCCTTCCTGCTTTCTCTATACCCAGTGTCATCTGTGCCTCTTTTTCCATCAGTGTTCACAGGACCACTTCAGCTGTCACGCCGGCTATGGCAAACAACAGAATAAAAGCTAAATCAGAGCCCTCGTTTATCAGTGATCTCCACACAGGGGACAGAGCCTGCCAAATACAGAGGTCTGATAACTGCCTGCAGTGTGTTGGTTTGTTTACCTAGCATGGCTCATGCTATTTTATTTGCTTAAGTGTCATTGCCTGCATCCTGGGAGAGGTGGAAGGATGTCTTCCTTGAGCTGTACTGAATCCTCCTGAAACCACCAAGTAAAGAGAATGCCATTTCATGTCAAGAAACTGCTATTTCACCAAGGTGTGCGTTATGATGTATTCTTCAGACTACACTTTACATGCCTGGGGTGTATGCGTGTGAGCTACCGACAACGTTCGCTGTCTTCCATAATTTATGCTGCCCTTCAGTCCTAGCACCATGCATAAACTTCAGCGACACATTGTCACTCGTCTCTAAATCACTGTGAAAAATCATCTGAGGAGCAGCACTGGACTCGGCACATTCTGCCTTTTGCCGGCTCTCTGCTTTCCAGACCAGGCTCTGAGGTGGCAGGATGACACAGCAGAAGAAAAATCACAGCCAGAAAGGTGTGGAATAATGTCCTCAGTAGTGAGAAATGAGAACGGATAATGTGTTAGCACAAACCTTGGCATGGCTGTTCAGCCTAGCAGTATTGCCCTGGGAGTGGCTGAGTCAAGGAGAGCCCAGCTTCCCTGGAGGCAGCTGTTCATCGTTTTCTTCAGATGGCCTCTTCTTAAAACCCCACCATGAGCAAATAGTGTAATAGGAATGAGAAGATGTGAGGCTTAGCATTTAAGTCACTAGGGGTTTAGCATTTACTGTTGTCACACGGGGCCGTACCGATATTATTTGCTTCCTATCTCTTAATCCATTTATAACGCAGTGCACTAATCCACAACTTGTCATCTGACCCATGGATTGCTATGAGGAGCTTTGTCAAAAGCATTTTGAAACCTCGAGGACACTTCCTGCTTCCTTAATTCAGTGGGACTCTTCTGCAGGTTTGAGGGGCCCAGATGGCCTCATTGTGCACACCCAAATGAATCTTGGTGGTGGTTGTACACGGCGGACGCTCTTGGCCCTGGGGTCGGCATTACCTACGTTCATTTCTGACTCACGTTTTGGAACAGGGAAATTCTTCAGTCTCAGGAAACACCCTTGTTTTTCAAAGTTGCATTGCAGGCTCTTGCCTGTCACTCTGTTCTGAAGTTTAGCTTCTGAACACTCCTTGATTCTTTTAACTTCATCGGCTCAGTTTTTCTCAACTTGCTCCAGTACCTCTTCTTCAGAAATGTTTATCTTTATAATATCACGCTCAACATTTCCATAAATTTCCAAATCCCCCACCACGGTGAAGACAAATGTAAATAATAAAGTCAGCTTCTTGAAAATGTCTTAATCCTTGTTAATTGTGCCCTTAATTCCCTAATGACCCCGAGGGCCTACACATGCAGCTTTATTTATGTTTAGTCAATTTGAATAATTATGTATTGTTTATCTTAATATCTTTAGCTATTTACTCGCTCTCCTCCCTCTGAATTACTGTCTATTTACCGTTTACTTGTGACTTGTGCTGAGCTGGTTTGGGCAGAAAATCTAACAAGCCTGTGTGAAAGCTGCCCCGGTATTGTCCTGGAGGCAACATCTCTGAAGTTCACAGCACCACACTCTTCTTCCGCTACAGCAGCTCCTGCCCTGAAAGAGTCTTTAAGGCTCTGGAATTTCTTGTAAAGGTTTTGCTTTGATTCAGTGTGATAATGCAGTATGATGTGGTGATGCAGTGAGGTATTAGGGGTTCTAAATATCATTAACAATGATATTTGCCAGTGCAGCAACTTTAACTTAAGGTTGTCAGGTACCTGCTTCCTGTCAGCTGCTCATAGATTGCCCCATTTTAACCACTGCAGATGTTTTTTCCTATGCTCTGTGTCAATCTAATCTAGTAAAAGTGTGATATTTTTTTAGGAAGAGAACTAGGGGGGAGGGGGAGGGAGGGGTTAGAAGGAGATGAGTTGGGAGGTGAGGAAGGAGGTGAGAGTGGGGCTGAATGAGAAATACTGAGACTGCCTGACCTGAGGACCACAGCTGGAATAAAGCACCTGCAGCCAGCAGCCTCTCTTGGCTGCCTGTGTGGGTGACTTACAGCATGTCCTCTTGGAGCTTGTGATTTGTACAAATGAGGCTCAGGATGAGACTGCATACTTAATTTATGTGTCTGTTGTGAGCCAGCATTGAGCCAAACCCATAAAGATGCATGGCTAGTTCACTACTTACCCAGCCTCTGATTCAAAGCAATTTTCATTTTAACTTCTCACTGAGAAGGTCATGAGAGAAAGAAATCTTTTGACTAAGTTATCTTTGCCTTTTTTTCTTCTTTTTTTTTTCTTTTCTTTTTAATGGCTTTGGTGCAAAATGGATTAATTACAAAGGAGAGGTGGAAAAAAAATCCCTTTCTTTTCTCCTGTCATAATAACCACATGTGCTGTGTAAAGTACAGAAAGGAAATAAGTAGGGGATTATTTTATGTACTTCATGGGAAAAAAGTGGCCAGCACATTTCAAAGCAAATTGTGCCTGTGGTATTTTAAAGGGGAGCAAGAGGAAATAACAATAATTGTGTCTAAATTAGCTTAGGACTAAAATCTGTGGATGAATATGGGTGTGACAGAGCAAAATATTGTCTTGCTGTTATACCTGAAGGAAAAATTAACACAGATTTAGATGCAAAATGTGTTATCTGTGTTATTGTATACCCTTGCAAGGATATTTGACTCTTCAAATTTTCTTAGCTATACATGCATATAGCGTACTCCTTATCACCCTATCACACGCTCATAAGAAAAACTATGACAACTTAATCTCAGTGTTTCAGTCTTAAAGATCCAGAATGGCCAACATAAATGTTGGGAAAGGAAAAGAAGAAAAATAATTGAGTGTGGGTTTTGCTCTTAAGTAGATGGGAAAGTGAGTAGGGACCAAAGAAGGGAAAGTCCAAAAAGCTTATCTTTGACTATGGAGTTAGGGCAGATTTGATTATATTATTGATCAAGGCCAATAGCCATGATCACAAGGAGTCAAAACCAAAGAATTTTGATCACAGAATCAACATGGTTGGAAAAGACCTCAGAGATCATCCAGTCCAACCTATCACCCAACACCTTGTGACTAACTAAACAATGACTTCAAGTGCCATGTCCAATCCTTTTTTGAAGACCCCCAGGGACCGCCACCTCCCTGGACAGCCCATTCCAATGGCCAATTACTCCTTCTGTGAAGAACTTTCTCCTCACCTCGAGCCCAAACTTCCCCTGGCACAGCCTGAGACTGTGTCCTCCTGCTCTGCCACAGGCCACCTGGGATGAGTAGAGCATTCTAAACAAACTGAGAACAGACTAAAGGATAAAGAAAGTCATATAATCATAGAATGGTCCAGGCTGGAAGGGACCTCCAAAGGTCATCTAGTTCAACCTCCCCGCAGTCATCAGGGACATCCCCAATTAGACCAGGTTGCCCACAGGGCTCAGTCTTATGTGGTGGAAAAGAGAGCACTGCTGCATCTCTTAACCACAGCAATCCTGGTGTTACTGAGAAGAAATTTTTGTTCAGCATCTGGAAATGTATGAGTTAAAAATTCTTTATCGGCTGACAAGGGCTCAGCTAAACAGATCAAAAAGAGAAGGAAAACCAAAACACAAGCTCAGAAGTTGCCTTTGCCTTGTACTGGGAGTCAGAAAGTGTCAAAAGATGTGTCATATCTTAAAAGGCTAAATGAAAATTTATAGTTCCTCAGTACATGAAGAAAGAAAAGCTTTTTTTGAAATGGTTTCTTTGTTGCATCCTATGAAAATATTATGAGGACAGCATGTATAAAGGAGCAAGAAAACCAGAGGTTACTAGAAATCCATGTAAGGACGAGTTTCTCTGCTTTGTGGTATAATGAGAGGAAGCCATCACTCCAAATACTACTGTTTCTAATTATCTGGGAATTTGTTGCTGTTGTTGTTATGATTTTGAGACTTTTCTGCTAAAAAATCTATGGCACATCCTGAGAACAGACTGTTACAGTCATTACCAGAGGAGTTGGATAATCTGTCCATCTTTCCTAACTCTGATTAGCAAATAAGAACATTCATATTCTCCAGAAATGTGGGGGGTTTAAGTCAAGGGCCAAGGTTTTCTCTGATGGATTTTGACATAGCATCCATGAGCGGTGATGTACCAACAGCTGTTCTTTCAGCAGCAAGGTGCTTTACCCTACTCAGCTACGGGATGTGCCTGCGGCTGCAGAGCTGCGTGGATACACATCCACACTGGAGCTGCCACTGCCAGTTCTGGACAGGGTTTCTAGCAAGCTAGATCTTTAAAAAGGCTGGAGAAAACAAGTTGCCTCTGGCAGGTAGTGGTCCCCAAGAATCCTTCTGCCAGCTGCAGACAGATGAAGTTTCAGCAATTCCAGCAGTTTATTCTTCTGTCCCACTTGCTGAGCTGATTCCTGCTGGGTGTCAGGTCTGGATGAAAGTTGATGGAGATGGCCTGTACATCACTTCTGTAAATCCGAGAGATTTGCTTACCCTGCCTAGTTGGCCTGCTGGAAGTACATGGGTAGGGCCAAGAGAACTGAATGAAACTGCCTTTAGTGCTTTTATAGGGGCAAGCACTTAATTATTTCCCATGGAAGCACCAGTTACAGGTATTGGCTAGAATATCAACACCCAAAGTTACCTTCAGTTGGGTGGAAATGTAGTGAAAGTTTGAATGTGTGGTAAACAATGTAAGTGGGAACCATTTAATCCTAAATATCCCAGATAAGTCTAAACCTTACTCCAAGAGAGTTTGGGATGCTACTGTTGAGGCTAAACTTGCTGGAGAGCTGCAGTATTCATCATGACAGCTGTGGTGAGGTGAAAAATGACCAAAGCAAGTGGGCACTCAGATGCATTTCTGAACTGCTCCAGAGCTGCACTAATGGCTTTCATCTTGTGCATGGTGTGGCAGCCTCTCCCCTGCCAGAAGCTTCTGCAGCCATGTCATAATCAGCACTGGATGATGAGAAGACTTACAGTGTTTCTTAGACAGCACAAGGTTGCTAGTAGAAGGGTATGCAGAGTCTGTAAGCTGCCACAGCCTAAATTCAGATTGAATGCAAGCCCAGCAAAGATTCTGGGGACTTAGGGCATAAGTGTCCTCAAGAATCCTATCTCAGATACAAAGCTAGGATTTTTCCTGACCTGCGACTGGGTTGAAAATATCTCAGTTTGGCTAAGCAAGGAGAAATGCTGCCTTCAGTTAGATAAATTCTGCCTTCAAATTCTTTTGGCATTGCTTCCTCGGTGACAATAGTGCAAATTGGTCATAAGTCACTTCTGAAATGGCAATGGTACCAGCCATGAAACAGAGAAATTACTTTGCAGGCTACTGCAGAACCTGTCCCATTGACATCACTAGCAATTACATGACTGTAACTGAGACTGTTGCTGACCCCAGATACCCTGATGGACACCATCTATCTACCATGTGGGCTGCTATGCTTTATTAGTTTTTGCAGTGAAATTAGAAAATGCCCTATCTGAAACACTATGTTGTTTCCCTTTGTCTGAGCACTGCAAGCTGTTTGGTTCTTCTTCCCAGGCAAGGAAACACTGTTCCAGTGCATAACTGAAAGCAGGTATTTCTGCTATTTTTACTCTACAGAATCACAGAATGTTAGGGATTGGAAGGGACCTCAAAAGATCATCCAGTCCAACCCCCTGCCAGAGCAGGATCACCCACAGCAGACCACACAGGAATGCATCCAGGAGGGTTTTGAATACCTCCAGAGAGGGAAACTCCACAACTCCCCTGGGCAGCCTGTTGCACTGTTCTGTCACCCTCACAGTGAAAAGATTTTTCCTCATGTCTACATGGAACTTCCTATGCCTCAGCTTCCACCCATTGCCCCCTGTCCTGTCATTTGGCATCACCAAGAATAGCCTGGCTCCATCCTCTTGGCACTCACCCTTTATGTATTTATAAGCATTAATGAGGTCACCTCTCAGTCTCCTCCAAGCTAAGAGCCCCAGCTCCCTCAATCTCCCCTCATAAGGAAGATGTTCTGCTCCCTTCATCATCTCTGTGGCTCTGCACTGGAGTCTTTCAAGCAGTTCCTTGTGGTCATTCTTGAACTGAGGGGCCCAGAACTGGACATAATATTCCAAATGCAGCGTCATCAGGGCATAGCAGAGAAGGAGAACCTCTCTTGATCTACTAACCACTCCCCTTCTAATACATCCCAGAATGGCATTAGCCTTCTTGGCCACAAGAGCACATTGCTGGCTCATGGTCAACCTTCCATCCACTAAGACCCATAGGTCCTTTTCCCCTTCACTGCTCTCCAAGAGATTAGTCCCCAGCCTGTACTGATCCATGGGGTTATTCTTTCCCATGTGCAAGACTCTACACCTGCCCTTGTTGAATTTCATTCAATTTCTACTCAGATATGTAGTCTGGGAACAATTGCTACACATTCTTTTCCCAGCTGAAAGCCAAGGCCTTAACCATAATACTGGTAAATAAACAGCTATGATTGCTGTTAACAAAACTTTTCATACACAGTGGAGAAGCAGCAGACTGGGAGTGTTGTTAGCAATACATTGTCTTCTCAGTACTGTTAAGAGTGGCATTTCATCACCTCATTTTATTTCTTCCATCTGTTTCATGCCAGGTTTGCTATAAAGCTACTTTGAGAATACTGCAATCGTTTGTTTGTATTGATATCAGAAATAAATATAAAACATTTTTGAAGGTACCATAAGGATGGAGAGTTTGATGGGATTACAGTAAAAACAAGCCAGTTGGAACAGAGACAGTCTGCTGCAAGGTACAGAATCCATGGAAGAAATGGGTTAGAGGTTATTAAGGGAGATGGAGAAGAAAGAAAAGACATTCTTGTGACTAAGGCACTGGACTGATACTAAAGAGGTCTGGTCTTTGTTCCTGGTTATATTATTGGATTCCTTTGCTACCTGTGACAAGTCACTTAATCTCTCATTGTCTCAGTTCTTTGCAGTAAAATTGAAGTAAATAAAATTTCTTTACCTCACTGATCTACTTCAGAGATAAATCCATTCAAAAGTTATGAAATGCTTGGCTGTGAAAGTGATGAGCGCAGGGGGAAATGAGGAAATCAATGCATTTTAACTGTTTGCTTGTTACTAGTTTACCAATTCATTTCTCCAGCCAGTGGAGCTGGTATCTAGACAAACACTATCTTTCTCCTAGTCAGAGAAACATCAATGACCAGTGTATTTCTGTGAAGTCATAACAAGGTCTGAGACACTTTCAATAATATGTCAGTATAAAGAAAAAGAAAAAAAAAGGGGGAAAAAAAAAAAGGGGGGGGGAAGAAGAGATGAAACCCTCTTTTTTCTTATTACTTCAAGGAAGAAAAGACCTGAGAGAGGGAATGATAGATGTCCTAACTGCATAAAATGGAAACTTGAATAGAGGAAATGTACAACTTTTCTACCACTGGGAAACTTTCGAAGATTAAACCATACATGAGCTTGACTTTTCAATGCCAGGTACCTTGCACAGTCAATTACATCCACTAATAGTGAGAATAAAGCACTTCACATATATCTAGTTGCATTTTATATTCTCCTTGTACCTGTATTAATGACCACATAAGGCACCATGCATGGAGAACTCATTTCCCATAGATTTCCAGCATATCACAACCTGAAGATGTTGATACATTGTTCAGTACCGTGTTTGCCACCAAAGCTACAGAGATATGATGCAAATGCTATCTGTGAATCACACCCAGAAAGTTTCCTAATCCTAGATAACTTCTATGTGGTACTGTATGTGTTTGGAACTGATAAGGAAATATCAATTTTCTGTTATCTTTGATTAGATATGGGTTTCAGTTTTGATTTAGTGTTTAGGCACCTACTGTGAGGAACAAAGGAGGTGTCACAGATAACGGAGAGATAATTGTTTTCAACAGTGAGATCCCCAAGAGAATAAAAAGCAGGTTGTTGAATTTCTTCTCATTTTATTGATTATCCTTTCACTACAATTATCCATCTGTGGAAACATATGCTTTCAAAGGAGATGACAATATTATCTGTGAGGTGACTAACAGGCATCTAAATTTTGCATTGTTACACACTAATGACAAGTCATTAAACCAGACCCTTCTGAGCTTGTCAAACACCAGTGACACTGACTGGTTTTCCTTTAGGAGGAGGACAAGCGGTTTTTCTTTAGAATAGAACAGAAGAGAACTAACCAGGTTGGAAAAGACCTCCGAGATCATCGAGTCCAACCTATCACCCAACACTATCTAATCAATTAAACCATGGCACCAAGCACCCCATCCAGTCTCTTCCTAAACACCTCCAGCGACAGTGACTCCACCACCTCCCTGGGCAGCCCATTCCAATGGCCAATCTCTCTTTCTATGAAGAACTTCTTCCTAACATCCAGCCTAAACCTCCCCTGGCGCAGCTTGAGACTGTGTCCTCTTGTTCTGCTCTCCCAGGAGAAGAGATCAACCCTCACCTGGCTACAACTTTCTTTCAGGTAGTTGTAGACAGCAATAAGGTCTCCCCTGAGCCTTGGACAAGCAGTTTTCTTTGAGTCACTGTGCTCTTCATGGCTCACGTGTTTGAAAATTATTTGCGGGCAGATGCTGACAAATTTCCTGAAGAAACTTCATGGTTCATTACCTCCCTTTATGATAGCAGCAAAATAAATTGCTGCAAAGTCAGTTAATGTGATAGAAAATGTTCAAACTTCCAATAGTAATAATAACAATAATAAAATCTCAATCCTGCTCTCTAAACTCTTCCAAAATACTTTCCAAATCACTTCCCCTTCTGCATTTGCATGCAGATACTGAGTGTTACTTTGTGCTATGTGGAACGAAGGTTGCCTCCGTGATGCAAATACTACTGTTTTATGATGCTGCTTAAAGATATTCTTCAGGGAAAACGACGTACATGACTTAGTGTGTCTGCTGGATGAGCAGAAGAGAAACAAGGAGTGAAGCTTGTTGCCTCTTCTGTGTGTTGCTTGATAGGTCCCTTACATGAACTGGAATTACAGCATACAATGGGATATTGGTTAAATACATGCTCTCATTTTCCCTAGAGAGAGACTGACATATATGTCATATAATAGGTGTATAGCTACTGTGTATATTCTGGTGATCATAAAATGACCAGAGGCAGTGTGGTAAGCAAGAAAAAGCAGATAGTCAGGCTTTTCCAAATTCCAATGCCTTTACCATACTTTGTATTAGCATTATTTGGAAATAGCTGTGCTGGCTTATATTTTGCTGAATGGCCTGGTGGCCAGGTTTCCAAAGAGGCTTAACTGAGCTGACTCTCATAGTCAGAGGGAAATAACAACAGAGATGCTTGGGGCTCATTCCTGTCAGTCAAGAGGGGGATTTTCTCCAGGGCTAAGCTTGGATTCTGGACCATGTTGGCACAACCCTTGTGTGTTATCATGGCTCACAGCTCTCAAAAGGGCAAAAAGCAAGAAGTTGAACAAAAATAGGAAGCGGCAATGGGCAGGGAGCAGAGGTGTTAACTGAAAGGAGTTCTCCTGACCAACACAAACAAAAGTCTGAGGGTGACCTGGAGCAATACAGTAAAATGCTTTTGAAAAATCAGCGCTGAAGAGCTTGCCTGAGAGTCAAACAGATGATAGCCCTCTATTTTCAATGACAGAGCAACAGATCCTATAAGTAACTATGACTACAACCAGGGTGGGCAGGTGGCTATGACCTCTGTAATGTATGTTTGTGTTGATAAAGCACACAGGTAGCAAATCATAATCTCATAGCAATCAAATCATTCTAAAGAGCAGATTTGCATCCTAAAAGCGTGCCTTAAGCCAGAAGATACGTCATCCAAAGCCTGTATTTACCACATGTAGCACACGTTTAACTCTGGGTGATGTGATTTTACATACAGTTAGAGCTAATACCACAGCTCAAACGCCAGGAGTATGCAGAAATAAGCATTGTTTCAAAGCATCTACCACTGGACAGACAAATCATTTCAGATGGAAGAAGGAAATAACATTTCTTGGGACTGGATGAAACCAGGGCTTGTATCCTGTTTCTTATTTTTCCATTAAGCCAGATCAGTAAGCAAAGGAATAGAATTGAAATGGAACCTCCAAGTTCATTGCTAAGATGAAAGAAGGTACTCAGCGTGAATGCACAAAGGCACAAGAAAGGGAGAGGGGGAAGTAAAAGAGGAAGCAAAAGGCAAAGCTTCAGTAGAAAAATCCAAAGCAGCAGAATGGCTGATTTCAGCTTCAGAGAGTCGCCCTGAGCATACATTAAACTGGGTTCAGCTGCTCTATGTACCATCAAATATTTCATATTAATAATTAACAAGTCAATGGCTGTCAGAGCAAGATTCAAATGGATGGAAGGGGAGTTTGGGTCACCTTTCCTAGGACTGAAAGTCTTAATGAAGGGATAGCTTTACTGCTCTGTTGAGGAATGATGATAGACTAGACAGAAGGATTAAGGGATATACATCTTGAAGGCTCCCCCTATGCTTGCTCCCCTGTAGCAGAGTATTTCATTTCCTCTTTTTATTCTTTGCCTTGATGCACTGCCAACGTGTACATATAAAGGGCTCGATCTTGCCTGCCAACGTGTGATGTACCCCAAAGTAAAGCTCTGGAAAATTAGCTTGCATATTTGCAAACTCAACAGCAAAGGTGCTGTGTATCAGGGACATGACTGTATTCAATGATGGTTATAAATCAGAGTACTTGGTGTGTCTTTCTTGGACACAGTCTCATTTATCAAGGTGATTTTTTAAACCCATGCCTAATTCCCATGCGTGAGAAATGGGAATTCATTGAAATCTCTTGTAATGCCTTGTTCTGGCTTTACATTCTCTCCCCAATGCTCCTATTCACCTTCAAACCTACTTGAACGTGAACATAAATGATAGACTACAAGGCACTAGGTTTATTGCCTTCCCATCAGTCACTCATGGGTTGTTACAACTCATGCCACCACATGAATACCTCTAAATGGCACAGTCAAAACTCAGGTTTTCCTTGTTGCTCTCGTGAAATGGAGATCTAACTTAAAGAGATACAAGAAGACCTTTGCAACCTTGGCTGCAGAACCACTAGTGACCACAGCTAAAGGGAGTAGCCACGTGGGAAGCAGCAAGCAGAATACAAGAGAGAAACTGAGGAAAAAACAGTCTCTTAATGGAAAACTGGAAATGTTTATGAAGTCAGGCTGCCATTTACACCTCTGGCTTGGGATGAAAAACAAGGATAAAAACTGTGCAGAATTACCTCTTTTCTAGTCCCACAGAAGGACAGACAAACACACTGAAAAACTCTGAAAGCCCAGAAGAAAAAGTGGCACATTTCAAAGAGCTAATTACATTTTTTTTTGCCCCCTTGGAGATTAATCCACTGGCTGTAATTAAGCTCCCTCTATTTTTGAGATCTTGGCAAGATCTAAGAAAAGAGCGAGTGAGTAAGAGAGTGCCCTTGCTAGCCAAGCAGATTTTTCACTAAGCTCTATCAGCTCTAATTAATAGACCTTTGTGTAAGACCAACAAGAAATCAGATTTCCAATAGAGCTGAATCAAATGGCCTTGGCTACCCCTGCACACACAGTTTGTTAGGAGTCAGGCCAGAGCCAGGATTTACACATTCAGAGGATGAAAGGAGGTGTAGGGGGGAGGCAGGAAGAACAAACTCTCCCCACCCCAAATCCTTCTTCTCCTTTGCTGCTGCTTTGTTCTGTTTGTAATCTTACCAGATGGCTAAGGCAGCCTAGAGAAGAAATTGCCTGAAACAGGCAGGTGATGAGGCCAGCAGCAGGGAATCCAACAGCGACTGAAGGAACTGATATAGTTCTCTCACCCTTGCTGCTAACAAAGTGCTTTGTTATTCTTCTTTTGCTCATGGCTATGTTTCGGTTTGTGCCTTTCTGATGGCCAGGAAGGGTCCTAGAAATCAGATTCTCAGCTGGCACAAGTGAGGATAGCATCACTAGCATCCCTAGAGTGTGGCTGATCTGTGCTAGCTGCAGCTTTAGACTCTAATTTCTACACAACCAAGCTCTGCTCTTCTCCTTATGTCTTCTCCTGTGAGTGTAAGGGAATGCTCCTCTGAGAGCAGGGAGGACCTAACCCTTTCCCACAGCTGTACCTGGCAGACAACATGTTTTTCTTTCCACCCACAGCAGGGTAATGCTACGGGCAAACAGTGGTTGCAACAAAGACTGAACTGGGTCATGGAGAGCATTCAGACATCCCCAGAAATCTCTAGAGAGAATATTGACTATGCCAACACCACCCTCAAGAGCAGACTTGACTGTTTTCCATATTGCAAGCCTGTAAGTGCAGCCCCTACTTGGGTTCAAGGTGTGTTCTCTGCAGCAGCTGCAGGGTCCATGCTTGCCCAAGCTTGCTTTGTGGTCTATGATGCTCCCAGGTGCATTCAGACAGGCCAAGGGCAAACTATTTGTGAGGCAGCTGTATGGACTGAAAGTGGGTGGGATGTGGGGCAAAATATGCTCACATCTACTCTGGGGCTTGTTTTCAAAGCCATGAGATCTGTTCATGTTCAGTGATCCTTTGTGATACAGATCAAAAACCCTGACAGGCACTGCCAGGAAAGGTTGAAGCAGCTCATGTGCTGCTTCCATTGCATCTCCCTGCAATTTGGTGTGAAGAATGAGCCCTTTGAGAAAAAAAAAAAACACTTGTCAAGTATTTAATTCCATACAATACATATTCTGACCCTACTGCCAGAAAATTTAATAGTGAAAATCCTGCTGACTTTGAGAGGAGCAGAACTGGGTCCTATTACTGCACTGATTAGGCTGTAATAGCAAAACAAGGCTCACAACAAACTTCCACTTACTCTAGTCAAAAACCTAACTTTGTCAGTTCTTTGGTTTGTGGATCATAACACTAATTAAAGTATATTTAAAGGTTTAATATTCACCTACAACGAACTAAACAACAATGCAATGCTTGTCTTTGCAGTTAAAAAATAATCTGAAAGCCATGGAACAAAAGCTGAAATGCCATAGCCATAAGGTAGGCATATTTTTCATAGCTAAGCTATGCAGTATAAATATCTTTTGTCTCATTTTTCTTTTCTTTCTGGAGAATTACACATTGGATAAAAAAATGAAAAAAAAAAAAAACTCTGTCTTTTTTTAATCATTATAATTAGCTTTTAATCCTTTTTGAAACTTCTTTTTGGAATAGACCTTATTAGTATCAATATCTCACTCGATATCATCATGAAACGCTGCTAAGACCTTTTGTATATCTTTTAGAAGTGGAAGTCACGTCTACTAGAAAAGTAGAAGTGTTTATTTGATCATCTTCCAAAAGGCCAGAAATAAGAAAGCTTTTCTGAAAGGTTTTCTTGATCTGGCCAGTAGCATGGCAAAACTTTCAAGCTTTGGCAATGGAGTTAAGTTGCCCAGGGAACATGAGAAACAAAGAAAGAGGCTGGCAGATTGTCATGACCAGAAGCAGAAGAACTGGAATGTTATCAGCACATCTGGAGGTATCACTTCACCACCAGGTGCTGAATCAGACATCTGAATGCAAAACCTGCAAGAACCAACTGGAAGAGAGGACATGCAGGTGGTGGAGTAGGAAGCTGAGAAATGCTGCTTGTATCTAGCTGGGCAAACCTCAGAAAAGCCCATAAGGACTTCCCATCTGATCTCAGTCAAGACAGACAATGCAGACAATTTCCTCTGCAATGCCAATTCAGAGGGACCGGCAGTGCCTATGGTTCTTAGAAATAGAATAGAATAGAATAGAATAGAATAGAATAGAATGGAATAGAATAGAATAGAATAGAATAGAATAGAAGTAGAATAGAATAGTAGAATAGAATAGAGAATAGAATAGAATAGAATAGAATAGAATAGAATAGAATAGAATAGAATAGAATAGAATAGAATAGAATAGACCAGACCAGGTTGGAAAAGACCTCAGAGATCATTGAGTCCAACCTATCATCCAACACTATCTAATCAACTAAACCATGGCACCAAGTGCCCCATCCAGTCTCTTCCTAAACACCTCCAGTGGTGGTGACTCCACCACTTCCCTGGGCACCCATTCCAATAGCCAATCACTCTTTCTATGAAGGACTTCTTCCTAATATGGATCCCTCAGGTTTCTGCTTTCCAGAAGCGAACAGTGTAATCACAGTAATAAAGGACACTCAGTGGGGCACCTCAGACTGGTATATTTGGTGGGAATTTACACTGGTGACATTAGCTTCACCTAAGGCTTTGTCCATTAAGGACATTACTGCTTTTTAGACCATTACAGATCATGGTGGACAACAAGTTATCCATGGGACAGCAATGTGGCCTTGTGGCCAAGAAGGCCAATGGGGTCCTGGGGTACATTAAGAGGAGTGTGTCCAGCAGATCCAAGGAGGTTCTCCTCCCCCTTTACTCTGCCCTGATGAGACCTCACCTTGAATACTGTGTCCAGTTTTGGGCTCCCCAGTTCAAGAAGGACAAAGATCTGCTGGAGAGAGTCCAATGGAGTACTACCAGGATGATTAAGGGATTGGAGCATACGCCCAATGAGGAGAGTCTCAAGCTGCACCAGGAGAGGTTTAGGTTGGATGTTAGGAAGAAGTTCTTCATAGAAAGAGTGATTGGCCATTGGAATGGGCTGCCCAGGGAGGTGGTGGAGTCACCATCACTGGAAGTGTTTAAAAAGAACCTGGATGAGGCACTTAGTGCCATGGTTTAGTTGATTAGATGGTGTTGGGTGGTATGTTGGACTTGATGATCTTGAAGGTCTTTTCCAACCTGGTTAATTCTGTGATTCTGTGAGAGGCTGAGAGCCCTGGGGCTTTTTAGTCTGGAGAAGAGAAGACTGAGAGGGGATTTAATAAATGTTTATAAATATCTGAGGGCTGGGTGTCAAGAGGGAGGGGACAGGCTCTTCTCCATTGCACCCTGTGATAGGACAAGGGGCAATGGATATAAACTGCAGGACAGGAGGTTCTGCCTCAACATGAGGAGGAACTTCTTCACTGTGAGGGTCACAGAGCACTGGAACAGGCTGCCCAGAGAGGTTGTGGAGTCTCTTTCTTTGGAGACTTTCAAGACCCATCTGGATGTGTTCCTGCATGGCCTGCAATCGATTCTATCATCCTACTCTGGCAGGAGGGTTAGACTTGATGATCTTTGAAGGTCCCTTCTAACCCCTAACATCCTATGATCCTGTGGCCAGAGTTTCTGAATGGTTATAGGCTACACTCTCAAGTGGTGAATTAAAGAGGTATTGGTGAGTGTTTCTTAAAGCTCATCTAATCTTACTTGCTCCTAACCTTTCTATATCATGTGCAGTAAAACTGCATTACCATGTGTGCCTTCCTCTTAGGACACACCGACTAGAGTCCTCTGACCAGTAGCAATGTTTCCTGAGTCTCCACAAATGACGAATGATTTCTTAATGCAGAAGTGCTCTAGCTTCACTGCAGTCACACAAGCAGATTAAATTAGTATTGACCTCTGTGCTGCAGCAGCCATGCGGGTATCAGTAGAATGTATGACAGCTCTGCATACTGGTTCTTATTCTGCTTGAAGAAGATGAGATCATCACTGACCTAAAAATTGGCAGCTGCCCCATGCATCAGTGAAAGCAGCCTGGTTTCACTGACCTTGCAATGAAAGTACCAACATCTATCACATATATTTGAAATTTCAGATGGGAGAGTTTTCCAAAGCCCCCAAACTTTTGCTGACATAACTGATGTGTAATGTGGGAAGCATTACCTCAATCTGAGCACTGTTTCATGCTGTCCTACTGGCATCCCTCAGCCTTGCTTCTGCAGTCACATGAGGAAGTTGTGCTGACATAAAGATTTCCAGGCTGAAAGGGTGGACACACAATGAAGCTAAAAACTGTAAATTAATTCACAGTGATGTAGAGAGCTACCTCACATAGCTTGGGGTTAAATGAGTAAAGACAATAAGGAGGTATCCCATAACACAAGACATGGACCTGATAGAGGGGGTCCAGAGGAGGGCAACAAACATGATCAGAGGGCTGGAGCACCTCTCCTGCAAAGACAAGCTGAGAAATTTGGGTTTGTTCAGCCAGGAGAAGGCTCTGGGGAGACCTTATATTGGACTTTCACTACCTAAGGGGGTCCTATAAGAAAGCTGGGAAGGGACTGTTTACAAGGATATGTGGCAATAGGACAAGGGGCAGCGGGTTTGAACTAGAGCAGGGTATATTTAGACAGGACATTAGGAAGAAGCTCTTTACTATGAGGGTAGTGAAATACTGAAATAGGTTGCTCAGAGAAATGGGGAAGACCCCATTCCTGGACACATTCAAGATCAGGCTTGATGGGGCTCTGAGCACCTTGATCTAGTTGGGGTTGTCCCTACTGATGCAAGGACTTGAACTAGATGTGAACTAGATGTGAACTAGTGATTGCCCATTGGAATGGGCTGCCTGGGGAGGTAGTGGAGTCCCCATCATTGGAGGTGTTCAGGAGGAGACTTGATAGGGTGCTTGGCTGCATGGTTTAGTTGATTAGGTGGTGTTGGATGATACGTTGGACGTGATGATCTTGAAGGTCTCTTCCAACCTGGTCTGGTCTGGTCTGGTCTGGTCTATTCTATTCTATTCTATTCTATTCTATTCTATTCTATTCTATTCTATTCTATTCTATTCTATTCTATGTCTTATAGTCCTGAAATGTTGGAAATAATCACATTTAGATGACATCTGGAGGTCCCTTCTAACCCAATGCATTCTATGATTCTTGTCATATTAGGAGTACAAAATTTGTAGGTCAGGCAAGAGTCCACTGCTGCATGCAAGTGGTGGATGTGTAAATCACATCTCAAACAGGCAGACATTTTCAAAGAGGATTTTTGCTCTAGGTGTGGTTGAACAGGAGGGTATGCCCAGCTCAGATAAAGCCTCAAATCAGCCTATTCAGATTACACATAGCCAAGAGACTGAAAGGAATGAGTCAGGGCGCTTGGAGTTTGGAAAAACTCAGGTGCGTAGGCAAGGAGCAGGGAGCAGTGTGATTCAGGAAAGTATAAAACCCTGATTAAGATTTTGGTCAAGACAATGGAACAGTGAAGTTAGGACTCTACAAACATCAAATTAAGCTCTAGCTAAATCTAAAATTATAATAATGACAGTCAGTATGGTTCCAGGGATGGTATGTCTCATCACACAAACCTGTTGCCCTTTTTGAGAGGATTGCTGACCCTCAGATCTGCATCGATATACACTCTCATACTTCTCAAAGCCATTTGACTTAATACTGCATTAACTTCTGATTGAAAAACTTGCACAGAATGAGGAGCACTTTCTTGGAGAATGGTATGGAACAGAAGGACACAGGGGTCATTCCAAATAATTACCCAACCACAAGCACTTAACGCAATGCTGTGGGAAAAAATTGGCCAGTGCAACCCATAGATGTATAATAAGCTAATATGAAGTAAAAGAAGGAAAGTGATTTTGAATTAATGACTGCTATTACAATACTTTGTCCACTTCTCATCTTCATGCTTCAAGAAAGACGTGAAATACTGCAGAGATTTCAAAGGACAGCCGTAAGAATGACCCAAGGGCTGGAAGGCAAGCCCCGAAGACAAGGCTTATGCAGGTGACTTAGTCTGTGTTTGTAGATATTTACATAGAGAAATGAGATCTAGGACAATGTTTTAATGTCATATATAAAAATGTAACAAGATCCAATACCTGTAAGCCGAAGTTAAATGAATTCAACCTTGAAATAAAACTAGCTTTTAGCAGCGGTGGTAAACAGATATTGAAACAGCTTGCCACAGTGGTGGTGGGATTGATATTGCTTCATGGCTTTAGGATGAGATCAGTTGCTTTTCTGAATGATGTGTCTTTTTTCCCACTACTGTCAGAAAGTCTTCAGTGATACAACCATTTTTGGCTTTGAGAGGGAGAAATGTAAGCCCCACCGCTGGGACCCGCTGGAGCTGCGATGGGAGCCGTGTGAGGAGGGATGCAGCTCTTGGGTGGCACAAAGGGTTGAGAGCCAAGTCAGCAACCTGGGACTCTGCACTACGGGCGGAAGTCTGCTGTTGGACATCTCTGGGCATAAACCCCCATATTATTTCCTTTCCAAAGTGGTGGTCACAGGCACTGAGGGGAGTCAGTATTTTTCCTTCACTGAGCCTGTGGCTCAGAGTTCCAAGGTCTAATTCAAGTTTTAGGCTTTACCTTACATTCTTTAGGCTACATATGGTTTACAAACAGGACAAAACTATTATGTGTCAAGGATTCAGACCAGGGAGCACAATGTTTTTCACAGGCTGACCTGGTGATCATCCAGTCAAGCAAGCCAGAGCTCAGTTTTATGCTACAAGTAAGCCCTGCTGCCTCTGGCGTTTGGTGTTTTGTGGTCCCACTGCTCCGTGCACCGCTGCCAAGTGCAATCTGCTGACTGGGACCTGCAGTGACCTGGCTGGGGCAGAAAGACAGTGGGAAAGTAACCCCAGATGACAAAGTGAGTTGCTGCCTGCTGGTCCAGCTCCTGTAGTGGAGGACTCATTTGAATTCTAATGCCCTGGAGAAAAGAGGACATGAGCAACTCATGGGGATGATGATGAGGTGGAGGAAGATTCATTCTAGCAGTGGTTTGCCTTAAGTGTGATGCTAGGTTATGCTCAAAGCCACCTGCGTTCATCCACTAACTAGGTCTTCAGAAGAAGACTTTGCCATCATGGGGATTTTTTTCTGTATTTCCACAGCTCAGCAGAGATTGAGAACAACTGGAGTAAGTGATACTGTCCTGTCCTCTCCAGTTCAACTTGTCGTACTTCTGTGGTAATGATGGAAAAACATCAGCCCACAAAAGGACAATGAGAGCAGAAGTAACAACACATTATGTCAATATCACATCAAATATGGAAAAGTTTAGCTCCAGCTGTTGGACATGGTACCAAATAAGATTAGTGCCAGTCTGACATGTTATGGACAGGCCTGGCTCAGTTAACTGAGTTCCTCAGGTGTGTCTTGGAACGGCTCTGCTTTCTTCTATTATTTCTGGGAACTGTACTGTCTAATATTTTTATCAATGATATAGAAAGTGGGACCATGTGCACCATCAGCAAGTTTGCAGATGACACCAAGCTGAGTGGTGCTATTGATATGCCAGAGGGATGGGATGTCATCCAGAGGGACCTGGATAAGCTGGAGAGGTGGGACCAGGTGAACCTCATGAGGTTCAACAAGAGCAAGTGCAGGGTTCTGCACCTGGGCCAGAACAGTCCTCACTATCAGTACAGACTGGGGGATGAGGTGATAGAAAGCAGCCCTGTGGAAAAGGCCTTGGGGGTGCTGATGGATGAGAAGCTGGATATGAGCAGGCAGTGTGAGCTTGCAGCCCAGAAGGCAAATCACATCCTGTGCTGCATCAAAAGATGTGTTGCCAGCAGATCCAGAGAGGAGATTCTGCCACTTCGCTCTGGTGAGACCTCACCTGGCGTACCACGTGCAGGTCTGGAGCCCTCGATACAGGAAGAGCATGGATATGATGGACAGGTTCCAGAGGAGGGCCACGAGAATGATCAGGGGGTTGAAGCACCTCTGCTAAGATGACAGGTTGAGGGAGCTGGGGTTGTTCAGCCTGGGGAAGAGGAGGCTCTGGGGAAGACCTAATAGCAGCCTTCCAGTACCTTGAAGGGGGCCTACAAGAAGGTTGGAGAGAGACTGTTTACAAAGGCCTGTGGTGATAGGACAAGGGGCAATGATTTCAAACTGGAGAAGAGCAGATTTAGATTGGATGTTAGGAACAAGTTCTTTGCCATGAGGGTAGTGGAATACTGGAAAAGGTTTCCTGAGGAGCTGGTTGGGGCCCCATGCCTGGAGATATTCAAGGTGAGACTTGACAAGGCTCTGGGCAGCCTGGTCTAGTTGAGGATGCCCCTGCTGACTGCAGAGGGGTTGGACTAGATAACTTTTGGAGGTCCCTTCCAACCCAGAGCATTCTATGATTCTACGATTATGTGTTTCAATGATGTTTGTATTTCATATGTGGTGGAAAAAACAAAACCAAACAAAACCCCTCTTTCTAAATTTAAATGACCTATGTCTTTACAGACAGCATTTTCTGGTCCCAAAATGGCCAGATTATTGGTGCCAGGTTTTAAAATCAGAAAAGAGAAGGATTAAGAACTCAGTTTAATACATAAAAGCAATGTGATACAATTCTTTAAAAAGCACTGACTGAGGTGTTACAAATAATCTTTTTGCTCAGTTATCAATTTCAGGATCAATCTTTTGTTTGGATAATTCACATAAAACACTTTCCCCCCTTTGTTCCAGGTGTGTGTATGGTTTTTAGTATAGATGTGCAAACAGATTAGGTCAGGAGGGGACTTAATGGTCCTAACAGTCATAGGGGCTATCAGACAAAGCCATATTTGGATCTGCTCTGTTTGCCTGCATTACCTATATGCACATAAATGCACAAAGATACCTTACTCTGTGATATTTTTCTACCAGGATCATAAATTTATATTAGAGTACTTTTATTATGGTCTGTTTTTCTTGGCTTGAAAATATCAGAGTATAATTTAATCCTTCATTCTCACTGCTTCTCTTTTCTGTTCCTCCTCTGAAGAAAAGGAGCTTGCAGTAAGTAGTGGCCAGAAGATGCCCTGAGGAAAGCACAATCCCCCATAAATAGGAAATGAAACAGAAAGCTGCAATCATGAAAGAAGGGGCTAGAAAAGATTTTAATAACATTCTTCAAAAGGTGTCTTGTAAACACTCACTATGATTTAATCCTCAAGCGTTTAAGTGTTCCTGAAACATTGCATCTTTTAAAGAGGAAAAAAAACCCAACCCTTTCTTCTCTAGTGTTTCTCAACTCTGTGATTTCTTTTTAGCAGCCCATTTTCTTGTAAAGCTACTACACAAGAAGGGGAAAACAGTCGTCATTCCTTTCAAAAGGTTTACACCAACACCGTCCCAAATTGTTTGCACCAAGAATCTCCCATGCTGCTTGCAGTTGTTTTTAGTGTTCCCCTCCTGAAGTCAGTCAGAGTGGCATTTGTGCACTGACTGCTGTTATCCAAAGGGATGACCAGGAGATTGGTACAAGGCAAATATTGCAGGTTTGACTGTTCCACAATTTGCTGGTAAAGCTGCACAGCTGCATTGTGCCTCCAGATATGACCAGACTTGCTGAGTAAAGGCTTGCTGTCTGAAAGATTACTTTCTAATCCTGAGCTTGCTGCTTTCCAGAGGACAGTACGTGCTGTATTTAAGATGAGGGAGGCTAATAGACTTCAGTGCCTTTCCCAGCCCTAAGGTGGCCAAGGATCTGCTGCAGTAATTGCCCTGGTAGCCAGACTCTGCACTCCTCTGGACTTGTCTGGACTCCCAGCCCTGCAGTGCTGGACACCGCAGGAAAAGAAAAACCTTTCAGGAAAGGCACATGCTAAAATAGCCGAGTGAGGAAAGACACTCTGCAGCTCAGGAAGCAAGCATGTACTGGTCAAGGAATTAGATTACTCAAGGTGGTGACTCACCCAGTAACTATTCAGTGTTTGTGGTTAAAAGAGAAACCTTTGCCAGAGAATGACTAAAATCCATTGGCACGGGCTCTGAAGGAATCATGACTGGGCCTAAATGACTGTGTACGCAAGTGAGTTATTTTTCCTCCCCTTTCCACTGAAGCAAGGCAAAGAATAAAAAAATAAAAATAAAATAGACCATCCCTGTTTACGTAGGTTAGCACAGTGCTGGAGTTGCCTCAAGGGGCCTTTCCAGCAGCCGCTCTTGCTGGGGCCAAGTTCAGGCTTACATTTCCCTGCTCAGGCTGAATTTTTTGTGTTCATTTTCAGGGCTCGAGTTGGCAGTGCACAGCTAGCTCTGGGGCATTCGTTCTTGCTTCGTTGAGTGGCATATAGGAGAAGAAAGAACAAATTCCAGGATCTTGCAGTTTTGCCACAGAAATGAAAACCAGGAAGAGTGGCTTTTGCAGGCAGCGCTGGGGTAAGCTGGGACTAATCTCAGTTCGATCGCTGCGAGCTTCTGGGTCTGGCAGTGATTTGTCGCTCAGCGTCTGACAGGATCAAACCAAAGCCATCTCAAGTAACTCACAGGAAGCGCCACTAATTTATGCAAAAAGCCAGAAGGACGCGGTGTGATCGAGGATAGACGAGATGCCTGTTTTTCTTCTCACTGGTCTCCAGAGTTGTTTTTGTGTTACCATTTTCTTTGTTTAATTCTGAGATCTCCCTGACGTCCTGATTTTTTCCCCTCCTTACAGCCTAGCAAACCACATTTACTGTCTTTGTCAAAGGTCAGTGAAATATTTCAGTGGTATGGGCTGTCAGCAAACATGCTTAGAAGAACTTGAGAGTATTTGGTTGTTTTTGTCTTTTTTTTTTTTTTTTTTTTCCTTTCTCTTTTTTTTTGGTGGCTGTGAGGGCAGCAAGGTGATAGCCAGGCAGGCACAGATGTCTGTTTCCCTCCACTGAAGGTTAAAGCACAGCCCTGGCATCATTCAGGAAAGCCTTCCCACACCTGCTTTTCATTTCCTTTTGCTATTTCAGGTAACGAAAATTGGAAGTGTTGCTATAGATTTGGGGTGTAGAAGGCCTTCTGTGTATTTTCTTTATTCTTAAAGGCAAGCCTTAGATTAAATGAATGTTTAAGCCTCAAAAAGATGAAACCAGAGAATTTCTGTAAGGAGGAGAAGAAAAGGAGAAACCCGCCCCCCCCCCCCCCCCAGCTCTCTCAGTTATTATTTTTTACTACTGATCCAGCTGGGAAGCTGAAGTTGCCTTTCATCTTTTTCAAGCCTCTGCTGGTTTTGCACCAGAAAAATCCTCTGCTAACTGGAGCTGCCCCTTTCTAGGGTTTAACATGGAAACAACAGCACTGCAGTCTGTTTTACAACAAGCCATTGAGCTTCCTGTAGAAACAAATTCCTTTCCAGCACTTTCTTCCCCTGCTCGCCAGTCAGCCTTTTGTTCTCTGTCTTTTCAAAGCTTGGCTGAGCTGCCTGAAGGAAAGGGGCTAGTCTAGCCAAATCCTCTTTTTTGCTGCTCCTCCCCACCCTGACTGCTGCTGAGACACCCCCACTAGATGCTGGCAGTAGTTAGGGTGCCGTAAATCCTCAGGGAGATCCTTATTCACGTCTCCCCCTCTGCTGTCATCACTTGGCTTCAGCGGGACCTTTGGGTGTGTTCTGTTTTTTGGGTGGGATTTCTCAACCCCCTGAGGGAAAGCAGTACCAAATTGCCACTGGCCCTGGCAAAAGAAACTGTTGCCTTAATGGTTCTGTAAACAGTGCTAAGGAAAACAGAGCAACACTGCTCGTAACTTCCTATCTCGCCCCAGTGTTTAGAGTCTTTCCCCAGAACATGCAATGCCCAGGCTTCACTCTTCTGCTGCCTCATTTGAGTGCTTGCATCCTGTGGAATCCCATCTCCTTCCCACAACAGAGTGTAAGGCATAACAACTGAAATGTCCTTAATAGAGGAAGTCAAGACTCACCCAAAGTGGTCCTAGTCTGGTAGCGAGGGCAGTCTATGTACATGGTGGGTGTCCTGGACTCATAATCTGATCTGTCAGGTGTGTGGAACTGTGAGCACAGCTGCTCTCCTCAGCCAGTTCTCTGTGGGCTGACAGGCATACAAAGCTGGGACAGAGGAGCAAAGCTCATTGCCTCCAATGGGAAATGATCAGGCAAGTTTTGGCAGCCAGCACCAGATAAGAATCCCCAAAAGAGTAAATGACATGGCTATCTTTGAGGGGCTTTGCCGAGTCCACTCTGTCATGACGCTAGTGGCCACTCACTTCTTTCATAGGGCTGGTTGCTTTCTCCCTGCTCACCAGATTTTCAAGAGCCCACTGCTAAGATTTTAATCCTCTGCATGCAGCCTGTGGGGAACGAGGGTTTCTGCCCCGAGGCTGCATTTCCTAGTGATCTGAACCACTAAATCTTGAAGTGCTGAGTCACGAGGAAGTTTAGCCTGGGGTGCGTCGATGCCCTCAGGCAAGTAAGTTTGCAGATCTCTTCCTATGACTAACCTCCTCTTTTCCTGACCATGCTTTTGCTGCTCAAGGGGTTTTGGTCAAGTGATAATGTTGTGATATCTGTGCTCATAAGTGCCATTTTGAATACATGTGAATGGTTTGTTTCGAGAGATGGATGACACAATCCTGATATCCAGAGGTTCCTGCCTACCTCAGCATCTTGGTGTGATTTGGGATGTGGGATTTTATATATGCAGTGACATCCCTGCTCTTCCCACTCTCTCCACTTTTAAGTCCCTTTGGGTGCCTCCCATGCTTCTGCACTCCATTAAGGTTATTAGGAGAGACTTAGGAAAGGTGTAGTTTGGTCTACTCAGTCTGAAAGCACTTCATATAAATGGGAACTTTATAGGCAGGTCTCAACCCCTGCAGATCGGTTTAGTGTTACTAGACACTACGCCTTCTCTTTTAGCATTCATAAAGCAGACCGAGACCATCACATTATCTCCTGGTTTGGGAAGGGAATCTCTCTGCTTGCTAGTATCCTTATTTTACCATGTAGGACAGAATCCCAATTGCCGTGCACAAAGACTGAGACTGAAGATGACTGGCCTTGAAAAAATGAGCAGGATCTGGTACTGAGTTAAGTGCAGCACTATGCTTAGCTCCAGGGAAAGCATAAAGGATGCAGGAAAGTGATCTCCACTGAGGCATTCCTTTACTACAGGTTTTGCATCTCATCTTTATTCTCTGTCAGGGTTTCCTCTGCCTTCTTTAAACCATAGTGTATTGCGTGTGCTCCTTTGAAAGAAGCATGCAATTGTTAATCAGAATATGTGATGCATGAAGAAATGTAGCCAGAGCTTTTGACTTTGGCAGTATCAGATTGTCCTGATTTACCCGTGGTCTCTTTTTATTTTTTTCTTTAGGTAATATATGCTGAAAGTGCTGTAACATTCCCCCATCACCATAAGGATTCAGACTTAAAACAACAACCCCATCCTTTCTGCCTTTGGCACTATTTGCTGATTAACCATCTGCTGTCATCAAAGTCCTGGTGAAGAAATGTGTGCTCTGCAGTGCTGACTGAGTGGGCGGCGTTTGGCAATACCAAGCTGCAGAAATACCCAAAGCAGTGTCCAAGCAAAGAACTGGAGCCCCAGGCATTGTATCTATTGCAGGCCAGGCAGAAAGCCAAGGGAAGCACCAGGAACCCCAGGTGCTGTGAAGGGCTCTGGTGATGGGCATCATCATTGTCCACCTCAGCTGTGCTTCCCAGACAAAACATTTTCCTCGTGGGGTGTCCCATGGGATTAGTCTTGCTTTGCTTCAAAACTCCTCATATCTCGCTGGGATATGACATCAGCTTCTGTGTTTGGTTTTTCAAATAACATTCGTGGGAAATAATTGCTGTGAATATAAATGATGTTCTATCTGCCCTCAGTTTTTAGGAGGAAAGATTACTGAAAAATCAGGACTTGGCCAAGAGCACTCATTTGTGCCAATGAAGAAGCAAAGGTGCTGTGTTTGAAAGAGAGCTGACCTGCAGCAAACGGTTGCTGCTCCTTTGTTTCAGGTGCTTGTTGTTTTCTATTTGCTGCAGCACTCTTAACTCATTACTTTCCTCAAGAAAATTACTGCCATTGGACCTAGTGATGCTAGTCTAGGCAGAATAATAACGACATCATGGTATCACAGACCATAACAATACTTTACATAATGACATTCTCTCTATCAAAAGAGACCCTAACAAAAGGACATTTATTCCCTTATTTCTTTTTTATGATGTACCATGCACTTAGCTTTGAAGAGTGGATCTGTGAATGAGACATATGGATGCTTCTCTTGGGCACTGCGCTGGCCCATAGATAAGGTGAGGGGATGCTAGTCTGTGCCCCTAGGGCAAGGTGCATCAATGTCTCCTGATTCCGGGTGGGCAATGACTTTTTTTAGTCCCAAATATGTGGCAAGAACATGGCCCACACCTGGGTAGGGATGCATTTCACAGATCTCTGATGCCATTGCTCCCTACCACTGCAGAACTAAGCAGGCTCCATTACAGCCTATTTAAACACCCACATTTCAAGACCGAAGGCCCTAAGCTGCTTTTACATGAGACTGACTCAGGATGCAACTGGCTTTGGATGTAACAGTGGCAGCAACATAATGAGGTGCAGAAAAATAATGTAACAAATTGAAACAAAAAGGGGACGCTTTCTTCACCCCTGAAATTACTGGGGGAACTCTAGAAAAAGAGTGTCACCTTGTCCTTATCTTTGCCTGGCTCAGGTACAGCATTTAATCCCCCTACTGAAGATGCACCTGATGTCCCTTTTTAAGTTTCTGATTAGCTCTCGACGAAATGTCTGTTGCACTCAAATCTCTACCTAACTGATAGACATCATCTCCCAAGCCCAAGAAAACAGAAAGCCAAAAGAACCAACAGTACAACCTCTGTAGGTCAGCAGAAAATCTCCGTGGAGCTGTTAGCTAAAGACAGACCCCCAGGACACATAATGGGATGAATAAATGCATGGTGAAAACCTGGCACACTCTCTGCAGCTGAAGAAACAGGCCCACGAATTTTAAATAATTCTCTAGTGTTTCCAGTGCTCCTCTTTGGGACCAGTGCTTTATTTTACAATCCTGTTCAAAAAAACCCCCATGTTTCAGGGCATGGCTGAGTGACAGTAGGGAAGCCAAGCAGCACAGCCAGTCTTACATTACCATACACAATAGTTATTGCTATTAGGGGATAAAGGGATTCAGCAATTGTCCTTAATTTAGAAACAAATAGCAGAGGGACAACTAGCAGCTGGGGGAGTCTGTATGCATGTGCACTAACAGAATCTATAGCACGGGAGGAAAAAGGATACATTTTCAACATAACATAGAAAGCACCCACTTTGAAGTTTCAGGCTGAGTGAAATCAATATCTGAATGCTTCAGTGAAATATGTTTGATGTTGTCTACATGTAGAAACCCAGTAGAAGCCACTTATTATTGAATAGTACTAGACTGAGTGAAGTAGGTCATATTACAGCTTTGTTTGGGAAGCAGCATCATACCTGCCAGAACAGCATCCTTAACGCAGCGGATCTGGCACTGGAGAATAGGTAGGATACTCACCCAAACCACCTGCAAGAATAAGTACACAGACAAACAGTTCTCATCTGTAATTGTTTTCTGAAATAATCCTTGGTCAAATTGCCAGATTCTGTCAAGTGGCTACTTGAACCCATCTCATGTGCCAGGCATTTGCAAAGGCTATTTATAGAGGTACTGTGGCTGCGGTGGTGCTGAAGGTCTGTCAGCATTTCCATTACAGGCTCCCATAACTTGGCAGTACGATACTCACTCCAGGCTACTGCCTGACATGAAGGGTGGGATCTTGTTTTAAAACAAACAATACTTCTCCTTACCTTTGGATTCTTTTCTCTAAATACATTGAAATTTGTTGGCATCTGTTAGACTTCAACATCCCCATTACTGAAAAAAAGAAAGAGTAGAAGTATTTTTGATTTTTTAAACAGGGTTTTGTTTTGTGGGTTTTTTTTGTTGTGTGTTTTTTTTTTTTCATGGCCAAAGATCAAGCTATGTTTTCCTGCAGGAAAACAGAGCTGTCTGGAGAAGTGGAAATGGCAGGTGGCTGCCCCTGTGCATTATTAACACCATCACTGGCTGATGGCTGTATGTGACACAGAGATATTGTGCTCCTGGGGAATTTGCATGACTCCCTCCTCTAACCATGTGGAGGACTGTCAGGTGTTCCTCACAAGGCACAGTGAGCTGCTCCACTGTTGTGCTTGACACTCTCAGACACCATCACATGTTTCAGGACACAGTTGTTCAAGCACATGTGGGTCTGCCCATGCCCATGGATGGGCACAACCACTGCCCATGTGGGTTTCTGAGGTCAAGGAAAGAGCTTGCTATTGCTTCTCCTGTTACTCAGTGCCCCTTGGATCTCAACTCAGTGAGAGCCTGGGAAAGAGATGACCCAGCTTTTTTTTTGCTGGGGCAGCTCCACCGACGTGCTTGCCCAAACTGTGGGTGACCAAGTTGTGGCGTGACCATTGTGCTCACAGAGGGATGGAAACCTTCATGCCCACTCATTCAGCAGCTGCCCTGTGTGTGTGCTTGTTAAACATGGAGCTGCTTTCTTTACAAACAGGAGGTGGTTTGGCAGGACAGAGTTTGGAAGACAACTGGGGCACTGCCCGCCTCTTGATGCTCTCCACAACACTGCAGGAGATGTTTTGCCAATGTGCCCTTCCTGGATCGTTGCCTTGCTCTCAGTGTCTGGCCCAAGAGGGACTGCAGATCCTGGCAGCCCCAGCTCCTTGCCCACTCTCCTAAGGAGTCTGGATGTGCATCGATTTTTCTGCTTTTCTCAGACTGCACTCATCCGTCATTTTATATTACTGGAGTTACCATTAGCCATAAAATAAATGATGAAAGGTACAGAATCCATTAGAGTGCTTACTTCATGTGTATGAGAGAGTGAGTGAAACAATTAAAAGCACATCAGCTTATAAACATGCTGATACAGTTATTAGCACAGTGAGTAACATTCAGAGCATGATACCAAGGGATAGAGATGAAATCTCCCCTTTCCTTTCTCATTCTTTTCCCAGGAAGCAGAGGGAGGAATCTGATATTTCATAACCATGCTGAATGTGTGTAGCTGAAGATACTGTATGTGAGCAAGATGAAAAGAAGATTAAATAATAAAATCAAGGGACATTATACAACAACCAGTCCACAGCTGGCTTCTACACGAATGAATCTCAGACCTGCAATGGTGAAACTAGAGTGACAGGAAGGTTAAATCTAAAGGAAGAGGTAGCAATACTGTCCTGAAACTGGTTAATGGTTATCTGAGAAAAGCTTCAGCAAAGAAAAGAACAAGTTTTATTATTCCCATTCACAGGATGATTTAACTAAAATCCTTCTGAGAGCTTGATACTCTGTGAGGATGATATGAATAAGAATAAAATGTGTATAAATATTAGATGAAAAGCAGGCACTCATCCACCTTCCTAAACACTCCAATGTCATTTGCAAGGAAAACCATCTGCTGTGTGTGTTTTGCTGCTTCTGTTTTTACTAGCTGCCTTTTTCTCCCAGCAACCTCAGGTGACGTGCCCAGCATCTGAAGCCCCAGGTGACTTCACTCCCATCACCAGAAGGGAGCACATCTCCGTGGTGACATCAGCTTTCTCCCTCCAGGTTTTAAACTCACTTACTTGGTTGTGGGTTAGTGGTCCCCACTTCCAGATAGTGTCCCAGATAGTGTCCCAGGAGGTCAGGCCAGGTTAGGACCAATCCATTTTGGAAGCTAATGATGCTTGAGAACAGAACAGCAGGTTACTGAAGAGTTGCAGTCCTATTTGGGACAGTAGTCTTTATGAATGGTCTTTTTGGTGAGTTCAGTGTTGAAAAAGCATGGGCTTTCTGTATTTTTATGTTTCTCTTCCTTTTTTACTCTATGACACCATGCAGAAGAGAGCTCCTACTGTGGTGATGTACTGAACAATACAGTACCAAAATGAGCTGGATGAGTCAAGCACCGTAGGGGAATGGAGGGGACATGGTTAGCCCAGCTGACAGCACCACGTGGTGAGCAAGCCATTTTGCTGCTGCTGCACCCTTGCCTTTGCACACTTTCGCTGCCCTGAGGCATGCTCTCTTTGGTCAGAGGCTACCCAGTCCTTGGTCCTGTTGATTGCTGTTACATGTGTTTGTGGCTAAGGGTTCAGAAGAGCTGATGAGCCAGATGAACTCAGGGAAACCTATGCCAATGATGTCCACAAAATACTTTTCTGAGGCAGCCACCCTCTTCCTTTCTAGAAAATGGTTTGTATGAACACTGATCTTAACTCTGCAGAAACATAATTGCTAGGAGTTAGGGAGTTTATCCACAGCCGCACCTCTGTGAGTTTAATTTTATAAGCGCAAATCTCTCTGGATTGATTTAGGATGTGGCTATGCTCATTTACCTTGCTTTATGTGTAGAGGTTGAGTTAAGTCCTATAAAGGATATCCGTGTAGGAAAATCTATGCCAGGTTCAGTGAGCAAATGTATTCACCTCACCTATAAGCTGAATGAAAACAGCAGTATGTTTACACCAGGCTTAGTAACTCCCCCTAGAGTAAAACCGTGGTGCCTTGATGCGTGATCTCAGTCGTGTTTGTGCTTGACAAAGATGGCAGAAGTTGAAGGTGAAATGAAAGAGAACAAAAAGTGCCCTCAAAGTTACTAGTTTGGTAAGAATAGACCACTGTTTAAAAAAAGAAAAGAAAAAAACAAACACCAAAAAACCCACAAACAAACAGTAAAGGGAAATGATCTTCTCATTTTGTCCTGTGTAGTGTCTTAGATGTGCTCTGAAGAACAAGCACTGGAATCCATCAGTCTGATTCCGCACAAAGTTTAGGGCAGTGCTAGAAAAGACAAGATGGATCCTGCAAGCCTGAGTATGTTTGAGTGTCAGGACATTTCCATGCCCCCAGGGCATATGACAGAGTTGTAATGCTCCTCTGAATGGCATGAAGGCTCTTGTCTCCCTCGGTGAGCAGGAGGCAAATGTGCATAGGGAAGGTGAAACATAGCTCTGGTACACACAAGCCTCAATTCCTGTCGCAGGATCAGGAAGGAAATGCTGACGAACAGAAGAGCTCTCAACTCGGGTTTTTTTGTCACTGATCACCTGGCATTCAGCAACAGTGACTTTGCATGGACTGACTCATTTCAGGTACCCCAAGTATGGAAAAATAACTGCAAGATCCCAAATGTGTCAGAAGGATTGATCTGATTCAGACATTTGCCTACTCAAATACTCAGCTAGACCACAGCAGAAGAGCTGTGTACCCTTTCTGAATGCTTCAGTTTGTGTTCTCAGGAAAACTGCTGAATGTGATTGTGATTTCCCTTTCTTGTGTGAAGCACCAGAGGCCAAACTTTTCAGGTCACTGAGCCATGTGGCTTATCACTGTGGCAGGCAAAGGTGTGCCATGCAGTGCCTCCAGCGCTACAGCCCCAGTGAGCTCCTAGAGGTGTTTGAGCATTCTCTCCAGGGGAAGGGGCTTCAGCAGCCAGTGACACTTTCCCAGAGTAACTCTTGCAGTTAGACCTGAACCAGCTGCTTCTCCGGGTGAGCAGCTGAGCAACAGGCTGAGTCAGATGATTTGAGGTGGCAAGAACCTTCCTTGCTTCCCTGGGACATTGGGACCTTTCTCTGCTCCTCTGTCATGCAGAGTTACGTGGCCACACCAGGGCTATGTGCCCAGGGGACAGGGGAAGTTGAGCAGCAGGCTGCTGTTGTTGACACCAGATTGAGTCTGCTCCTTTGGATTTCTGGGAAGGGGAGTGACTAGGCCATGAGATGTGCAATGAGGCTGTGGCCAATCATATGGGAACTGCTGCCACTGCAAATGGAGTGTGCAGTGAGGAGCACGCAGGTCCTGTTAAAATGGTCAGGCACAGATTCTCAGAGGGCATTTCTGTGGTGCCTAATGCCCTGAAAAACTGTGTTTAACTGAAAAGATCCTTTATTTACATTATTTTGTTCTTCTTCAGAACAAATGAGATTGTTTGAAATAGAAAACCACCAAAGAGAAAACCCTGTGAGTGGGAAAACACAGAATATGAAATGATGAGAAGAAAAATATGAGACCAAACCAAAGCCACTCATCTCTTTTCTTTGCCATAACTACTTCCTGACCTGTTTACTGCAGTAAATGCCTATTAATGGACTGAGTCGAACTCTCAGATGTATGAGCTCCTACCCCAATAGTTATGTTGTGGTAAAAACAAAGCACGAACAACAACCCTAATCCTCCACAACCAGTTCTTGGCATTGAAAGTGTTAGCAAGTGATAATGTAGTAATTAAATGTACCCAATGCTTTCTGACTTCACAGATGACAGTCTGTGGTTTGCCTGCCCACCCAAAATGCGTGGGAGGGCAAACTCAAGTCTTAGAGCTCTAGCTTCGCGAGTGTCTCATCACTTTCCTTATCAAGATTTTCACAGTCACTGGGAAAGGGTTGCACCCATCAGGAGACATTCCAGCACAGGAGATGAGATGACTTTCCTACAATTCAAGCTGCACAGGATTCCTGCATAATTATGCTCTGTATCTCATCTCTTTCTGCTGTGCACCTTTTCCCTCCTGTGAAATTTTACATCACTTCATCTGAATCTAGAGGAAACTCATGGGAGAAAGCAGGAGTTTAAAGCAAAAAAAGAGAAACTTCTACAGCTCCAAAGAGACCTTAGAGGCATGGCTGAGATTGGTGAACTTGTTCCTTAATACCTGCACTTTCAGGAAGCCTTTGACAAAATCCCTGACAAAAAGTTAATAAAACAGATAGTTATAGGATGAGGGAAGTTTTATTTGATGGCTGAAAAGTGCAGAGCAGGAGCAGGCTGGCATTCTCAGTGTGGTTAAGTGCAAACAAGGAGAAGCTCCAAGTATGTTTTCTAGAGCAAGTGTTTGAAATATGTCAGCCTGGAAAGGAGGTGAAACCACTGCAGCCACAATGATGTACACAACCCATCATTGGTTCATGACTCAAGAGAGAAGATGGAGCGAGACGGCAGGAGGGAAGCTGCTGCTGACAGCATTGGTGTAACGTATATGGAGGTCTGGGTCTGCTGAGGTGTTTGCTGGGCAGTTGTATGCAGAAGTGAACTTTCCTTCACCATGCTCTTAGTTTTTAGGGCCCAGGTATTTTAAGTAGTATTTCTGGCTTTGGAGCTGTGAGCATGCACTTTTGCTAATGTATTTTGAAACAGACATATCACAAACATTTTCCCATCGCCTTGCTGGAAGTCCTCTGTTGTCTTGGTGCTGTTGACAGATGCCATCTCATTCTTCTTCTCCCCGCTCCTTCCTCTCCCTGTTGCTGCTGACCACATGATGCTTTGACTGTCAGGCTGACTGTGGACCTGATCCAGCTACCTGATCCATCAGAAATTTTTGGTTTGGGTTGGGGGTTGTTTGTTGTTTTTTTTTTTTTTTTTTTTTTTTTTTTTTTTTGTGGGTTTTTTTTGTTTGTTTGAATTTTGGGGGTGTTGTGTTGTTTGTTTGAGGTTTTGTTGTTGTTGTTTATTTGGGGCTTTTTTGGGGTGTTGTTTGCTTTGCTTTGTTTTGTTTTGTATTTCTGAGCTGCTTCAGCTTAGAGAGAGATCCAAGAAACACAGGTGCTGCAGAATGGGAGCCAGCACAACTGCAGAACTCGATGGTTGGATTTGATGAGCTTAGTGGTCTTTTCCGACTGAATCAATTCTATGACTCCATGTATGACTGGAGTATAGAAGTCTTGGGAAGAGAAAGCAGGGCTGTAAGTCCTGGCAGTAGTGACCCTGTCTGACTACACCTCAGTCATGATACACCACCAGAGTCACACAGTATCACAGTATTACCAAGGTTGGAAGAGACCTCGAAGATCATCCTACCATCTCTGTGACCCCTCACCAGGGCAGGGATGGGCTGGTTGTTCAATTCAACACATGCTGTACAGCTCTAGCCCAAACTGGGGTTTTCCAAAAGAATCAGAAGAGTGTGTGAGTATCTTTGTAAACAGCAGTATCAAGATGCCA
This sequence comes from Picus viridis, assembly GCA_033816785.1. Lineage (NCBI taxonomy): Eukaryota > Metazoa > Chordata > Aves > Piciformes > Picidae > Picus > Picus viridis. Next base: position 42,081,396 of record CM066578.1, on the reverse strand, counting down.
CACAACATACCATATCTGTTAGAAACCAAGCAAGATGCTTTGGACAATTAAAAACAATGAGTGAGAGGATACTGTTTCCATCTGTAAAGGCATTATGGTAGTCTGTCATGCAAGGTATGCTCACTTAAGTAGTAGGCCAGTCTTTCCAGAGAGGATACAGAACCCTGGTGATGAAACAGCTAATGTGATCAGAGACTTCTCAATGGAAAGTCAACAAAGTGCCTGGGCTTGTTCACTTAGACAGGAGGCGAATAAAAAGAGACAGAGAGAAGCATCCTATGGCATGCAAACAATGCTTATAGCACTGCCTGAGTTGAAAATGAAGTGAAACTGAAAGGTAATTATTTCCAGTAAATGGTAAATACTTTTTCAACAGTTTGTCAAGTTCATTGCCACAAGATGTGAAGAAAGTAAAGACCCTCTTAGGCATTTAGACACTTACATCAATAAAAGGGTATGTATTGTTATTCTGTGTAGGATAGCTAGAAAGTCTAAGGGGGTATACACATTGCAGATGATAAGCCACTTTATTTTCCTGGTGTGGGTAAGCCAGAAATTGCTTTGGAGATCACACTACTCTGCAACTACTGAATAGCATGCTGGCACCTTTCACAGGAACATCTGGTACTGACCAGTCTCAGACAGGAAGCAAAATGCTTTAACCTTCTGTGGAAATTGTCCTATTCCTAGCACAGTAAAGAAATGTCATGTGAACACAAGTGCAGTGGCTGTTGAGACCTCATTTTTCTGACACTAACAGCCATGAAAGTTTGAAGGAATAGGTAATGATGTGACCCCATATGCTCATCTCTGTCTCCAAAACCAGCAATTACAAGGTGCAGTGGCAGCCTCTGAGCAGCTGTGTAAAGGCACTCAGGGCAGAGTGGAGAACCCATCAGCTTCCCCTCAGCTTTCACCCAAGAAATATTCAGCAAATTGTGTAACCCAGAATTATAACAGATTCCCTCAACAAATAGCCTGGCAGGCCTCTGAGGGTCTTCTGGTGTGTATCACCGTAGTGGCTAAGAGGAGAACAACACCTACCCAGGAACAGCATGAGCCAGGGAGCTGAAATGAAGAAGCCTGTTTCGTGTTAGATTAACAGCTCTTAATGGCTTTTTGATCTGCCATACTGTATGAATTTATAGTAAAGAACTGACTGGTTTTTGGATCCATAAATAATCATAAACAAATGTTGGACTAGATCATCTTGTTCCCCCTCACAGAGGAGGATTTTGCAAACCTTTCAGAAACATCACGTCTTGTTTCATTTGGGTACAGAAATTAAAGTTGCCTTGAGGCAGCTTTAACTTGTTTGACCGACACATACAAAGTGGTTTTTACTGTAGGTTTTACTGACCTTGGCAAAATCAGAGGTCATATTTTCACAGATATAAGCCCTTTTAGACATATTCCCCTGATGTATTCACTGCAAAAAGGTTTCTTTCTGTACCTCCACAGAATGTAATGCATGTCCTCACCTTCATTCTTCTCTCTTCAAAGTATTACTGAGGCCATCGAGAAGGAAATTAAGTTCCTTTTAGAACACTTCAGTACAATTATTCAGGGCAGGATTCTCTGCCATGCTCTTGGGTATTTTTATATTTATGAGTTCTCTTTAAGGTTTTAATGGGGCAGCAGCCACAGAAAGATGAGCCAAATAGGACTCTTAAAGAGAGATTTGGTACGTTAGGGGCAGGGGCTCATTCTCATTAGCCTTATAATTTTTAATCCTCTAAGCAGTGGCAGTGATTGCACTATGATTTGTATTTGGGGGGAGGAACAATGCAGACTGAATCCCGTTTTCAGAGTTGGACCCTTCCTTATTTCACTAACAAAGCTCACACCAAATGGCAGTCATTTCCTTCTGAAGAACAGCTGATGGAATTTTGGTTTCTGCTCCTTTCCTAATTGTTCCTGAGATGCCATTTGCTCCTTTGGTGCGCTGCTAAACCTTGAACTAACGTATTTGTAGAACAGGCTGTTGGAATGCTAGGACTCTTTTGAGAGGTAACAGGTACTGCAAACCCCACCACTGTATCGCTGAAGTTAGGGTTGAAGGGTAAGTTTGGCAAGAGATGAATCCCCTTGTACTCTAATCAGTCCTCAGAGATCAGAGGGGCCAGGGGTAACTGGATTTATCTTGTAGCAGATATGCCAATTATTGCCATGACTGTAAACCTGACGTCAGGTGCACCAACAGCCTGTCTGCTGTAGGTCCAGTCACATGCAAAAGAAGCAGGCTGAAGAAGCAGATATAGTGTGGTTTATTTACATGCAGGATACACAGATTCTTTAAGACTGCTGTGATAAATACACTAAACTGCAGAATCTCTCTCTAGCTCTAAACTAAGCTCTGCAGCTATAAACAATCGCAAGCTTAGCTTTCCGGGAAAGCACTCAGTGTAGCCAAGGTCACAAATCTTGCCAAACGGGGTCCCTTCTTGCGGGGGCAAAGAGGACAAACCCATTGACCTGTCCCTGCAGTTTGGTGTCAAATTGTTGTCCCTCTGTTCCCTCTGTTAGGTAAGAAATTAGAGTAATATTTATAGCCTGTATTTACTGTAGTGTGGAATGGGGAGGGTGGTCAAGCCATGGCTCTGTATCAGCCGTACAAGCATTCCAGCTGTTTTCATAGACTCATAGAATTGTCAGGGTTGGAAGGGATCTCAAGGATCGTCTAGTTCCAACCCACCTGAAATGGGCAGGGACACCTCACACTACATCAGGTTGCTCAGAGCCACATCCAGCCTGGCCTTAAAAACCTCCAGGGATGAGGCTTCTACCACTTCCCTGGGCAAGCTGTTCCAGTGTCTCACCACTCTCATGGGGAAGAACTTCTTCGTAACATCCAATCTGAATCTACTAATTTCTATTTTTGTTCCATTCCCCCTAGTCCTGTCATTACCTGACACCCTAAAAAGTCCCTCCCCAGCTGTCTTGCAGGTCCTTTTCAGATACTGGATGGCCACAATTAAGTCTCCTCAGCGCCTTCTGTTCTCCAAACTGAACAGCCAAAACTCCCTCAGTCTGTCCTCATAGGATAGGAGCTCCAGCCCTCTGATCATCCTTGTGGCCCTTCTCTGGACACATTCCAGCACATCCTGATCCTTCCTGTAATAGGGGCTCCAGAACTGGATGCAGTACTCCAGGTGGGGTCTCACCAGAGCAGAGGGGGAGAATCACCTCCCTCGACCTGAGACTATTGTTTTGCAGGTGACCAGTGCAGGAATGGACCTTGGCTCACTCCACATTCCTCCCTGGTGACATGGCAGCATAGACAGGTAGGGGTTGGTTTCTTCTCCCAGGCAACCAGTGACAGAATGAGAGGACACAGTCTCAAGCTGAGCCAGGGGAAGTTTAGGCTCAAGGTGAGGAGAAAGTTCTTCACAGAAAGAGTTGTTTGCCATTGGAATGGGCTGCCCAGGGAGGTGGTGGAGTCACTATCCCTGGAGGTGTTCAAAGAAAGATTGGATGTGGCACTTGGAGCCATGGTTTAGTTGTGAGGTCTTTTCCAGCCTGGTTGATTCTGTGGTTCTGTGATCTCTACCCAGCCTTTGTGCCTTCATCACCATGGGTTTATAAATAACACTAGTTTGTGCTTCTCCACTCTTTTGTGCTTCGAGCACCTGAATGCAGAGATGTTGTGTTCGTAGACACCAAATATTGTCTGACATCTTATTGCCCTGTTGCTTTGTATCATGGCACTGAATTGTGATTCTGCACAGTCATCACTCATTTTTACAGCTTCGGTGGCTTTGTGTCATCAATAAACCTCATTGATTTACTCTCAGTTGCCTTTTCTAGGTGGTTAGTGAATATGCTTAATGACACAGAAGCAGATTTCCCCAGGACCTGAAGGTTTATTTCTCCTCTTTGTTTCCTTTAATCCATGAGAAAACTTTCCCTCTACTTTAGCATCTTTAAGAGCCCTTAGTAAGGGGTATTGTGGAAGCTTGTTGAAAATCCAATCCTACTGTATCAGCCAAATGAGCTACGTCTACATTCTCATTAAGACCTTTAGAAGACTCTGGCAGGTTTGTGACATACGGTTTCCATCCACAACAGCCATTATGCCCCTTCTTTGTTACATCACATTTTCCTACTTGTCTGCTTGTTCTATGCACTTTGAAAAGTTTCTATTGATTTGCCCAGTGCAGCTGGTGGTGGTGTTTCATGAAGCCACGTGTCAACAAGCGACACCTAAACATCAGGAAGAGACGCCTGGGAGATAGTCTTTCTGAATTGTCCAAGGGATGCAAAGACTGCCACATAGAGATTTTTAGGCCTCCTTCCTGGAACTGCCATCTGCTAGCAGATATGTGAGCATCAGTTGCTATGGTAGCACACAAAATACTATGTCCAAACCTTGGAAACACAGAGTATAGGTCTAGAGCTGGGCTGTGGACCAAGAATCTCAGCAAGGTCTGGAGAACGAGCGTTTTATCCCCTTCCTGGCCTAAGCAAAGAAGTTGTTTTTGCTGTTGTACAGTCTTACAGCTCACATGGGTTCAGTGGCTGATGCTGTCATCCTGATAGGAGATGACAATATGTAGAGCCTCTGGTAAAACAAGTCTTACTTTTGTTTTGCAAATCTCCCGGTGTAGAGGCCTGTACAGAGCAGGAATGGGCTGCAGCGAGACATTTTGGTGACTGTTTCCTAGTAAACTTATTTAACATCCATTATTCTTGTGCAGCCTGTTGCAAGAAATGGAGGCTGTCCCCTGAATGTCGGCTGAATATTGATTTAACAAATGGAGAGAAAAAAGGAATGAAATAAAAGGCCATTGTGGATGGTACTGCATATAAATAGCTGAGAGGTTAATTTATGTTATTTATGGAAATCTGGAATACTGGGAATGCTCTCATGCTTATCCCAGCTAGGCTATTAGTTCTTATATGCATGCATCACTATGTTTTCTACATGTCACTAAGTCCCCTTTAAAAGCAGTCAGGCAAGGCTTTAGACAGGGTAGAAAGGGGACTGTGAAAAAAAGTATTCTTTTTTTGTGTACCTATTTATAAGCCTAAAAGGATGAATGTAATACAAGTGCACATTAGAAAAGCTTTTATTTACCAAACAGTCAGGCTGCAATAAAAGGTGGGAGAAAAGAAAGAGTCTCCCTCCCTCCAAAGAACAACAGTTGGGGCTGAGTTTTCAAAAAGCATATATGCATTTCTTTCCTAATTGTGTGATTTTTTTTCCCTGCTGGAAGGGTGCACGTATGACTAACAGATTCTCTCTGAAGCAAGGAAAGCACTGCAGACAAATTATGTTCAACACGACTTCACCTTGTACAGAAAAACCCCACACTTCTCCCTCATTTGCCTATGCAAATAACATAAATTAGGGAAAGGAGGAAAAAAATAGCAAATGGAATATGTGCCTCATCTCTCACAGGGGTGGTAACCAAAGCCCTTCCACAAAGGGCACCGTTATTTGCACTCAAGCCTTCTCTCTTAGCGGCTTGCAGAAAAGGTGTGACAAGGAGATCCAGTGGTGAAATGACTGCGCTACGCCAGCTGAAAAACACTCCCTGGTCAAAGCAAAGAGCTGGGGAGAAAGAATGTGCCAGAGGTGGGAAGGGAGGTGAGCCTGCAACGTGTATAAACAAATGCCCCAGCGACAACTGGAATGTATACAAAGCCATTGTGGGAGATTTCCTACACCTTCAGGGGCTCATTCTTCTGCTGAAATGCACAAACATAGATGCTTTTCTGACAGGGTAGCTCAAAGAGTGTAAGAGCAAAAGCTACTGCTAAATATAGATGGCTGTCACATGCTGCCTTTAGTCACATTTCAATTCATTGTAAACTGCAGCATGCCTCGCACCACAGTTCTTTGAACCTTGGTGACGTATCTGAGGCTTTTTTGTTGTTGTTGTTGTTGTTTCTGCACGTCCCTTTATTCCCCCTCTGATTCAGAGGTGCAAATGTAGATGTGCAGTCAATAAACAGGCAGTTTTGATGGTCCTGTTGAGGTCTGAATGTACAGGCATGCCTGAAACAACACGGAAAGTGCTGGTGAAAGGGGAGTGAGTGGATGAGTCACTTTTAAAGCAAAGCAGGCAAACTGGAGGGGAAAAAATAAAAAAGGAAAAAGATCTATGTCTTGACTCAGTGCCCAAACTCTTAAGCTGATGCTTCACTGCAGACTGTGAAGTTCAGCTTATTTTTCCTCTCATTTGTTCCCTTATTTTTATGTCTTACATAATGGAGCTTTGATTCATAGAAATCTATTTATACAGTCTAGGATTTGTGCCAAACTCTGAAGTCCTAACTCTGTCTTTCCTCAGGCAAAATGGCCATTGTGGTTAACGATATGAATGAGGTTTGCTAGAACTATGTGTTCGGGGCTGGATTCCTGATGGGCTACACTAGATCACCCTGAGATTTCTTAGATCCTTGCTAAAGCAGTGATTTTAATGTAAGGACACCTAGGCTGTATTGCAGCTGGAGGACAACTTGCTTGAGACTGACAAATATCCTGACTTTTACTGGTGAGGACAATATAAGCCTATGCCACCTCCACGTGCCCAAATGCACTTCAGGTCCCAGCTTTTTGCCTCAGTCTCCTTCAGCTGTATTAGTCCTGCACCAGGATGGACACAGAAGCCACATGCAAGCTGCTTGCTGGGAAAGTCCTGATATGAGAATGGGGATGTACTTCCCCTTCCCATGGCCCTGGCATGGGGTATTTGCTGTGGAGGAGGAATGGCTGGACTGTGGGACACCAGCACAACACCAGCTGTAGTATGTATTTCCAAGGGCTGCAGCTAGTTGGTATAACTGAGGGCAGGTTTGCAATTGAATGGGATCTCGAACAGGGGAGTGGGAGTTGACTTCTCCTGGGGCTGCTGTGCTTGGGGTGGTTTGTGTGAGCAGAACACAACACATGCTAGGTCTGCCTGAGGAGCTGGCAGAGCCAACTGACCTTTTATCTGACAAGCTGGCAGCAAGGAGATGGCTGCCAGAGAGAGAGCTCCCCGCTGACATCAGAGTTATTCTTGGGGCTAGATGGAAAACAGTGAGAGATAGTGCTCTTTGCTGTAATGATGAGGCTGATTTCAAATACTTTGCTTGAAAATAGCAACTGAAAGCAAATGAAGTAGGTCAGAGGAGCATAACAGAGAGAGTTTCCTCCTGTGTGACCAGGGCCTGGAGATCCTGCTCTCTAATGAAGTGTGGACCCCAAAAGAAGCTCCTCTGGAGGCCAGACCTACCCAGGAATATTATTAGTACTCTTATAACACCTCAGTTCACCATCCAGCATTTCTTTCAGTGTGAATGCTCCTATAATCCTGGGCTTTTGTTGTGGCTGCTTGTGAGAACGCAGCATCTTTGATACTGCTACCTCTTGGTCATATTTGATGACACCACGTTCATATTTTTAGCCAGACTAAAGAGATCACTGCCATGATTCACAGGGAACGGGGGAAAATGCTTTCAGTTTATTCTAGAACACACACACACATGTATTTATATATAGCTCACTCTCTCTAAATTTTTGTCTTTTGACTAATTCATCACAGTTCAGGATGCACAGAACACTCCAGTTTCTGGCAACACCGGAGTAATGAAATAGCCAAGCAGGCACTCCTTAGCCCTTCACTCCCTCAACTATTATTCTTTGAATGTTGCAGATAAATGTCATTTGTAAAACCCACACGTTGCTAACATTAGTACTATGCATATGTACTTCCTTTGACAAGTAACCCTACCAGTGAAATCTGTAAGGCAGCAAGTTTTAAGCAGTTTTCTTTCAAGCATGGATAATTAGAAATTGGGGGCATCTGTCTCTGCTGAACACCCACACTCACTCTTCTTTAAGGTGTTCCAGGTTGGTGACTTACACTCAAAGAGCCTTGAAACATTTGACATCATTTCCCCTAATTATGAACTCCATTATCAACTTTCTCTCTGGAATGTCTTTTCCCTTCTCTCTTCCTTTCTCTTTCATTTTGCAGTGCGAACTCTGCCTATGGGGCTCCAGCTATGCTCCTTTTCACTTATAACTCAGCAAACTGAGCTGACCCACAGGGGCCAGGGCAACCTTGAAAGATTAAATCCCTGTGGCTCAGCTGCTGTTTGGCCACTTGCCAGCTCTCTGGGAGCATCACGTAGCAGAG